>OZ018411.1:12965477-13636928 GCA_963969595.1 Neckera pumila | reverse complement strand
TTAGAGATACTGTCGATGACTGTCAATGGTCACAACGGGCAGGTACATGAGAACTGATGAAGTTACTTGTGTCCCATAGCAGTACTCAGCCTTTCAATCTGCATCGCACAAATTACTTATGTTCAGTCACATCTCCTCACTTCTGCTGGTTATGACAGCTTCTTTGGAAGAATTACACTCTCCGAACTTAACAGATAAAGAAGAGATAAATAGGCAGCCTCCCTAAACTAAATTAACAAGAGAGACCACTTCTGGGGGCAAGATGATGGCAGCAGTGTCAATAGGAGCTACCAAAGAAAACGGCAAAACATGCCTGTCGCAACAGTGATTTGGATTCGAGAAAAATACCTGGCCCACCAGCATGTCAATCTGTTCTCGATACATATGTTTAACATCTGCCAAATCAGCTCTGAGCTCCTCCACCTGCAAACATCACATTACATAGAAATCGATAGAGGGCTCACATCGTGAATCACCAAGGAAAGCTATCTGCGCCATTCCGTTCTTATAGCATTCTAAAATAAATGAATTGCAGTTGCTATTGCAACAGGACAAACTGAAAGTTGGAGAAGGGGAAATTGTAGCTACCTCTTCATCACGCTCACCCATGAGCTCCAAGGCTGACGTGTGCCTGCGGCGTAAAGAGTCCAGCTCAGCTCGCATACCCGGCAACAAATTGGCCTCTGCTCTTAGTGCTTCACACTGGCAAACGAACAAATTCCAAGGTCAGAATAATGAATACGCACGTAATTTTGGAATCAGACTGTCAAACACATGTGGTTCTGGATGTCTCGGGAATTATCTATTAGGATAGGAGAATAATGTGCAATGATTAATTAAAGTTTCCAGTTCTTCGGGCACAACACCATCAACATTATTTCAATGAATAATCTTTTGAACCTCCAACAAGAATGGGCAGGAGCAACCTCAAAAATCATTGGGTAAGAAAATTTGAGCAACTAGATCAGCAATATGGCAACACAGGAACTAAAGATGATAACCCAAGTTTGACCTGTTGCGAGGACAGTAATCTCCGGAAACCTAATGAATGTTGAAGAAGAATAAAGAGTACGTTTAAGGACCATAATCAAAGTGAATACTGAAGACCAACAATCACGGACTGTGCCAAAAAACGACTTTCAAGGCTTTGGAACACGAACTCGAAACCTTCCCTTAACACTCGCTAATTTTGGTAATTTGAAAATAGGTCACCCAGGAACTACTGAAAAACGCAACGATTTGGAAACATGGAAGTACCTGAGTAGTCGCCTTGACTAACTCTTCAGCTAAAGAGTCCCTAGTCAACTCCAAAGCAGCCTGTTGACCCAAAACGCAGCCCAGGGTAAGTTGAAATACATTTTATTGGTATGACCATAACTATAGCAACAAGGCTACCCACCCTGAGTAAAACAACCACTTCATAGAACAGAAATTCTTGACACACATGCGAGGAGTATGCTGGACATACCAATCGTGATGCATAAGAGGTCACTTCTCCTTCTTTTTGCCGTAGTTGAGTCTCAAGTTGTTCATAAGTAAATTTCCCAAAATGGATTGACGGCGAGGGAGGACGATCGCTAAAACTGAACCTGCCACTATGCCTGTCACTATGCCCCGTATATCGGTGGTCTTGTGAGGTGTCAAATGAGGCCTGTAGAAGTAGACTCTCCTCCATACTTCCCTGACTACCAAAGCTCGGGGTCCGCTTTAAGCCCTTTCCTGCACCGACTATTCCCGTTACTACAACATTGGTGAATTCTTTTTACTACGTAGAATCCCTTGTAATATGAAATGTCTGAAAAAGAGAAGACCTGTATCTGATAAATGACTGATTTACTAAAATTAGCCGACTAATAACTGATCAAGCAAAATGTTCACTTGCAAAGCAAAGCAGAAATTTTCATGCAGGTATTTGTTTTCATCTTATTACCAAAAAAACCCACTTCACAGCGAGAATTCCTAAAGTCAGTGCTTCGTGAGGTGAGAAGAATAAAAATAAGAAGAGGGACACACCTGGATCGTTAGGTTGAGCAGCTGCAACAGCTTTCTCCGCAGCAGCCCTACCCTCCGCACGAATGCGTTTCTCATACTCTGCCATGGCTGTCCGCTCTTGTTCTATTTCCTGAGAACACAATGACACAACGATGTGAAACTTAACTATTGCAGCGCTCGTAACTGTTGACTTTATCTACTTGCAAAAAATGATTGATAGCGAAGTATCTGTAACAGCCTGGAATGGACTACGAACTGTCGCAACTGTGATGAACAACACATATAAGACGATAGATAAGAACCTTAACAACTCGATCGCCTCAAATAGTTGAGAATAACCACTTACTGAACTGATTTTGGGAAAACCATACTCGAAGCGACCATCATGCTTATATAATGAAACGACCATCACAAATATCTAAGAAAAAAACGTGCATAGCAATGACGAATGATCAGAAGGTCCACATTCAGTACTCAGTTACAGCACGTCAGTGGCACCTGTTCAAGAGCCTCGCGGCGAGCTTTCTCTTCTTTGAGTTCAGTCTTAAGCTGCTTGCGAATAGTCTTGATCTCGTCCTCCAGCTGATGAGCACGACCTTCATGAGTAGTAGCAGCTTCTGTGGCAACCAAATACTCTTGACGATTTTCCGATGCACGCTGCCTCTCTTTCTCCAAGGAACGCTGAAGCTGTGATTGTTCTGCCCGAAGACAGGAAACCTGAGCTTCCATGACTGCCATTCGTGACAACGTTTGATTAAGACGCTCATTGAGTGCCCTCTCCTTCTCTTGCGCAGTTGCGGCTCTGGCTTCAGCTTGCTGAGAATTCATTACAGTCCAAAAAAACATTCAATATGAAATCAATATAATACACATTGATTTATCTGTCTGCTAGAGAATGAACATATCAGTTCTCTGCATACATGACTTGCAATATATGTAAATACTTTAGAAGCCGTCCAAACAAGCAGAAACGAATTACCTGAGAATTCTATAGATATATATAACAGTACACAAAATTGTAAAGGGGTTGGCCTTACCTGCATGCGTGAATTCAACGATCGCTCCACGCCATTCCATGTCTCCGTCCGCATTGTCATCGATTCCTGTAAGCATTCCATGTTCCCCATGAATACTGGTCAGTGCGATATATAAACATGTGAAACTTGGAAGTATCTGCATGATCTTTCTAAACCGACAATTACATCACACATGTTACAGACGCGAAGGGTAATAAGGTTACAATTGCTGAATTGAACGTCATGTAAGAGCGGAGTACTCGAGCATTCGTAACTGCGTTTGTTTCTTACGTATTCCTCTAAAAGAAACTAAATGAATACAAACACGCACCTGTAGTGCTTCAATGTGTCGAAGTAGGGGTCGGGTGGACTCTGGCATGCGTGAACTCAGATCTTCATAACGAGCCTCAGCAGCCTACAATAATCCTCAAAATTTATGGTTGGATCCCAACAAGCATGATGAATTAGATAAGGAGGAACGTGAAGTGAGTTATTGTGGATGCATTCTAGCGTGAACGTTTAAAAATAGAGCAATAGATTACCGGTATAGAACCTTCTCGGCAATGATTCGCTGCAGTCCTAAAAAAGTGATAACATGAAATTACCTGGCAACGTTTCTCAAGATCTTCAACGTCAGTTCGAAACGTGTCCTCTCGGCTAGCAGCCTGCCAGCGAAGAACTCGAATGTTAAAAGGCGAACATTGATGAGAAGATCGGTTCTCAACAAAATTCTAGTACTGAATAACAACTGGAAGGAGCTACGAGTGAAGAAAGTAGTTCTCTTGGCAAATAAGCTTCATCTACCGCCATCCCCTACCATATCCTCAAATATATTGCTGCTCTTGATCATTGAAACTATCTAGCACCAAAGTTGAATTTGGAAGAGGCTAAGCTAAATAACTGCCAAGTTGCTACGGGGATGAGTTCACATGCAGAGCGCTTCGTATACTTATCTCTTAGCAAACGATATCTTTCAAGACATAACAAAGTATTGTACGGATATCCACTTTGAGTCCATTTAATATGCACCACTCATAGTATACAAGCGACACGCACGCACAATACAGGATGATGTGCTTATCTAATCTTAATCTAACTTTGATCTGAGTAAAATTAGACAAGTTTTAACAACCCCAGATTACAACAACATACATAAAGCAGTACACCCCAAAAAGTGGACCTGTTGCTCAGTGCGTGTGAGCGCCTGGCGAAGCTCATCTATGTTCTGCAAGAGGGCCGTCTCTCGCTCACTAGCTTCTTTCAAACGCATATCCAAAGCTGCTCGAGCTTCATTATCGACTCGAGACTCAGCTATAGCTGCAGCTTCCCTTGCTTCTGTGAGAGCATTGCTATAGAATTCTTTCTGAACTGCCAGCTCAGATTGTCCTCTTTCCACTGCGTCCTGCAGAGCCTTCTCAGTAGCTGCCTTATCTTTCCTCATGCTTTCCACCTTTGCCTCCTCCACCTACGAACAATGAATGCAATTGTTCATGAAAACAACTCTGTGTCTGTTCAAAACGGATTAAAAACGCTGTTGCTGTCTCTAAATCTCCTAAATAAGAGCAAATCCTTTAATACTTGTAACATGGTAATACGTGAGAAACATGTCGTCGTACAGGACATAAAATTCTAAAAAACACGAACTATGAGTCCAACCAGCAAATATCCATCATTTTGAAACTTCTGATCTTTGTTCGAATGTACCTGAAGTCTAGTTGTTAACCGACCCTTCTCCTCCTCGAGCTCCCGAACTTGAGCGCGTAGCTTTTTGACGGTCCCTTCTATCACCGCCTGCTTTCTGGACAACTCCTCGCCTGTAGGAAGTAAAAAATGCCGACAAAAAATTCAAAATCATACTGGGAAGTAACAGATGCAAACCACTGCATCATAATAAAATTAAAGTTACTCAAATGCACAGGGCAGTAGCCCGACAGACTGACCTTCAGCCATGACTGCCTTGATGATTTCGTCTTTCTCTTTTAGCAACATCGAGGAGTCGCTCTTTCGATTCTGCTCCCTCCGTAACATATCTTTTTCCTTCGTAAGTGCATAGACCTGCAAAGTGACCGTCAGCACAAAGATTATTTCAAGTTATAACGTGAAAGAAGTTCGTGACTTTATTTATGACGAGACACAGCACACTAGTTTCCCCTCATACAGACAGCGTAGTCACGTCAATCATGACCGACAACGCCATAGCAAAATAATTAATGGAACCATCTTGCATAGTAGCATCCAAAGTAACTAGTTTGAGCTATCTTAAAACCATCTTGCATTATAGAATCCAAAGTAATTGAATACAAGAAGGACAAAACTTGCCTTGCGTTCCGCAGCACTTATTCGCTGCTGATACTCTTCACGCATAATATCTGACTCCGCTTCATTTGTCTTCCTCTGATAAAATGGCAGTTTCAAGTTCATAAAGATCTACCTTCATACATTCATTCTAAAATAGCTCACTGGAAGCAAAGACAAGAGTTGAGTCTCCATAAACCCTTCTTAGAGGAGCACAGATCCTTTCTGGGGTTTTTAATATAACACGTCATCCACAATTGAGCCGAAACCAAGGAAAATGCGACGGGAATTAAATCTCTGTTCAATTGGCAAGCTCTTCAGAACTTATGAAATATGGAACTACTGGCAACTAAAGTTGCACACTTTCAGCTCCAGCAGAGAAAGTGTCTCAATATGACAGCTGGAATTTCCAAGAAGAAAATTGGAGTAATCAAAAAACATAACTACATGTATAATGCATTCAATTACTCTAGCGTTAGCTTCCGCAGAGTGACCACGACTACTACACAATCAATGCTAAAGGAGATGCTTGCCCTCCTATCTAGCAGCTCAACAGCAGGCAATGGGCATAGCTAATTCAAGTAGTTGATACACAGAATTAGTGTAAAAGCGCATCTTTTCAGCAATGAAGTGATCCCGGTGATGGGAGGCTCTACGGTCTAACTGGCTCACATCTGAAAAGATCTGGACTTTGAACGTACCTTGAGATCCTCAACCGAAGCTTTCAATTGCTCATTCTCCACCATAAGTCTAGAAATCTCGTCCGCTTTTGCCTGCCAAAAACGAATACTTCTTAGATCATAAATTCGTTACGTTCTGAACATCGAAAAGAATCGTAGTTGATTTACAGCACCTGGATGAGTGACTGCTGCTATTTGCTAAAACCTAAACTCCCCGCAGAATAGTACCAAAAGAACAAAAGATGCACAAGCCACACAGTTCCCAAATACTTGAGTAATGAGGAATCTATCACCTGAATCGGGCTTTCATAGAGCAGTTCCTACATAACTGAGAAGCATAATAGTTACAAAATACCAAAAAACACCTGAAGACGCTTTAAAACCTTCCAGAGGTAGTTGATAGCTCACCTGCGACTGTCTCGCTGCACCTAGAAGTGCAGCTTCCATCATTTTCAGCTCCTTCTCCACTTTATCGCCTCCCCGGGCAGACGTATCGAGAAGGAAGGGTTGGCTTTCGAGGACAGGTTTTGGTTCGATTTCTGCAGTATCTGTTCCATGGATGTTTTTAGAGGGAGAAGCAGAAACTGGGGAACCCGAGTCAGATGTTGGCATATCCTTAGACGATTCTACCACAGCATCCTCAATTGTTTCACTCTTCACCTCATCGTGCACTCCATTGACATGATTCTCAATACTTTCGACTTCAGTAGGCTCCGGCGCAGTTGTTAGTTGGTCAGAAGCGCTTCCTTCCGCTTGCACATCTGCCAATCCGTCCTTGTGAACAATGCCATCCCCTCCGGACTGTTCCTCCTTTTCTGCTCCATTCTCCCTCACATTCTCCCTCGAAGATTCCTCAAGCGAGATGACAGCTTCCGCTGGCATGGTCGAAGATTGCGTTTCGTGTTCATCAGTCTGGACATCCATGGAGCTCACCTCCGTACCTGTTTCCAGTGAACTGGAGACCTCATTCCCGCTCATTTCAGAGACCTCGGGTGTCACCACAACACTACTAGATTGAGCGGCATCTGGCTTCGAATCGCCACTATCAGTTACTGCAGAGGTTCCTGTAATTGACTCGGATGTGGCCTTCGCCAAAATCGAAGGAGGCAGAAGACTCTCAAACACGCTAGCTGCCCTTTCTCCCGACGGGCGTCCTATCCCATCCAAAAACAGAGGACGCATCAGCTCACTTCCTTGACTCGCAAACTCAAAGACATCCATTCCACAATAAACACACACAGATCTGGACTTAAAAACAGTCCTTCATCAAATTTCATCCACTTCCAGCTCCCAAAAATATATAAACCGTGCATTACACCAAAAGAAAAGGCACCAAAGAAAGCGGGGGAAATTCCTAGCTAGAGCATACCATCACGACTCCCGCTTTCACTGCTTTCGAAGCCAAGAGCCGAATCAAAATTCTTCTCGATGTTCTTCACACTCTCGCTCAGCTTCGTCACCGCGCCAGCGAAGTCGCTCACCGTAAAATTACCGAGCCACGCCATGGCTCCCTCCCTCCCGTCCCTACCCTACCCTATCCCTGTCCTACGACACAATCACACAATCACACAATCTCACTCCACCTCAATCCCTCACAAAAACTCCGCGTCGACGGCATCACATACACACCAGTGCTCCCTCATCGCAACCTCCCACCCCGAGCTCCAACCGGAAGAGAAAGCAGTCCACACTCCCGCGATCGCCCGCCCCCGACGACGGTTACTTCCTAGCAATGCATGGGCCGATCTGCAAAGCAAACGTTGATCTGGAGGGACACGGCATCTAGGGTTGAGGGCAATGGTGCGATGGAGGTTGCAATGGCGATGGCTTAGGGTTGGATTCCGGGGAGTGTGACCACCATGGCAACGGAGGAGTTGGTCTACAGCAACATTTGCCAGGAGAGAGGCGAAAAGCTCCCTGTATAGACGTGAAGCCAAGAGCGAGTGGTGCTACCTGAGGAAATAGTGCACTGCTTGTGAGTATTTGCGCGTGGAGTCTTCCATTGCTTCGCTTCTGATGCCTCTGGGTGCATTCTACCACAGGAGAATATGTTAACCTTGAAGGCCTCGTAAAGACTTCCTAAGGGATAAAGAAAGATAATCTTTGTAAAGAAAAAAAAATTGATAAAGGAAAAATTCCCTCTCTCAAGGAAGAAATTATGAAAAAACATCCACGCTTCAAGAATATTTTATAGTCCATCCAAATATTGGATGAAATTTGAAGAAAATTCATGGAAATATCCTTTATGTTGAATGAAATCATTTCCACTAGAATTTTTCTTAGTGTTGCTCGCCTTAGGATAACTCCCTTGGAGAAAGTCTTTGTCCTTCACAACATGCCTTCCTCCAGTGTCAAATCTTTCATCGTAAACCTTTACTAAAGTTATTTGATACATTTCTTGATTGTGTTCTTAATAGAAGGATTGCATTCCACAAATTGCCCTCCTATTGCCCTCCTAATTAGGCATTCCAAGATCACCTCACTAGAATCTTCAAAAAGAAACTACAACTTTTATATAGATTTGTCCTTACAAAATTTCCTCAATGATTAGAAATGGGGTGAACTCATATCTTTTAGAAAATTCCTCCAAGGCTCTTTAATTGTAAGTAAAGAAGGCTTTAGTCAAAAGTTCCATACAAAAGCCAAAATCTCAAAATACAAAAACTTATTTGTTGAAATTTTAGTTGTTGCCAAAAGCAAAAGATTTCCTTTTCTTCTTTTTACTCATAGAAATATCATTTTAGCTAAATAATATCATGTAATTTTTGCCTATTAGTTTTGCATTACTTATTATTGGGTGCATCAGTAAGATAGACCATAAATGTACGTAAGATTCAATAACCATTTTCTAAATAAACTCTTGGATTCTATCTTTATCTCAATCTTTATCACAAATTTGGAAATTAGAGCTTTTGCATGCATTTACCCTTACAAAATATATACTTGATGACTTCAAGGAAATGCACAAAATAAAAATCTTTTAAAAACACAATAGTTAAAAACTAGAATTCTACATTTAAAAGGATTTTTGGGGTAGAAATCACTAACATTCAATTCATAACCAATTTTTGAAGAAGTTTTAATTTGTGATTCAACAGTTATTAATATATGTAGGAAGCTGTAGGGCAAATCTAACAATACGGATGTAAAATTTGGGGCCACTATATATAATTTTTGGATAAAGGTCTCCAATAAATTATTATTTTAAGTTGAACTTTATAACACACCTTCTTGTCTTTGGAAATTTAGACTACTTCTAGTGTTTAAGGATTTCAGAACAGACTTAAGGAAGGTAGTTTAGATTTTTTCTTTACTATTGAATGTCCTAATTATCATGCTTACATGCAACTTCTTGTGAAATAATAGAGAGTTGCAATGATAGTGAGATTAGATTGCAAATAATTTACATTTGTATGTTAGGTTAGGGGGTACAAAAAGATACTACATATAATATTTAAAAAGGTTATATAATATTCAAACTTCTTTAATTGCAAACATTGTAATTGCACGTTCTATATATTTTTCAATATATAGTTACAAGTTTTCTTCTTGTATACAATTTCCATAGGCCTCACCATATGAAAAGAGCAAATATTCAATATTTATCAATAAACACTTAAATATTAAATTGTAAACACATCCAATGTATAGTTTGGAAGATTATAAAAGCTTCTTCAATAAATGGAGGTTGAGAGAGAAAAACTCCCCCCATCAGGATTGACATAAATGAAGGTGCTCATCTAAGATTCCATGATTAATTTTGAAAAGTTTGCAAAGTGACACTTGTGCTACACACCTTTGTTAGAAAGGAGACTTTCCTTTCATTTGAAAAAATTTCATTTTCTACGATTTTATTGAGGAATTAGTGTAGATCAAGTAAAGGCGGTATTATTTGATTGTTTTCTAATTTGAGTTTGTAGAATAAAATGTGGGTGGAAAATTTGATGATGACAAATGTTTATTTTTTAAGAGAGTTTTGGATATAGAACGATTGGGGATGCTTAGTCTTGGTGGAATATGTTGTATGGTTTGTGCCTTAACCCTTGAACGTCATGAAAGCCCTTTGCAGCCATATACACAGTCATATATACAGACATATTTGAGCTGCTCTGAGGGCTTTCCAATTTTTCTTATGCACCCACCATCATACAACCCTTCAATATGTATAGTTGTAATACTTAATTTCCAGCTGATTCAAACTTCTGAATATTGGTTGCGATCGTATTTGGTATCGTATCCTTAGAGCCCAAGGGCCTTTCCACAGTGATTACCATGAGAGAGTCTATTCCATCCCAATTCTTGGATGTTATTGATAAGGGATGTATATTTTTGGTGTTTTAGTTTCGTAGATTCAATAGAGAATCTATTGTTAAAGAACATGAATTTAATGAATTGTATGTTGTATGTTGGTTTGATAATATTGTAGTAGGTGAATTTTGAAAGGGTTTGTGTGGATGTGTAGAATGTCTAGGTATGATTTGGGTGGAATTTAGCTTTGGAGATGCAGCCATTAAGGTTCTTATAGATACAAGGGTACAAATAGTGTGGGATTGTTTGGGCTAGTGGTTTGTCCTTAATAATTCCTTCACAAACAAGATTTTTGCATAAATGTTTCATCCACACAATTTATTATTCATTTGTTTAAAGCTAAATAATGTCTTCTTTATTCAATGGTTTTCATTACTTCTAGATTAAATGTAACCTAATTCCAAATGCCCAATCAAACGTTTTATAGTTGCTATCCAACTTCAGAGGCTACTCAATTCCTCTGAAAATGCCTTTTTAAAAATTTCATAATTTTCAAGTATTTTGTCAAGTTATCATTCTAGAGCTGAAAAAACTTTTAGTTTGGACCAAAACCTTGTCTTTTTTGGGTGATTTTTCAAAGTCAAATACTAGAAAATGTTCACTGCAAACTGTCTTGGGAGGGAAACCTAGCCAATCAAAGGCAAGAAAAAAATTACATGTGTGCGCAAGTAGGCAAAGGGGCTAATTGGTTGGAGCATGTAGTGGAAGGGCACAATGAAATGAAATTTTTGTTTTTCCAATGTATCTTTTTAGATTGCAAAGTTCTGAAAACAATATTTTATTGCTCTAATCTCTGCAAAAATTGGCATATATACTCTCAAAGATATTCGCGCGTAAGCGCAGAGACGTGAGCCTACAAGCCTTAATCCCTAAAGGACCATTGTCCCTTTCAAGGACAAATGGGATTTTGGGCAAGTACCTACAATCTCAAATTTTGGCCTAATCTTTTGAATGCTTTTTGGAAGGTAGGAAAATTGATTATCTTAGTGAAAATATAATTTTTTATTCAATCAGTGCTTGGAAGCAAAAGTTATGCCCCAAAAAGCTCAAAATAGTGGAGAAGGGCATAAAAAAATTCAAAAATTTGCATTTTTTTTTGGCATTTGTTTCCTCATAGATTATATTTTTGTCTATATAAAATCTTTTTCTTCATTCCATTTGTATTTTTTATGAAAAAATTATGGACAATCTTGTTTTATGGTCAGTTAGAGCATCTTCTTGAAAAAATACCTTATAGGATGCATTTCTGAATGCAATTTTTGTAATTTTTTCAAAAAAAAATTCCACATGCTTTAGTTTGCTTGCTATATCAATCTCACCATTGAATTATTGCATTTGAATTCCATCTTAGAGATATTAATAATTTAGATTTTCCTTCTATCTCGTACCTATTTTTATTTAACAATTTTTTTAAGAACGAAAATTATTTTTTTTTTAATTTTTTTTCTCCAGATTCTCAACTCAATTCTCCACCATAATTATGTAAAGCTCAAAACTTTGTAGTGCAAAAATTAAAGTTGAGAAGGTTCAAAGTCAAATAATCTAGTCCTGCAATGCGCTGAAAAACTTGTTTTTTTTTACTTTAAACGCAGATATCTTACAATCTATGTGGCCAAAATTTTTGAAGTTTTTTCTACACATTCTACACATTAGTTAGGTGTAAGATCTTACGGTTAGATGTGCAAGAAATTAATTTCAATTTTTTTTACTCTTTGCTATAGAAATGACAGTTTTGAATGTTTTGGGTAGAAAAAAGGCTTTCAGTTGGTCCTTCAGGGGTTAAACCTAGTTGTAGGTATATATCTACAACTATTTGAAGGTGTTTATAACATATGTACCTGTAACTTAGGTACACTATATAACATAGAAAGAGTCTATAACATAGACACCTATAATCACAAAATGTGTCTATAATATAGATCCATGAGTTCATGAGTTCATAAATTCTATGCTCACATACTAGCACTCCTTTGCATGTTCTTAACTATTTATAATTGCATTTGATAAAGTATGACAAATTTTTCTTTTATGAAAATTTGAGATATTTGCCTCCAAAGTCATTCGGTCGAGGAGAAAAATATGGATGTTTTAAAAAAATTGAACTTTAATTGAAGATATCTCAAAATCTGTAATGTAAAAGTCTTTGAAAATTAGGAGATAAACTAATTGGTTAGATTCTTCAAAAGATTAATTAAAAAAATTATACATTCATTTCAAAAAGTATAGGCTAGAGGTAACTTTGGAGGGAGCCCCCCTTAGGCATTCATAATATATGATTCAGTTGTTTTTATACTGCAACCACAAGGGCTTTAAACTACTTCAAAGAATAGCAGATGAGGATTGAGTTCTTTGAACCTAATTGAGTCACTGAGGTTTGTTCCTCAATACTTACTAATACTGTTAGTATAAGCTTATGGTATGTTCCCATTTGATGTTAGAGGTGTTGTTTAGAATTTGAATCTAGTCCAGAGGTAGGTCTACATTCATTCCCAAGACCATCAGTAACAACCCTATTAACATGAAGTGGGAACATATCTTTTATCATCTAGCTTCATTACAGGAACAACAACTTGCACCATTATCAAGGGTATTATCCAAGCAAAAAATGTTAAGACAGAGTTTATCTAATAATTTCTCACTCCAACTTACGATAATTATGACATCCAATCATATGTGATCAAAACAAGCAACTATGCAACCAAAGGTTCTATCCCCATGGACTAATTCTATTGTTGAGTGAAGTTCTATTCAAACTTCTTCACCTGTAGATGTTGTCACTACAAAGTCTAGGATAAAGCCTTTTCATCATCTTACATTTTTGGGGATTGTGAAATTTAGCTAGTTGTGTCAGACTTTGGCCTATATATACCACAAAATCTCTATAAATATTTCTTTATCAATAGTTGACATACAAGTGCTTATTACTACACCCAAAACTTTCCTTATCTCAACTACTTACAACCTCAACTCAGCTAAAGTGCCCTATAGTAGCAAAATGGCCTGACCTTCTCCTAGATTCATATGTCCTACGCTGGAGAGATATTTGGATCAAAGCCCATCTTCAAAAAGATGCGGCCTTTATTTGGTCTATCTAGCACAATGCCGTTGCTGTTAACTCTTGGAGGGCCCAAATTGCCCTAGAAATTGATGTGAATTGGGTGATTGCAAGAAAGACCTGTCCTATTTTGCGTCACACAATGTATGCTGATTTGTTTTTTGGCTATAACTTTTGTGTTTTAGCTCCAAATGAATCAAGATTTATAAAAAAAGGTATTCATGATTGTTATACACCTTTCCTAATTTTTTCCTAATTTCTAAAAATAGTTTACTATCCAAAAATAGACCCCAATTGAATGTCACACTTTGCAGTTTAGGGTGTTTTAGTACTATGGAGCACCTTTTTTTTTAATTATTTTGAGCTGAAATTTGGATGAGATCGTCTTCTAGTAGACTTCTAGCTTTGCAGGATAGGGATTTTAAAAAAAGTTAATTTTGTGTAGTGTGGAAGTCTACAAAGTGAACTTCTTTCTGCTTGCATTTTGAAACACATAAAACATTATTTTGGTGGGTTTTTTGGTGAATGATCATCTCCATAGAACTGTTGCAAATGGCCAGTTTTGATTTTGTACATTTACTTGTTTTTACTATTTTTCCCTAATTAAAACATGAAGGTATGTATTTTCTTGTGACTCAGCACTTTTCAAGTTCTCCTACTTAGAGAATTTTCCTATAAAATTCCTTCCCTAGGAACCTATGTCTTAAAGATGTATACATTAATCATATTTTTTTGAATTTCTAAAAATTAGTTCCCTAATTTTAAAGTATTTCCAAAAGAAACAGCCAAACGCAACAAATAGTACAAGTCTTTCTTGCAATCACCCAATTGTATTTGTTGCAATTCCAGTGCTATAGAGACCCCTTTTCACATTTTTTTTGAGTGTTCAAGATCCAAAGAAATTTGGGATTATGCACTATTGATGATTCATCATATCCGTGGAGCGTCCCTAGCATTGGGCCTTCATCAAAGATTGGATGCCATCTAGTGTATCTCTGGGACCTCTACTTCTAAATTATTCTACAAGGTTCACGCGATTTGGTCTATTGTTTATGGAGCTGCCCTTTGGCTATGTTGGATTATGTACAATCATATAGTCTTCGTCCAAGATCTTTGGCCTACCATCCTTCTTCATACTGCTCTTTGAAATGCCTTCTTTGACTTAGAACGTGCTGTTGTCCTTAAGACAGACATAGCTTCTAGGCATAGACTTTAGCATTCTGATAGGATCTGGTCTAAATTTTCTAATACTTGGTTGTAGTCTCCGGTTCTTGCTACTAGAGTTGGTTATTCTATTAGGTCCCCATCTTTGTTTGTTCTCCTAGTTTCTTGGTTCTTTCTTTTTGTTGCCTTCCGCTCTTCATTTGCTCATCTTTTCTTCATTTGTCTAGCCTCTGGCTTGGCGGTTGCTTTGTTCTATTTTAATACAACTAGCGGTTGGAGCTTGCTATGCTATGTATTGATCATTAGAATTTTATTAGAATTTTTTTATATCAAATAAAATGCAGAACAAAAATTTCAACAAATCTTCAAATAAAAATTACTAAAATCTTTGTATAATTTTGTTTATAAGTAAGCATATATTGAAACGTACAATTGAAATTTATTGAATGATGAATGAAATATATGCAATGGTGAATACTATAAAAGATACACATTTATTGTAATGCATTCAAAAGTTGACTCAATTATTACGAACAATGGCATTCCAAAAACTTGGTGAATTGAAAAGAAAAACTTGTAAATTTTAAAAACTCCATGAACAACTTAATTGTTGTGAAATCCAAAATTGCTTCAATTGAATAAATTTCTCAAATCATTTGGTAGTAGCAATAGAATTTTGAAATCATAAAAGCTGTAAAAGTGATATTATAGAGGTGACTGCAAACTACTATGCTATTTCTGTAATACAACATTGTGTGAAAATATTATTTTTATGTATACATGATTGAAAATATTTTTCCAAAATATTAAAATTAACTATTTCAAAGACTTATTGAAATCATTATCATGAATTCTATTCAAATATATCAAAATTTTACTAATATGTGATACAATGAATGCGTAGCATAGCAAGCATGAGCCCCTATTATTAATGGTAGCATTTGTGATATTACAGAGGGAGTTATGATTTTAGTAGCATGATAATGGTTTCCATTTGTTAAAGGAAAAAAAGAAAGAGTTTTCCTCATCAGACAATCAAGATCATTGTTAAACGGCTGTGGGATATTCCTACAAAAAAACCTTAGATTATGATCATTTAAGATTTTCGATCAATATTCACCACCTCTCATTATCATTTTTGTCGAGTGCACACTGGGACGATTTGTTGTTGATAATGGAGTTGAGCATATGTGCGTTGATCGTTTTTTGGCTTAGACATTGAGTAGAATTTTTCTCCTGGTTCATGCGCTATAGTCTGCAAGAAATTTTTGGAGATCAAGACTGCCGTGTATGTTTGATTAGGAAGTAGAACGGTATCGTTGAAGGTGTATCTTATTATGATGTACAAGTGAGCTACAGTAATGTGCTAAGGTAGGAGGCTTGAATTCTGGAGGGTCATTTAGAACCGCCATATGGACTTGTTTAGAATGAACATGAGGTGGTCTTTAACACAGGCAGAACGGGGAGACGTTATCCTCCTCGGTATTTAATTCCATAGTGAAGCTTCACCCCCCCTTGACTTTCCGTTTAAAGAAAGTTAAGGGGGGGGGTGTGAAGCTTCACTGTGGAAATAAACACCGGGAGGTAATGCCTCCCCGTTCTTCTTGTGTAAACGGACCTTCTATAGTCATTGAATGGATCAATAAAAAAAACGATTATTTATTGCCAGAGCCAATTGTTGTCTTGCTTTCTCCATTCTCTCTAGAAGTTGCAAGTGAACGGTTTATAGAAGACCTAGGGTCATAAACAGGGACCTATGACACATCTTGTTTGAAATTCATAAGTAATTCAAAAATGCTTCAAAAAATACGAAACGACTTGGGTTACAATCAGAATCTATTTCTCTTTGTCTAGAAAATGAGCAAAAAATAATCCCATCCAAAAAACCACATGAAAAAGGCGGACCAGCCCTTAGATGCTCGCTTTAAGAGCGTCCTACCTTACTGTAGGAGGTTTAAGCAATATCTGCTGACCGTTTCGCTAGTGAGTAGGTTTTCTCTCGATTGAGCGCCATTGTGTGGAAGCTGTTTGGTCATGTTTAGACTGGCTCGAATGTTTGATCGATCAGAAACTGTAATGCTTGACATAATGTTTTGGTTTGTTATGCAGGCTGTGGCAGATGTCATTCGAACTACACTGGGACCTAGGTCTATGCTAAAGATGCTCCTTAATGCTAGTGGAGGTACTTTCGTGCTCTTGCAGGCAACTGCTCTTGATTTGGTGTACCTTTTACTTTGACACTACAAAGGGCTGGTAAAATAATGTCTATGTTTTTGTTGTGCTTGAACGAGATGCGAACGACGTTTTTTCTTAAAACAAACTGTCGGTTTTTGTTATCTCGGCAGGAATTGTTCTCACAAACGATGGAAATGCAATTTTAAGAGAGCTTGATGTCTCACATCCTGCTGCTAAGGTTAGTCCTGAGGAACCTGGTGAGCATATCTTGGCGTTACTTCCAGTTTACTAGTTCAGGATGTTGGTACAGCAATTTAAATTGAATCTTGACTTATGCTGGCTATCTGCAGTCTATGATAGAGCTCAGTCGTACGCAAGATGAGGAGGTTGGTGATGGAACTACGTCGGTGATCATTCTAGGTGATCTATTTAACCTCTTCTTCTGCGCAGACTACAGTCTTATTACTTTGTCTTTCTTTGAAGAGTAATCCGGAATATTTTACTCGAACACCAATGGAGACCTCATGTTTTGAATTATTTCCATGTAGTGGTTTTGACCGTAATCGCCAGTATTCTCTGCATTGCTTGCATTTTCGTGTTGGAGTACTTGTTTGAGGTTTTGTTCAAAATGTATCTAGAATGACAAACCCAACATTCAGAACAGAACCTGAAGTTAGGATATCCCTGAAGAACAAAACTCTGAGATTAATGTTTTGTTCTTAGTATACGCTGTGAATGTACCAGTCGTCCAGTTAAAGGTCTTGATCCTTCTATGAAAATTGATTTTGGCAGCTGGCGAGATGCTTTATGTCGCTGAGCAGTTTCTGGATAGGCAGTTTTACCACACTGTTATATGCCGAGGTTAGTACAATTGAATTTTGTTCTTCTCTGTAATTCTTTCGGACTACGCTTACGTTTGATTATTATCTGTTGCAACGAATTTCGTTCTTACCGAAACATTGGCACGTATTTAGTAGTTTCACTCATGGTTTGCACTTAATTATTGTTCTCAGGCATCTGTGATTGTACATAGTGAATGTTGTTGCTTCTCCAAAGATTGCAGACAACCTCAATACCGTTGTTATTTGATTATCGGAACGTTGTGTATTTTATGTGTTTGTGCAGCATATTCTAAAGCTTTGGAGGACGCAGTGGCTGCAGGTAAGGAGACTTCGTTTGACATCGATATTACAGATCGTGAGTGCATCTCCTAGTTTACGCTTTCCTGTCTAGCAGTGTCGAGGCACGACTGATGTTTTTAAGGTGGCTACCAAAAGCAGCTCTTACACTAAGCAGGTGTCACCTGCTTTTGATGGCCACCTCAATAAGCTCTGGGGCTTGAGGGAGGAGTATTAACTTTGTTGTATTTCAATGATGCTAAGGCTTCTGTGCACAGCCGTCTCTGGATTTTTTTCTTAAGAACTGAAATGATAATTTTGGAATTTGAGACTACCTCTGGATACTGAAGAAATCCATGCTTTCCATTATGCAGGTGCAATGATGCTGAACATCCTGCGAAGTTGTATTGGCACAAAGTTCACAAGCCGTTTTGGAACTCTAATTGCTGTAAATTCTTGTCTTTGATATCTACTAATTAAATCTTATGTTTATCCAGTCCTACTCATTGGAATATAAATTAGATTATCTTTGTTTCTGTTCTGCTAATCATTGGTCGCAGTGATTTCTCGCAGCGCATCCCACTTACAATGACATGTCTTTTAATGCAGGACCTGGCGATCGATTCGGTTTCTACTATATCCGTTGATTTGGGAAATGGTCTTCGAGAGGTTGACATCAAGAAATACATCGATCAAGACGGAAACGATTCCAGGAGGACAATTGGAAGATTCGAAAGTCCTGAAGGGAGTGATGTTGTTGTCTCCCCAGGGAAAATGCAAAGGAAGATTTTGAACCCAAGTATCATACTTCTGGATTCTCCACTGGAGTATAAGAAAGGAGAGAACCAGACAAATGCAGAGCTCAAGAAAGAGGAGGATTGGTAATTTCATTTTGAACTTTGCCTAATCTGCTTGTCCTCGTGCAATACCATGCTGTACGCTTGTAGCATCTATTGCTTGGCACTATTTGAGGTCTGTTGATATTTATTTGGGAAAAAATTCTGTCACTTCACTGGTTTAAGATAGACTCACTGATGACTTCCAAATCTGAAATTTCTGAATTATTGCTCATCTGGACAACTTGACCGACATATCATCGTTATTTTGTCTAATGGAGGTCTATTTAATTATTTTTCTGATTGTCAGGGCTACTTTGCTGCGCATGGAGGAAAGGAGAAGAATATATCGAGCAGTTATGTGTTCAAGTCATAAAGTGTTTAAGCCCGATTTGGTGATTACTGAGAAAGGGTTGGGTGACCTGGCATCACATTATTTTAGCAAGGCAGGTATTAGTGCAATTCGCAGATTGAGGAAGACGGATAACAATCGTATTGCTTGAGCTTGTGGAGCCACCATTGTGAATCGCCCAGAAGAGATTCAAGAGAGTGATGTCGGTACTGGCTGTGGCCTGTTGAGGTTAACCCCTAAAGGACCAAGGCCATTTTTCTGCCAAAAAACACTCAAAACTGTCATTTCTATAGCAAAGAGTAAAAACAATTGAAAATTATTTTCTTTTCCACATCTAACCATAGGATCTTATACCTAACTAGTATGACAATGTGTAAAATAAATTCAGAATTTTTGACTGCACATATTGCAAGATATCTGTGTTTAAAGTAAGAAAAACAAGTTTCTCAATACATTGCGGGACTAGAGTTTTTGACTTTGAACATTTTTAACTTAAATGTCTTGCACTACAGAGTTTTGAGCTTTTAATCTTTATAGTGGAGAATTGAGGTGAGAGTCTAGAGAAAAAAAAAGAATCCAAAAAAACTTAACTTTCATTATTAAAAAAATTGTTAAGTAGAAGTAGGTACGAGATAGAAGGAAAATCTAAAATATTAATATCTTTTATATGGAATTAAAAAGCATTAATCCCAATGGTGAGATATTTCTAGCAAAAAAACTAAACCTTGTGGAACTTTTTTTGGGGAAAATTGTAAAAATTGCATTTAGAAATGAATCCTATAAGTTATTTTTTTCATGAAGATGCTCTAAGTGCCCAAAAAACAAGATTGTCCATAACTTTCTCATAACAAATCCAAATGAAATGAATCAAAGCTTTCCAAATAGACAAAAATATAATCTATAAGAAAAAAAAAATTAAAAATTAAAAAATTAAAATTAAAATTTTACTGCCCCCTCGTCCCTTGTTTTGAGCTTATTTGGGTATAACTTTATTTTCCGGGCACCAATTGGAAAAAAAATTATATTCTCACAATGCTTAGCAGTTTTTCTATCTTTAAAAAAGTTTCAGAATATCATGACAAAAATTCAGCCCGTAGGTAAAGATCCCATTTGTCCAGAATCCCATTTGTCTCCCACAGGGACAATGGTCCTTTAGGGGTTAAGAAGATTGGAGAGGAATACTTCTCTTTCATTGTTGAGTGCAAGGAACCTAAAGCATGCACAGTCTTGCTAAGAGGACCCATCAAAGATCTCTTAAATGAGGTGGAGTGCAACTTGACGGTGAGTTGATATTTGGGTTAATCAATATTTCCTTATTTTGCAGTACGTCTGGATAGATTCTCACTCTTTCAGGCCCTTTGAAAGACAAAAGAAATGTAGCTTTTCTTTGATTGGCTTGTCGTGTTTGTGACCATGATGGTAAAAATATACGATTTTGATTTTGATATAATGGGTTTGACAGGATGTCATGGGAGTAGCTCGCAATGTTATTGAAGACGCAAAATTAGTCCCAGGTGGTGGGGTCTCAGAAATGGCTGTTGCAGCTATGTTGAAGAAAAGGAGCATGTCAATTGAAGGTGTTGAACAGGTTGGTATCTTTGGGTGTGAAGTTGCAAGCTTATTGATACCTCGGTGGAATGGCTTAGAGGATCTGAGGCAACATGGTACAGATTCTAGAATTTAGAATTCTTAAATATTCTGGTTCTGAAAAGCTATGTGGTTGGTTGCAGTGGCCATACAGCGCAGTTGTTCAAGCTCTAGAAGTGATCCCTCGAACTCTTGCTCAAAACTGTGTTGTCAACGTAATTCAGACCACGGCTGCCCTTCAAGCCAAGGTT
This sequence comes from Neckera pumila, assembly GCA_963969595.1. Taxonomy (NCBI): domain Eukaryota; kingdom Viridiplantae; phylum Streptophyta; class Bryopsida; order Hypnales; family Neckeraceae; genus Neckera; species Neckera pumila. The sequence goes on along the minus strand of OZ018411.1, from coordinate 13,616,099 downwards.
TATTCTCCTTACTTAACTTGCACTTCGTTTTGGGTCTCCCCAATCTACCTGGTTTCCTCCTTCGTTTGACCATGTCCATGTGCTGAAATTTAGCTACCTTCAAGTAGAAAACGGGGTTTTGCTATTTTTTTAATTCTTGAAGTCAGGAATCAGTTTAATTTATATTTACGCCTGTTTGCAGCATGCCAATGGTGAAAACCCTATGATCGGCATTGATGGCAATCAATACCTTAAATGAGGCTGTTTGTTTGTTTGTTTGTTTGTTTGTTTGTTTGTTTGTTTGTTTGTTTGTTTGTTTGTTTGTTTGTTTGTTTGTTTGTTTGTTTGTTTGTTTGTTTGTTTGTTTGTTTGTTTGTTTGTTTGTTTGTTTGTTTGTTTGTTTGTTTGTTTGTTTGTTTGTTTGTTTGTTTGTTTGTTTGTTTGTTTGTTTGTTTGTTTGTTTGTTTGTTTGTTTGTTTGTTTGTTTGTTTGTTTGTTTGTTTGTTTGTTTGTTTGTTTGTTTGTTTGTTTGTTTGTTTGTTTGTTTGTTTGTTTGTTTGTTTGTTTGTTTGTTTGTTTGTTTGTTTGTTTGTTTGTTTGTTTGTTTGTTTGTTTGTTTGTTTGTTTGTTTGTTTGTTTGTTTGTTTGTTTGTTTGTTTGTTTGTTTGTTTGTTTGTTTGTTTGTTTGTTTGTTTGTTTGTTTGTTTGTTTGTTTGTTTGTTTGTTTGTTTGTTTGTTTGTTTGTTTGTTTGTTTGTTTGTTTGTTTGTTTGTTTGTTTGTTTGTTTGTTTGTTTGTTTGTTTGTTTGTTTGTTTGTTTGTTTGTTTGTTTCTTTGTTTGTTTCTTTGTTTCTTTGTTTCTTTGTTTCTTTGTTTCTTTGTTTCTTTTGTTTCTTTGTTTCTTTGTTTGTTTCTTTGTTTCTTTGTTTCTTTGTTTCTTTGTTTCTTTGTTTCTTTTGTTTCTTTGTTTCTTTTGTTTTGTTTGTAGCGTGGACAACTTCCTGACCGTGCGTCCCCCGGCCGCGTGCTTGGTACCATCTGAAAGCTCTCGCCGAGGAGGGGTGCACCAGCTTGGTTTCGTGGCGTTTGGAGTGGTGGTGCAAAAGTTATTGAATTTCAAAGTATTTATTGATTAAAAAATTAGAAAATTACTTTTACTTTGATTTTGGTGGCGTTCTTGGTACTGGGAGTGGAACCAGGAGTAGAACTGGGAGTAGAATTGGAAGTAGAACCAGGAGTGGAACCGAGAGTAGATGAAAATTGGGCCAACGACACAGGGTCACACTAGTACTGGTGAAATCACCGACATGAAAGAGCTTGGAGTACGTCATCGTTGTCCTTTCCCTCCTTTAGCACTCTCCAAATTGCTTGTGTCAGATATTGGGACGTATTTTAGTGGTTTAGGTTACAGATACGTACTATAGAGTTGGAGATTGCCGCTTGTTCCACTCTTCAAATTTCTAGTGAGCATTTTTTCAGTTTTCTAAGTCAATCGATTATGATCAAGCAGGTGTGAAACTCGTTTGGCGTGAAGCAACAAACTTTCAAAATAGCAATAGAAGCTGCCTGCATGCTCTTGAGAATTGATGACATCGTAAGTGGTATTAAGAAGAAGCAAGCTCCTGGATCTGCAAAAACTCCATGTGTGTTGAAATTGGTCAAATCCAAAAGAGAACAAAACATTTTCCAAAATCGGAGCATAGAATTATAACTTTTCTTACTTCCAAAATCTGCAGCTTGCAAAAATTTCGCACACAGCATGAAAAAACAGGAAGTCTGGTATGGAGTGTATTGGGAATTTAGGATACAAGGCCGGTGAACCTGTTGGCAGCAGGTGAAACTTATTTGTGAACCAGGAATAAGACGGTACTGTCCCTCCTAATTTCTTCAAGTTACCCGGCTCTGCCATATGGAATGTACACTGTGGGAATTTTTGTTGTAAATCTTTTTGAAGTCTAATTGGCGTTTTGGAGTGTAGAAGTTTACTTTTAGCTGTTTAGATGTGAGTTGGTCTGACTAGTTTGGTGCTTTAGGGGGTGCCAATTTGGATTGGAGCTGCCAGTGTGGACGGGACTGAGTGTCAAGTTGGTGTGTCATGTGAAGTTAGATCTGAGGAGTTGCATCACCGATTAAGAAGTTTGGTATGTCATGTGAAGTTAGATCTGAGGAGTTGCATTACCGATTAGGAAGTATTCAAGCGGAGTCCTATGGGATATATTTGTGTTCTTTCAAGTTGTCTTTCTCACCCACTGCAACTAAGTGCGCGTGAGAGTCCACCCCGATTTGGTTGTTTTGGTTATTGTCATTGTGAGTATTTTTGAGTTGCACGTTAAATGCTAGTTGGATGCTTTGTTGTGAGAAGTTAGTGTGTGGTAGGAGAAGGATGTAAGATGAATCAGGATTTGTCTAAATAGGAATATTTGTGAGACAAATTGGAATATATACAAATGTATTCAATCCGCTTTGTAATGGGATCATTTGTTGCCTAATTGGATTTAGTTCTAGTGTTTGAATGTTGTGTGTGAGTTGGTGTATGCGTTGTTATGCTTGTATGCTGAATGTCAATTATTGAGTAATTATGCATGTGTGTGTTTGAATGATGTATCAATGGAAATTGGTCTTTTGCCTAATTGGATTGTTTTGTGTTTGATGTCGTTGTAGTCAGATTGTGAAGATGTTAGTCATAAATCCAAATTTGGAAATTGTCATGTATGTGCACTCATTGTTGTAAGTCCGAATTGGTTACAATCTGAGTCAAAAATTTGAGTACAAATGATTTATGAGTTGCATCTTGTGGAGTCAGTTTGAGATATCACTCAAATATTTGAGGTGAATCTTCCAAATTGGAGTTACTGAGCGTAAGATGAGTGCATGTTACTAAGGAAGCTGGTTGTAAATTAGAATGTAATACTTGAGTGAGCATAATTAAGAAGCCTATTGTTGTGAGTAATATTGGAACCATTATGATTTGCCAAGTGTTAATAATTAAGCAAGTTTTATTGAGTGTGGAATAGGAACTTAATGAGGCTAATTAGTATGAAAAATAGAAGTAAGGTTAGTTTGCAATTGGTGGTAGAAACCTGATTCAAATTCTACAAGAGAACCGAACTATTGTACAAAAAGTCAAATTGGATCAAGCAGTTGTGAAGTATGCCCAATTGAAGATTGGTAGATCTAGTGAAGATGGAAGCTGAAGGAAACAATTGGTAAAAGAAACAAAATTGGAATAACAAGAAGAAGGAAAGGATCAAATCAAGAGCTAATGTCATTCTATCCCTTGCAGGCTTTAAGAGTGGAAAGTAGAGTTGGAATTAGACTAAGTTGGTGAGATTCCAAGTCAAATTCTTAATTTGTGCTTCCCTAGTTGATAAATCCCTATTGAAATTCTCCCTAGGAATGAACTTAATATACTATTGGATAGTTTTTAAGGAATTACAAATTATCCTATTTCAACATGGGTTACCGGTACATACAAGTCTCTGGCACTCTATATCTAAGTGTCTTTTTTTAAAGCATCAAATAATTTGGGAGCACCAAGCTTTAAGGAAAAATTTGAAAAAAAATTGGATGATGATGCTAAGTTCTAATTTTTGAAGATAATTCAAATGAAATTGCCAATTTAAAATGAAATTCATTCAAATATGTGGATGAAAAGATATATCTATCCAATATGTAGATGAAAACTAAAATATTTGGCTACATCAGTATGTTACCACTTTGATCAACACTTTTCGAAAAAAAACACAAAAACTTGCTACAACATGAGCTATGGTTAATTTACTACCTCTGTCCTACTAAAAAGCTCCTTATTTTATCTCATATTTTTCTTATACTAATTTCATTGACCATCTTGTAAAATGAATAATTCAGAATGGTCTAAATTTTATATCACCACAATCCCTGAAGAACATTGTATCTGTTCAATGCAACCAAAAAAAAATTGGACCCAAACAAGATTCCAATATGCGTACCCAAAACTACTACAAAAAACAGGAGGTAAAATCAAGAGCTTTTTAGTGGGACAGAGGTAGTATCTTTTTGTATTAGGGAGGAGAGTGGGGACGTAAAGTGAAGTGGTTTGCCGTTTAGTCTCTTTTGTAAGTAGGTTTGGAATTTTTGGCTGTTGGAATAGGGGTTCCATAGGTTTCAAGGCTGATGTAATTAGAAAAATCACTTGCATTTAACCTTTAATGTAGCAAAATTATAAAAAAGTGTTCTTTAGCTTAAATTTTTTAGAGTCATTTTTGAAGGATAATACTTTGAGCTAAAAGAATTAGTTTTTGAAGCAAATTATACCTAGGCTCTTTGAACTATTTAATATCTAAAGAGATTTTTTTTGAAAACTTTACCATAAAAATTTGAGAAAAGTAATACAAAAATCTATAAACATTTTGATGGATGAAAAAATCAAGTTTTTATGTGAATAGGACATGTGAGCATTCATCAATTGTTCAAATTTGATTGCCTAGCCTTTAATAAAGAAATAAACCCTAAGTTCCATGACTATGTTTTCACCAATAACGCTCACAAACTGCCATTTTTAATACAAATACCAAATTTTTGAAAAAGAACTTTTTTGGCACATGCAATTGTAGGATCTTGTATTATGCTGACTTGGGAACATGTGCTAAGAATTTCAAAAACTTCAATTGCATAGATTGCAAGATATAAGCATTCAAATTCAGTGAAATCATTCTTTTGGCCATAGTACAAAATTTAGGGCAGCTACACTTCACAAGCTCACTTTTCTTCGAAAAAATGTCCAAAATGGAGGTGCTTCAGTTTGGATTCTTTTTCCTAGACAAGTTGTCCGCATGCTTGAAATTTTTAAACATTTGAATTTGTACAACCTATAAGAAAAAAATAGTAAGTAGACAATAGTAGAGAATGATTCAAATACAAAATTGTTAAGAATTTAATTATGCAAAATGCCAATCCCAATGGTTGCAATGTTATAATAAACAATTTACATCCTACAATTTATTTATTTCAAAAAGTATTGAAAATTGAGTAAAATAAAGGACTTTATTTTAGAGTAGAGAATCTATAATTGCCCGCAAACAAAAAATCCTCATAACTTTTGATTCATTGATAAAAATGGAATGGGTTCAGAACTTTCTAAGTACATATAATTCTAGAAAATCAATTTCAAATTTTTATTTTTGAAAAAAGAGATCTTTTTAGTGTGACCAGACTGCCCATTTACAAAAAAGGTAACATATTAGGCCATAACTTTTGACTCATATTTCCAAATGTTATAAAATTTAGTGCATATGAAAGATATTTAGTGTCTCCACCTTTTTGTAATATTTAAGCCAAAAATATGGATATCTCTAGTCACACATATCTGCCCAAAATTGCTATGTAACCAAAAAATGCATGTTGGTCCTTTAGAGATTAAGGACTTTTTAATAACTTCATTTTGATAACTTCATTCTTTAGCTATTTATATAGAAAGTTTTTTTTTTTCAATATTTCATGATTCATAGTTTAGAACCTTTAAGAAATGCTACTTTATTTTTATGACTTTACAACTTTCAATTTTTTGGTAAATTAACATATATATCAAGCAAGCGTTATTTTTAATAAACTCCTTATACAATGAAGGTTATTATAGTACTTCTTTTGACAAAAATCTAAGCTTATTAGATGTTGTCTTAATTTCATTTTAAATGAATTTGTATGCATTATACATTTGTAATTCTCTTACAATATAGAGTGTATAGCAATGCATGAAAAACATATAACCCTACATTGAAATTATTATTTTCCAACTTTCCGAAGTGATTTATATCTTCTTTGGAATATTGAAGCTTTCCACATCTAGAGTTTTGCAAAACCGTGAAAAAGTTTATAGTTCATCTAAATGTATCAATAATCATTGAAAGTTTGTGGCTGAAGATAGAAAAAAAGAAAGACCGGGACTCCAGAGAGGAAGAAGAAAAATTATATTAAAACATTTCTATTTATTAAAAAAGTATATCTTATCAAATATTCTATTTTTTTCTTATAAAATCTCTTTTACAACAAATTGATTATTAGGATGTGTTTAATTTTTGAGAGATGCCATGTAATAATATCCCACTACACCTATAAGTTTACAATATTTATTAATCATATAATTATAAGATTGACTATTATGCATAATTTTATGTTATTTTAAATATTATTTCAAATTGAGTATTTTAGGGTTGTCACGTATAAGTTAAAAAAATGTGAATTTTTTAAATTTATTTATTCTTTTAAGTATATAACTTTTCATAAATATATATTGTAATATTGCATATCTTCACAAAATGAAATTATGGGATAAAGTTTATTTAACTCTTTAAAGACCAAAGGTAGTTAGGATTCAAAAATTGTAAAGATGTATTATAAAATGAAACTTAGAATAAAATTTATAGCAGTTCTCAAATAAGAGTTGTAAAATATAATTTGTAGATACAGGTAAATCAACTATTGTACTAACCAATATTTTTCAATTAAATTTGAACTCCAAAACTAAAAATATTTTTTCAATTGATTGTAGGTTGAATATTTTTTATTTTCACAAGAAAATCTTCCTTTAAGTTCAAAATGCAAAGTTTTAATTGTGATAATTTAGAAAGGTTTTTATTTACTCTTTTATTCAAGTTGTTTTTAAAGGGATTTTTTGAATTGAAAGAATTGTTTTTTGAATGTAGAATTACTAGTATACCTCAAATTATAGAGTATTAGCAAAGTAACATCTTTAGAATCTATACAACACAAATATTAAAGGACTAATACAATAATCTACTAAATACTTTATAGATGAAAAAATACATTTTTGTGACCTTGGAATGTGTTTATGTTCATTCATTGTTCAAAATTTGAACGTCCATTCTATAAAGGATGAATGTAATATTGACTTTAGAATTCTGACTAGAAAATATTGAATCTATAATCAAACCCTAAATCCTTAATCCTAAATCCAAACATCATGTGATTATAGATAAGTGAATGTAATTAAAAGTATTTAAAAACTTACAATCTTTATTGATTTAAGATAAATTAATTTATATTTTTATTTTCTAAGCAAAAATGAGCAATCACTTATCCATTGCATTTGTACTACAAATGTCTTTATTGTCCATTTGAGTGGTTTTGCATTTGAAGTTGAAAAGATGAACCATCTAATTGAACCTCTAAATCTTTCACTTTGTGTATTCTCATTTTGTGACTTCTTATGAAAAATAAAATCTTTCCATTTTGTGATTTTTTATTAAATAAAATAAAATAAAATAAAATAAAATAAAATAAAATAAAATAAAAAATAAAAATAAAAATAAAAAATATATATATATAAAAGAAAAGAAATCATGTGTCTTATTAACTCTTACATCATAAAAGTTTAAGATTTTTTTTGTGAAAACTTGAAATTATTATGATTATTGAAAGAAATAGCAAAAAAGTCCTATTAAATATGCTTATGAAATCTAAAACTAATTTTCAGTAAGCTTTGTAGACATAAATTTTAATAGCAATTGGATATACAATTCCAAAATTATAGACATTTGTTTGGAAATTCAAACTTGTAGGGCATTTTAGGCAAATCATTTTAAAGGCCCTCAATTTTCATAGGGCAACATGAGGGGTTCCAAATCCATCTTTAAAGGGATAGAAATTCTAAACCTGTCTTCCCTAGACGTGCAAACAATGACAAGCAATGGGCGCCCAATTGGCATGGCTACTTGACTATAGATTGGTGGGCAACCCAATCACCCCTGCAAACAATAGGCGCTTCTGGAGGACCTTGTGTTATAATAATGGAGCTTGCACCAACAACTGCCTTTACAAATTGGATGTTGGATGTTGCAATTTTTAACAAAGTTCTATTGACATTGTAATTGCCAAGCGTATAATTGACATTGTGCACCTTGAGCTCATTAAATTCATGGAATGTTTCGAAATTGAACCCATTTGTTTTTATAGAGGAAGTAGCTACAAAGCCCAAAATTGCCTTAAATAAAGAATCTAATGCCCCTATAAATTCATAATTGAAATGTATAGCACTTATTTCAAGACTCTTGGGTAAACCTCCCTATTTTGTTAAATAAAGCAAAGTAGCTATTACTTTCTAGTTTCTACCCTAAAATGTCTCCCACTAATTTACTATTGGCACCCAACTTGTGCAATTAAAGCAAATTTAGGTAGATTTCTTTTACTCTTAAATCCTTCATCTTCTACCAAGAAGGTTATGCAAGAAATTAGAATGGTTTGAACTCACTAACCTCCCATTACCATTTTTGATACATAACAACAATTAAAGAATGCACAAGCACCTCATTCTCATAAGTCACACATTCACAAGCAGGTTCTTTATTAGAGCAAGGAAGATTGCAAATGCCTAAACAAATGACATTAGAAAAAAAATCAGCCCTTTGAAGAGCTCCTTCCCGTTGAAGAGTTCTTCAAAAGGGCTATGAGTTTCCCTCAATGGAACTCATAGCCCCTTTGAGGGGTAATGGTCACTATTTGTCATCAATATAAAAAAAAAGAATTAAAAGAGTTAAACTTAAGATTTTAAATAAATAAATAAATAAAAACCAAAATAATAAAACAATAAGAATTTAGTTTGACAAGGATAATTTTAGCCACATTAGATTTGGAAATTTGGAACTTTTCCATTAAATTTTAATGTTATAATTTTTTTAATTTTCTAAATATTTTTTAAATTATATTAGTGAATGTCCCCACATAAATCAGGCTTTGCAATTTGCAGACCAATATATATATATATATATATATATATTTTTTTTTTTAATTTTTAATTTTTAATTTTAATTTTAATTTTTTTTTTTAATTTAATTTTTTTTTTGGGCTAGCATTCCTTGTTGTTTAGGAACTCACAGCCCTTCTGAGGGCTCATTTTTCTTCTAATGCAAAAATTGCATCAAATGAGGTACAACACTTTGTAGTTTGTTACTTTGTTTGTATTGACACATTAGAGGAAATTTCAGACCTTCGGAAGACTGCTTTGCAGCCCTCCAAGGTACCCTGAAATTTGCTTTTATTTTGCTCAAAAAATATTTTTTCCCCTATTTCCGCCCTTCTGAAACTGCAGCAGTAGTAGCGCAGGAACCTAGAACTCCAAATAAAAAATCATTAAAAAAAAGTTAATAATAATAATAATAATCTTAAAAAAGTATTAAGAAGAAAATTAAAAAAAAAAAAAAAATCCTGCGGGATTTGACTGCTCTGGCGAGCAGTCAGAGACTTTGACTGCGCACCAAGAGCAATTTTGAAGTTGACATGCCATGCAAAGAATAGCATGGCATGTCAACTTTGGACAACCCTATAAAAGGTTGAATTTTTCTCTAATGCTTTGTGAAATCATATTCTTACTCAATTCAATTTGATTTTAATTATTTTAGACTATGTATCCAAATGAATTTACTATTTGTTGTTGCTGTCGATTGTTACGTTTACAAGCTACAAAGACTAAAATTGGCATCACGACCCTAAAATACAACTTCTACAATTCCATCAAATGAAAAACTTGAATATCCAGTACCTTTGCAAGTACCTTCTTCACCACAAGGTCTTGAAGATAGTTTCTTCAGTGGAATTATTAAAATCATTCAATCACAATTTTCATGATAGTCAAGAGCAAGAAATTAATGGTAGATCATTTAGTTGTTAAGACCTGAAAGAAGACAATTTTGATGAAGGTTCCTGCTCAGAGTAAAAAAACAATATTCCGGTAACTTTCTATGGCTAACAAAATTCTTACTTCTTCTTTAGTAATTAACCCCTAAATGTCAGATATTATGTTTTCACCAAAAACGCTCCAAAATTGCCATTTCTAATACAAGTACCAAATTTTAGAAAAAATATTTTTGGGCACATTTAATTGTAAGATCTTGTAGTAAGCTTGTTTGAGAAGATGTAGAAAAAAATTCAGAAATTTCCACCATGTAGATTGGAAGATATTAGCATTTGAATTGACAATACCCCTATTTTTGACCCTGTGAAAAAACGGGCAATTGCACTTCACAAGGTTGCATTTGCATGAAAAAATGTTTAAAATGGTGATTACTTTTTGGATTCAATCTTCAAAGCAAGTTGGCTACATGCTTGAAAAAATTCAAATAATTTGGAATTGTACAACATATAGGAAAAAAATAACAAGTAGAAAGATGTAGATAATGATTAGAAACACTAAACTGTTAAGAATTTGGTTTTGGAATTGGAAAATGTCAATTCAAAGGTTATATAGTTGTAATAAACAATCTACATCCTATGCTTTTATTTTTTTCAAAATACATTAAAAATTGAGTTAAATAAAGGACTACAAAGTTTATTTTACAATAGGGAATCTATAATTGCCGCAAACTAGAACCGAGACTAGAACACCTCATAATTTTAATCTCTTAAATCAAAATGGAATGATTTGAAGCTTTCCGCGTATATATAAATCCAGAAAAACAATTTCAGTTTTTTATTTTTTTTAAAAGTGATTTTTTAGAAATTTGAGCAACCTGCCAACTATTGAAAATGACATATCATGCAACAACTTTTTAATCATGTCGTCAAAAGTTCTGAAAATTGTTGTGCCTTAACCCCTAAAGTTTCATGACTACGTAATCACCAAAAACGCTCCAAAACTGCCATTTCTAATACAACTACCAAATTTTTGGAAAAAAGCAATTTTTGACACATGTAACCATAGGATCTTGTAGTATGATATTTTGAAGACATGTGGCAAAAATTTCAGAAAATTCCACCCTGTGGATCATAAGATATAAGCATTCAAAGTCTTGAAAACCATTTTTTCAATCCTGCGAAAATCGGGCAGCTGCACTTTGCAAGCTCACTTTTCAATGAAAAAATGTCAATAAAGGTGGTGCTTCTTTGATTTCAGTTTCCTAAACAAGTTGTTTATATGCTTGAAAAATTTCACATCATTTGGAATTGTACAACATATAGGAAAAAAATAGGTTGTAGAAAAAAGTAGAAAATGATTCAAAATACTAAATTGTTAAAAACTTAATCATGGAACTTAAAAATGCCAATCCCAACGGTTGTAATGTTGTAATAATCAATCTACATCCTAGGTTTTTTTTTTTTTTCCAAAATATTGAAAATTGAGTTAAATAAACAACTTTAAAGTTCATTTTAGAAAAGACAATCCATAACTGCCCGCAAACCAAAAACCCTCATAACTTTTGACTCATTGATTGAAATAGAATGACTCAAAGCTTTTTAAGTATATATAAATGTAGAGAACCAATTTCAAAAGAAAATTCCAGAAAATATGATTCTTTTTGACCTGCCCAAACTGCCCAGTTACAAAAAAAAGTAACATATTAGGTCACAATTTTTTACTCATATTTTAAAATGTCATGAAACTTGGTACACATGAAGATATTCCTTGTCTCCACCTTCTATTAAAATTTTAGCCTCAAATATGGATATCTCTAATCACACGTACCTGCCCAAAATTTCTATATAGCCAAAAAACACATGTTGGTCCTTTAGGGGTTAAAGCTACTCTTTGGGCACATATTGTGTGAAAATTTCAAAAAAAAAAATATTTCTAATTTTTGATTGTAGTGAGCCGCCTCAAATTGCTATATGGCTTAAAAAACGCCGTTTGATCCATTAGAGGTTAAAAAATTGAAATCAATGCATTCCTCATCTTTAATAAAGAAGATAGTATAAACAACAGTTTGGAAAAGAGTCACGGTAGCTCAACTATAGAGTGATAGAATTGCCAATGGAGAAGCCCAACACTGACAATGCAATAAGAAATGACACCAACAGTACTAGGGAACGATGCAAGTTCTTTTGTATGACATACTTATGCAGACTAGGGAGCAATAACAAAGGTATATGTTCTTATTTGGTGTTTTTGCATGTTTACATATTTGAGGTAAGCGCTGAATGCCTAAATGGGTCATTGGAATGGAGTTGAATACTTTGTATAAAGAGATGGAAGGCATATGCGTTCGGACTAGTTGGTAACTGACACCAGCCTTTTTTTTCTAGCCCAATGGGACCAACAAGCATTGAAAACTAGTTGGCAAAAAAAGTCCTTAATAAATTAAAAGAAAAAGAAAAAGAGCCATATGGTGGCCTAGGATTTTGAACTTGTGGCATAAAAGTTTCATCCTTAGTTGTTGCAATCATTTGCTCTTTGGCATGTGCGGTGCCACTCGTTTGAAATTGTACACTATATTGTCGCTCCTTCGCCACTTTCCACCCCTGTAGAGCTTTGACTAGCCATGCATTCATTGTTGTGCAAGGTTCGTTCACAATTGTGTTCATTGCTAATGTTTGTACAAGGCATTGAAAAGCACAATTGAGCACTTGAATGCATAAACTTCATTTCCACTAAATTGCCTCTTTGATTTCCACTCCTCTTCTGTTAATTGCCTCATTGTTGCACTTCACAATATATTGTGACCACTCCCTTTGAATTAGATTTGCCAATGGGTTTCACCACCACTGCGATTGCTGTGGAGAAGGTGCATTTCTTTCCACTCCACCTTATGATTACTATGATAAAACCTACATTGTTTTTGCTTGGTCATTTTTGGATGGGAGGCTATAATCATTGGTGAATTATATCAATGTATGTTCAAATTGTTGTTTTTCTTGTACATATTGTCTTTTTGTTGTTGCATTGAACTCCAAACTGCGATACTTGTACAATGCTTTGTGTAATTGTATTTGCTTTGTGAGTTTTGTTTTTGGTTGTTTATCTTGTCGGCGACACCATGGTTTGACAGAGGGTTGCCAAAGATTATTGTAAATGTTACAATGGTCATGTTTCAAGCAACGCCATGGTTTAATAAGCTTGTCAATGGTGGTTGTGATTTCTGAATCTTATAGTCTTATTTTTTACTTCTTTGATTTCTACTTGGCATACTTGTGCACAGTACCCTGTAATGGATGAAGACTCTATTTGTCCAGAGTTCAAACATCATTGCTTCAAGAAAGACTTGTTGGGCTGCAAACCATAAGCTTTGAAAGAATTTAGCAATCCGCAGCCCCAGCATCTCGTTTGTGATTCTACACCAGATGTCGGATCAAAAGTTGACTAGTTCGGAATGTGCTTCAAAAACCATCTCCTTGAATATTAAGTCTATAGAAATGGTGCTTTTGAAGTTCGAGCCCTTGAATTAGTCATAAAAGGAAAGCAGCCACTGCAATTGATCAGAGTTAGCAGCGACAAAGGCAACTCATTAAATACATTGTCAACTAAGAGACAACATGGTCCAAATCTTTGATGACAGAGAAGATGTGGAATTTAATGACGAGTTCCAAGAGATTCTTCCACCCTAGAAACCCAAGATGAACTATGGCCGCACTCAAAGGTTTCAAAATGAGGCCATAGCTAAATTGTTGTGACATCAATACGAAGGAGCGATGGCCATGTGCACCTTGTCAAGTGGACAATCTACTCCACTTTCGAGAAGAAAATCAAGATTATAGGCCTTAAATGGGTCACATTGCAAAAACTTGAGAAGAAGAAAAAGACCACATTTTGATACGCCCAAATATAATGTGAAGATTGGCAAGTGGTACATTTCTAAGACTAGCCGCCATCAAATCAATTTGCGGCACTTTGTAGCTAGGCCGCTTGCTTCTGTATTGCAATATATAACTACAACCATTTCAATGGCGCGCTCCAAGAAGATTGTGCAACTATGCATAATTTACCAAATCTTATCATCTAGCCATCCCATGCTAGAATATAAGAAGCGCAAGCTGTGTATGCATTTTTTAATGTATTAAACTTGCTAAGAATGCATTGGACAGACAGCTCTAGGTAAAAAGATGGTTAACTATATATACTGCCAAGTAGAAAAGCTATCAAGAAAAAGATCACTTTTGTCCAGTTTGTTGCTATTATATGCGATGAAATGACTACCGCGGACAACAACAGTTAGATATGCATTTACGCCTATGTGATAGAGAATTATGTATATTAGAAGAGATTTGAAGGTAAAGGATGGCCGTTTTAGGCATATTTTCCTTGTTGTAAACCATAATACTGTTGTCAAAATATTATATAATAAATAAATAAATAAATAAATAAAAAATATTATTATATTAAATATTAATATATGATGCAGCAATGTCTTGACCACATCAGACTTCAAATGTGACAGAGTTTCTAGAGTTTTCCACAGTCCAAGAGCCTTCAAAAAGCCTCTTCCAAATTTAATTTCCTTATAGCAATTGGTCAAAGGAGTTGGTGCGGATAGCTTGACATTGGTCATCAAGAAGGCTTTAAAGAATGGAGGCAACTTTACATTTGAGCAAATTTTGAAGACTGAGGCTAATTACTTTTACAAGAGCCCAAAGATTTGAAGTCTCTATTCTAAGTTTCCACTAAATTGATGTCTTTGTTGGATACATTAAGGAGTTTACTAATAGATTATTGCACTTTCATTGCCAAGAAGAAGGCCAAAATTGGCAAGAATGGCACTATTGAAGTACGTCTCTTTTGTTTGTAAAATGTTTTTTTTTTTCCTTATTGTGGTATAGGACTCTACTATTGTTGAGTTTCTACTATTGAATTGAATGTTTGTGGACCTCTGGTATTTGGATTCATTGTTAAAATTTGCAATTCTTGAGTTTTTAGTTTCTTAACTCTATTGTTGCTGAGTTATTGCCGTTTTTGAGTTGTCCAATCTCCAAATTTAGAAGTCCATTTCTACTGTTGCATCGTCCACCCTTACCTACGCTATTGGTTGCATAGAACAACACCATTCACTTAATTATTTTGCAGTATCATCTTAGAGAGCTGTAGTTGTATATGTTGGAATAGAACAAAGATTACCGTGAGATTGTTGATTAGGAAATTTTCTAGTGTTGTCAAAATTTGATTATGGTAGACCTTGGGGTTTTGAGGCCAATCTAGAGAAGGAAGGTAAGATATTGGTTGCTCTGCTTTTATGTATGTATATTCACTTATTTTGTAAGTTGATATGTTCCATTTCTGTATATTTCTATGTTCTTCACAATACTTTGTGCCTGCATCCTTTCACCATTTGGGATGCTGGATTCCATATTTAACCCCTAAAGTGACTATGTAATCACCAAAAACGCTCCAAAATTGCCATTTCTAATACAACTACCAAATTTTTGGAAAAGAACAGTTTTTGAAACATGTAACCATAGGATCTTGTAGTATGATGTATTAACAACATGTGATAAAAAATTTAGAAAATTCCACTATGAAGATCAAAAGATATAAGCATTCAAAGTCTCCAAAACCATTTTTTCAATCCTGCGAAAAAAGTGGGCAGCTGCACTTCACAAGCTCATTTTTCAATGCAAAAATCTCCAAAATGGTGGTGCTTCTTTGAATTCAATTTCCTAAATAAGATGGCAATATGCTTGAAATTTTTTGCATCATTTGGAATTGTACAACATATAGGAAAAAAATATTAAATAAAAAGAAGTAGATAATGATTCAAAATACTAAATTGTTAAGAATTTATTTATGAATTAAAAAAGTGCCAATCCCAATGGACGAAATGTTGTGATAATCAATCTATATCCTAGGATTTTATTTTTTTCCAAAAAATATTGAAAACTGAGTCAAATAAACGATTATAAAGTTTTTTTTATAGTAGAGAATCTATAACTGCCCTTAAACTAAAACCCCTCATAACTTTTGATTCAATGATTGAAATGGAATGGTTCAAACCTTTCCACGTATATATAATTGTAAAAAACTAGTTTCAATTTTTTATTTCTAAAATTTTTTATTTTTTCAGATTTGCCCAAACTGCCCGCCCAGTGAAAAAAATAACATATTAAGCCATAACTTTTGATTCATATTTCAAATGTCATGAAATTTAATGCACATGAAAGATATTCCTCGTCCCCAAGTTCTATTATTATATTTTCAGTCCAAAAATTTAAACCTCTAGTCACAGGTACCTGCCCGAAATTCCTATAATGCCAAAAAACGCATGCTAGTCCTTTAGGGATTAAACTTGTTCCTCAATGTTGGCTTTATTTTTGGCATGTTTTGTTGTCTTCATAATGTTCATGAAGTAGTTTTGTAACTTGTATATACGTCGTAGGCAGTTGCTGGACACTTGTGGAGATCATTATCAATTTTTTAGAAAACTACGTGAGTTAAAATATAGGGTCTATTTAATTCAAAGCAAAGAAATTTTATATATATGTAGGGCTACTATAGGGTCCTTAAAATGCTACATGCTTTATTATATATAAATTAGGATATAGGAAAACATCATGTACTAGGAATTTTTTATTAATAAGTTAGCCTTAGCAAACCTAAATATAATTTTTCTTAAAATAGAAAAACTGATTTACTTTGTGAAAATATGATTTTTATTCCAATTGGTGCCCGAGAGCAAAAGTTACACCATAGAAAACCACTCAACGAGTAATACAAAAAAATGCAAAAAGTCAAAATAATTTCAATTTTTTTTTCTAAAATATTATAGTTTTGTCTTTATTTGGATTAATAATGAAAAAATTGAGGACAATCAAGTTCTTTGGGCTCTAAGCATTTTCTTGAAATAACTTATAGGATTTATTTCTTAATGCAGTTTTCACATTTTTTCAAAAAATTGTTTGACAAGGTTAAGTTTTTTTGTTTTTTGCTAAAACAATCTCACTATTGGAATTATTGTGTTTCAATTCCATCTTGGAGCAATTCTTGATTTAAATTTTCTTTCAATCGTAGACCTATTTTCACTTAATAATTTTCTGAAGAATGAAAATCAATTTAAAAAAAAAAAAAAAATTTAGACTAGACTTTCAACTCAATTTTTGATTGAAAGGTTGTAGTGCAAATGTTTTTCACAAATGGTCAAAGTCATCTTAAATTGCAAGCCAACATTCAAAAAAAAATTCAACTTTAAATGCTAATATCTTCTAATATATACTATCAAATTTGTTGAATATTTTACCACATAATTTCAATCAAGTGAAGTATAAAATCTTTTGGTTAGATACTTTTAGATTCTCCAAAAAATTATTATTTCTACTTTCTTGGATAAACGCAACAAAGATGAAAGTTTTGAATGGTTTTTGAAAAAAAATGGCCTCAATCTATTAGGAGTTAAGAGCTCTCAAAAACACATTGTGCACGCAAAATTGACAGAAAAAGGGCTTCAAGCCTAATTTTGTTTATATCAAACTCCTTAACACATTAATTTACATGACTAACTTCATAATTTTCATCCAACCTTAATTTATTGTTAATCCTCTAATTTAATGTATAATACACCAAATTAAAGCAATTCATGCTAATTTGGTGTAAACCTTCTAAAACTATTAGACCTTTTAAATTATTATAAAATCTCTACCTTAGTGCTTCTATCACTACTCTAGTGACCTAGTAGTTTTTTTAATTTTACAGACTTCTTTTGTAATATTACTTCTTTATTATTTTTTATGCTTTTCAATTTTTTTCTAGTTTTATCTCCTAATAGACTTTGTTTTTAATTTTCTTTTGTATCTTTTGTATTCTTTATTTTTTAGGTTTACAATTTACTTCAAATTTCATTTTCCACTTGTAGACTTTCGTTTTTAATATTATTTTTGTATTTATATATTTCTTGCTTTTTTGGTTTGCAATTAAATCTGAATCCAATCTCCTACTTGTAGTATTTTGCTTTCATTTAGGTTTTATATTTTGGTATTTGTTATCTTTTCTTTCTTTCTATTTAATTCTCATTTAATTTTCTTACATTTTTCTAATTATGAAACTTTACAAAATTTTGCAAAAAAAATTTCGTTCCATTCCTCTACTTTTTATCTAAGTTTTTT
This sequence comes from Neckera pumila, assembly GCA_963969595.1. Lineage (NCBI taxonomy): Eukaryota > Viridiplantae > Streptophyta > Bryopsida > Hypnales > Neckeraceae > Neckera > Neckera pumila. The sequence goes on along the minus strand of OZ018411.1, from coordinate 13,598,331 downwards.
TCCTTTGTTTTTCCATAATTGCATTTTTTAGATTTTGTCCTAACCTCCTAAAGTTTCCATCGCTATCTAACAAAAAACTATAAACATATAAAACTATAATTGATGAAATTTTTTTAAATGGAAAAAAATATTATTTTAGTTAAATAAAAGATAGATATATTTGATATAATAATAATCAATATACTTTAATAGATTAAGAAAATAAAAACTTAAATATTCAAATATTTTATTGAAAATTCAAATACATTTCTTTGTTTAATATTAAAAAAATCAATATTCAAAATTTAGTAATTTACTTATAAAATGATCTCATAAATTATACAATAAATTATTAATACTTTCATAAAAAAATTTAAAAAAAATATATATATATTAAAAAAAAAATTAAAAAAAAATTAAAATTAAAATTATATATATATATTTTTCATGCCACATCCAGTTATATAAATATTGATGTAAGGTTTTTTTTTTTTTGTGTATACAAATATTGTCAGCAAAAATCATCTTGTGAATAAATGCAAGATATTAAAACTTCTTTATAGTCGGACCACACATTTGGAATTTTAAATTCAATTGTTCCAAGTACTAACAAAGAAATAGTTGAAAAAAAGTATACCAAAATTACTAATCAAGTTATTATAGAAGAACACCAAGAACCATAGAAAAACATATTGAAAACATAATGGAACCCTTTACTAGGAGAATGGGAGATACCTAATCTATTAGTCTCCCTTTGGATTCAATTAAACCTATAATATATATAAAATTAGAGAGTTTCATTTTTATTTAATTCTAAATTCTTATAGCTGTCAAAGATGATGCATTCTTTGCATTCACAATTTAAATTAAATTTTTACATCAATATGTGGTGACAAACGTCATTGCAAAATAGTGTAGTATACTGTCAAATTTTAATACATCATTGCATTGTAAAAGAACTTGGATGTATTTCACATTTATTTTTCATGTAAAAACTAATAAAAAGATGCCTAATAAATCTGTGAATATAAACAAAAATAATTTGAGGTTCTTAGTGACAAAATATTGTACATATGGCTATCAAAGTCTTTCAAAATTTATAAGCAAGGTCCAAAAAAACTTTTTCATTCACTTTAAATGCGGATATCATTCAATGTGTATAGTTCAAATTCACAAAGTACTTACCACATGTTTTCAAACAAGTTAAGTATAAAATCCTATGCTAAAATCCTTCCAATAATCATTTTTTAGTTATCATAATTGAACATAGTTGAAATGGAAGATATCAACGATTTTTAAAGAAAAAGTTGTCATAAAATTTATGGGATTCAATTTTCTAATTTTTAGATTGAAGTAGAGACCAAAGAAAACTTAATTATATAAGTTGAAGTCAAATTCAAATCAATCAATTTAAATCTATTATGGCTCAATTTTTTTAATCAAAAACAAAATATACAGAAGTTGAAAAACTCACTATTAGTATAGGAATAATAAGCTATAAACAATTTTTTAGAACGTTAGGCTCTAAGCTATCTTACGGAGTATATTTGATACAATGACACAAAGGTTCATTGGGATAGCTTGGGCCTTTTCCTTCACCCATTGCTTCAATTATCATTGTTTTTGCAGACATGCATTTTTATCCAATGCTTTTTCAAGTCATGCCAGATGCTAAAAGGAATGATTTTCCTCCAAGGAAGCCTTCTCAAACAAAGCATTCTTGAATAGAGTCTCCTCCACCAGTCAAAGTCTGCTTTTGATAAAATTTTACATTGTCTGTTTCATACCACTATAATATCGACGGGTGATGTTGCTTTACTTGACCAATTTTCAGCACTCCATAGATTGCATTGTGACCCAAGTGTATATCCAAATGTCAACAATCCGCGCTTTATTAATATGAACGTTGCTTATTTCATGATACTAACATTAGATTTGTCTCATCTATTTGACATCATAGCTTGTTCCACAAACCGGAAAGTCAAGGTCAAAGATCTCCAAGAATTTCACAATTGGCTACACATTATTTTAGATTCAGTAGTAGTGAAAGTCTATGCTGGTGACGATAATAACGACAGGTAGGATTTCAAACGGCAACTTGTGAACCTTCTACAATCTGGATACGGCTTGGAATTGACATGCAACAAAAATAGTCTCATGCTATTCAGAAACCAAGTGAATATTTCAATTTGGACCATGTCACAAGTGCTTCATTAGCTAGGAGCAAGAATATGTCGGGTTCAATTTTTTGATATGAAGTGGACCACACCAATTGCGGAATCAAAGATTGATCATTTCATATGACGTTACTATTTGCACTTGAATTCCAAAATAATATATGAATTTATTTACAGCTTCTTTATTTTTTTTCTAAACCACTGTGCACTTCATTTATGACTAATGATTTTAGCGTTCTTTAAAATACAAGAAATCATGGGCCTTGATTTATCCCCTAAAGGACCAAACACCATTTTTTGGCAACATAGCAATTTTGGGCAGCTCACTATGAGTGGAAATTTTAATTTTTTTCTTTGAAATTTTCATAAAAGATGTGCCCAAGGAGTAGCTTCAAGGTCCAACAATTTTCATAACTTTTGACTTTATGGGTAAAAAGTTATTGCATGATATGTAATTTTCCACGTTCGGCGGGCAGCCCGGGCAGCTCAAAAAACTTCTTTAAAAAACCTTTTTTTGAAAAATTAAAACTTGAAATTGGTTTGATAGATTTATATATACTTGGAAAGCTTTGAATCGTTCCACTTGGATTAACGAGTCAAAAGTTATGAGGAGTTCTAGTTTGAGGGTAGTTATGGAACCTCTACTCCAAAATAAACTTTGAAGACCTTTATCTAACTCACTTTTCAATATTTTTGAACAAAACAAAAAACATTGGGTGCATATTGGTTATTACAACATTACAACCGCTGGGATTGGCATTTTTTTAATTCCATAATTTAATTCTTGACAATATAGTATTTTGAGTCATTCTCTACCTCTTCCTACTTACTATTTTTTTCCTGTATGTTGTACAATTCCACATGATCTGAAAATTTTCAAGCATGTAGCCAACTTGCCTTGAAGAATGAATCCAAAGAGTAACCACTATTTTGGACATTTTTTCATACAAATGTGACCTTGTGAAGGGCAGCTGCCCAGATTTTTGCAATGATTAAAAAATGATTTTTGTCAATTCAAATGCTATTATCTTGCAATCTACATGGTGGAAAATATTGAAATTTTTTCCACATCTTCCTAGACTAGTGTAATACAAGATCCTATGGTTACATGTGTTCAAAAAGTTTTTTTTTCTAAAATTTGGTACTTGTATTAGAAATGGCAATTTTGGAGCAGTTTTGGTGAAAACATAATCAAAAACCTTTTAGGGGTTATTGTTAGGAATAATATAAGAAATTAAGCCAAAATTAGCATGAGTAAAACCTGTGAATTTCAAAATAATATTTAAATATATTTACAACTTGTACATTCTTTTTTTTTATACCACCATACATTTTCAAGAAAAAAAACAATCATTTATTTGTGGGCTGTACTTTAAGTATTGAAACTTGCAAAACTCATAGAATTCCTAGCAAAATGCACGCAAAATGAACCCCAACAAGTTCTAAACATTATACAGAGTTAGGATTCATGAAAACACTGAATAAATTTTGTATTTTTAAAATTTAAAACAAGTTAAAAGCAGTTATTTGTTCAAGGGTTGTACTTAAAGTGTTTGAATGGACATAAGTTATAGAATTTCTAACAAAATGCATGCAAAATAAATCCCAACAAGTTCCAAATATTATAAAGAGGTAGAATTCATAAAAATATTGAACTATTTATTTTCTTAATTTAAAACAAGAAAAAAAATCATTTATTCATGGGTTGTATTTCAAGTATTGAAATGTGCAAAATTCATAGAATTACCGGAGATGCTAGCATGTGAGCTTGTGAGCGTGAGCCTGTAAGCCTATGAGCCTGTGAGCCTCCATTTTTTTTATTCCATTTAGGGTTTGTAAATTTGTCAAGGACCTATGACCGTGGAGTTTGTTGTAAGGATGTTTGGCATGAATGAACAACAAATGAATATGCCACTATACAATTTTGTACCAAAAAATTAAACCAATATATATTCAAGAAATTAAGAAATAGTCAAAATAGATAATGTTTGTAAGCACACAATGAAAATAAATGTAGTCGTTTAAGATGTCTCACTACAAACTACAAAGCATATAAATGTAAAATTGCAATACATCATAATACCATAATACGGATGACATTTATGAGGTCTAAAATAGAGGGAGCAACAAACGTGGGCCGTTGAAGCTAAATATAGTCTAGCAAGTGGCAGCAAACAAAGGCTCTAAATATTTTAAGCACCAGATCATGAACAATGATTAAGTGATAAATGTAGTTTTAATCAATGGCCTTTATGCAAAATTAAAGGATGAATATGGTCCACCTATTACACTCCACCTTTCTTGCCACTTAATCTTCATAGACGTGTCCATTGCTAAAGTTGCCAACATCTAAAGCTTTTCTTCAGTCATCTTTGAATGTTCACCATGAGTTTCATAGTGGCACTTCACCTGCTCCAAGAATGGCGTCGTGTCTTAGAATTTGCAATGGGAAGCTAACACTTTAATTCTAAATGAAAAGCTACCTTCACCTTTTCAACAACTTTAGAGTTCCATTCATCAAGTGCACTTGCAGTCCTATCTGTTGGATTGGAATACTTCTCATAAAAAATTTGTGAGTTGCAACAGCAATGCCTCCTAATTCTTGTTGCACAAAGTAAATGATGTATAAGAATGAGCAAAATTGCACATGATGACAATGTTAGATATAGTAGAGCAACATTATACTAATTCATATTAGCAACAAGAACAAAGTGAAGACCTTAAAAATTGAAAAAAAACATGAAACAAAAAATAAAGCTTTTTATATGAATCTAGTATAAGATTTTATTTAGTGCCTCAACATTCACATTGAACCAAGTTCTTTCTTTTGACTTTTGCTTGGCTTTGGTTGCAACAAAATCGTCTGTGGAGACAAGTTTTTCAAAATATGAGAGTGGTTGCCTAGCAATACTTTGAATGCAATAAAGCTTGTGAACATGATTTATAGAAATATGGTTTTTTTGGTCCTCCTAGCAAAACAAGATTTTTTATGATAAAATCTGTAAACATCAAACAATAAAAAGGTATAATAGTGACAACTGCAATGGTCCAAAGCAAACAAAAATTTGGAAACTAAAAAGTGAAATGAAATTCTAAAAAAATGATAATGAAATATAAGGAATTATAAATTGACTTCATATAATCCTACCAATATAATTGCCCTTGTTGGGTTCCAAAACAATGTTTTCAACAGCATAATGCCACATGATAAAAGGCACCCATGATTGTAAATGGTGGTTGCCATTCTACACTAAAAACATCTTGCCAGAAAAAACTTTGAGACCTTCATCATTTTTGAATTTTTTCTCAAATGCAGCATTTGCCTGCACCTAATAAGCACTCTACGATTTAATAATATCATCCATGACATTTATCATCTTTCCCTTATTGTTTTCCAAAGCCACATAGAAAACTCCATTTCCTTCCATATAACCACAAGTAACAAAGTGTGCAGCAAGATTTATGACATCATCCTTCAAAAAAGTCCTACCAACTGTCCAAAAAATCATACATAATAAAAAAATATTGATTTTTGATTTTGTCCTTGATGCTTTAAAATTGATTTTGCCCTTGATACCTTAACCTCTCAAAACAAAGAAAACTGTAAACACTTGTGCTCTAAGAAAGCCCAATTTTTTTGCATTTGAACAAATTCTAGCATAATTTGCAAACAAATTTGAATCCCAAAATTGTAGCCGTTAATGGCTAGGATTTTAGAAGGCAATTTTTTTTTTAACATTTGACCAAATTGTGCTAAATATTGCAAAAAAATTTGAACCCCCAAAACCATAGCCGTTAACAGTTGGATTTTGGAAGGCAAATTTCTTTTAACATTTGACCAAATTGTATTAAATACTACAAGAGAATTTAAACTCCAAAACCCTAGCCGTTAACAAATGGGGTTTGAGAAGGCAAATTTTTTTTAACATTTGACCAAATTGCATTAAATGTTGCAAGAAAATTTTAGCCGCCCAAACCATAGCCGTTAACGGCTGGGGTTTGAAAAGGCAAATTTCTTTTAACATTTGACCAAATTGTACTAAATACTACAAGAGAATTTGAACTCCAAAGCCCTAGCTGTTTACGGCTGGGGTTTGAGAAGGCAAATTTTTTCTAACATTTGACCAAATTGCATTACATATTGCAAGAAAATTTGAAACTCCAAAACCATAGCCGTTAACGGCTGGGGTCTAAAATGGCAAATTATTTTAACATTTGACCAAATTGTATTAAGTATTGCAAATGAGTTTGAACCTCAAAAACCGTTGCTGTTAACGGCTGGGGTTTAAAAAGGCAATTTTTTTCTTAACATTTGACCAAATTGTACTAAATATTGCAACCATTGCCATTAACGGCAAAAATTTAAGAAGGCAGCTCTTTTTTTTTAACATTTGACCAAACTACATTAAATATTGCAAAACAATTTGAACCCCCAAAACCATTGCCGTTAACGGCTGGGGTTTAAAAAGGCAAATTTTTTTTAACATTTGACTAAATTGTATTAAATATTGCAAGAAAATTTGAACCCCCAAAACCGTTGTCGTTAACAGCTTGGATTTAGAAAGGCAAATTCTTTTAAAATCTGACCAAATTGTATTAAATATTGCAAAAAAATTTGAACCTCCAAAACCATTGCCGTTAACGGCAAGGGTTCAAGAAGGCAATTTTTTTTTAACATTTGACCAAATTTTAGCATATGTTGCAAGCTATTTGGCAACATCTAAGCAAACTCATGTAGATTTGTAGGCCACTAGTTGTGAGTTCATTTACAAGAGAAGACAAGCTCTTTATACAAGTGAGGTGGTAGGGGGTAAAACAAACCATGTGGGATATGTAAATTAGGATTACTAGGAGCTCAACCACTCATACCTAGTTACTTAAGTCAAAAGCAGGAATTGTATTCGATGTACGACTTTGGACCTCATTTTGGCTTAGTAAAATAACTTTTTTAAGAAAATTTCGAACTGAAAAAAGTTAGTAAATGAAGTTAAGTTTTATTTCTGAAAATCCATTTGAGATTTGAAGCCTTAAATCAGAAGTTGTTAACAAAGTTTAGAGAGGGGTTGGAAGGGACATTTTCAAACATCTTCTCTAAGTTGTATCCATAACTTTTTTTTGGAGGCTCAAAATCACAAACGGATTTTTAGAGATGAAAGTGATTTGGATTTACCAACTTTTTTGGTTCTCAAAGATTTTAGACAAAGTTATTCTACTATTACAAAATGAAGTCTAAAGTTCTACATTGAACACAATTCCTGCATTTTGACAATGAGTGGTCAAGCTCTCATTTTTGAATTGTCTTATATTCTTTGCGGATTCATGACGGACAATGAATTTCATTATAAAAACAACCTCTCAATCATTCAATCTTACTAAATATGAATGAAGTAATTCCTTCATTCAACCATAAAAAAAAATTCTTGATAATAGATGGTCAAATAATAGTTAATATATGGTTCAATGAATTGTTATTAGATTCTTTGGATTTTTGGAAAATCATCTTCACATTTATGTGATAATTTGGTTATTTGGTCCTAGATTTAGCCAAAAAAGATGGCACTTTTTTTTTAGCTAACTTAAGTCAAGCTTACTAATTGAATATAGCATTTATTCAAGATGATCGTGGATGGATTTGAGAGTGGAGTTGATCTTGTAAAACAAATGCAATCAAGTGGCAATTTTGAGAATTGATTTGTCATGTTTGATCATATGAAAAGGATAAAATCATAGACAACTGTCGCTTGTCATATCTATGATTCCACTTATTGCAAAGTCATGACCATTGTTGTTTGTGATACACATATTGAGGGCACCAAAGGTTAGCTCATTTTTGGCGTTGTCCAAATAGGTCATGGTAGAAAATGGGGTGTCAGATCCAACCTTCCAAGGATTCATGTGTGATAGTGCTCAAGCCAACTTTAATGCAATTTTCATTGTGTATGGGTCACAGGTTCCATTTGTTCTAATGGTAAACCATGAAAGGACTTGCTTATTCTACTAGGAAATAAACATGCACAAGGATATAAAGAAGCTAATTGCTAAAGAATTATAAAATTAGCATATCCAACTCTACAAACAATACAAGGATGGAGCATCAACGTTTGAAGTGGCTAAGATGATTCTAGAAATCAGAGCTTGGGTGGTGCTCCTTTGGAGCTGCATTAGAATTAGAAATTTGAAAATTGGAGGATTGATTTGCATTTTGGTATTTTTGATGCCGTTAGTGGGATGGATTCATAGAAATGGTATTACCTTTAACTTCATTTTTTTTTTCTATTTTTACCCTACACTGTAAATTGAAAACCGTTTGAACAATGACTTCATTAATCATCTTTGCAGAAACTAAAAAAAGAAAAACTAACAGATGTCCCAATGTGCAACCTCAAAGAAATAGTGCATTACAAACAAATACAAGCTTCCAAAAAATGTAGATCTAACATGTTAATTGCCATGTATGATGATTGGATTTGAACCTTCATACAGATGACCAACCATAGGGCTTATTCTATGGGGCTCTTTTGGGAAAAAAACTCCAAAAAGGATTTAAAATTAAAGACAGCTCTGGCATTTTGAAACCAAAAGAAAATTGCAAACGCAATCAACAAGATGCTTGAAGCAAAAGACTTCTACATTCAAATTCTGCACTTAGAGGAAAAAGAGGTTTTTGGATCTAGTAAAAGGAAATTAGATCTTCTAATTGATTTTGAAGGTGGTATTCATCACTTGAACAAAGTTAACTTCTCTCATCCTTGGATTCAAATTAGATTGTCCATTTCTAGAATGTAACTTGGAGCTATACAGTTGAGGAGTTTTGAAGCAATCATGCTCCATACCTGATTTGTGGTACAAACGGATTGCGATACATTGGAACACATAGCGAGAATTTCAGACAAGTCAAGGAAAGAATGTCACGCCATTTAGATGTACACATAGGCCAAATGCAAGCTATTGATTTGTAGGCATGGGAAACCCATTGTTGCCCCTACTTACAAAGGGCAAAAGAATGAGTGTAAAGGTACAACAGTTCAAATCAAGAATTTTTGGTTTTGTGCTTATTAAATTGCATGATATGTCATGGTACCTAAGCTTTCTCATATTCTTATCAAGGTAGAAACCCCCGAGATTGAGCTTGTTCTTACCGATACTAATTTTACTTGTATCAAAATCATTGAGCTTGAATAAGCTGGTTCCACCTACAATCTACTAAACTAATGTCACCTTGACATCTATTCACCTTGCCTAGGATATTTGAGCATGAGCTGCAGATTTATCCTTGACTAACACATGCTGAAAGAATCTCTTCCATTTGGAATGGCAAGCAAGTTTGTCAAAGCATAAATTAAAAATTCACCACAATATATAGGAAAATGCAAGGAATATTATTGCAAATACGATTAGGGTGAACTTCTTTCCTTGCCCTAGACTTAGTGCTATTTCTTATACTTTGTTTGGGATTGAACTTCAACAAAATGTTTATAAAATCACACTTTTCAATTTTCCATCTTGTACATTTCTCCATTATGAAAGTATGGATGGGACTCCCATTTAAAGTATGGCATGTATTAAGTAAACTGCAAACACCTTTATTACATCTTTTGTTACTTTCACAAATTAGATTATAAAATAGACACGTTCAGCCACATTCATATCCTTGCTTGGATGAAGTTAAGGAAGCAATTGTTATTGCCAAAATCATCAAGACGTACAAGTAAGTTAGTTGACAAATATTAGCATGAAATTTAGTACATACGTAGCACTGTTATTCTATCTTCAAAAATTTTAAATTTGAGTAGCAAAAAATTATATTCATATTCTTATGTATATTTCTTGCTGCAATAAAATAATTTATTATATACACAATGTTCCACATCCTCTGATATTTTATTTGAATCTATCTTCTTCTCATCCTTAGAATTGCTTCTAAATGATTTGTACTCTCACTTGATTAGCCCACTTTGGGATAGCCTCTTAGAACATGCTATAAATTTCAAAAGATGCAAAAGCCTCACCTTCCTATGATTCTAGATCTAAAATCCACGGTCATGGGTCTTGTGGTAATAGGTTGTATTTTCTAAGTATAATAAATTTTATTAAAAAAAAACAATCTTTTAAGTTTTTAACCAAAAAATTTAGAAATTACATCATGTTCTAAATTTCTAGGCTCTAGGCTTACACAATCCCCGCTCACCGCTCTTAGGCTCACGCTCACGCGCTCACATGCTAGCATCGTTGATAAAATTACTAGCAAAATGCATGCAAAATGAATCCCAACAAGTTTTCAATATTATAAGGGATTAGAATTCATGAAAATACTGTATTGAATTTAAAACAAAAGAAACACAGTCATTTATTTATGGCTTATGATGTTATGATAACCATTTATTTTTATGATAACTATGATTTTATTTTAATATACATGAAATTATGGGCCTTTATTTTTTGTTTGAGGTTATGTAGTAAATTAAGTCAAAATTTGCATGAAGGAAATGCACCCATGAATTCCAAATAATGTTTAGATTATTTACAACTTGTACATTTTGTTTTTTACATCACTGTACACTTCTTTTGTGACTTACAATTTTGAAATTCCTTAAAATACATGAAATCATAGGCTTTTATTTTCTGTTTCAAAACGTGTAGTAAATTAAGCCAAAATTAGAAAGACTTGAATGCGCCCACAAATTTCAAATAATGTTTAGATTATTGACAACTTGTACATTTATTTTTCCATACTACCGTGCACTTTTTTTATGACTAACAATTTTGGAGTTCCTTAAAATACAAAAATTTTGGACTTTCCTTTTGGGGGTTACGTTGTAAAATATATCAAAATCAGTATGGACTAGGATTGGCCGGAAGTTAGGGCGTCCGGGGGGTGGCGGACGTCCCGTGACATTTGTTTTTTTGGGTGTTTTCCTTTATTTTAAAAAACAAACATCCATCCAATGTCTAGTCTGCCGCGGTCGCAGGCACCGTCCGCCATTTTTGGCGGATGCACTTACTGTCTGCCATGCCCTCCACCGTCCCGTCTGCCAAATCCATCAGGGAAAGGGTGGTTGGACGCAACGTCCGCGCATTTCGCCATTCATCGTCCCGACCGCAGCAATTCGATCCATCCGCCAAAACCGTCCGCATTGCCGTCCGATTCCCATCCGCCATATTCTCGGACGGTTTAGGTGGATGCGTACAAATTCAAACTAGACATGTTAAAGATTATATAGAAAAACATTCAAGACACAAGAATATCACTTATAGATTGAAAGACTATAATGTTTTATCATAAGGGTGTTAACCCCTAAAGGACGAAGGCTTTTCTTTTGCCAAAAGACACTTGAAACTCACATTTCTATAAGAAACATTAAGAAGAATTGAAAAATAGTTTTTCTCCATATCTATCCGTAGAATCTTATACCTAACTAGTATGACAATGTATATTAGAAATTTTAGAATTTTTGACCGCAGATACTGCAAGATGTTTGCAATTAAAGTGAAGAAAACAAAATTTGATTCACATTGTAGGGCAAGATTTTTGGACTTCCAACATTTTTAACTTCAAATTTTTGCAATACAGAGTTCTAAGCTTTAAATCTTCATAGAAGAGAATTGAGTTTAGAGTCTAGGAGAAAAAAAAATCCCAAAAAAATTTATTTTTCATTATTAAAAAAGTTGTAAAATTGAAATCTGTATAAGATAGAAGGAAACTGTAAAATATTCATATGTTGGATATGGAATTAAAATGCACTAATCCCAATGGTAAGATTGCTCTAGCAAAAAAATTAAACCATATAGAATTTTTTTGGGAGAAATTGTAAGAAATCCCGTAAAAATTCCATTCATAAATTAATCCTACCTTTTTTACCTTTGTTGCTGCCCCCTCTCTCTTGTTTTGAGCTCATTTGGGCATAACTTTTGTTTTCAGGCATCGATTAAAAATAATATATATATCCCACAAAGCTTATCATTTTTTCTATTTTGAAAAACAGTTTAAAAAAATATGGACAAAAATTCAGCCCGTTGTTACCTATCCAATATCCCAAATGTCCGCTGTACGGACAATGGTCCTTCAGGGGTTAGAATTGCTAAAGTGATTTGAAAGCTTTTAATGTTCTTTTCTCATGTCAAATCTAAATAGTTGGTCACTCTAGAATATGAGGTTCAATTGCCTAACATGCATAATTGCAATGAATTTATAGCTTATAAAAATATTCTCCACCTTTTTGTAAAAGAATTTCTAATGTGTTTTCTTCTCTAAAATCTATTGTGTTGGAGGTGCATTTACAAGAGCGCTCAACACTACAAAAAGTGAAGATTGCAATGGATATCCTTGCATAAACTCTTGAACATAAAAATCATAAATCAATCATTGTCAAAATTGGATTTGACAATGCTACAAGTAGACTTTGAATAAAATGGTGCAAAATTTTTTAATGAAGAACCAAAACTCATAAAAAATTTCAATTAGCATGTAACCTCATAATATATACGGTTCACTATCCAAACTCATAAAAAAAAATCCTCCTTCCATTAATGATGAAAAAGAAATGCAAGTTCTTTATAATTGTAACATGTACATCCATCAATACTTAATGTAAGCCTAATTTTGACCGAATTACCAAGAAAATTCTAAATCATTCATGAAGCTATCCTTTTTGTACTTTAAGGGTTAAAGATACACTCCCTGAAATTAATTCAATTTCCATTTCCTATTCCATCGATACAAAATACATCATACAATTTGGATTACATCTTTATCAACGTCCAAACCAACATCCATCAACACCTAATATTGCCATTCTCATTCAAGATGGACATATGTTTATTGTCACTAAAGACCGTCATCATTAATAACTAAAAATTAGGAATGCAATAAAGAATTTGAAAAGTATATCAAATTTCACTTATATTATCATACAGTGCTGCTGTATGCATTACATACAGTTTGCGCGCATGCATCCAACCTCTTACATATACTAAATATTTATACAATTCTATATAGTATGCAAAACTATTCATATGAACGTTGAAAATGTTCATCCGGTACAGGCCAACAAAAAGTATTGTAGAACCAATTGATGATGTAGGCTAAACCGCCCGCATTCTCCGAGCCTTCTCGACAAAGCTGCTCCAAATAATCTTGAAACGCTAACGCCAATGTGTGGTGGCTGAACTTGCTCATACTATCCGTTTCCATGTTCAACTTCTAGTACTCGTTGGACATGCAATCCTTGTTGATTCGCCGAGCTATTTTGCAAACTGCATATTCCTCCGATGCACGTGACAAACTTGGAACGATAATCGCATCTTCATTTCTCTGCTGCAAATATGTTATTTTTGGATTCACCCACCACCTTCGAGCCAAAGCCTTCTTCATGTCACTTGCTGAAGTGAACACATATAAGGATTTAGGCGGTTCTACTGCTAAGCTAGTCATTCTCTAATCGCAAACTCCAATGTAAACACGTGACTCTTCTTCTGGAAAGTGAAACATGATGTTTTCTAGAGAAATATCATTGTGAAGATGTCCTGCATCATGCACCGCTCGCATGATGTGTAGTAATGCCCATGCAAGCTCCGTCTGTTTCTTCCTAAATTGAGCTAGGCGGAAAGCGTTAATCTTCTCTGCATCCGTTGGATCGCTATACATCAAGTAAACATGTATGTTGTCTGCAATTAAGCGATCGAGGTTCAGCATCTGTCATAATGTTTTGTTGTTCCACCAATACAAGTACCCTTCATACTTTGTTGTATGAACAGCAGCAAATCGTATAATTCCAACATGTGGAATCCTCACTGCCATTGACTCATTCTGGTGTTCCAATTTTGCAAGCTTAGGATGTCTGATGTGTTGGTTGGATATCTTTGCTGCAAATTCCCAATAATTAGGTATCTTTGGACAACCCTCAATCCTAACCCTCCAAATTGTTGTATATCCGCCCTTCCAGACTTCTTTGTCTTGCGGAATCACTCTTGCCATGTCCAGAAGCGCTATGAGATGTGGTCTATCCTTACTCAATTCAGCAATTCCATCAGCGCTTTTCCACCAATGCACAGACCCTCGTCTATTTTGGCTCTTTTCGAACGGAGCAGAATGGCTAATGAACAATTCAGCTCTGAGAATCACTTGCTCAAAGCCTTCATCACTGCACGGTGACCTTCCCATACTTTACTAGAGTGTCCTTTGCATTCCACAATGAATTCTGGACCCTATTTGTCAAAAATCGGTTGAAGCCCCTCTTGTCTGTCTCTTGTTGCCATTCCGGAACGTTGACTGCATCTATGAATCGTTTCCACATATCTGACTTGAATTTCTCCGGACCCTCTTCACAGTACCGAACATATTTGGTATGTAGGAACATAGTGCTTTCCGTCTCATAGAAGTCGACCGTGCATCTGATCAAAAAACATTTCAATGCATAAGAAGGCTGCTCTTTATTGAGCGCACTGTTTGATGGGCGCTGATGTTCCTCGTGTTTCCTCTTTGCTGCCTTTTTCATTCGCACCATCGTGATGGACTTCTTTGTATGAATGAATATTTTGAAATTCCCAAAGAACTTCGTATCCAAAGAAAATTACGCCAAAGTTTGAAAAAAAGAAGCAATAAGAGGGCCCCCAAATTTGACTTTTGTTTTCCCTTAGAAAGGAATGTCGTATGTGCAATCTAGGCGTAAGTATCTTTAGCCACAATGTTGTGCTAAAATGACACGAATTATCGTCCCAGGGAATTCCAAGATGATGCTGCACATTTCAAGTTTTCCGGATTATCTTTTCTCCTCAATCCAATCACCTATTCACTCGTTTCCGGAACTTTTAACTATCCGGAATTCAATCCGAATCCGGTTCTACCCGGAATTCGGTTTCCACTTCCAAATCAAGATGGTTTCTTTCACCTCTGTTTTACCCTCAGAGGGTCCACTTTGATCTTTCGAGGGGTAGGGACTTCATCACTCTGGTTCTCATACTCAGTAAACTTGACAAAAATAAACAAACACCCAAGTATTTAATGGTGTTGTAACAAAGAAAGAAGATCCGGATCCTCACAACTTCCTAGACACCCAATCCGGAAAGCAAATCACTCAAGACTCGATCCACTCCTTACTACAACGATAGATCACAGGGTTCCGGAACCTACCGGGGGTGGTTTGTTAAGTGCTAGACCGTTCCGAGGTTGGCAGACTTTCCGGGAGAGTGGCGACTTCCTCTGGGTGGGCGCTTACCTCCGCACAAGTTGACAGCCGGACTCGCTTCCGCTATTCAATCAACCGGATCACCGTTACAATAGTTTAAAGGCACTGTGCACTTCTACTCAGTCAGGAATCTAACACTGTCTCAAATGTACCTTTCAAATAGAAACGACTACCCAAGATCCGGATTTCTCCTCACCCGTCTTCCCTCACACTCTAGCACAGTCACAAGCATTCAGACCAACACTTAAACACGAAGATGAAAATCCAAAAGCTCATTCAACACTTAGATTAAAAGAAAGGAATGGAATACAAATGAAAATCTGCTAGAAGAGAATGACAGCACAACAAGCTTGCCAGCCCTTAAAAACCCACAAAAAGCCAACACCTAAAAGCCAAAAAGAGCCTTGGGAATTTGGGCAGTCAATCAGAGAACCCTCCGAGACACCCAAAAAATCTATTGCCGGCTCATTCTAAAAATAAATCCGGAACCAGGGTCCCAAGCGCGGAAAACCCGTTTTGGAACTGGAGTTCAAAACCTAATCAAAAATCAAAACATCCTAACTAACTACTTCTTCCGCAGCTTCTTCGTACTGCTGCCGCCTTGCGTCGCTTCTATCGTCTTTGTGGGGGTGTTCCGGACACTTGCCCAGGTCTGGATTGGGTGTTGGATCAGCGGAGTTGCCGTTTCTTTGGTTTCCTTGTCATCGGACTGGAGGAACTCCCTATCCGACTCCATCTCAATGAATTGCCCCAATGAAGCTCCAATTGGATCCTCGTCATTGCCTTCCTCCTCTTCCTCGGATGCTCCCTCCATGTGGGTGAAACCTTCCGGATGTGTCTGGGCCGGATTCTCAATCACAGGCATTCGGTTCGTCAAATCCATCCAAACTGGAGGAGCCATAACTTTGGGCCCTACGGTCCCCTCTAGTGCCCTAGCCATGCGCGTGGGGAACGTGATAAGGACCGTCTACATTGGAGCATCCGGACCCTTCTTGGCAACCTTCGCCGTTAACCTTTCCCTTCTTCGTGATGGCCCCGCTTGACTTGCAGCTTGAGTCGTAACGTCCTTCAGCAAGGCTTGAAGACCTTGCTCCGATATGAGAGTCCTTCCGGTGGGACTTGGTTTGGGCGGAGTCCTCCACAACTGCGCACTCGGAACTTCCGGGAATCGGGTGAAGTCCATGGTGCTGGATCGAGAAACCCCAACAGCTTCCTCTTCTCTGCCAACACGTTCTCCATCTTGATTTTATAATCCACCAGGATCTTGAAGATCATGCTTCCGGTCACTACGTCCTCTTGAACTAACTTATCATTGAAGAGTCGGGCGTGTGTGATTAGATCCGCGGGTTGTCCCACCAACTCCGTCAGTGCTGTCGCAGCACAGGGCAAGCAATTTCCCAGTTATACTACCAAAAACCACTTTAAAGTATAACAAAGTGACTCTAAAGATCGAACCCGCGAGATTCTGTGAAGTAGATAGCCCTATTTGGTCTCTAAGCTAAGTCAGTACCTATATTTCCTCTTCCAGTTCCAACACACAACCGGAAACACAACAACACCCAGAACTCCAATCAGACCCTTTTTTATTTCTCTGATCCGGTCTGCGTTCTGCCTGAGTCTGATCACTCTCATCCGCTCACACTACTACCCGGTTTAGTTTTACCTCTGTTTCACCATCAGAGGGATCGCCCCTTGTTTTTGAGAGCGGCAGGCCCGCCGCTCTTTCCGTGAATTATAGTGGCTGAAGACCCACTTCTTCTTCCTTTAATTCTCTACACTAACTCGGACCCGGTTTGATCCTTCACAGCAACCCAGAAAACTTCTCTGGATCACCGGTCACACAAAGACCCCCCGTACGGCCCTTCCATACTACAACAACCTTGGCGTACCGTTCCGTCTGTGCGAAGCCAGGCGGCTGCAAGAGAACCCGTCCGTTCCAACGTCTACTAAAGTCTTCCGTTTGCCCAATTGAGGCGGCGAGATCTCTCAGGAGATCGGACACTCAACCGGATTTCACACCCAGGAGTTCTAGCGCGACTAAGGAATCCCTCCCTATCCGCCTAGCCTAAGAACGGCTGTCCCGCCCAGAATTCTAAACTCTAGAGCTGCTGAGGAACTGGAATCCCCTCCCAACGCTTACGCAACCCGCTCACCTGCACATAAGACCGAAAACAAACGCGCCAAAGGGAGAAATCACACCTACATTAGCACGCGCCTTCCTAACTCCTCACTCCACAACCCTGCCGCACACGGGAGAGACACACAACAAGCAGCCAAGAGAAGACGTACGCAAAAATGAGATGAAAGAACTCCTAGCTCCCAAGCGGGGGCTGACTTATATACAACTTGAGTACAAAGCAAAAAGGGACCTCGAAATCCGCGCTGGAAATCCGGACCCAATCCTAACAAGCTAGACCGGATAGTCATCCGATCCGATCCTAACTAACTTACAAATATTTTACATTCCTACTAATTTCCTATCCTACTCTCCAATTCCCCCGCCCAGCGTAGGACTCCTAGGCTCCTCGGGCAGTTGATTGAAGACATCCGCCAAGTTCTGGCTCCGTTCACCGGCAGCTGGATCCGGAAGATCTGACCCGGGCGATGAATCTATCTGGATTGGCTGCCCCGTTCCAGGTCTTCTGAGATTCTTCCGTGACTCAGGGGTATGATCCTTGCGCTCCCCCGGATTCGATCCTCCTACTGGAAACGAATCCGGCATCGAAATGTCAGAGAGGTGGATTTCCCGGGAAAACAAGGACCCCTTCAGCTTCTGACTGCTGACGTCCATCTGGTCAGCCGCCTCTCGTGCTGCCACTAAGGATGTTTCCACCCGATCGGTGAAGTCGCTGAGGATTCGAACTATCCGGGAACCGGATACCTTCTTCTCCTCGTGCACCCCTTGGTCAAATAAGGCCGCCTTGACTGCGGCGGATCCGGACTCTCCAAGAGTGCCCTTCACCGACTCAACCACCTTCCGGGTTGCCTCCACCATCTCCCGGACTGCTGCCTTGTCTTCCCTGAGGGTGACCATATTCGCCCTCAAAGTATCGACTTCCTCCTGAAGTCGACGGATCTCCGTTTCTTGTTTCCGGTTCTCTTCCGGATCGGCCAGGAATTGCCCTACCTTACCCGGCAAATCGCTATCGGCCGGTGCGCCTACCAGTTCAGAGATAGTGGTCAAGGTCCTTCGCTTGACCTCCCAGTCCGCCCGGATTCCGGCCAGGACAACCGTTAACTGGTTGAACGGGTCGTTCGGATCCTCGAGATCCGGCATCTCAACATCCGGTCCCTGTTCTGGTGTGGACCGGGGGTTTGATGGAGGTCTTCTCTTATGAGGAGGCGTCGTCTTCTAACGCTTCCTCTGTCGAGACGGCTCTTCCTCTTCCTCTTCTTCCGTCTCGGTTTCGGATCCGGTCTGCTCCTCTAGCTCGTCATCCGAACCCGACTCCCCATACTTCAGGATCGATTCCTGAACACCCCACGTCTTCTCCTCAGTAGGAGTGAGAAGTTGGTTCCGCTGGTACAAGTGGAAAAGGTAGGGACTCAAAGGAGTGGCCCTACTCTTTCCGATCCTTGTCACCAACTGGGACACCAGATCGGAAAAGATCCGGGCCCAGTTCACCTTCCGTTCCCCACTCAGGGAACCGAAAATGGTGTTGCCGAGGGTCATCGTCACCCTCGTCGGCTTCTCCGGGTGGACGATCGGAACCAGGAACTGAAGGAGGTTACGATGCCGGTCGTTTTTACAGTCTGCGACCGCGTACCCGTCCTTGTTACTCGGTTCCCCATGAAATTTGTCATGGATGAACTCGTCCTTCCGCCCGGCCATACCGGAAACTCCCATCCGGAAGTTGTAAACTTCCCTCTACCGTTCTTCTTCCCATTCGGTCGGGCGGCCACGGAGAGTGTTGTCGAACTCGTTCGACACCTTGCACTTAATCTCCCTCACCATCCGCTCCTCATGAAACCCCCAGGGTTTATCCATCAGGACGAGGCACCCCATCGCGTTGAGATCCTCCACTAACTCAGTCCAGGCCGGTTCCTCCATAGGAATGACCGGAACTATCTTCCGGAGTTTAATATCGGAGGAGGAGCTGGGAGCGCCTGGTCTGGCCTTACGCAGCTGAGGCATGGACACCAAATAACCACTGGACCCTTACCGATCGCTACCTCACACTCTCCTAGCTGCACGTCCCGTTCCTCACTTCCTCTCGTCTGATCTCAACCGGAAGGCACTCACAAAACCTGCAACCCACACGTTCTTTACTCTTCCTACACTCTCAGACACACCCAGCCGGAAGCGCACATGCATCAATGGCTCTGGCGCGGACAGAGGCGAAAAAGCACTCAAGGTCAGCTCCAGAGCTCAAGGGAAGTAAAGGAGTGAAAATGAGGACGACCAGCCCTTATATACTCTCAGGACCCCTGGCACGTCATCATGACCTTTTTCCGGTCCGGTCCATATCGATCCGGTCCATCCCTAATCCGTTCTGAGGTGAAGTCCGGATAAGATTCCGCTCCTGAATACTACCATTTTGACCGGAACAGATACAGTTTTCTCCTTACTGGATTATCGCTGCCTGTCCGTAGTTTTTTTCTGCCTTTCTAACCGGATACGGACGCTAACTACCGGTTTCCGTTCCGTTATTCAGACAGTTAGAGAAAAACCACAAATTCCGGTTGCGACAAGTGCCCTCACTACATTCATCGCATCCGACTCCCTCTTGGATGCGAACTTCAGGGCTTCCTCCACAACACCCAAACTGGTCTTGAGTTGGATCTTCTCCTCCTCCAGTTTTTGGATCCGCTCATCTTTCCTACTGAGTAGGGTCGGATCCAGATGCTTTCTAGTCTCGCCCAGAATCTCTTGTGGCTCCACCTTCAATTTGTCCGATATCAAGCATACGAAGTCAGCCAAGTCCTCGTACCGTTTTCGGGCCTCTTGGAATCACACTACTCCGGAATCGAACAACTTGTTCCCCCCTAGATCTGCGAAGGTCCGGCCCGGTTCCTCCGTTTCTGGAACTTGCTGCTTCCCTCTTCAGCTTGGATCAATTGACTTCCGCAGCGAACTTTCCGGCCTCTCTGTCCTTGGTGGCGTCACTTTCGGAACTGCTTCCGCGGTTTGCTTCTCCGGATCCGGAGATAGGCCGTACTTCAGCATCTCCTCGGCGACCTTGTGTGGGAACACGCAATATCAATATTTAGAAATCCGGATTAGTTTAGGATCAATTCCGTAAATATTTTCAAAATTTTGTGGTAGTGAAGCTGGAAACCGGAACATCTAGTAGAAACTAGGTAGTCAAGAAGTTCCGGCTTGCAAAAACTTGTAGAATAGGTAAGAAACGGACTTTTGCCGGAATCCGGAAACCGAATGGGATCCGGATTCAGGCAACCTACGAACTAGGGGTCCGGCCTATGAAAACTAGGGATCCGTTTGCAAATGGCGGCGCATTAAATGGCCGAACCAATGGGTGTCGGTCACTGGCCGGGTACTTAAGCAGATGGGCCTTTTGTTTTTCTCCCTCTTTCTTCCGCTCGAGGAGGTGTGTGTGCTTGCAGGTTTTGGAGCGCGTTTCTTTTAGAAGAGTGAAAGAGTGGTGAGTTAGGTCGGATAGGGAGAGAAGAAAAGGAGGGTGTTGATTGCACCGGATTGTAGGTCAAGAAGATGGCGGGATCATCGGCGTAGGGGCAGAAGACTATTCCTTCTATCAAGCTCCTGTACCCAGTCATTCCGTTGGACTTTGCTGGGGGCTTAGAGTTAGAGGAAGATTTCTTCAAACTAGGGTGTACCGGGTTCATCCGGCAACCCTGGACAGTTAGGAGTGAAGATTTTCTTCGTGAGCTGGTTATGGAGATGCCAAACCAGTTCGAGCCGACGCCAAGGGGTCAATTGGCCTCTTAGACGGAAGGGATGTGGGCGGAAACTTACGGGTTGAAGCAGTCCGGATCCGGAAATGCGACCCGGACGGATAAGTTTTATGAAGACAAGTTCAAGAAACCGCTGCACCATAAGGAAGGTTTCACCGTTAGTGACTGTATCGATGAGCGCCATAGGCGATTACTGAATTTCTTGATTCCCATCGTCTATCCGGAAAAGCCAACCAGGGTTACGGTTATAGTGGCGAATACGATTTTCGGAGCACTTGAAGGCCGGGTTGTAAACTGGACGACCATAATCCACCAGAAGGTCAAGAAGATGGCGGTGGCTATCGACAAGGCCAAGCAGAGTCCGCTTAGCACTTACTTGTTCCACATGTATCATCATTTTGATTTCATGACCCCGCAGAAACAAGTTGTCTATGAGACCGGAATGCAAATCTTGAAGTACGGATTCACAGAAGAGTTGAAGCCAACGGGAGAAGTGGCACTAGAAGAAGAAGAGGAAGAGGAGGATCCGGAATCGAAGCCGATGGAGAAGAAGAAGCGACAGAAGACCACCAATCCGGACGCACAAAGAACGAGTCTGGATGTGCCGGAACTGAATCCGTCCCTGACCCAGCCATCACCGGAATCTTTTGATGTATCCGACTTCTATGAGGCCGGAACCCGATGGATGGTGCAGTGCTGAAAGATGCACGCCGAGATGGCAGAGGTCATCACGGGCGTCGCCAGGGAGTTAAATGTTGAGACGGATCAGATCTTCAACGAACTCCGGAAGAGACCCGATCCGGCATTACTCCAAGAGAAGGACAAACAGATCGAGATGCTTAAGGAGGAGCGAGATCACTACAAGAACAAGTTCTACTGGACGGAGGGGCAGTCGATCTCAGCCCGGAAGAAGGAGACGGATGCCCTGAAGCTAGTCAGGGATTTGAAGGTGTTGGTAGAAGAACCGGAACATCAGATCATCCGGTCCGCACTTTACACGAAGAAACTCGAGAACGACGGCATTGTTACCGGATCCAGGGTGCTGCAAGTCCTGGTCGATTACAAGGCCAAGATGAAGATTGTTTTGGACGATATGAGGCAGCTGTTGGGTCATTTGGATGTGGCCAAGGATAACTTTGGGTTACTTCCGGATATCTTTGGGTTACTTCCGGATATCTTCATGGAGTCCCTGGGCAAACACAGAGCCAGAACTTCCGGGACACAAGAGGATCTAGGCTTGAAGTCCTTGTTTAAAATGCCTAGGGTGCCTTCCTCGAGTCATTTCCCGAAGTGGGGCATGGTAAATACTTTTGCACCTTCCTCACAGTCTCCGTCGGGATCCGGAAAGGCTGGGCAAAGGTTGCCGATCCGGAGAGATCTGTTAGAAGGTTTGGGGACGATCAATCCGGCAAAAGAGCACCCGGAGAGATTCCCTCATATGTCGGAACAGTCACCAGCACGGGGTACACAATTGATTGACTTAGGAGATCCGGCTCCAGAGGCAAAATCGGAACCCAGGCCGGTGAGTTTGAGTCAGGTTCAGAATCTAAGGAAGATACGGAGGAGGAGGAAACGTCTTCTGTGATCCGTAGAATCCTCCTCAATTCGCCAAAATGACGCCAGCGAAGAGTTCAGGTAAGCCGACAGCCAAATAGGGAGCCAAAAGTTAGAAGAACTCTTGGGTGGCCAAGTAGTTAGAAGGGGATAACACGAAATATCGTCCCAAGGAATTTCCGGATTCTATGTAGTATGTTCTAGCTATCCGGCTTTTCTATCTTTATTTTCTTCTCACTTACTTACTCTTTTTCCGGCTTCCTTCACAATCCAGATCATAAACTATTCGGAATCCGGTTTACGTCTCTGTTTCCAATCCAATTTTCTATACCTCTGTTTTACCATCAGAGGGTCCACTATTGGTCTTGTAGAGGGGTAGGGACTCACCACTCGTTGTTCTCCTACAATTCTAACAAACACAAATAAAAACACCCAAGTACTCAAAGGGTTGTAGCAAGACGAGAAGATCCGGATCCTCACAGCTCCCGGATGGTAAATCCGGAAAGCAGGTCACTCAGAAGTACTTCACTCCCCCTAACTACAACAACAGATTCTCAGAGTTAAATATAAGGGAGTGTGATTTTTCTAGAGGTTGGATGAATTCTAAGGTTGGCAGATCTTCCGGACAGGTGGGAACTTCTTTGGGCGAGCACTTACCTCCACACGGCTTGACAATCGGACTCGCTTCCCCGCTACTCAGATCCGGACTACTCTAGTAGTAATTTAAAGACACAGTGCGCAGCTCCTAAGTCAACAATCCAACAACATTACAATAGCACACTCTCGACTTAGACCGTATTCTCCTAAATCCGGATTCCTCCTCACCCGTCCTTTCCTTCTAACACCCAGACCACAAGTCCACGCAATCCAGATACACTAATAAAGCCAAACTGCATACCCGAGGGCTTAGATTTCGAAAAGGGAATGAAATACAAATGAATTTCAACTAGGAGGGAATGAGAGGCAACTAACTTGCCCGCCCTTAAAAACCCAAATCGAAACCAAAGTCAACACCCTAAAAACAACAAAGGGCAGCCCAAAAACCAGGGCAACCTCACACACACACCAAGGAAATCTCGATTAACCGGGAAAGTCTTTATCCCTAAACTTCCGGAACCCAGGCCCACGCTAGGATTCCGGTTCCGGATCTAACTAACTAAATTCTAATCCACCTCCACAAGTAACCCCCTTTGAACTACTTGGTCATCCGAGACTTCTTTGAACTCCCGGCTCCCTGCTTGGTTGTCGATTTACCAGAACCCTTGGCTGGCGTCATCTTGGCAGCTCGAGGCGGATTCTGTCGGGTTGCAGGAGACGTCTCCTCTTCATCCGTATCCTCCTCAGACTCAGTAGCGGATTCAAACTCACCGGATTCAGAGTCTTTGATCTCTTGCTTCGCTGGCTTCTTATCCTCCGGCTTCCGCTTCTCCGACTTCCGGAGTTTGAGTTGCTTCCCAGGTTCTACCATCTCCAGTTCTTCTTCTGGATCCGAGAATTCAACCTCCACTATTTTCGTCTTCGTGTTCTTCCGGGTTTCCGGCTTGAGTTCCGGTCTCGTCTCTGGAGCCGGATCTCCCAAATCGATCAATTGTGTCCCCCATGCTGGTGATGGTTCCGCCATATGGGGGAATTTCTCCGGATGCTCCTGTGGGAGTACGCAATGTCATTATTTAGAAATCCGGATTAGTTTAGGATCAATTCCATAAATATTTTCGAAATTTTGTAGTAGTGGAACCTTGAAACGGAACTTTTAGTAAAAATTAGGTAGCCGGAAAGTTCCGGCTCACAAAAGATTGTAGATGGAGTAAGGGACGGACTTTTACCGGATCCGGAAACCGGAAGGAGATCCCGATTCCGGCAAACCTACGAACTAGGGGTCCGGCCTACGGAAAGTAGGGATCCGTTTGAAAAAGGCGGCGCATTAAATGACCGAACCAACGGATGTCGGTCACTGGCCGGGTACTTAAACGGATCATCTTCTCATTCTTCTCCCTCTTTCTTCCGCTCGAGGAGGTGTGTGTTTGCAGGTTTGGAGCGCGTTTTCTCTTAGAAGAGTGAAAGAGTGGTGAGTTAGGCCGGATAGGGAGAGAAGGAAAGGAGGGTGCCGATTGCACCGGATTAGAGTTCAATGGCGGAAACGTTAGCGCAGGGACAGAAGACAGTTCCGTCTGTCAAACTCTTATACCCGATCATTCCATCTGATCCCGGTGAATGTTTAGAGTTAGAAGAAGATTTGTCCACACTAGAGTGTATAGGGTTCATCCGGAAACCCTGGACGGTGAGGAGTGAGGACTTTCTTTGTGAGTTAGTTTTTGGGGCACCGAACCAGTTCGAGCCGACGCCAAGAGGGCGGTTATCGTCCTAGACGGAAGGGATGTGGGTGGAAACTTACGGGTTAACGCAGTCCGGATCCGGAAGCGCAACCCGGACAGATAAGTTTCATGAGGGGAAATTCAAGAAGCCACCACACCACAAGGAGGGTTTCTCCGTGAGTGACTGTAGCAATGAGCGTCATAGGAGGTTACTGAATTTCCTGATCCCCATAGTATATCCGGAAAAGCCCACGAGAGTTACGGTCACAGTCGCGAATACAATTTTCGGAGCACTGGAAGGCCGGGTCATGAATTGGGTAGGCCTAATTCACCAGAAGGTCAAGAAGATGGCGATGGCGGTCGAGAAGGCCAAGCAGAGTCCCGTCAGTACGTACTTGTTCCATTTGTATCATTATTATGATTACATGACCCCGCCGGAACAAGTTGCGTATGAGACCGGAATGCAGATCCTGAAATACGGATTCACAGAGGAGTTGAAGCCAACGGGAGAAGCGACCGAAGAAGAAGAAGAAGAGGAGGAGCATCCGGAACCGAAGCCGCTGGAGAAGAAAAAGCGGCATAAGTTAACCAATCCGGATTCACGAAGAGCGAGTATGGACGTGCCGGAATTGAATCCGGCCCTGAATCAACTGTCCCCGGAGTATACCGATGTCTCCGACTTCTATGATGCCGGAGCCCGGTGGATGGCACAGTGTCGGAAGATGCACGCCGAGATGGCAGGGGTGATCACGGGCGTCGCCAGCGAATTGAACGTTGAGACGGATCAGATCTTCAACGAAATCCGGAAGAGACCTGATCCGGCACTACTCCAAGAGAAGGACAAGGAGATCGCACTCCTGAAGGCGGAACGGGATAACTACAAGAACAAGTTTTACTGGACAGAGGGGCAGTCGATCTCAGCCCAGAAGAAGGAGACGGATGCCCTGAAGCTCGTCCGAGATTTGAAGGGGTTGGTAGAGCAACCGGATCATTTGATCATCCAGTCCGCGCTCTTCACAAAGAAATTAGATACCGATGGTATCATCACCGGATCTCGAGTGTTGCAGGTCTTGGTCAATTACGAGGCCAAGATGAAGACCGTTTTGGACGAGATGAGGCAGCTGTTGAAACCCCTGGATGTGGCCAAGGACGAGTTCGGGCCGGTTCCGAATATCTTCATGGAGTCACCGGTCAAGTACGGAGCCGGAACTTCCGGAACGAAAGAAGACCCGGGTTTGAAGTCTCTCTTCAAGCTGCCCCAGGTACCTCCCTCTGGTCAATTCCCGAAGTGGGGAACCGTGAGTAATTTTAGTCCTTCCTCACAGTCTCCGGCGGGATCCGGAAAGACAAGGCAAAGATTGCCAATCCGGAGAGACCTCTTAGAAGGTATGGGAACGATAAATCCGGCAAGGGAGCATCCGAATAAATTCCCCCACATGGCGGAACCATCACCAGCACAAGGGACACAGTTGATCGATTTGGGAGATCCGGCTCCAGAGACAAGACCGGAACTCAGGCCAGAAACCTGGAAAAACACGAAGACAGAAATAGTGGAGGTCGACTTCTCGGATCCGGATGAAGAACTGGAGATGGTAGAACCTGGGAAGCAACTCAAACTCCGGAAGTCGGAGAAGCGGAAGCCGGAAGGAAAGAAGCCAGCAAAGCAAGAGATCGAGGACTCTGAATCCGGTGAGTTTGAATCCGCTACTGATTTTGACGAGGATACGGATGAAGAGGAAACGTCTCCTGCGACCCGGCAGAATCCGCCTCGAGCTGCCAAGATGACGCCAGCTAAGGGTTCCGGTAAATTAACCAAGCAGGGAGCCGGGAGTTCAAAGAAGTCTCGGATGACCAAGTAGTTCAAAGGGGGTTACTTGTGGAGGTGGATTAGAATTTAGTTAGTTAGATCCGGAACCGGAATCCTTGTGTAGGTCCGGGTTCCGGAAGTTTAGGGATAAGGACTTTCCAGTTAAATCGGGATTTCCTTGGTGTGTGTGTGAGGTTGCCCTGGTTTTGGGCTGCCCTTTGTTGTTTTTAGGTTGTTGACTTTGGTTTTGATGTGGGTTTTTAAGGGCGGGCAAGTTAGTTGCCTCTCATTCCATCCTAGTTGATATTCATTTGTATTTCATTCCCTTTTTGAAATCTAAGCCCTCGGGTATGCAGTTTGGCTTTATCAATGTATCCGAATTGTGTTGCCTTGTGGTCTGGGTGTTAGAAGGAAAGGACGGGTGAGGAGGAATCCGGATTTAGGAGAATACGGTCTAAGTCGAGAGTGTGCTATTGTAATGTTGTTGGATTGTTGACTTAGGAGCTGCGCACTGTGTCTTTAAATTACTACTAGAGTAGTCCGGATCTGAGTAGCGGGGAAGCGAGTCCGGTTGTCAAGCCGTACGGAGGTAAGTGCTCGCCCAAAGAAGTTCCCACCTGTCCGGAAGATCTGCCAACCTTAGAATTCATCCAACCTCTAGAAAAATCACACTCCCTTATATTTAACTCTGAGAATCTGTTGTTGTAGTCAGGGGGAGTGAAGTACTCCTGAGTGACCTACTTTCCGGATTTACCATTCGGGAGCTGTGAGGATCTGGATCTTCTCGTCTTGCTACAACCCTTTGAGTACTTGGGTGTTTTTATTTGTGTTTGTTAAAATTGTAGGAGAACAACGAGTGGTGAGTCCCTACCCCTCTACAAGACCAATAGTGGACCCTCTGATGGTAAAACAGAGGTATAGAAAATTGGATTGGAAACAGAGACGTAAACCGGATTCCGGATAGTTTATGATCTGGATTGTGAAGGAAGCCGGAAAAAGAGTAAGTAAGTGAGAAGAAAAGAAAGATAGAAAAGCCGGATAGCTAGAACATACTACATAGAATCCGGAAATTCCCTGGGACGATATTTTGTGTTATCTTGGCACATTTTTGTGTTAAGGATACTTACGCCTAAATTGCGCATACGACAGCTCCCTTGTCGGATTTATCGTTCCCATACCTTCTAAGAGGTCCCTCCGGATTGGCAATCTCTGCCCTGTCTTTCCGGATCTCGCCGGAGACTGTGAGGAAGGACGAAAAGTACTTACTATTCCCCACTTCTGGAATTGACCCG
Organism: Neckera pumila; assembly: GCA_963969595.1. Classification (NCBI taxonomy): domain Eukaryota; kingdom Viridiplantae; phylum Streptophyta; class Bryopsida; order Hypnales; family Neckeraceae; genus Neckera; species Neckera pumila. The sequence goes on along the minus strand of OZ018411.1, from coordinate 13,570,152 downwards.
AGGAAGGTACCTGGGGCAGCTTGAAGAGAGACTCCAAGCCTGGGTCTTCTTTTGTTCCGGAAGTTTCGGCTCCGTACTTGACCGGCAACTCCATGAAGATATCCGGAAGTGGCCCAAACTCGTCCTTGGCCACATCCAAAGGTCTCAGCAGCTGCCGCATCTCGTCCAAAACGGTCTTCATCTTGGCCTCGTAATCGACCAAGACTTGCAACACTCAAGATCCGGTGACTAATTTCTTCGTAAAGAGCGCGGACCGGATGATCAAATGTTTCGGTTTTTTTACCAACCCCATCAAATTCCGGACGAGCTTCAAGGCATCCGTCTCCTTCTTCTGGGCTGAGATTGACTGTCCCTCCGTCCAGTAAAACTTGTTCTTGTAGTAATCCCGTTCCGCCTTCAGCAGTGCGATCTCCTTGTCCTTCTCTTGGAGTAGTGCCGGATCAGATCTCTTCCGGAGTTCGTTGAAGATCTGATCCGTCTCAACGTTCAATTCGCTGGCGATGCCCGTGATCACCCCTGCCATCTTAGCGTGCATCTTCCGGCATTGTGCCATCCATCGGGCTCCGGCATCATAGAAGTCGGAGACATCGGTATACTCCGGCGACAACTGGGTCAGGGCCGGATTCGATTCCGGCACGTCCATACTCGCTCTTCGTGAGTCCGGATTGGTTACCTTATGCCGCTTCTTCTTCTCCAGCGGCTTCGGTTCCGGCTGCTCCTCCTCTTTTTCTTCTTCTTTGGTCGCTTCTCCCGTCAGCTTCAACTCCTCTGTGAATCCATATTTCAGGATCTGCATTCCGGTCTCATACGCAACTTGTTCCGGCGGAGTCATGTAATCATAATAATGATACAGATGGAACAAGTACGTATTGACTGGACTCTGCTTGGCCTTCTCAACCGCCATCGCCATCTTCTTGACCTTCTGGTGAATTAGGCCTGCCCAATTCACGACCCGGCCTTCCAGTGCTCCGAAAATCGTATTCGCGACTGTGATCGTAACTCTCGTGGGCTTTTCCGAATATACTACGGGAATCAGGAAATTCAGTAACCTCCTATGACGCTCATTGCTACAGTCACTAACGGAGAAGCCCTCCTTGTGGTGCGGTGGTTTCTTAAACTTTCCTTCATGAAACTTATCCGTCCGGGTTGCGCTTCCGGATCCGGACTGCGTCAACCCGTAAGTTTCTGCCCACATCCCTTCCGTCCAGGATGATAACCGCCCCCTTGGCGTCAGCTCGAACTGATTCGGTGCCCCAAAAACTAACTCCCAAAGAAAGTCCTCGCTCCTCACCGTCCAAGGTTTCCGGATGAACCCTATACACCCTAGTGTGGACAGATCTTCCTCTAACTCTAAACGTTCACCGGGATCAGATGGAATGATCGGGTATAAGAGTTTGACAGACGGAACTGTCTTCTGTCCGTGCGCTAACGTTTCCACCATTGAACTCTAATCCGGTGCAATTGGCACCCTCCTTTCCTTCTCTCCCTATCCGGCCTAACTCACCACTCTTTCACTCTTCTAAGAGAAAACACGCTCCAAACCTACAAACTAGGGGGTCCGGTAAAAGTCCGTCTCTTACTCCTTCCGGTTTCCGGATCCGGTAAAAGTCCGTCTCTTACTCCTTCTATAAGTTTTTGTGAGCCGGAACTTTCCGACTCCCTAATTTCTACTAAATGTTTCGGTTCACGGTTCCACTACTACAAAATTTCAAAAATATTTACGGAATTGATCCTAAACTAATCCGGATTTCTAAATAATGACATTGCGTGCTCCCACAGTGCTATTGTAATGTTGTTGGATTATTGATTTAGGAGCTGCGCACAGTGTCTTTAAACTACCAGAAGAGTTGTCCGAATCACAGAGTAGCGGGGAAGCAAGTCCGGTTGTCAAGCCGTGCGGAGGTAAGCGCCCGCCCAAGGAAGCCCCCACCTGTCCGGAAGATCTGCCAATCTTAGGATTCATCTAACCTCTAGAAAGATCACACCCCCATACTTATTCCGGATTCTGAGATCTTTCGTTGTAGTAAGGGAAAGTGAAGTATTCTTGAGTGATCTACTATCTGGAGTTGCCATCCGGAAGTTGTGAGGATCCGGATCTTTTTGCCTTGCTGCAAATTTTTGAATACTCGGGTGTTGTTATTTGTGTTTGTTAGAATTGTAGGAGAACAAGTGTGGTGAAATCCCTACCCCCTCAAAAGATCAACTAGTGGACCCTTTGAAGGTAAAACAGAGGTATTGAAAACCGGATTGGAAGAAGAGACGTAAACTGGATTCCGGAAAGTTTATGTTCCGTATTGTGAAAGGATCCGAAAAATGTTGAGTAGGTAAGAAGAAAGAAAGATAGAAAAGCCGGATAGCTAAAATATGCTACATATAATCCGGAAATTCCCTGGGACGATATGTCGTATTATCTTGGCACATTTTTGTGTTAAGGATACTTATGCCTAGATTGCGCGTACGACACCTTGTAGTCTTTGATTTCCTTCTCGTTCACGATCTCGTTGTGGTAGTAAAGGTGGAAGAGGTAGGTGCTGATCGGGCTGGACTTGGCCTTCTGCACGCCGTCCGCCAGTTTCTGCAACACGACCTTCAATATTCTCCCCTAGTGTACTGGCTTGTTCTCTATCGCTCCGAAAATCATGTTGCCCAACGTGCTGGTGAGCCGGGTCGGCTTCTCGCCTTCTCCGGATACAAGATTGGAACCAGGAACTCTAGTACCTACCTTTGCCTCAGGTCAATGCAACCATGGATCGCAAAACCTTCTTCGAATTGGGTGGATTACGGAACTTCCCTTGAACGTAACTGTCATTCCTCGAGGAATAACCGGAACCGCCTTCCGGATTGAGTAGGCTTCCGTCCACATCTGCTCGGTCCACTTTGCCAACTTCCCTCACTCCGTCAACTCAAACTGATTCGGAGCTCTAGTCACGACTTTGTGGATCATTGCCTCGTCCTTCAGATTCCACGACTTGCACAGTAGCCCCGCGCATCCCATGCTATCCAGATCGCCCTCCAAAAACATCCGCACCTTCGGATCCGCAGGTATGACCTTATTGAGCAACTTGGCCGTAACTGCCGGTCTCCGAGGTTCCTCCATTTACGGCGATAGAATCCTACTAATCCGGTGCAATCAGCACCTTCTTCTCCTTCTCTCCCTATTTGATTTTAACTCACCACTCTTTCACTCAACTAACGCGCGCTCCAAACCTGCAAGAACACACGCCTCTTCGAGCGAAAGAAAGAGGCAGAAGAAATAGAGAAGAACGGGCTTAAGTAGCCGGCCAGAGACCAACACCCGTTGGGACGGCCCATAAATGCGCCGCCTTTTGCAAACGGAACCCTAGTTCCTAGGCCGGAACCTACATCGTAGGTTTCCAGAATCCGGATTACCTTCTAGATTACGGATCCCGTTAAGATCCGTTCCTTATCCATTTTACAGTTTTTGCTAAGTCGGAACTTTCCTACTTTCCTGACTTGGCTAACTATTCCGGATTGCTACTTCAGTATACAAAAATTTTGAAAAATCTCACTAATCTATTCCTAAATTAATCCAAAATTCCGAGTTTTGACATTTTGTGCTCCCACAAGGAATCAGTGGAGACCTAAGCCTTGCTTAAGTCACCAAGCTTTCTGCTCCGCTCTTGCAAGATGCAAGGAAGAAAATAAAAGTGAAGAGCGGACGGGTCGTCCGCCACTCTTATAGCCTGGCGGACGGCAAGGAGGTCGGACAACGCCGCATCGGATGGCTCGAGTGAGGTGCATGGTCCGCCATCGCCAAATTCGACGGTCCTTGAGCCAAGTCGGACGCACGGCAAACGCGAACGGCAAATGCGGACAGAGATCGCGGGCTATCGGATGACAGCTGATAGACAATAGCTCAACCGCTTGGACGGGGCAACGAACGTAGGGGGACTACTTGGACGACTTTGGTGGATGGAGGGAGACTGCTTGGACGACTACCTGCGGACGGAGGGGATTGGTTGGACGACGGAAAGTGGACGGAGGGGGACTACTCGGATGGCGAGCACGGAAGGAGGATGGCAAGTTCTCGTCCGACGCTTCTGCAGACGGCGGCCACTTCTTCGACGCCAAATTGGACGGAGGGCACGCGTCTGACCGCTTGAAGTAGGTCATTTCAAATAAAATTCTGAAAATGTCAAAGTAGTCTTGTTTTTGCTTCAAAAAATTCACGTAGCTTAGCTCAAAATATTACAAAATTGAGTGAGTATGTTCTTTTCATCAATGAGGTGATTAGGTTTACTTCATTCGGGAAGTGCATGTTTCAGCCATTATGGTGTGTTTAACCCCGAAAGTCCCAATGGACCTGTGTGGGCCAAAATGCAATTTTGGATAGGCTCTTGATTGTTCAAATCTTACTGTGATTATTTTAAATTTCTTCAAGAGCTTTTAAAATACGCAAGATTCTTAGAAATATAATTTTGTGTGTCAATTGCTGTCCAGGACTCCGGGATTTGAAGTTCTACAGAATAAGCCAAAAATGTAGGTCGGCGAGCAGCCCAAATAGATTATTGCACAAACATAAAGACATATAATGCAAATGATATTTGTATTTCAGTCTTTTAGAGATAAAAAATTATAGATTGAAAAAAAGTAATTTGCACATAATGCTTTAGTTGTATAAAACAAACAAAAGTAACCAATTTCAAGGATCTTCACTTTCAAAATCTATTGAGAAAAGTACAAGTTTAACATCAAATGCAATCATTGCACAAAGCCCATCCTTCTACTATCACAAGCTTCAATGAAAATTGTAGATAAGCTTTGGTCGTCAAATTATATTTAAACAAAACCCAAGGCTAATAGTAAAGTTCGTTCCAAGGGAGACGGTCAAGTAGGAAATCTATGCTAAATGGAGTAATATCTAGAATAGATAATACAATTTCAAAATAAGAAACCATGACCAATTTGGAAAATTAGTAGCCACTCAATCTACAACGACATTGCATAATTCACTCACACACAGTTTGACTAACACCATCATACTCCATTCTCAAATAATTCCATAAACACATGTGCACATTAAATCATTCATTAAATTATACACAATAAAACACTCAATTTGGCTTGAACATGTTTCTTATTTCCGAATTGATGAATACATCACCATTTTACAATTTTAGTTTCAACTTGCAATTTACACTCAACTATTAGGATTCCACATTCCTTATTCCACTTCATTTCCACATCACCAATTAGGATATTACATTCCAACTTCCACTGTTCTTCACACATACAATCACACTTCATCATCCAATGATCCAATCAAAACTCCAACACTTAATCACATCATTTCCACCAACTCCGAAAACATTTCTCCAACTTGGAATACTTAAAATTCCACAGTTAGACATACATACACAACTCCATCTCATCAAACTCCAAAGACTCACTCACATGCACACACACAAAACAATAAATCAAATATACAGCACAACCTGGCTAGGACTCGCAGTGGACACTCTTCAACACTGGGTGCCTTCCAAATCGAGAGAGACCACCTAATAGGGACCAAAGAACGGTTAATTAACCACAAAAGAAAACTACCAAATCGGAACACAAAACATAACTTCCATTAGACTCCAACTAGGCCACAAATACCCTTATCCTCTTGACTTGGAATATTGCCACATCACTCCAATTTTGGAAATTTACTTAGCCAGTACTTAACTTCCAACTTGGCTCATTCCAAACACAATTTGACACGTACTCCTATTTGGATTAGACATCTCAAAAACTAACTCCAAAAATCACATTCCAAATTGACAAAAATACATATAAAATCACCAAATTGAATACAAACACACTAAAAAACATACAAATCACTCTCAAAAACAACAAACAAATCACAAAAAACCCTTAAAAACCAATCCTAATAGTTCATCTACAAAAATCTTATCAACAAATCAATGAATAATAGAATAATTAATTTGTGCTATCATATGCAACAAATGTCCATTTCAATTTCACATTTGATATCAATTAATATTTTTAAGTAATATATACTAAATTTATTTAAATTGTGCAAATATCATAATATTAAATTACTAATATCTTTAAAAAATATAAGATACAACTAAATAAAATAGTTCATTTTTCAAAATATTTTTTATTCTTAAATATATGTTGAAAAAGTCTATAAGTGATATTAAGTGAACTTAAATTATTGATATTTAAAATTAATTCATAGTAAAAACAGCAAAGATGTTTATTGATTATTAGTAGAAAAAACATAGATGTTGACTGTTGAAATATTGAAATATATTATCTATATATTAAATCAATTTTTTTTTATGATTTTCAACTTTTAAAACACATATACAGTTATTAGACGTAAGTTTTTGGATAAATTTGTTTTTTATATTGTGATTTAACTCTAAAAATTTAGAATCTTAGTCCTTATTGGCAATTACAGTTTGAATAATGATCATCCAAATGTTAATGCTATTTGATGATGGATTTTGAGGATAAATTAAAATTCTTTTAAGTAAAAAATTTCAATATACAATTATATAAAGATGGACAAACTTTAATGGATGGCCAAATACTTTTTGAAGGGGATTATAAAAAAATAACAAAATTTTTTAGGGGAAATTATAATAGAACAAGACCTGAGAATCATAACTTGTGTATTCAAATTTTGTTTTAGATCTTGCTCCCAAATTTATTACAAATTGTTCCAAACTATTTCAAATTTGGGGGCAAGATTTAAGACAAATTTGAAAATTTGTACATTTGTTCCAATTTGGAATAAATCCAGTTTCAAATTTGATGTACATTTGTGGATCCAGTTTAAAATTTGTTGTACATTTGTGGATCCAGTTTCAAATTTGTTGATTGTATACACAAAAGGTGATACAAATTGTCAAAACCAAAGATTTAAACTAATACAATTCCACATTAACTTCAAATGAATAAAAAATTTCACAAACACAAAATACATTAGTATTGTAGAATGAATCATACATCAATATGTATAATGAATAAAAATTATACAATAATCTTAAAAGACACCACATCTCATTTATAAATCAAAATCAAAATTCTATACAATTTAATTTCCTATAAAACATCTAAATTGCAAGAAAATTCACTTAATTTTATTGAAACAACTATGAATAACAAATAAAATGTCCTAAATTTGGACAACAACTTAACAAAATAATATAAAAAATAAATAATCATAATAGAGAGATATGCTAAAATTACAATTTAATAAACCAACAATATATAAATTGCCTGTTATAACTATAAAATGGATTTAATAATATTTTATTCATCAATTTACTTTAAAGAAACATATTCTTTGCCGCAACATTCTCTCTTCACAACTAAAGCAAAAAATAAAAAATAAAAAATATTCTTATCCTAAATTTAAAATTTTAAAAAATTTAAAATAATAATAGATTTAAAAAATATTAATGGTAGTGTCGCAGTACAGGGCAAGCAAATTCCCAGTTATACTACCAAAAACCACTTTAAAGTATAACAAAGTGACTTTAAAGATCGAACTCGCAAGATTTTGTGAAGTATCTAGCCTTATTTGGTCTTTAAGCTTAGTCAATATCTAGATTTCCTCTTCCGGCCCTAACACCACAATCGGAAACACAACAACACTGAAAACTACAATCAAACGGTCTTCTCCTTTCCCGATCCGGTCAACTTCTTGATCCGGTCTGATCAACTCACATCCGCTCTTACTCCCATCCGGTTTAGTTTTACCTCTGTTTTACCATCAAAGAGTTTGCCCCTTGCTTTTGAAAGTGGCAGGTCCGCCGCTCCTTCCGTGACTTATAATGGCTGAAGACCCACTTCTCTACTCTCCAATTTCCTATACTAATCCGGATCCGATTTGATCCTTCACAGAAATCCAGAGAACTCTCCGGATCACCGGTCACACAAAGACCCCCCGTACGATCCTTTCATACTACAACGACCTTAGCGCCACGTTCCATCTGTACGAAGTCAGGCGGTTGCAAGTGAATCCGTCCGTTCCAACATCAACTAAAGTCCTTCCGTTTGCCAATTAGGGCAGCGAGATCTCTCAGGAGATCGGACTCTCAACCGGATTTCCCAACCAGGAGTTCTAGCACGACTAAGGAATCCCTCCCTATCCGCCTAGCCTAACAACGGCTGTCTCGCCTGGAATCCTAAACTTTAGAGATGCTGAGGAACTGGAATCCACTTCCAACTCTTTCACAACCAGCTCACTTGCACATAAGATCAAAACAAGAACACCAAAGAGAGAAATCACACCCGAACTAGCATGCGCCTTCCTAACTCCTCACACACAACCTTGCCACACACGGGAGAGACACGCAACAAGATGCCAAGAGAAGATGTATACAAAATTTAGGCAAAAAGACTCGCAGCTCCCAAGCAGGGGCTGACTTATATACAACTTGATTACAAGGCAAAAAGGCCCCCGGAAATCCGCGCTGGACATCCGAGTCCGATCCTAACCGGCCAGACCGGGTCAACATCCGATCCGGTCCTAACTATCTTACAAAGATTACATTCCTACCTATCTACCTACTCTCCAACTCCCCCACTCAGCGTAGGACTCTTGGGTTCCGGGGGCAGTTGGTTGAAGACTTCCGTAAGGTTCCTTCTCTGCTCCTCGGCAGCAGGATCCGGAAGGTCTAATCTTGGCGATGAATCCAGATGAATTGGTTGCTCGGGCCCAGGCCTTTGGTGACTCTTTCTTGACTTGGGTGTCTGATCCTTGGATTCCCTCGGATTCAATCCTCCGGTTGGGAATGAATCCGGCAACGAGAGGTCCGAAAGTTGGATCTCCCGGGAGTACATGGACCCGTTCAGCTTCCGGCTGTTGATGTCCATCCGGTTGGCTGCCTCCCTTGCTGCCACCAATGACGCTTCCACCCGATCGGTGAAGTCGGTCAAGATCCGAACTATCCGGGAACCAAATACCATCTTCTCCTTATGCACCCCTTTGTCAAATAATTTTGCCTTGATTGCGGCGGATCCGGACTCTCCGAGAGTGTCCTTCACAGACTCGGCTACCTTCCAGGTTGCTTCCGCCATTTCCCGGACTGCGGCTTTGTCCTCTCTGAGGGTTACCATCTCGGTCTTCAGAGTGTTGACTTCCTCCTGAAGCCGACAAATCTCTGCTTCCTGCTTTCGGTGCTCATCCGAATTCGACAAATACTGGGCCACCTTACCCAGTAGCTTACTATCCCCCGGTGCACCCACCAGCTCTCCAACACTAGCGAGGGTCCTCCTCTTGACCTCCCAGTCCGCTCGTATCCCGCACAGAATCACTGTCAGCTGATTGAACGGGTCGATCGAGTCTTCAGAATCCGGCATCTCCACATCCGGTCCCTGTTCTGGACTTCATCGGTTGGTAGAAGGGGTTCCTCTCTTGCGAGGAGGCATCGTCTTCATCCGCTTCCTCGTTCGGAGGTGCTCCTCCTCGTCTTCTTCTTCTGTCTCGGATTCAGATCCGGTTTGCTTTTCCGGCTCGTCATCCGAACCCGACTCTCCGTACTTCAGGATAGACTCCTGAAGATTCCATGTTTTCTCCTCCGTATCCGTGAGGAGTTGGTTGCGATGGTAGAGGTGGAAGAGATAGGGACTCAAAAGAGTGGCCCTACTCTTCCCGATCCTCATTACTAGCTGGGACACCAGGTCAGAAAAGATCCGGGCCTAGTTCACCTTCCGTTCCCTGCTCAGGGAACCGAAAATTGTGTTGCCGATGGTCATCGTCACCCTCGTCGGCTTCTCCGGGTAGACGATCAGAACCAGGAACTGGAGGAGATTGCGGTGCCAGTCGCTCTTGCAATCCGCGACCACGTATCTGTCCTTGTTGCTCGGCTCTTCATGAGACTTGTCATGGATGAACTCGGCTCTCCGTCCAGCCATGCTGGAACCTCCCATCCGGAAGTTGTAAACTTCCCTCCACCTCTCTTCTTCCCATTCGATTGGGCAGCCCCGGAGCGTGTTGTCGAGCTCGTTCGATGCCTTACACTTAAGCTCTCTCACCATCCGCTCTTCCCTAAACCCCCAGAGTTTATCCATCAACACCAGACAGCCCATCTCGTTGAGATCGTCTATGAGCTCGATCCTTGCTGGTTCCGCGGTAGGGATGACCGGAACTACTTTCCGGAGCTTGATGTCGGAGGAGGAACTAGGCGCTCCCGGTCTGCTCTTACGCAGTTGAGGCATAGACACAAACGGCTACTGGACCTTTACCGGTTGCTACCTCACTCTCTCCTAATCGCATGTCCCGTTCCTCACTTCCTCTCGTCCGATTTCAACCGGAAGACAACGCAAAACTTGCAACCCACACAATCTCTACCTCTCCTACATACTCTAACGTACCCGGCCTGAAGTTCACACACATACAACAGCTTTGGCGCAGACGGAGGCATAAAAGCGCTCAAGGTCAGCTCCAGAACTCGAGGGAAGTAAAGGAGTGAAAATGGGGACGACCAGCCTTTATATAGTCCCAGGACCTCTGGTAGGTCATCATGACCTTTTCCGGTCTGGTCCTTTATCAGTCCAGTCCAACCCTAATCCAATCTGAGGTGAGATCCGGATGTGATTCCGCTCCTGAATATTAACATTCTGACCGGATCAGGTCCAGTTTTTTCCTTATTGGATTAGCATTGTCTATCTTCAGTCTGCCCCTCTAACAGGATCCGGATCCTAATTACCCGTTTCCGTTCCAACATTTAGGTAAGCAAAAGAAAACCAAAAATCTGGTTGCGACAATTAGATATATCCCAGAGACAATAATATAAAAAAATTTAACCTTTGTTTATTCTTTGCTAATAGAACATAAAAATAATTAAAAGAATTAAAAAAGAATGGAGAAATATAATAGATTCATCCTTGAGATCACATACAAGTGGTTTAATTGGCTTTAGTATAAATGACAAAACTTCATCTCTCGATTCATATGTTTAGCTCTTCCCATTTTTAGAATTATAGGATGTGAAGATCAAAATTTAAAACTAATATCAAAACAATAATTGGCTCAAAAAACAAATGTTTTACTTTAAACTAATTCAAGCTTTATAATAATCTTTAAAGAATTTATATGCTTTTAAAGCATTAAATGAGATTTGAGGCAAAGAAAGGGTCATTTCAAGCTTCTTCTTCTAATTGTGAACTAGCGCTACAATGTTAAAATATAAAATATGAAAAAAATTAATTAATTATCAAAACTAATAAAAAATATAATTTTTTTTTTTTAGATCCAATTAAAAATTTATATATATATATATATATATATATATATATATATATATATATATATATATATATGTATATGTGTGTGTATAATTAGCTGATATGGTAGTCTCCTGACCATGTTACATTGTTGATGTAGTGCAGTTCCCATGTTCCCAACAGAAAGCGCGGAATCAAGACTTCTCTTACCAAAACTGTTTGCCTATTTATTACCAAGAATTAGTTGAACTATTACAAAATCTTTCTTTGTGAGATTTAGGGTAATAACAATAGTTATTTTATTAGACTTTAAGCAAAGATGATAGGGTCAAAGTTGATAATTATTGTAAATTCTAAATAAATTATGATCGACGACTTATATAATTTTAGATGGATTGTGAAATAGCAACAAATCTACAAGTGAATTTGAAATGATGCTTGGATCAAGTTGAGGTCTTCTAATCAAGTTTGTTGTAGCAAGAGTAGATTGAATGATGCTTTGGAGTTAAGATTAAACAACCAAAAAAAATTCAACCTAAAATTTAGACAGTTCCATTGTTAAAAGATTTGCTTTCAACAATGATTGGATGGCCTTGAGCAAAAGGTGACTTTAAGCATTGAGTGGCCTTAAGCATTGGTTTGCCTCAAGCATTAGGTTGCCAAAATTCTTTTTCATTTTTTTTTCCCACTATATTTACCTGAATGAATTTGTTTTGTTAGATGGATTAAATAAAAATTGAGATAAAGACCCGGGTGGATCACTTAGTGCATTTTAAAAACGATATGCAGCCAAAGATAGGAAGGGTTTTATTCTTTTGAGATAAAAGTTATAAGGGATTTAGAACTAAAATAGTGGACGTTCAAAGGGTGAAATACATTACAAATAAGTTAGGTAGCCTATAAATTTGGTCCATTAATTTTTTTGTAAATGTAATTTAGAGGCTAGTCATTTAGATTCCCTGTACTACATTTAGTAGGGTCCGTATTTTAGTACTGTAGAAACCATTTGGGTGTACTGTACAAACCTGACTTGGATGAAAATTTGGGCCAATGCCAATTGATCTCCACGGATGAATGTGTTACGACTAGAAACAATGTTCAGAGTTAGGATTACCTAATCTTTCTGTTGCGCTGTCTGGCGTTTCTAGAGTCCTCACGTTTTGCAAACTCGGCTGTTTTTCTTAGAGTTGGAAGCTTCATTGAATCTGATTCAGTAATTTCAAAACATTGAGGGTGTGTGGCAGCTTGAGAGAAATCAAGGGTTTGGGTTTGGGTGATTCTGAAGAGCACTTTAGCTGAGTGTTTAGAGTTGCAGTTGCGCCCGATTTCCTTATGCTTTTGACAATTCCGAAATTGCGGCTGCTTGTTTGCTTTCTGGTGCAGCTTGAATTTGTGCTGCTGAAATCTAAGCAGATAAACTCTTCTCCTTATGAAATTGCATGTTTGGAATTCACTTTTGATTGAATTTTTATTTTGAACTCAAAATAATTGAGGTTCCTTACAGCTTTATGGTGGGTTGCGGATAGGATTTTGGGGGTAGCAAGAAATGGCAACTCAAGTACAAGAACTCAAGTAAAGATATGGGTGATGGACAATGATTTTGCTCTTCCGTCGTTCTATAGCAAGGTCAAGGTATTTCAAGACGAAACATATGTCTTACTCAGGGTGCGTTTGGAGGAGAAATCAGCACTAGATTGGCCGCATTGGACACCTCGGACCTCATTGAAATCCGCAGGTGCTTGAAGGTGGACTGGGCTACAGAGTTTTGTATTCAGAGCCCCTTCTGTTTGGATAATCCCAGCTTTGAAAATGTGAGGGTTTTTTTAGCACTTCAGCATTTTTGTTAATGCAGGATTCTACATGGACTTGAGCAACAGTTTTAAAGAAGCTTCATATTTTTCCATTTTCAAGTTGAACTGGACCTTGTATGCGTGTTTCTTTTCCAGTTGACATCCAAAAGCTTGTGAGAAGTAGGTGGAATTTGTGATTGACATTTCTTGGACCACATTTCAATCCTTTGCTTGAAGCACATTATGTTCCTGTGTTTTTGAACACATCTGTGACATTTTTTTTGGAAATCTGAACCCTCTTCTAAACTTTGCCTATTTTGTAAGCCTAAATTCTATTCTTACTTTTGCATATTGTGGCAATCCAAATTCTCTCATTTGTTTGGAAGTTTTGTTTTTTTTAGTGATTGGTTTCATGTTTAAGTGTGTTCGTAAGTACGTTGTCCTAAAAGTTCACTGTGGCAAGCGTGGCTTTTTTTCATTTTGGAGAATAAGCTAGTTGTTTTTTTAATACTTGCCTGATACTTGGGTAATATTTGGTGATATTTGTATGAGAACTAAGTGGTAGCTAGGTAAAATTTGGATGTTAGTCTTAAAGTATAGCACAGTTCAGGCAATTTAGACAACCAAAAATGAAAATTTTCTTTACCCAAAATAGCCAACCTCTTTTGCTGTAGCCAAGTGCCAAAAATAATTGCATATAAAAAACACTGATTCGAGGTGCAATTAAATTAGGGGAAACTAAAAAGTCTTGAAAAGTTTCTCCCTAGATCCCCTTGAAAGATAGATAGAATATGTCTTGGGCGCAACTTCTTTCACAAGTCTTGGAGCTTTGTAGAATTTTTTGTAAATTGTTCAAATTGAAATGCCATTGCTATAGCCTTTAAGGCATGAATTTTGAATATGCTCTCAATTTTTTTGGTTATAGTAATATATGTATGTCCTAAATTCCATCCAAATTATCTAAGACTAAAAATAGAATGCCAATAATGCACAAAAATTTCACAAACAAAAGTGTCATCCAAAAGAGTAGAGTGCTAAAAAGGAAGATCCTTCTAATACCACCCAAATGTGCCTTGTAAGAAAAATTGAGTGCAAAAAAGGAAAAACGAATTTATAAGAACCAAATTGTCTTGACCCAAAAAATGGGGTGTGAATTCTTTTCCATGAATTTACCATAATCGGGGCAATAACCAAAGTGCCTTGACAAAAAAAATAGGTGATGATTGGTCCAAAAGAATAGGGGGTGAAAGGAAAAAAAAAATAGGGTGTGATTGGTCCCAAAAAATAGGGTGTGAAAAGGAAAAAAAAAAATCACAATAACCAAAGTGTCTAAACAAAAAAAATAGGGTGTAAAAAAAGAATAAAAAATGCACACCAACCAAACTACCAAAGTGTTTTACCAAAAGAAATAGGGTGCAAAAAAGAAAGAAAAAAGGCACACCAACGAAAGTGCTTATCAAAAAATATAGGGTGCAAAAATGAAAGAAAAAGGTTTCACCAACCAAAGCCTCTTTGCCAAAAAAATAGGGTGTGAAAAAGAACTATAAATTTATACCACATCAAAATCTAAAGTGTTGAAATGCTAGAACCAAGTTGTTTGAAATGCATAGAACAAGATTAATTTGCACGCATTCTTCCTATTTTTCACCCTAAACCTTTTTGCTTTTATTTTGCATTTCAATTCCCTTTTTTTCTTTATAAAGAAAATAGTGTCCAAACTCCAAAAAATTGCATTAATATAGGTAGTATAACTAATGATAGGGTACCATAGTATAAGCCATTTTGTTGAATTATATAATTATAGGGGCCCTTTTAATGAGGCCTTGGAGGTAAATAACCCTCCAAAAAATATCCCCTCGCCGCACGGGGGGGTATAAAATATACAAAGAGTGATCCACCCAAGGATAAAGAGCAAATCATTTTGTGTGTTATTATTTGTTGAAATTAGTTTGATTATTCAATCTTATTATCCAAGAAATATAGGCGCACATTTGTCTTCCACACTCTTATGAGATGGCCTTATGAATTTCTTTTGTCACATTCCAAATTAACCAAAGTAATGAGAAATCTATGGCTTCATCCGTACAAATTTAAATAAATGTATGCTCAAGTTTAGAAATCAATCTAGTCCTTCACAAAAATTGAATAATGAATCCGATTTCATTGCGTATAAACACCCACAGAATAATCGCATTGTTCACTTAAAGTTTAAGGTTCTATCCCGAGGATATCACAATCAGTTTTTTAGAAAACTATATGAATTAAAAGATAAGATCCATTTAATTAAAAGCAGAGAAATTTTATATAATATGTAGGGCTACTATAGGGTTCATGAAATGCTATATATTCTATTATATATAAACTAGGGTATAATAAAACATCATATAGTAGGAATTTATATTAATATATTAGCCTTAACAAATAGTGACTATGCAGATTTTTCATGGTACGATGAGTTAGATGTGGACAGATGATTTCATGTAGATGATAAAATTGACATAATTAAAATCTCCCGGGTGGATCACTTAGCGCATTTTAGAAATGACATGTGGCATAGTATAGAGAAGGGTTTATTCTCTTGAGGTAAATTTTATAATTTTATTACAAAATAAGTAGGGTTCATTTAAAGGGAAAAATCCATTATAAGTAAGTTAGGTAGTCTAAAAATCTAGACCATTAATTTTTTTTACATCTTATTTAGGAGCTGGTCACTGGGATCCCCTATATTGTATTTAGGAGGGTCCGTATGTCTAGTACAATATAGTTGGGTATATCAATAGGGGTTAGACTTGGCCCGGTTGAAAATTCAGGGAAAATATTGGTTGATCTCCGTGGATGAATGTGCGATGATTAGGTTCTGTTCTAAGCTTGTCATGTTTTGGCAGTCAACATTTTTGTTAAGGAAGCATATTTTGGCACCATAAAATCTGTTGCTGCCCCCCATGTTTTGTTTTTCTTGTATGTCTTTTATGCTTTCAAAGGTATGCTGGCCCATAGCGGTACCTGAATTATACAACCAAGTTTAAATTGAATTTGTTTCAACTAACCATTTTGCAGAAGCTTCTCAGTACATTTACCTGAAAGCCAAATTGAACTAACCTTAATTCCAAGTGGTTTGACATGTTTTGGAGCGTTTTTGATACCCTAATCTAACATTTAAAAAAAAGAAGTTGGAATGCCATTGCTATATTTTTGTGTTGTGTTTCAATTTTGGGTATGTGATATATTTTTTTCTTATAGAAATACATTGGTGTCCTAAAACCAACAAAAGTGTATGAGCCTCAAGAATAGGACGTCAATAAGAAAGATATATTTGACATTAACAAAAGTTTTACCTAAAAAAATAGGGCGCAAAAAAGAAATATCCTTCTCAAACCACCCAAAGTGCCTTACAAACAAAAAAGGATGTGAAAAAAAAAAAAAAAAATTTACACCAACAAGAAACCTTAAACCAAAAGTAAATGAGTGAAAAAAGAATAAAAGTACATTCTAAATCAAATAGCCTAACCCAAAACAAAATTGATGTCAATAAAAAAGAAATATTGTCCACCAACAAAAGTGTCACCACATAAATAGGGCAAGAAAAAGATATACCCTTTTCAAACCACCCAAAGTGCCTTACCAACAAAATAGGATGTAAAAAAGGAAAAAAAAATTCACACCAACTGTTCACCCTAGACCAAAAAAACAGGGTGTGAAAAAAGAATAAAAATACACCTTAAATCAAACAGACCAAATTAAAAATAATAGGATGTCAGAAAGAAAGAAAAGTTTAACATCAATTATAGTCTCTTCACAAAAAATAGGGTGTGGAAAAGAAATTCATGCTTCATATCATGTTAAAATGCTAAAACTAAGTTGTTTCAAAATGCATGGAACATGATTGATTTCCACGCATATAGTCTTTGTACTTTTTTTTAAACTTTTTGCTTTCACTTTGCTTTTCAATTCACTTTTTTTCCTTATAAAGAAAATAGCCTAAAGAAAATTGCCTACACATGGCTAGTATAAGTAATAATAGAGTACCATAATATAGGCCATTTGCCAAATTATATAATTATAGGGGCCCGTTTATTGAGGCCCTGGAGGTAAATAGCCCCTTTAAAAATACCCCCTTGCTGCACGGGGGGTATAAAAGATACAAAGAGTGATCCACCCGAGTAAAATCTACAATGAAGGGTGTTTGCTTGAAATTGTGCTACAGTAGTAGTAGTGTATATATCAAAAAAGTAAGTGTAAACTTAAGGAACTGACTATATATGACAAAAAATGTCACATTGCACAAATAGAGAGGTTCACCTAATTACCTTAATGGGTTCAACTAACTAATAACTATACAATATGAGGATAGAGTTTATAGTTTGTTTAACTTCATTCTTTAAAGCCATAAATATTAAACACACTCATACTGAATGGGATGTTTACGGGATAGTTTCAATGAAAATTTTGAAATGTTCAATGATAAACTTGTTATTAACTTCTAAAGGTCAAAGGATATTTTGGAAGAAAAAAAAGTCTAAAACTGCCCATTTCTAATGCATTGTCTAAAATCAAAATTAATTTTTTTTTTTTGATTTCAACCTGTAAAAATGTATTAAACAAGTAAGGCAATGTGTGGGAATTTTTTTATCCCATTTGACCATATGGATTGAAAGATTACAATGTTTGAAGTGAAAAGAAAACTTCTATTTATTTCTTACAAAATACAGCCAGTAGACTTCAAGCCCTACTAGAATAAAGATTTTGCTCTATTCAAAGATGAAGACTTTGGCCATTCATATGTATATGACGTTAGGTTATTGTATGATTTTTTATATTCATAAAAAAATTTAGAAGCAAATATGGAGTCTAGCTTAATCTAAATCAACTTGCAATGTTTGAAGGCAAAATGCATTGGCAATACACTAATCATTTTTTGATGATTTCTTGTGCGATGAAGAAATTCTTTACTTGAAATCCAAAGCATGAAAATTAGAGACAAAAATTTGGAATACGATATGTGGTAAAATTTTCAAGAACTTTGACTATATATTTTATTAATTACATATATGCCAAATTTCCAAAGTTGATGAGCATTTTTGCAAAAGGTGCCCCAAAGATGCCCAATTGCTTGACATTGCCAAAAAATTTAAGGCAATATAACTTTTGTTTTGGATATTCAACTTAAAAAAAGGTATCTTTTTACTAAAGGGATAATTTTTACACCTTGTGTCAAAATTTTGTGAACAACAAACCCAAATTGACTTCTTAGATCCTATCCGGATTTTCAATTGTTCATTCAATGAACACTTGGTCTTCAAAGGTTAAAATATACCACTTGATCAATTGGACACTTAAATTTTATATATAAAATAGCCCCACTTTAAAATTGCATGAATGAACTTACAAAAAACATAGGGTATTGGAAATATGCCCCACATAGCATTTTATGTAAAAATACGGACATCTTAAATACAATAATTAAAGTAAATAGCCCCACATCAAATACCCTTTTAACTCAGGTTTATACCTTAAATTTCAAGGAGTGATCTCCCCAGGGTTCTATAGTTTATAAACTACAAAACCTCCAGTTGAATTCCTAAGGAACTAAGCAACTTTTCTTTGCCAACAAAGCGTCTTTGGTCATCTGATATTCTGATTCCAAGTAGAATTTTTATTTTTTCCCTTTTAAAGTTTTTACACAATATGCGGTTGAAGAGTAATATAAAAGAGCAATAAATTTCATAACTTCTCACTATAAACAAAAGTCTTTTAAATGCACTGCACTTGGGAGTTTCACCATACACCATTTTACAAGTCACATCGTACACTATTTTTAAATATTTTTACATCTTTCTTTATAAGAATTATATTGGTGTAATCCGGCAAAAAGAAATAATAATATGAAGGCGTCGCGGGGAGGACCTATTACACCTTATTCTTCAAAAGTTATATCGATGTAAATTGACATGTAAGAACAATGAAAAAGGGTTATATAGTGGTACATTGTTACACCTTCTTTTTCAAGAGTACACCAATTTAACCTGGCCTACAAGAAATGTTACACCTTCTTATCCAAAACCTACAAAAAAGATAGAGTTAAATTTTCCTATACCATTGAGGGTTTCATCAATATACAAATTTCAAAATCACAAAATCATAGTAAAACTATAGAGTACAAAAAATTGCTTAAATTATATTTTGAAAATAAAAAAGAATTAAAAAAAAATAGTGCAGCTGTAATTAAATTATGCTATCTCTATTTAGAGTTGTGTACTTCATACAAAACTTTTATTTTATTAGTTTCAAGATTTGAATGTTTTTTTTCTTGCAAAACTTTTATTATTGAAAAACTTTATTATGATGAAGAAACTTGTGCTAAAGTGGTCATTAAAATCTCTAGTATTATTAAAAAGGAAGTTTTGAATTGAGTTTAAACTCTAAGTTCTCTAACTCAATGATTGATGAATTCACTAATATTCTTGTTTAAGGATAAATTGTAATTTTTGCAAAAAAATTTAAAGGCTAGTATACTTAATACTTTTGTCTAAAATTGATTGTAGATTGAAGATGAGAATATTGTTAATATAATATTTAACATTTTTATGATTGTTACAAAAATATCAAGGCTGAATTTAAGTTAATTCTTGGGATTCGAATACAGTGGAGCTTCAATCATAGTTAGGAATAATATGGGTGATGCAAATCAATTAAAAAAGCTAAATTAATTTTGTA
The DNA here is from genome assembly GCA_963969595.1 of Neckera pumila. Taxonomy (NCBI): domain Eukaryota; kingdom Viridiplantae; phylum Streptophyta; class Bryopsida; order Hypnales; family Neckeraceae; genus Neckera; species Neckera pumila. The sequence goes on along the minus strand of OZ018411.1, from coordinate 13,550,437 downwards.
ATTTAATTCATTGTATTTTTCATTGAACAAATTTAACTACCTTTGCAACTTTAAAAAATAAATGTAGTAAGAAAATGTTTGTTGTAGTGAATTTTATACTAAAAGCATTGACTAGTCACTCTTTAAAATCATTTAAAAAAATGGAAATTTTCGAGCATTTCAAAGTGAATTGAATGATGCTAAAAAAATTACAAATTCATTGGTTGTCTCAATGGCAAACAAAATTAGTTTGTGTACTTTTTTAGAATACAGTTTTATTTATTTGCATGATGTTCTTTGTGAGGATTACATTTCTTAATTGTTTGCTAAGTTGTTTGAGTTTAAATTCATTTATATTCTATTTTTCTTAGCTAAAATTCTACTTACGATTTTAAAACTAATTAATTTTTTATTGTAAAAACAAAGATGGCACTTATTAGGATGTATTTTTTTTTAACCCCTAAAGGACCAAACACCGTTTTTTTGGCAACATAGCAATTTTGGGTAGCTCACTAGGAACGGAGGCTCCATACCTACCTACAAACTGGAATTCCTAATAACCCTCACCTCATTAAACAAAATGGAGTGATTCAAATTTTTCCACTCTTAAATGTTTCTTTAGAACCACTTCCAACTTTTTCATTTTTCAAAAAAGTGATTTTTGAAGGAGTTTTTTGAGCTGCCTGGGCTGCCCGTCGAGTAATGAAAACCACATATCACGCAATAATTTTTTAACCATGTAGTTAAAAGTTATGAAAATTGTTGGATCTTAAAGCTATTCCTTAGGCACAAGTTTTGTGAAATTTTCAAAAAATAAAAATAAAAAACTCCATTTGTAGTGAGCTACCCAAAATCACTATGTTACCCAAAACTGGTGTTTGGTCCTCGAATTTGAATTTTTAATTGATTGCCTTTGTCACTTGCCTAACAAAATAAGTGAGTTTTAAATCTGTATTGTTAATATGGCTAGGAATTCTATTGTTGTCAATTTGGAGATTGCCCTAGCATTTCAAAAATTTCATGTTGAGAAAGTTTGTATGTCTCTAGAGGCTAAATTTGACAACAATAATATCATTGATGCTTTTAAAGCTTATAACCTAATGTACATACCTTAAAAGCAACTTGAATTAGCATCATAGAATGTTGTACAACTGAATCTGTTTTTAGAGCAATACGAGTAGGGAAAGAGACAAAGAAGAACTTCAAAAATTCAAAAAATAGAGAATTAGCAAGCTTTGATGATGGTTCCGTTGTGGCGGTGGTCAATTTGTTGTACCTCCTTACAAAATCAACGTGGATTTCAACAAGCTTGACAGGATTGTAGAAATTATATGGAGGAGTAAAATCTTCACGAGATCTTTTAATTTGAAATGGCTATCGGATTTAGTAGATTGGATATCTAAGCTCAAATGAATAATCAATTGGACTATATCTTGTTGGTAGAATACAAAAATACTAAAGAATGAAGTTGAAGTGGAAAAGGTAAATTGAAAGGTAAGTGAAATTTAGTACATCATGATAAACAAAGCATAACGTTATTTAACATTGATTAGAAATTATTATATTGATCAAGTATTGTTTTTTAGTTGAAAATTATGTTTTTATTTGAATTCAATATTATATGAAGAGTTTTGTTTTTTAAAATTTTGACATTGTCTATTTATAAGAGGGTTTTTTTCGTGAACTTTATCATTGAAATTTTGCACAATCTGTTGTTTAAGTTTTTTGGAAGGTCTAGTGTTTAGATTTTGTTAATATCATATATCTCTTTATCATTAACTGGCTACTATTGACTTTCCGGATCTTTTGTGTCTTTGTCTCTGACATAGGACTTTTTGGACAATAAAAAGAGAGATTCTATAGCTTTCAATGGCCTGTTATATTTTTCTTTTTGTCTCATTGATTTTCATGTCAAAGAACATTTATTTTTACTATTCATACGACTTGTATCTCTAGATTGTGACCAATTTGATAAACCATAGTTCTCTAAATTGTTCTTCTAGACATCCTTTCAATTTATATTGTGAAAGTTTAGTTTGATTGGTGGATTGGAAGATAGCAAAATTTTGGAGAAAAATTCTTCTCAGTCTTCTTTTATAAGTTGAGACTTTACAATTTCAGATGGAACACCACCAAGTAGTCAAACATGACCCCTAAGCTTGAAGTTGCAATAGAGCTTTACTATTGTATAGCTAGATAGGTTGGATTTTTCTTCTTAGCTTCTCACAAAATGTCTTGTCAAGATTATCACTTAATTTAAAATAATCCGATTTGGACTTTATTTTTGTGCGAGGACCTTCCGATCTCCACTTGGCAGTAGTTGCAACTGAGAGAATCTAGATGGAATCTTTTTCAATACCGGTAGATTGTACAAACAAAAATAAATTTAGATAAACCTTGTGAATGTTATATAATATAGTCTATATAAAGCTCTTTAAAAATACAAGTTACCTTATATTTTTATTAGTGTGAAGATTGTACTTATTTCTATGTTATTTTAATATAAACTATTTTTTTATTTTCATTTCACGATATTAGATTGATCAAGAATATAAACAAAGATTTAGAGGGACTATTGGTAAGCCTTGATGCTATTCTCGAGGAAATAGACATATGTGGGCTTAACTAAATTTATTTCATTAATATTCTTTTTGATTCTTTGGAGACTTTTAGACTTCATCTTCCTAGTTGCAATGGCTTAAAGGTGTCGTCTAGCTATTTTATAGGTGATCATATCTTGTGATTCTATTTGCGGATTACAAAAATTTATACTGAGACTAGTAGTTGTAGATTGGATGATGTATATCTTTGATAATTTACAAGTGCAATATAATACACAACGTCATGATTTTTTTTATGATACCAGATTCTACTCTTTTTTATTAATTGTATAAATTCCTCAATATTGTTTTCTATTGATTCAAATATACATAGTCAATATTGTTGTTCTTTACAATACTATAAATATCTATTGAGAGTTCTAGATCCGAGGTCAATATCAACTCTACTTCAAACTCCTCATCTCTTAACAAGCTTGGTATTGAAGAGTAGCCCACTATTGGCATTTAAGGAAAGACAAATGATGACATGGGTGATGGTCACATAAGTATGTCAATAAAAATAATCTTAGGGGAGATTTGCTATACTTAAAAGCTGAAATTTTTTGCCAATATTTTTAATTTACGTCTCTTAACAAGTGATCTCTTTTAGATAAAAATTCCTTTATGCTATTTGGTTTCAATGTCAATAGTCAAGCCTTGCAAAATTCAAAGCGTTTCTTTATATATGTCTCTACATAGGCATACAGAAATTGAGTAACCGATGACTTTTTTGGTTTAAGAATGATGCACTTTTTTTTATCACATAATATCCCAAATTATAACAAATGATAAGTTTGAGCACATTGCAAAGTGTTTGCATATAGTAAGTACAGATAAAGATGTAAAGAATCGACAGAGTCTAATATACAATAACACGCATAAGGTATGGTAGATAATGAATGAAGTATACAAAAGATTCAAGACAATGTGGTCACCAAACCAATAAATGATGGTGGATGAAAGCATGGTCATGTATAAAAAAAGTACTGCCCCATTTGGCAATACATGCCAAACAAGCCTATTCAATTCAATATAAAGGTTTGAACAACGGCCAATGCTTTTTTCAAGTATATGTAAAATTTTCACGTTTATTGTAAAAGGGAAGAAAATCCGCATGATGAAGACGTGAAGTGCAAGGACAATAATGAGGAAGACTTGATCATAGACAATTTGCCTTCAAGCAATGGCAAAGGTAAAGGACTTCAAGACCACTATATAATCAAACATCTTATGAAGGATTTGGGTGGAAGGGGATACATAGTGACCACTAACAACTTTTTTACATTCAAACCTTCATTACTTAGTTTATTGAATGAAGGAACTATAGCAACAAGAATTTTGAAAGGGAACCAAAAATATATACCAAGAGCATTATATGCAAGAAAAATAATCAAGAAAAAAGACTATAGATGGATAAATCATTACATGCATGAGAAAGATAACATTTATTGTGCAATGTAGAAGAACAAAAATGCAGTAATTTTTTGTCCATATATGCGGAGCTAATACCATTGTTGAAAAGGGTCATTGTAACAAAGAGTGAACGTTTTCTACACTCTTTTCAATACTAATCTTTGTCTAATACTATAACTTCAGAATTATGAGCCTAATGTCAAAACCAAAAATCTATCTCTAGAATTTTTAAAGGTAATTGTATCCCCTATTTTTCAAAAAAATTAAAAAATCATTTTATATTGAAAAGTCAATTTTGTTAATTTGTCACAATATTGGATTTTGGGATTTTTTGTTTGAAAAGTGGTCTAATTTAATGATTTTTGGTTGAAGTTTTTGTAGTATATTTCTCAAGTAGGCATACATGCTTCCACCAAAAATCCGAATAAAGTACCTTATTTTTCATCCTCCACATTTGTGCACATAGGCCTCCCTAGCGCGTGCATTTATGAACAAATGTTTTTTTCCTATTTTTTCGTATCAAATCTCATCACCAGTAAGTCTTCCCAAATGGCCAATTTTTACTTTTGTGAAAATTTATTTTTCCGACATTTAAAAAATTTAAAACGTCCAAGGATGTACTTTTGGGAACATATTTTTTGACATAGAATCTAGTGAAGAAAATACATCCTTGGATGTTTTAATTTGCAAAAAATAGAGAGAATATTTTCTTACAATATAAAATTTTTTAATTTGGAAAGACTTAGTGGTGATGAGATTTGACAAAAAAAAAATAGGAAATAAACATTTCTAATGTTAAAAAATGCACGCGCCAGAGAGGCCTATTTGCACAGATGTGGAGGACAAAAAATAAGGTATTTTCTTTTAACTTTTGGTGGGAGCACGTATGCCTACTACAAAAATATACAACAAAAATTTCAACCAAAAGTCATTAAATTGGTCCACTTTTTTGAACAAAAAATTCCAAAATCCAATACTATGACAAATTGACAAAAGTGATTTTTAAATATAAAACGATTTTTAAAATTAAAAAAAATAAGAAATAAAGTTATAATAAAAAATTCTAGAAATAGATGTTTTAGTTTTGGCATTGGACTTATAAATCAAAAGTTATAGCATTTCACAAAGACAAATTTTAAAAATGCTATATTTTTTGCACATTCTTTTTTGCAATGATCCAAAATGAGTCAATTTGTGTATCAAAGAATATGAGTGAAGGAAAGAAAAATGCAAATGGATTTTATGCATTTGCAATACACTAAGAATATAAAGAAGATTGACATCGCAGATCAAGTTAGGGGCATTACTTGTATTTGACTAGAAGTGGTGGCGTCATTTACTCTTTTATTTATTGGATACTACAATTTGCAATGCTTGATAATTCATAGTGATCTCAATTTTAGATTCATGTAGGTGCCTTTGACGCATTTATCTTTTAAAATGTAGTTGGCAAAAGAGTTGGTTGCTAATTCTAGGCAGACACAAGGCTACTATAAATTTTTAGCATATGTAATATTGACACTTGGCATGAAGAATATAAAGAACAAAAGGGCTAATTGTCTTGTATGTGGGAGGTGAATAAACCAAATGTGTCTTAGTTGCCAAGGACATATTTGCACGTGGTCTTGCTACTAAAATAATCATTAGCCAAAAGATATTTCAAAGTTGTGTAGTTTTTTTGGAAAGGGTGTCTTCTTGGTAAAAGTTTATTTCATAATTATGTAGATTTTCTTTTTCTTTTCAGTAGATATTACAAAGTTGTTGGATTTTTGAAGGGGGTCCCTTTGTATAGGTGGTTTCAAAAGTGAAAGTTTTGCAGCTTCAAACTTTGTACTTTGCAGAAGTGAAGTTTGTACATTTTTGTTCTAGTATGCTACAATTCATAACAATAATGCAATGAAGGATGAAAATTGCATACAAATTCAAAGAAAACATAAGCATCATAACATGGGAACATATTCAAATGAAGAAAGGATAGATGGAGCAATTTTGTCAATGATATGGACTAGCACTCCAGTGACGGCTAACACTGCGTAGAACAACTTATGCTAACCAAAACTTGTGTAGCTGACGATAAACGGCGCCTCCTCCCAGTTGTAATTGTGCTGTAGGCAATCTATGTGTCTAAACTATAGGCAACGGATCACCCTCACAAACCTCCTGTCCACAATACATTCGAAAAAGCTCACTAAAATCCTCCAATGTTTCACTCATTGCATCATCAAAAGATAAAGACAATGACCCCTACATTGCAAGCACTTCATAATTGGATACTAGTGTAGGAAAGGACTATAACTTGCCAATGATGTAATTAGAAACATGCTTAGGATGACAGTCGTGACTGCCCGACTCTGTTTATGGAACAAGAATATCCTTTTACAAAGAAGAAATACTAGATATACTGAGATCTGACAAATGCTCTAATGGGGAGATAGGAATCGAATGTACCACATCCAAAGAGACGAGATGTACTCCCTCGACTGGAAATACAAGCTCATCAGTAAAAACTAAATGCAAGGCAATGGTCAAATGACAACATTGACCTCTAGAATTAGTACAACAAAATGATGAGGGACTAGCACAAACTAGTTGTGCTGATAAACCATGTTTAGTAGGCAAAAGCTCATGCTCCATAGATTGAACTCCTTTGTCAAATCTGCAATTAGCACAATTGTTGTGCTCAGTAAAAGCATGTGGAATATGAAGTGCATGTTCACCTAGAGATGAGTAAACTATCACGTGCGTTGCGAGAGCTGCACATGAAATATTTTCAAATGTTATAAATAAGCAATACATGAAATAGAATCACATTAATTAATCTATAAAAGAAAATTGACTATCATTTTATAAAAATATTATAGGACCCACATTTGAGAAACCACTGTGGGAGCACGCAATGTCATTATTTAGAAATCCGGATTAGTTTAGGATCAATTCCGTAAATATTTTCGAAATTTTGTAGTAGTGGAACCTTGAACCAGAATTTTTAGTAGAAACTAGGTAGCCGGAAAGTTCCGGCTCACAAAAACTTGTAGAAGGAGTAAGGGACGGACTTTTACCGGATCCGGAGATCGGAAGTAGATCCGGATTCCGGCAAACCTACGAACTAGGGGTCCGGCCTACGAAAACTAGGGATCCGTTTGAAAAAGGCGGCGCATTAAATGACCGAACCAACGGGTGTCGGTCACTGGCCGGGTACTTAAGCGGATTATCTTCTCATTCTTCTCCCTCTTTCTTCCGCTCGAGGAGGTGTGTGTTTGCAGGTTTGGAGCACGTTTTCTCTTAGAAGAGTGAAAGAGTGGTGAGTTAGGCCGGATAGGGAGAGAAGAAAAGGAGGGTGCCGATTGCACCGGATTAGAATTCAATGGCGGAAACGTCAGTGCAGGGGCAAAAGACAGTTCCGTCTGTCAAACTCTTATACCCGATCATTCCATCTGATCCCAGTGAACGTTTAGAGTTAGAAGAAGATCTGTCCACAATAGGGTGTATAGGGTTTATCCGGAAACCCTGGACGGTGAGGAGCGAGGACTTTCTTCGGGAGTTAGTTTTTGGGGCACCGAATCAGTTCGAGTCGACGCCAAGGGGGCGGTTATCGTCCTGGACGGAAGGGATGTGGGCGGAAACTTACGAGTTGACGTAGTCCAAATCCGGAAGCGCAACCCGGACGGATAAGTTTCATGAAGGGAAGTTCAAGAAGCCACCGCACCAGAAGGAGGGTTTCTCCGTTAGTGACTGTAGCAATGAGCGTCATAGGAGGTTACTAAATTTTCTGATTCCCATAGTATATCCGGAAAAGCCCACGAGACTTACGGTCACAGTCGCAAATACAATTTTCGAGGCGCTGGAAGGCCGGGTCGTGAATTGGGCAGGCCTAATTCACCAGAAGGTCAAGAAGATGGTGATGGCGGTCGAGAAGGCCAAGCAGAGTCCCGTCAGTACGTACTTGTTCCATTTGTATCATTATTATGATTACATGACCCCGCCGGAACAAATTGCGTATGAGACCGGAATGCAGATCCTGAAATACGGATTCACAGAGGAGTTGAAGCCAACGGGAGAAGCGACCGAAGAAGAAGAAGAAGAGGAGGAGCATCCGGAACCGAAGCCGCTGGAGAAGAAAAAGCGGCATAAGTTAACCAATCCGGATTCACGAAGAGCGAGTATGGACGTGCCGGAATCGAATCCGGCCCTGACCCAACCGTCGCCGGAGTATACCGATGTCTTCGACTTCTATGATACCGGAGCCCGGTGGATGGCACAGTGTCGGAAGATGCACGCCAAGATGGCAGGGGTAATCACGGGCGTCGCCAGCGAATTGAACGTTGAGATGGATCAGATCTTCAACGAAATCTGGAAGAGACCTGATCCGGCACTACTCCAAGAGAAGGACAAGGAGATCGCACTGCTGAAGGCGGAACGGGATAACTACAAGAACAAGTTTCACTGGACGGAGGGGCAGTCGATCTCAGCCCAGAAGAAGGAGACGGATGCCCTGAAGCTCGTCCGAGATTTGAAGGGGTTGGTAGAACAACCGGAACATTTGATCATCCGGTCCGCGCTCTTTACGAAGAAATTAGATACCGACGGCATCGTCAGCGGATCTTGAGTATTGCAGGTCTTGGTCGATTACAAGGCCAAGATGAAGACCGTTTTGGACGAGATGAGGCAGCTGCTGCGACCTCTGGATGTGGCCAAAGACGAGTTCGGGCCACTTCCGGATATCTTCATGGAGTCGCCGGTCAAGTACGGAGCCGGAACTTCCGGAACAAAAGAAGACCCGGGCTTGAAGTCTCTCTTCAAGCTGCCCCAGGTACCTTCCTCGGGTCAATTCCAGAAGTGGGGAACAGTGAGTACTTTTAGTCCTTCCCACAGTCTCCGGCGGGATCCAGAAAGACAGGGCAAAGATTGCCAATCCGGAGGGACCTCTTAGAAGGTATGGGAATGATAAATCCGGCAAAGGAGCATCCGGATAAATTCCCCCACATGGCAGAACCATCACCAGCACGGGGGACACAGTTGATCGATTTGGGAGATCCGGCTCCCGAGGCGAGACCGGAACTCAGGCCGGAAACCAGGAAGAACACGAAGACGGAAATAGTGGAGGTCGAATTCTCGGATCCGGAAGAAGAACTGGAGATTGTAGAACCTGGGAAGCAACTCAAATTCCAGAAGTCGGAGAAGCAGAAGCTGGAAGGTAAGAAGCCGGCGAAGCAAGAGATCGAGGACTTTGAATCCGGTGAGTTTGAATCCGCTACTGATTCTGAGGAGGATACGGATAAAGAGGAGACGTCTCCTGCGACCCGGCAAAATCCGCCTCGAGCTGCCAAGATGACGCCAGCCAAGGGTTCCGGTAAATTGACAACCAAGCAGGGAGCCGGGAGTTCAAAGAAGTCTCGGATGACCAAGTAGTTCAAAGGGGATTACTTGTGGAGGTGGATTAGAATTTAGTTAGTTAGATCCGGAACCGGAATCCTAGCATGGGTCCGGGTTCCGGAAGTTTAGGGATAAGGACTTTCCGGTTAAATCGGGATTTCCTTGGTGTGTGTGTGAGGTTGCCCTAGTTTTGGGCTGCCCTTTGTTGTTTTTAGGGTGTTGACTTTGGTTTTGATTTGGGTTTTTTAAGGGTGGGCAAGTTAGTTGCCTCTCATTCCATCCTAGTTGATATTCATTTATATTTCATTCCCTTTTTGAAATCTAAACCCTCGGGTATGCAGTTTGGCTTTATCAATGTATCCGGATTGCGTGGACTTGTGGTCTGGGTGTTGGAAGGAAAGAACAGGTGAGGAGGAATCCGGATTTAGGAGAATACGGTCTAAGTCGAGAGTGTGCTATTGTAATGTTGTTGGATTGTTGACTTAGGAGCGGTGCACTGTGTCTTTAAATTACTACTAGAGTAGTCCGGATCTGAGTAGCGGGGAAGCGAGTCCGGTTGTCAAGCCGTGCGGAGGTAAGCGCCCGCCCAAGGAAGTTCCCACCTGTCCGGAAGATCTGCCAACCTTAGAATTCATTCAACCTCTAGAAAGATCACACTCCCTTATGTTTAACTCTGAGATCTGTCGTTGTAGTTAGGGAGAGTGAAGTATTCATGAGTGACCTGCTTTCCGGAATTACCATTCGGGAGCTGTGAGGATCCGGATCTTCTCGTCTTGCTACAACCCTTTGAGTACTTGGGTGTTTTTATTTGTGTTTGTTAGAATTGTAGGAGAACAACGAGTGGTGAGTCCCTACCCCTCTACAAGACCAATAGCGGACCCTCTGATGGTAAAACAGAGGTATAGAAAACCGGATTGGAAGCAGAGACGTAAACCAGATTCCGGATAGTTTATGATCCGGATTGTGAAGGAAACCGGAAAGAGAGTAAGTAAGTGAGAAGAAAAGAAAGATAGAAAAGCCGGATAGCTAGAACATACTACATAGAATCCGGAAATTCCCTGGGACGATATTTCGTGTTATCTTGGCACATTTTTGTGTTAAGGATACTTACGCCTAGATTGCGCGTACGACAACCACAACTATTGCAATATATACGTGACTGATATTCCAAAATAACACTGTACGTAGTTAGCAAAGCTGCAAATTCCAATCACATATGTAACCGTAATTCAAGACATTGTAAGCTCTATGGGCATTTTCTAAATCAGAATTGTAATGTCCATATACTTTTTAATTGTCAATGTTTGTAAACTTTGTGCAAAAGATAGCTTGAAGAATACACATTTTACTACACTTTGATTTCTTACAGATATGTTAAAACTGTAATTCTTATAAGACTTTGAACATAGCATCTTTGATGTTGAAAAGACATGAATTAAACATTTTTTCAATCAAATTTCTCTTGATATTAGCTCAAAGAATGCCTGAATTATACCATGATGCGTGCCATGATGTTTGTTTGTACTACTCCTATTTGTCTTCAAAATTCCTTTCTATTTGAAGCATTTGTGTATTTCATATTATGTTTGTAAAGAATTTTTTTAAGATATAATCCAAAACTAAATTTGATATTTTAACCCCTAAAGGACCATTGTCCCTTCGGGGGACAAATGGGATTTTGGGCAAGTACCTACGGGCTGAATTTTTGTTGCAATTTTCTGAAACTTTTTGTGGAGATAGAAAACTGATAAGCTTTGTGGGAAAATAATTTTTTTTTCAATCGGTGCCCGGGAACAAATGTTATGCCCAAATAAGCTCAAAACAGGGGAGAAGGGGTAGCAAAAAAAATTTACAAAAAATTTAATTTTTAGTTTTTAATTTTTTTCTGTGTAGATTATATGTTTGTCTATTTGTAAAGCTTTGATTCATTTCATTTGGATTTTTTATGAGAAAGTTATGGACAATCTTGTTTTTTGGGCAATTAGAGCATCTTCTTGAAAAAAATAACTTGTAGGATTCATTTTGGACTGTAATTTTCGCAATTTTTCAAAAAAAAAAGTTCCACATGGTTTAGTTTTTGTGCTAAAACAATCTCACCATTGGGATTTGTGCATTTTAATTCCATCTAAAACATATTAATATTTTAGGTTTTCCTTCTATCTTGTATCTACTTCTACTTAGCAATTTTTTTAAGAATGAAAATTAAATTTTTTTGAGTTTCTTTTTTTTCCTAGACTCTCAACTCAATTTTCCACTAGAAAGATTTAAAACTCAAAGCTCTGTAGTGCAAAAAATTTAAGTTAAAAATGTTCAAAGTCAAAAAATCTAGTCCCGCAATGTGCTGAAAAACTTGTTTTTTTCACTTCAAACGCAGATATCTTGCAATCCGTGCGGTCAAAAATTCTGAAATTTTTTCCACACATTCTCATACTAGTTATGTATAAGATCCTATGGTTAGATGTGCCAAATTAACAATTTTTAAATTTTTTTACTCTTTGTTCTAGAAATGGCAGTTTTGAGAGTTTTTTGGCCAAAAGAAGGCCTTGGTCCTTTAGGGGTTAAACTAATCAATTACTAAGATATAATTTGGATATGTCCTACTACTTGTGGAAAATATTAAACCTTTTTAGTGTATGGTAATACAAAAATTCAATGAATTTTCATCAAGCCCGGACAAAGAATGTGCTAGGAGGGTTAAATTTATGGTGCATGTGATGTGCATATTTTTCTAACAGATTTTTGGATATTCATTAGTATATTTTGAGACTCAAAAATGCAACTCTTGTATCAAAAATATATCTACAAAGTAGGACGCATCATTCAAGATATCTAGACAAAATCAAGAAAGTATGATGTAGGATTACATCAATATTTGCTAAAAACTTTTTATCCCATCAAAAAAATTAATGTCCAAAATATGGCATGTTTTAAACATGTAAACTTGTAGTTCATTAATTATTATTTTGGACTCTTGCACTTGGTATGGTATAAAAATACATACATGTTTTATGTCAAGTACAAATATAATTACATGAATATGAATGAAAACATGAATTTATACATTTGTAATGCTCATCAGATGCATAAAGTAAGCAACAAACTCACTTGAAGATTTTCAAATTTAGTACGATTTCATATGTGCATCATGACTTCCAAAATGATATGGGTACGTGTGATGTTTCTAACTCCACCCTTGAGTTAGAAACTGGCACACGGATTCTAGCGGCTTTTTCAAAATGGAGATTCACTCCTAGATGTGTGACTCCTACGCAAGTGTACGCCTTCCAAGCAATGGACACTTTTTGTTACCTGAGAATTTCCTACTTTCAAATAGTTAATCACACTATTTGTTAAAGGTTAGAAGATCGTGGTTAATCAAACCACGGAAGAGAAAATAAAAGCTATACCAACTAGAGTTGTATCTAAACGAGTGGTAGAATGTACCCTCCTTTTTACCAAGTGGCAAAGAAAGGTAAATTCTGAGTTCCTAGTGAAAGTTAATGGCAATTCAAGGTTAATTTCTAATTCTGTCGTAAGACTTCTTCCACTAATTGGAAGTAGTAATAAGTTTTAACTAAATTCTAAATTTTAGGATTGGATTCTTATTTAAATTGACTATTGAGTTCTAATTTCAAACCTAATTTTGATCTAAAAGATTCTTTGTTAATTTTTTTTCAAGGAAATACTAATTTTCCTATGGTTAAATTTTAACTACTCGTAACTTCTGGATGTTGGTTATTTCTCCTGCAAGAGATCTCTAAGAAATACCTACTTGTTCTAAATGCTAAGATTCTAACCTAACTAATGTCTAACTTCTAAATTCAATTCTAATTCAATTCAAGAAAAAATAAATAGATGTAAAACTAACATACCTTGATCTCAACGGCTTCTAACGTGCCGTCATTGCACATCACGAGCATGATGGTCTCAAAGTAACCGTTGTTCTCCATTGTATAATTTTCCTCGCCTATTTGGAAGGTAATTGGAATTAAGTCAATTCGAAATTCCTTTGTTCCTACATTTTCTTTGGTCAAGGTCCTACAATAATTGGTTAGTTTTAAGTGCTTTTAATTTAATTCCTCTAGATTAAGGAACTAAATTAAATACCACAAAGAATTTAAGCTTTTTATTTAAAAAAACAATAAAATTTCAAAGCCCTAATTCTATTTCTAATTCCTATCCTTTGGTTGTTAAATTAATTTCAAAAGTTCAAGGGTTCTTTATCAATTTTTAAATTCAATTGCTTTAGTTGAATAGATAGTTTATTCTTTGTTTGTTTGTTTTTAGTTCACTTGAATTATTCTAAGATATTTGTTGACTTTTGTTTCTTCCTATTTGGCTTATTAGGCCTAATAAAACAAAACTTAAACAACATTCAACCACTAATTGTCAATGGAATCAAATTTAGTGGCAACAAACCAAATTCTTCAATAGTAAAAGGAATAAAATATTGGAATGATTCTAAAACGAATAGTAAAAAGAATAAAATCTAAGAATGATGCTAAAAGGAATAGTGAGATTCTTACCAAATTATTTTGATGCTCCTTTCTTCTCCGGTTGTCTAATTGCTTCCTTCTATGTCTCCTCCTTCAATTCTTCTTCAATCTTAGTGTGTTGTTATGTTTTTGTGAAAATTGGCTATGGAGAGTGGGAAGTTGGTTTTTATGGTGATAAGTCAAATTTTGGGAAAAATCCCCAAATTGGGTGGTGTGGCGAGCAACGACCTTTTCCTTGTGAATGTCAATTTTTGTATCATTAATTGGATTTCCGAACTCTTTCGACTTGATCGGACTGGACTGACAGACTCTTCCCTCCGACTTGGACTCTAATTGCCTGGACTCTCTTGCGACCTTGTTGGACTCTCTTACGACCAACCTAGACTCTCTTGCGACCCGGATTGACCTCTTCCAATACCCGAATTGACACGTGGCGGGCTCCGGTGGGGTGCTCCTGCCAACCCTCGGTTGCTCCTCTTCTGGTCCTTCGTTCTGGTTCTTTTTGGTTCTCTTTTGGTCCTTCGTTCTGGTCCTTTGTTTTGGTTCGTTTTGGTTCCTTTTCTGGTATCTAAGGATTTTTTCTAATAAGAAGGCAATTGACTAATGGTTATTCTAATTCTTTTTGGATTTTTAATGGATAATTTTCTTAACTAAGCAAATTCTATATCATGACACTTTTATAAGTTCTGCAATCAATGTATTTGGGATTTTCCTAAGATACAATTTCTAATTATTCTAAAAGAGGGTTTTAAAGCTAATTGAATTCTAACTAATGGGTTGTGAAGTCAAAGCTTCACCGTGCTAAAGCAACCCCAGGAAAAACTTGAACACAATGGTTCCGGTCCTATCTTGACAATTTAATCTTTGAATGAGGTGCACATAACAGTACTTAACCAAAAATAAAAAATTATGGTGGATCACAAATCTTTTGATAGTTTTAATTTCCAAATGAGGTACACATGATAGTGCTTAACCAAAAATTAGGAATTAATCAAGTCAACGCTCCTACAATGGCAAGGTGGTTAGTATTTTAAACAATGTATCAAACTTCTGGGGGACTAACCCTCCCAGTGTGAATTTAGTGTGGTTGTTGGTGTTCAGAGAATCCCGCGTCCTCTAACCAAGACCTCCACTAAGGAATTTGAAATTGAAAACAAAAGATGGCCGTATCTTGGCCTCAATAAATAAATAATCCAGACAAAGTGTCGGTAAGCAAAATCAAACTGTGGATCTTCCACACTCTGAACAAAGTTTTAGTAAGTAGAATCAAAGTGTGGGTCTTCCACACTTTGGCAACGTATCAGAGAACAGAAAAAGGGGTTTGAGGAAACCTCGGAGGGGGGCCTTTTATACTTTTCAAGAAGTCCCACCCTTTTGGTTTATCACGAGATATTGTACACTTTTGCCCAAAAACTCACCTAATTAATCCTAAGCTAATTCCTAAACTACCCTAAGAAATTTCCTAAATAATCTTTGTTTAATCTAAAAATTTCCTAGAACAAGCCTTAATTAGCAAGGAAATCTTGTCCAAGTAAAACCTTAGATTTTTCCAAAGATATTTAGGATTTTAACCTATTTTACTTGGACGATGCTATTTTGCGTGCGGTGAGTGTAGAGCATAGAGCGGTGAGCGTACTTTTGCGAGCCCTGGACCCCCCAAAGTGGGCATATTCTATAAAAATAAAAGTAGAAGATAAAATCTAAGCAAAACAAAAGTTAAAAGTAGAAACCGATCTACAACCGTAGGGCCCTATAGCCGTGAGGTTGGTCAAATGTGAGAAATGATTGACCATGATAATAAGCAGCACAGGGTGGTTAAATGGTGTACAGAAATGATTCATTGAATAAATTGAGTAGATACTCTATGGCTGTGGATATCCTATGGCTATTGTTATCCTATGGCCGTGGATATCCTATGGCCGTTGTTATCCTATGGCCGTTAATACACAATGGCTGTTGTTACCTTGAAGCCACGGGAAGAGATCCTTAAAATAAACTAAGGTACCTTAGAATACTATCGCACCATTAATCCAAATAGAACCATTTCATATTCTTTAAAAAATTGCAACCATGAGTGTGTCTTAAGCAATTGAAGAAAAACTTGGAAATTATTGTGGATTCAAGGTCATCCTAAACAGAAAAGAAATGTCCTCCGAGAACATCCATAAATAAAAATTATATTGTGAATGCATTAATCGATGATAAAGCAAATAGACTGCAACAAACTTTTGAACAAAGTGAAGATTAAAATCATGGAGACTTCACATGCAGAACTTCCTCAAATTTTGGAGGAATTGATTTTTAATGCAATATATATTAAATAAGTCCTCAAGATTAGATAACGTAGCCCAAGCCAGAATGACTTTGATGAATTGATATATTTGAGTTGAACAACAAAATTCAATTGCACACTGAATGGATGCAAAGATGAACCATTACATCAACATAGACAGACGCTAAACAT
The DNA here is from genome assembly GCA_963969595.1 of Neckera pumila. Classification (NCBI taxonomy): domain Eukaryota; kingdom Viridiplantae; phylum Streptophyta; class Bryopsida; order Hypnales; family Neckeraceae; genus Neckera; species Neckera pumila. The sequence goes on along the minus strand of OZ018411.1, from coordinate 13,534,112 downwards.
TACAAATGGAAGCACAAGATGTATGTGGGTGAAAAGAACTCAAACAATAAATCCGGATGATATTGAAATTATCAAAACAAAAAAGTCAAGGAACTGCCAGAAGATGCTAATCTTGGTTCCATATCAACGTCTGCCTTGTCATCAATAAAATGACAAACGTGTTTACAAAAACTTCTACCACTACGCATGGAGGTCGGAGAAGATTCTGCTGCTTGCAGTTGAGCAACGTCTGCGTCCCACGGCGCCATAAAATAGTCTTTGGCCTGAGATCGGAATAGAGTGATCACTCTGAGCGAAATGAGTTTGTGTTAGTGAATTGATTATGAACAGAAGACTGAAAGATATTAGGATCAAGCAGGAGATGTACTTACTAAATCTATTCTTCTTAGTGATCTGCCGAATAGGGACGTCTAGTGCAATTGCTGGTGGATTGTCGGAAGCGGGAGGTTTAATTGGAGCTGTAGCTTCGACATGGTGGAACTGCTGCAACTTAGCCCGGAAGATCACAATGTCGTTTTCGAGGGCCACAATGTGTCATCCAATTACTTTGCAAGCTCAAATAGAATTGCCTAAATTTCGATGAAAGAATTTAGTTTTATACATGACCCGTTGAATGAGAGAAATTCATCACAAGAGAAAACAGTATTCACCAAGAGAAGCAAATGCATCAAGGATGATGGACCCCGGCTTGGTAAAAGCCTCAATCAGCATTTGAAGGAAAACTGGATCTTTCTTACGGGCGCCTTTCCACGGAACAGATCCATTTATGGATTGAGAGGCCGCGGAATTGAAATTGAATAACACATCGGATTCAGCAACTCCCATTCCGAACTCCACAAGTGATTCATCCGCCGCTATCGTGAATTTGCTGGCATCCATGGCTCGATGAATAAAGAGCTGAACCCGGAATCCTCTGCTCTGTAAATGGAGATTGCGATGAAATTGAATTAGAACAGGTAGAAAGTGAATTACAATCCAGTGATTCAAATAATTGATTCAAAACAGTAGTTACCTTATTTGTTGAGTTGTAATACGATGCAGAGGGCAGGTCATTAATTCCCCACCACTCTTGATGCGGAATGAAGTTGTAGCCGTTTGCATAGGACAGCACATCAGCCCAGATCTTTGGAACATCTAGGACAAACAACAGAATTGCACCCGCACCGTGAAGAAAATGTTCCGCAAACTCAAAAACAAGTGTGTTGTTCAAAGTACTCATTCTAGGCAGGGACATCGTTGGGGTTCACTAAAATGGACGGAACCCAAAGGCTATCTTTAAGATTGCCAAGAATCAAATCGAAGCCACTATGCGGACAAGACTTATTCAAAGCCTTGGCACCGTCTTCTTTCTTGACCTGGACATTAAAAAAGATGGAATCGATTAGATGAAAATGGCAAAACAAAAATGCATTGAGAAACCGATTTGCTTCAAAAACTAAACAACTGTCCCAACAACGCGACATAGACACTGACGGAGAATCTCCAAGTGCCAACATTGGCAGTGATTCTGAACCATGGAATGGCAAGGCATCATAACAACAAGAAACCATAATTTAGCAAGCTAATTTCAAGGAATACATAAGGGTGATTGGAAAGACAAACCTTAAGAACAAACTTGTTGACAGTCTCGAGGCAAGTGTGCACGTCTAGAAGAGTCTTCATAATCTGGAAGAGGCTGGAATTTTGAACACAGACAAAGGATTCAAAGAAAGATCCTGATGACGAAGCTGCATTTCGAGAGGTGACTGTAGTCTTCAACTTCTGCGTAGCAAATGACAGCGGGCTTGATAGTGCATGAAGAACAGGCAGATGAGGATTGTAAGCACCACCAGGAGTAGGCTGCGGAGGTGGGGGCTGAACCACCTCCAACACTTCCATGTCTGTATCCACATCCGGCACTAGATTTGCAGACGGTCCGGCAGCCTTCCTTGCACTCCCAACAGCGAATGCATCACTTTCTTGTGTGGCCTCAACATTCAAGGCAGCCTTCTTTTTTGCTTCTTCCTTGGCCTTTCTCTTTGAGCCCCTTGTCTTCTTTGTAGGTGCCTCCACCGGCGCTGTATTATGAATTATCTTCAACCCAATTAAATCGGGTTGCACCTTGTTCCTTAAATTGATCTCAAAGGGAGGAGGATTGTTCAGAGGGCAGTCAATGTACCACTCACAAACTTTCCAGTGCTCCTTCTTCCACTTTTTGGCGATCTCATCCGATATTATGCAATTCTTGATACGTCTGCCCAAGTAGCTTGGGAAGAACGACGACATCTTTGGCGTGGCGTTCCGTGCATACACCACGAACTTGAAATATCAATAGAGAACCCTGGCCACAGCCTGATCCAGACCGACTTGAAACTCTGGAGGATGATTTTTGTGAACTCTTCTGCCATCAAACTCATGGGAAAATGTAGTATCTCAAAGTTGGATGCGATTTTGCTCCACATAATCAGCGATGCTAGGAATTGGACTTTCACCAGGTGGTTGATAATTGATTGTGACATCTAGCTCAGAGAGAGCCGCATCAAACGGTTCCTACACAAAACTAGCCAACTATAATAGAGAATTAGTAACAATTCTGACGGGGCCAATATCAAATTCAAGAAGAAGAAGAAAAGGTAAATCAGTTACCTGTGCTTACCAGGTGGCCTTATGAAGCCACTCAGGAAAAGCATGATCAAAAAACTTGTTTTTTGAGAACCTCATTGCTTCCCGAAGCAAGGCAAGTTTGTTCCACCGCTCCAGCCATTTGACTTTCACTACCACGTCCATGACCGAGGTTGAAAGATACCACAATTTCTCCTGCAACATCTTTGGATCGTCTTCCCGGTTCTCATAGTGAATCCGAACTTGATCCAGGAATTACAGTATTTGCCTTGGATCAGCAATGGGAAGTTGTTTCTTCACATCAAATGACATATCCTTCTTCACTTTATCCACAACCTTTCCAATGGCGTCATAGAGCTTCCAAGTAGTCCATTCACTCGATTTCTTCGAATATTTCTCTTTGAATCTCCTGGTCGCATGAGCTACTGTGCCACCTAGCTCCTGCTGCAAGACAATGAATATGCTATGAGGCTTCTTATCTGATGTTGAAGTGAGTTTTGTTTTTACATTATGAACTTACAAGATACTCACAGCATAGTAATTGATCAAAAGAATTTTTTGCATACTTGCACCTTAGTTGAGATGTAGACAATCCTATATCTTTGAAGCTGAATCTCAGGATATATACAACAAGTGCCAATATTGGCACTCCATTTCTTAAATCCAAAAGCAAACAATAGATGTCACAATAATCAATTCCATACAAAATCATTCAAGTATATATAACTGTATTGTACCTGATAGAAAATGCCAATTAGCCTGTTTAGCGTCAACGTGTACCAAGTTCAAGTCTTTGATTTATGTTTCTTCTCGGCGTCAGCTAGCTCTTCCTTGGTAATTAGATTCTCATAAGAGGACAGGGGTTGACCAGCAATATTCTGAAGCCTGTACAGCTCAGGGTTGACGAGACGCTACGTCCCAAGCAAAATTACGTCCATTCTTGGGACGTTTGGACATCCAGACGTTGCCTCCGATGTTGGATAATTTTAATGGGCGGATGGCTCACTGTAGTGGACGCTGGTATACAGTCACCTCGTCTGCCTCGACTGCTCCGTCCGATGGTCCGTCCGCCCTGACCCATGTCCCATCCGCTGTGCCATCCGCCGAGCCGTTCGCCGTTTGTTCGTTGGTGTATATCTTATAATTTACCATTAGAAAGGAATTGTCAAGAGCTTTCCAATGGTATATTATGTGTCTGATTTGGCCAAAAACTCCAACAGTGGGACCTTTCCAAAGATTGGGGTCCACCAAGCCGTCCACCAATTTGTAGTCCGCCCAACCGTCCAACTCTCTGCCCGTTTGTCCACTATTATGTGCTGTTAAACAAACCATTGGAAGAGTGTTGTCAAGAGCTTTCCAATGGTATATTATGTGTCCAATTTGGCCAAAAACTCCGACGGTGGGACCCTTTCAAAGATTGGGGTCCACCAAGCCGTCCGTCAATATGTAGTCCGCCCAGCCGTCTGACTATCCGTCTGCTTGTCTGCCCGTTTGTCCACTATTATGTGCTTTATAATATACCATTGGAAAGGTATTGTCAAGAGCTTTCCAATGGTATATCATGCGTCTGATTTGGCCACAAACTCTGACGGTGGGACCCTTTCAAATATTAGAGTCTATTAGTCGTCTGCCAGCCGTCAACCCTGTCCGCCCCGTCCGCTCAATGACTACTTGCTTGTCCACCTAGCCATCCGCTTCTACTAAAACATTGGATTCTAAAAAGCATATATTTGCTTCCAAAGATTGCTATTCAATGCTACAAGCATCCAATGCAACATAAACCCCTAAAGGACCAAGGTGATTTTCCTATCAAAAATCACTCAAAATTGTCATTTCTATTGCAAAGAGAAAAGAGCTTTAAAAGTTGTTTTTTCTTGCATATTCAACTATAAGATCTTATACTTAACTAGTATATGAACATGTAGAAGAAATTTCAGAAACTTTCACCATGTAGATTGCAAGATATGTGCATTTAAAGTGAAGAATACAAGTTATTTTGCACCTTGCTTGACTAGACTTTTTGGCTTTGAGTCTTTTTAGTTCAAATTTTTTGCACTATGGACTTTGATTTTCTATTTTTTTATGTTAAGCAGTTGAGTCAAAAATCTCTTAAAAAAATTTAGGATAAAAAGCACTTAATTTTCACTCATTAAAAAATTGTTGAGTAGAAGTGGATTCAAGATTGATGAAATAACTAAATTGTTAATAGCTTTTTGATGGAATTGAATCACAATAATCCCAACAATGAGATTGTTCTAGCAAGAAAATCTAACCTTGTCTAACAATTTTTTTGAAAAATTCTAAAATTGCATTGAAAAACAAATTCTACAAGTTATTTTTTCAAGAAGATGCTTAAATTGCCCAAAAAAATAAGATTGTCCATAACTTTCTCATTACTAGTCCAAATTGAATGAAACAAAGCTTCACATGTAGACAAAAATATAATCTTTGTGAAAAAATTTGGAAAAAACTTAGTTTGACTTTCTATGATTGTTTTTGTGCTGCCCACTGAACTCCAATTTTGCTTATTGTGCCATAGCTTTTTCTCTCAAGCATCAATTAAATTAAAAAATATATATTCACAAAGCTCTTGCAAAAATACACAACCTCAAAAAATCCCCAAAAAATATTATTAAGAATTGAGACAGTAGGAACCTACTCGGACCCAAGTTGTCTTCCAAGGGGACAAATGGTCCTTTAGGAGTTAATGTCTGCAAGAAAGAGTCATTGAATTTACTTTTCAACAAATTAAAACCTACAGAAAATAGTGAAACTAAGTTGCCTTATCTGAGATAATTTACCTCATTGATCAATGCTTGTTCCACATGGAGGTGCATGCCACTCTCTGAACTAAATCTTAAACTGTTGCACAAATCTATGCCATACACATGGCTTTAAATTGAATGCATCATTGCACAAAAGCTGTGAATATTTCTATAGTGTGGATTGTCAAGAAATTGGTATGGGACAACCTAATTTCACTATTTTGTGTACAATCTAAATCCTATACCCCAAACTCTATACCCTAAAACCAAATTTTGAATCTTACAATAGTGACCAAAAACATTGGTGCAATGTGCAGAATATATTTGACCTTCAATCCTTTTTAAATGTCATTTTCAAAATATACTACATATAAACCTCACAAATTTATTCATTTATGTTTTCAATGTGGTCCTTGTTTTCTTTATCAAATATTATGTGCCAATGTATAATGTGGAACATGCAACTATAACTTCAAGTATTCCTTTAAGTTTTATTGTAAAATACATTGATAGTTTGAAACACCAAGGTATACATAGTACAAGCAATTGTATTAACTTATTATTCTATTAGAAAATGCTACTAAAATGCTTTAAGCACTTCAATGAAATTTAATGTAATTTAATGTAGCTCAAGATTAAATATTGCATTTACACGACAAAAAAATAATTAATGTTATTTTCCTATACCCTATATATATATTTGCATCCTAATTTATAAACCATCAACAATGTATCCCATACCAAAAATATTGGTGCTTTGGTAGTCAAGAAGGTGATTGATCTCAAATATGATGACCCCTCATATACGACAATTATGGACCTCATTTATATACTTCTACATCATAAATGATATCATTATTAATTCATATTGGTGTAATATGCAAATGCAAAAGTGTGAAATGTGCAATCCTGATTTAAAGAGGATTGGAACTTAGGCCTTAGGGTGCATGCCAAATTCAAGGGATTAGTATTATTATATTACAACTATACAAGCAAGTTTATAATTTTCTTAGATGGTGCTATATTGGAGAAATGAATAATCACCCATGTCCACGTGAGCTCGTTAATCTTTTCAAGACCAAACATGTATATTATGTAATATTCATTGATTTTTCAAAACAATTGCGTTTTAGAGCTTCAGAGGGAAATATAGATTTCATTGGAGTAAATCAATAGATTTTCATTGAACAAAGAAAAATACTTACATGCTTGTGATCTAAATATGATGGCATTGAATATCATTTAAATAAATAATCAATACTTGTATTTTAAAATATGTTATTATAGTGAATCTTATGAATCTATTCAAAGTTCTAGATAGAACATTAGATTTGTAATAAGGACTCTTAGAAATATTGGGTGATTCTTGGTCCTAAACTAGTTTACAACTTTTTTGATTGTGAATCATTCTAAGAATCAAGGGTGGGTATGCCGGCCATATATTACCCACCACAATAAAGGACTCACTCTACCTTAGGCAATGAATATGCATTGTGGATTTTTTCAAAATTTTACGACATATGTTTTAATATGTATTAATGTCATCACACCTAATTTTACACAATATCACTTTGTAGTATAGGTACCTTAAAACTAACAATTGTACCTTAATGATTACAAGTAGATATAATCTCAAAAAATAGTTTTATTAACTTCACAAGAAAATTTCAATACTACTATAAATATCAATTAATATAACCAAAGGCATTAGCATAAAGAGAATTATAAATGTATGCCACAAACTTATAAATTAAGAAATGTGGTAACAATAAGAAATTGTGTATATAAAAATCGTTTTATAGAAAGTTACATAATCAATCTACAATCTTGGAGATTACAATATTGATTGAATTGAAAGAAGGAAAACTATATGGTTAGACTCTTAGTAATATTTACTAATCAAGTATACTAAGACTTTAATAATACAATTGCAGACAAGCCACTTGTGTTTTTTGAATAATGACCAATTTGATCTATTTAGGTGAAGATAAGAACTCCAAGAGTGTTGAAGATTACAAGAATTAAAATAATGGCTAGCACCCAATCTTTGGAGTAGTCCCCTTGCTGAAGTTTTTGTCCAAATTGGACACATGATATACCATTGGAAATCTCTCAATGATACCTTTCTAATTGTATATTATGAAGCATACAATAGCAGACAGACGGCTAGGCAGACAGGTAGATAGGCGGACGGCTTAGTGGACCCCAATCTTTGGAAGGGTCCCACCGTCGGAGTTTTTGGCCAAATCGGACGCATAATATACCATTGGAAAGCTCTTGACAACACCTTTCTAATGGTATATTATGAAGCACATAATAGCGGATGGACGGGCAGACAGGCGGACGGATATTCGGACGGCTTGGCGGACCTCAATCTTTGGAAGGGTCCCATTGTCGGAGTTTTTGGCCAAATTGGATGCATAATATACCATTGGAAAGCTCTTGACAACACCTTTTCAATGGTATATTATTAAATATACATTATCGAACGGATGGCAGACGGCCTGGCGGACGACCGGCTAACGGGACGTCAATCAAGGCGGACGGAACGGTCGGACTGTCGGTCAGGTTAGATGGGGTGGCGGTCAGGCATTGGTTGAGGCGGACGGGGCGTCGGTTGAGGGCGGACAACCGAGACTGACAAGTCGGGTCGCCGTTGGTGATGCGCAGAATTTACCATTCACTCGGAAAATATAAAATTCAGATGTTACGGGACATCTGAGGGGTAGCGGACGTTTGACGCCCTGGTACAGCTTGTGAACAAGGTTTAACTTCTCGTGGCAGGTCTGGTTTCTCCTGTTTAGGCAAATCAAAGTTTGAACAGAATAATAGACATACTTCATAGTAAAACAGCATGAAACAAGGTCTCTGACTTGTGGATTACCAGTTCACTTGGTGCAATGCGGTGAGAAGTGGCCTGATCTGGCCCTCAACCTCCAAGAAAATTGATTCAACCAAATAATGCCATGACAGGTCATCCCCGTGGTCTCTATTAATTATTGGCAGCCAGATCACGAGTCGATGGTTGCCGTCCCAAACGAAAAACATTTTCCACGAGAATTGCCTCTACTAGTCTTCCTTCTACAGCTCCCTCCTGAAGTTGTTGTTTGCAGCAACCCATATTGGACTCCAGGAGGCCACATCCTTGTCGGTCATGTCCCGCATTTTGCCCTTGTTGTCCTGCAAGGCGATATAAAAGACACCATGCCCATCCATATATCCGGTACTTACAAAATGTGCGCTTAGTGCCATGACGTCGTTATTCTGGTATGGGCAAACAACAGCCAGAGCTTCATCCAACAGAGCGGGATGTTCAGTTTTGACTTCTCCATTGGCTTCAAACAGAGCTTGTCCAACACAATATTTGTATTGACTGACTCCTGCACAACCATTTTGTCCATTTCGTTACCAAGCTCCTCGGCCATCATCTTTGTCGTTGCTTTTTCTGTCTCATACGCGTCCTGGGAGGTCTTGACATCCTCACTACCCACTTCCTCTGCAAAACAAACTATATTAGCAAAAGGAAAACAAACAATCTAACCTTAAAATATCAGAATCGAGAATGTCAGGCTGTCAAAGATACGCACCTGATTTGAGAATGACTGGTTGTGGTAAAGATTGCAGCCCATTCCAGGGTTGTCCAAGCATCTGCGGCTACGTCTGGATGTCCAACGTCCAACGTCCGCTACCCCTCGGACGTCCCGTAACATCTGAATTTTATATTTACCGAGTGAATGGTAAATTCTGCGCATCACCAACGGCCACCCGGCTTGTCAGTCTCAATTGTCTGGCCCCAACCGACGCCCCGTCCGCCTCAACTGATGCCCGACCACCACCCCATCTGACCCGACCGACAGTCCGACCGTCCCGTCTGCCTTGATTGATGTCTCGTCAGCCGGTCGTCCGCCATCCATTTGTTAATGTATATTTTATAATATACCATTGAAAAGGTGTTGTCAAGAGCTTTCCAATGGTATATTATGCGTCCAAATTGGCCAAAAACTCCAACAATGGGACCCTTCCAAAGATTGGGGTCCGCCAAGCCGTCTGTCAATTTGTAGTCCGCCCATCCGTCCAAATATCCGTCCACCTGTTTGCCCGTTTGTCCGTGTAGACAGCCTAGTTGTTTTGAAGTTTTTAACTTTTTTAGTGTAAATTTGGTGAGTTTGTGAGTGTGTTTGTTGAGTTTTTGTCATTTTTGTGTACCAATTTGGAGTTCTTTGTATATATTTTAACCAAGTTGGAGTGCAATGGATAAGCATGTTGGTTTAAGTCAGCCCAATTAGGACTTACTTGTGGTTAGTTGATGGGTGAATTGTCTTGCTAGTTAGGTAGTTTGTTTGTGCGTAAATTCCAAGTTGGTTGGTTAGTGTTTGGTGGGTTGTGTGGTCGGTCCAAGTTGTGATTCAGTGAATTGGTGTGAGTCCGAATGGGTGTTGCTTGCAGTTGAAGTCCAAGTCGGTTGGCTAACTGTCAACCGGCTTGGTTCCTATTTGGTTCGTCTTTCCAATTTGGAGATCATCCAATATCGAGTGAGCATGTTGTGTGTCCCAGCCAACTAGAGCTGAGTAATTCTTGTGTATTTTGCAAATGTGTTTGTGTGATTGTGAGTGATTGTGAGTGTATGTTGTCTGTGCTAATTGTGTATTAATTGGTCGTGAAAGAGAGTTGAATCCGAGTGGGGTTTCGCAAGTGTGATTTCCTAGTCGGATCTGGGTCGGTGTCTGTTTTGGAATTCCAAGTTGGATCGATGTGGTTGAGTGAAGCTGTATCCTAGTCAAAATGCTTGTGTGCCAGTGTATGGCAATATATTGTGCAGAGTGGTGAAGATGTGGTGATGCAGAGTTTTCCAAGCGGATAGTTGAAGTTGAGAAGTTAGAAAGACCAATTTGGAGTTTGTAGTATAATGGCGATGAAGTGTAGTACTAGAGTTAAGAGTGGAGTTAATTGTTAGATCTTGGGGACGATTTGCAAACAAGATTGTTAAATCTATAATGGTGATTTAATCACCAATTTGGAAATTATTATGAATTCAGTTTTAGCCAAATTGGTTTTGTGAATGTTATGTGTGATGTTTGAATGTATGTGAAGTTTTTAAAGTTGAATCCTAATTGCATGATTGTATGAGATTACAGTGATGATCCAGTTGGACACTATTTGCACTTGTATGTTTGATGGATCCAAGTTGGGATTGTGTATGTCATTGTAGTATAAATTAAAAAAGTCCAAATTGTAAATCAATCAAGTAAATTATGTAGTGATTAATGTATACTGGTTGGATAAATATTGGTTAAATGCTAAGTCCAAGTCGGAATGTAAGAGGGACCACCGTCCTAATTGGAATTTATTTAGAGCTTGAATGCTATTTGCTGTGTATCCAATTTGGTTTGTGATTTGTGAGTGAAATCATATGGTGAGTGACCAAATTGGATGCGGAAGTTGAAAAGCCCAATTGGGCAGAGAAGAATGTATGGTTTCCAAATCGGAAGGCAAGGTTGATCTGACTAGAAAGTAGTCAATTCCTAGTTGTACTGTGATAAGACTGGTCCGAATTGGAAAAGGTTGCTGCGGAAGTTGTAAAGTCCAAATGGGAAGTTGTGCAGTCAGGCTGCGAGGCTGAATTAAGAGTCCGAGTCGGGAAGATAGAAAGGTTCAAAGTAAAAGATGAAAGAATAAAATTAAATAAAGAAGCTAAAGATGGAAGAAGAACCAATTTGGAAGAAATTCTTACCCTTGTGGCCTTTAAGAAGGGAGTGGCAAATCTAGTAATTAGATACTACCGCGAAAGGAGAACATTTATGCTTGTAATTAAGGAACAAACTTTCTTTATATTTTCTATAGTTGCAATGACTTATTTGGTAATAAGAAGTATCCCTAATTAATAGCCTCCCTTAAAACAAACTTTACTATTAGCCTTCGGTTTTGATTAATTCTAAATTTTACGACCAAAGCTTATCTACAGTCCGCTATTATGTGCTTTGCAATATACCATTAGAAAGGTGTTGTCAAGAGCTTTCCAATGGTATATCATGCGTCCGATTTGGCCAAAAACTTCAACGATGGGACCCTTCCAAAGATTGGGGTCCGCCAAGCCGTCCGAATATCCGTCCGCCTGTCTGCCCGTCCATCCGCTATTATGTGCTTCATAATATACCATTAGAAAGGTGTTGTCAAGAGCTTTCCAATGGTATATTATGCGTCCGATTTGGCCAAAAACTCCGACGGTGGGACCCTTCCAAAGATTGGGGTCCACTAAGCCGTCCGCCTATCTACCTGTCTGCCTAGCCGTCTGTCTGCTATTGTATGCTTCATAATATACAATTAGAAAGGTATCATTGAGAGATTTCCAATGGTATATCATGTGTCCAATTTGGACAAAAACTTCAGCAAGGGGACTACTCCAAAGATTGGGTGCTAGCCATTATTTTAATTCTTGTAATCTTCAACACTCTTGGAGTTCTTATCTTCACCTAAATAGATCAAATTGGTCATTATTCAAAAAACACAAGTGGCTTGTCTGCAATTGTATTATTAAAGTCTTAGTATACTTGATTAGTAAATATTACTAAGAGTCTAACCATATAGTTTTCCTTCTTTCAATTCAATCAATATTGTAATCTCCAAGATTGTAGATTGATTATGTAACTTTCTATAAAACGATTTTTATATACACAATTTCTTATTGTTACCACATTTCTTAATTTATAAGTTTGTGGCATACATTTATAATTCTCTTTATGCTAATGCCTTTGGTTATATTAATTGATATTTATAGTAGTATTGAAATTTTCTTGTGAAGTTAATAAAACTATTTTTTGAGATTATATCTACTTGTAATCATTAAGGTACAATTGTTAGTTTTAAGGTACCTATACTACAAAGTGATATTGTGTAAAATTAGGTGTGATGACATTAATACATATTAAAACATATGTCGTAAAATTTTGAAAAAATCCACAATGCATATTCATTGCCTAAGGTAGAGTGAGTCCTTTATTGTGGTGGGTAATATATGGCCGGCATACCCACCCTTGATTCTTAGAATGATTCACAATCAAAAAAGTTGTAAACTAGTTTAGGACCAAGAATCACCCAATATTTCTAAGAGTCCTTATTACAAATCTAATGTTCTATCTAGAACTTTGAATAGATTCATAAGATTCACTATAATAACATATTTTAAAATACAAGTATTGATTATTTATTTAAATGATATTCAATGCCATCATATTTAGATCACAAGCATGTAAGTATTTTTCTTTGTTCAATGAAAATCTATTGATTTACTCCAATGAAATCTATATTTCCCTCTGAAGCTCTAAAACGCAATTGTTTTGAAAAATCAATGAATATTACATAATATACATGTTTGGTCTTGAAAAGATTAACGAGCTCACGTGGACATGGGTGATTATTCATTTCTCCAATATAGCACCATCTAAGAAAATTATAAACTTGCTTGTATAGTTGTAATATAATAATACTAATCCCTTGAATTTGGCATGCACCCTAAGGCCTAAGTTCCAATCCTCTTTAAATCAGGATTGCACATTTCACACTTTTGCATTTGCATATTACACCAATATGAATTAATAATGATATCATTTATGATGTAGAAGTATATAAATGAGGTCCATAATTGTCGTATATGAGGGGTCATCATATTTGAGATCAATCACCTTCTTGACTACCAAAGCACCAATATTTTTGGTATGGGATACATTGTTGATGGTTTATAAATTAGGATGCAAATATATATATAGGGTATAGGAAAATAACATTAATTATTTTTTTGTCGTGTAAATGCAATATTTAATCTTGAGCTACATTAAATTACATTAAATTTCATTGAAGTGCTTAAAGCATTTTAGTAGCATTTTCTAATAGAATAATAAGTTAATACAATTGCTTGTACTATGTATACCTTGGTGTTTCAAACTATCAATGTATTTTACAATAAAACTTAAAGGAATACTTGAAGTTATAGTTGCATGTTCCACATTATACATTGGCACATAATATTTGATAAAGAAAACAAGGACCACATTGAAAACATAAATGAATAAATTTGTGAGGTTTATATGTAGTATATTTTGAAAATGACATTTAAAAAGGATTGAAGGTCAAATATATTCTGCACATTGCACCAATGTTTTTGGTCACTATTGTAAGATTCAAAATTTGGTTTTAGGGTATAGAGTTTGGGGTATAGGATTTAGATTGTACACAAAATAGTGAAATTAGGTTGTCCCATACCAATTTCTTGACAATCCACACTATAGAAATATTCACAGCTTTTGTGCAATGATGCATTCAATTTAAAGCCATGTGTATGGCATAGATTTGTGCAACAGTTTAAGATTTAGTTCAGAGAGTGGCATGCACCTCCATGTGGAACAAGCATTGATCAATGAGGTAAATTATCTCAGATAAGGCAACTTAGTTTCACTATTTTCTGTAGGTTTTAATTTGTTGAAAAGTAAATTCAATGACTCTTTCTTGCAGACATTAACTCCTAAAGGACCATTTGTCCCCTTGGAAGACAACTTGGGTCCGAGTAGGTTCCTACTGTCTCAATTCTTAATAATATTTTTTGGGGATTTTTTGAGGTTGTGTATTTTTGCAAGAGCTTTGTGAATATATATTTTTTAATTTAATTGATGCTTGAGAGAAAAAGCTATGGCACAATAAGCAAAATTGGAGTTCAGTGGGCAGCACAAAAACAATCATAGAAAGTCAAACTAAGTTTTTTCCAAATTTTTTCACAAAGATTATATTTTTGTCTACATGTGAAGCTTTGTTTCATTCAATTTGGACTAGTAATGAGAAAGTTATGGACAATCTTATTTTTTTGGGCAATTTAAGCATCTTCTTGAAAAAATAACTTGTAGAATTTGTTTTTCAATGCAATTTTAGAATTTTTCAAAAAAATTGTTAGACAAGGTTAGATTTTCTTGCTAGAACAATCTCATTGTTGGGATTATTGTGATTCAATTCCATCAAAAAGCTATTAACAATTTAGTTATTTCATCAATCTTGAATCCACTTCTACTCAACAATTTTTTAATGAGTGAAAATTAAGTGCTTTTTATCCTAAATTTTTTTAAGAGATTTTTGACTCAACTGCTTAACATAAAAAAATAGAAAATCAAAGTCCATAGTGCAAAAAATTTGAACTAAAAAGACTCAAAGCCAAAAAGTCTAGTCAAGCAAGGTGCAAAATAACTTGTATTCTTCACTTTAAATGCACATATCTTGCAATCTACATGGTGAAAGTTTCTGAAATTTCTTCTACATGTTCATATACTAGTTAAGTATAAGATCTTATAGTTGAATATGCAAGAAAAAACAACTTTTAAAGCTCTTTTCTCTTTGCAATAGAAATGACAATTTTGAGTGATTTTTGATAGGAAAATCACCTTGGTCCTTTAGGGGTTTATGTTGCATTGGATGCTTGTAGCATTGAATAGCAATCTTTGGAAGCAAATATATGCTTTTTAGAATCCAATGTTTTAGTAGAAGCGGATGGCTAGGTGGACAAGCAAGTAGTCATTGAGCGGACGGGGCGGACAGGGTTGACGGCTGGCAGACGACTAATAGACTCTAATATTTGAAAGGGTCCCACCGTCAGAGTTTGTGGCCAAATCAGACGCATGATATACCATTGGAAAGCTCTCAACAATGCCTTTTCAATGGTGTATTATAAAGCACACAGCAACGGACGGACGACGGACAGGCAGATAGTCGGACGGCCGGGCGGACTACATACTGGCGGACGGCTTGGCGGACCCCAATCTTTGGAAGGGTCCCACTGGCGGAGTTTTTGGCCAAATTGAACGCAGAATATACCATTGGAAAGCTCTTGACAATACCTTTCCAATGGTATATTATAAAGCACATAATAGTGGACAAACGGGCAGACAAGCAGACGGATAGTCAGACGGCTGGGCGGACTACATATTGACGGACGGCTTGGTGGACCCCAATCTTTGAAAGGGTCCCACCGTCGGAGTTTTTGGCCAAATTGGACACATAATATACCATTGGAAAGCTCTTAACAACACTTTTTGAATCACGAAAAATCACAAAAAGTCAAAATCAATTTTTTTCAAATTTTTTTTTCAAAGATTAAATTTTTGTCTACATGTGAAGCTTTGTTTCGTTCAATTTAGACAAAAAATGAGAAAGTTATGGACAATCTAAGCATCTTTTGGAATAAATAAATAAGTTGTAGAGTTTATTTTTGAATTCAATTTTTAGAATTGAAAAAAAAATTGTTAGATAAGGTTAGATTTTCTTTCTAAAATAATCTCACCACTGGGATTATAAGATTATTGTGATTTCACTTCCATCTAAAAGCTATTAACAATTTTATTTTTTCTCCAATCTTGAACCTACCTCTAGTTAACAATTTTTTAGTGAGTGAAAATTAAGTGACTTTTTTTCTAAATTTCTGTGGTAGATTGTCAACTCAACTACTTAACATAAATAAGTAGGAAATCAAAATCATTAGTGTAAAAAATTTGAACTAAAAAGATTCAAAGCCAATAAATCTAATCAAGTGAGGTGCAAAAAAATTTGTTTTCTTCACTTTAAATGCATATATCTAACAATCTACATGGTCAAAGTTTCTGAAATTTCTTCTATGTATTCATATAGAAGTCAAGTATAAGATCTTACGATTGGATATGCAAAAAAAAAAAGAATTTAAAGTTCTTTTCTCTTTGCAATAGAAATGACAGTTTTGAATAGTTTTTGATAGGAAAATCACCTTGGTCCTTTAGGGGTTAAATGCTACATAATGATATAATAATAACCCGTGATATTAATAGTAAGTATAAGTTGACATAATTTTGCAATAGAATAATACAATTTTCACATACACAATTATAGTCAATTCAATAATAATAGCAACAATAGCAATAATAATATTTATAATAAATAGATAATATTAGGGAATGTATATGTCAATTGAGTTCTCACATTAACATCTCAAACGAGATGCCACCTTGTACTCAACCGTAGTCTTGCCTAAATCATTTGGCCAAAAAGCATTTACTTCAAAATATAGGAAAAAACCAATACTATTTGAATCCTTTGACTTCTACAGTTGTATTAATCTAGTTCGAAGTCGTCATTGTTTGATGCTTCATCAACATCGTGGTCTGTGGGGTCATCTGTCTCATATCCCTTGCGGATGTCTTCATCAGTTGCGTTCTCGTCATCTTCTCTTACTGCGGGTATGACTGGCACCGGACGTACCTCATGTTCTACCTCGGAGTTCAAGTTGCACACTTCCATATCAAGAGTGTCGCCAATTTGAGTTTGCACCAATCGTTTTTGACATCGATTTGTATCAGTAGTTCCATCAACGTTAGGTGCTGTAGCACGCCCACGTCTTCTTCTACTACCTTGGCCAATGCTAGCGGTACTGTTGGTCTCTCCAATACAAAACGGCTAGACAACATAGTTCGGCCGTTTAGGATCTCGTTGGTTTCTCTCTTCTATCGTCAAGATATGTTTCTTTCCTTTCTTATTGCGTCTGCGTGCTGCTTCGACTGGTGATTCTGTAGGAGCAGCCGGAGCAGACGTCAACGAAGGTTGAGTACTTAGTTGAGTGGGTGGTGGTGTTAAGGCATGGTCTCCTTCATCCACGGCTTGTACTGGCCCCTGATGAATTGGCGGCCTTGAGGAAGATGGTTCTGATGTCAAGGGCGTCGTACCGACATGTACTGGCGCTCTTTGATGTGATGGCACAATACGATTTACATTTATAAGAATGCCAAGGGGCACATCTGAATCGTACTCCCCCAATTTCGTCGCTGCAACCATTGGAATCAGCGCAGTGGTACGTGCTAAAGGAATCGGATGTCCCACATCTTCACCTTCTTCCACGGGTGTTTTTTGTTCTTCATTTCCACTTGCCCTACTGATGCGTATACTACTTTGGAGGTTCCTGCCTCTATTTGGATTCAAAGGTACTGGTATGGGAGATCTTGCAGGCTCTTCAACCACTGGCACTTGAATATTTGCACCTTCATTGTTGGGCTCCGGAATGCTTGAGCTTCTTGGAGGTGAAAATGCAAATGGATCTACATTCCATGCAGACACATGAGGAGATCGAGGGCGCACCAGGTTTTCTTCTCTATGCTCAATGTCCTCCTCTAAGCGTACGTCATCCTCTAAAGGCGTTTCCTCCTTTGAGGAAACGTTTTGCGCTGCTAGAAAGACTTGGTCTCTATGTCGTGGGGGATTGACATCAACATCCCTCTGCCGAAATGTAGTTGCACGCGGTCGTCGTGCAGGGCAAACTTTGTCTGCTGCAGGGCGAATGAGTTGAGCCCAGGGATTTCCATCCAAACGCTCCCTTTCCAAAATAGCATTATCACGCCTACGAGCATAGGTTGAAGTGTCGGAGTCTTCAGACCCTAAAGATAGTGGCTCTTCATTTTCTTCATCCGTCAAACCATCCACAAGGTATTTTTCATAGAAAAGAGCTGGATTTTCTCCACGTTTCTCACGTTCAAGTTTGTTGTTCGTGTAGATGTACACCAGTGCTTCTGCCTTAGCCGAGGTTAGTTGATTTCGCACTTTGTTGTGTACAAACGAATACATGCTCCAATTCCTCTCGCATGATGACGCTGAGCACGTCAACAACAGTACTTTCTTTGCTATTTTCGGAAGAGCATTACCGCCCACTTGATTCCACCACTGATGAGGTAATAGAGTACGCTCCCCGGAGATATCAGGAGCCTCCACCAAAGGATTGAAAGGGCCTGTCTTCTCCGTAAATTTAGTCCATTTAGCCATAGCTTCTTGGACATCTACATTCAATGACCAGCCTAGACCTCATATGACTCGATTCAAGGCTCGCTTGGCATCCCCGTCATTATGAAGCTCTTCTTGATCTTGCAAATACGGGTTCAATAGTGCCCGTGCATAATGCAAGTCTGTCCTCATCAATTTCCATCAAGCTTCGAAGTTCTTCTCAAACATCCTCGCAGTGACAGGGTGTAGAAAAAATGGCGACTGCAAAAGAGAATAGACGTGTTGTCGAAGCCTCTTCATTACTATCCAAGCATTAGGCATTGCTGGAGTTTTGCCATCAAACACTCTAAGAGCTTCAAGTGCTGGCTGCATCAGGTGCTTGAAATTCTCACATTCCGTCCAAAACGCTTCTGAACAAATGTCCTCTCGTACATTTTGTGCTCGACGTGCAATATTGTGCCTGTTCCTTCTGGATGCCAAAGATTGCTCAAAGGGCGTAAATTTGTCGTCTCCCAGCATGAGGTGCAACACTTGCTTGACCTCCACCAAACGGTCTATCATGAGGAAGTAAACTGCAAAGCGTGTAGAGCTAGGAAGTCTCAACAATAACTTTGGTGAGTACTTCCAAAAAAGAGCCAAAGTAAGATGATACGTTTTGACAAATACCACAATTCCTTTACATTTTTCCACCAAAATCTTCACCCGTGGTTCCTTCCTCCAATCTTCTACAAGTAAATCCAGGATGTGTGTAGCACATCCTTGCAAATACATGTGAGGATAAATTTCGTTCAACTTGGCTAAGGTCCCCGTCATTATTGAGGCATTGTCTGTACACAGTTGAACAACATTTGCAGGGCCAACTTCTTCAATGTATTTTGCCATCACATTTGTTGTGTAGGCAATGTCCTTCTTTCCTCCAATGGTTTCAACCAATCCCCAAAAGACATCACCGGCAGGGCAGACAAGCATTACATTCATCAACGGACGGTTGTTCGTATCAGACCAACCATCTGAAGAAATTGTTGCTCCGTATTGAGTGATAGAGTTCTTTGTACGCTCGGAGACCCTGATCTTAACCGCATCAAACTTATTATCTATCATCTTCGTACGCACCACATTGTAGAATGGTGGGTGGTAGACAAATCCAGCTGTTGCAGTTTCCTTCACCGCTTTCACAAAGGCCGGATGACGCACAACATTGAATGCAATATTCACTTCATAAAAAAAAGATGCCCACAACTTGTCCAACTTCTGTCTAGTGCACACCTGTAATGCCTCATCCATACTCCACTGACGAGAAACCTGAGGCGTAATTCTCCTTCTTTCTACTGTTGTCGGCGTGGAATCTACGGAATCCGGATTGATAGGCGCTGGTTCACTTGGTCCCGCTTCATTGGCTGACTCGACCACAGCAGGCTCCACAACGGACTCAGCAACAAGTGGAACATCCGGATCAGAATCTGCCGCTTCTACTTCATCCAAAACCATTTCCTTTGGAACAACACTTCCACAATTCCGAAACTTCTGCAATACTGCATGTGGAATTCGTGGACAACGTTCAGATGTGGATGAGCCACCATATCCAAAGTGAACAAATGCCCTCTTACGCACGAACACTTTGGTCCAACCGCAAAAAACACATGATCTTGAGTTTGGACTTAAACCATCGACTACTTCCAACTGCAACCAAGGGTCCCACTCTCTGGTAGCCCTTCTGGTGTCGTTTAGCGACACCCTTCTTTGAACATCCCGCTCCACCATAGGCAGGATTTTCAATGCCTTTCACCCAAAAAAGACTTACCAATCCAAATGACCAACAGAAAGAAGCTATGACAAAGCCACTTGCCCCAGGACTTTTTCAAAGCCCTTAAAGCAAAGTGGTTGCCCCCCAAAGACTTGAACATATGCAAGAAGCCTCTTTCGAAGGTTCCAGACAAGAGTTTGTCAACGAAGCAAGGTGAACAAAAAATTGCCACCCTCTGGCTTTTATAGAATTATAGTCCCATCGCCCTTCGACCCAAGGTCGCTCCTTCAGCGACATGGGGTGACCACGGGTCCATAATTACTTCACATAGGGCGCATGTGGCTGAGGGGGCGACCATAGATCCAGATGGGGCGAACGTGGTTGCTAAAGGGGCGATTTCGAGTCCAGAAGGGACGACTGCAGGTCCAAAAGGGGCGATTACGGGTTCAGATGGGCGAGGGCCGGATCCCAATCCAATCGACCGCGTGTCCCAAAATTGGCAAAGTCGAATCCAAAAGGGACAAATTCAGGTCCAACTAGTGCGAACTCGAGTCCTCTGGTGCGACCGCGGATGCGGAATCGGCAACCACGTGTCCCTACATCAAATAATCTACTAATTTAATGGATTGTTTAGAATGCCAGCATTATTGTAGAAACTTACAATTTTATGTAATTCTAAAATCTAGAATCACGTGCACTACTTTTGGCAATTCAAATACTCTAAACTCTTGTATGTATAAAAGTTATAGTCCTTTTTTGAGCTTTAAGAAACTTGGTTTATCTTAGTCACAAAGACAACTTCCTAATTAGAATTGTTATAATTCAAATGTCATATCTATAAATTAATGTAGCCATCTTGAAATTGTACACCCTATAGGCCCAAAAGCTATTTCAGCCTCTCAAAATTTATTCGAAATTGAATATGAAGTCAATACATTAATCATTTGTATCCATATAAAAAAATTGTAATCGTACAAACTCTTTGCAGACATGTTAGAGATCACATAAGAAAAGAAAACACAAGAATACTCCTTAGAAATTGAAAGATTAAAATATTTGAACATGAGGGTATTAAAACTGTAAAAATATTTTGATCTACTTTTTTGATGTCAACTCTTTGAAGAATTGAAGTTCGTCACCCAACAATTAGAGGTTATATGGCCTAGTACGGGTAACCCCAATCAATTTACAATTTTCCAAAATCTTCTCAACAAATTTTGAAATAGATTCCTAGTGTAAATTTTTCTCAAAGACCTTGTGTATTTGAGGCTCATTTTTAAGAGCCTACTATTGTACAGGCAATGAAGATTGCATTGGGAATACTCGCACAAAATCTTGAATACATATACCATAGTCAATCATTTTTTCAAGCAGGTTTAGGATGCTACAACTGAACTTCACAAAGAGATCTCGAAAAATATATAATGCTAAAAATAGAAATCTAGTTGGATTGTATTTAACTTCAAAATACCCTTGACACCACTTCTGGGTGCCTCGGACATTTAGTGGTTAACCCCTAAAGGACCAAACATTTTTTTTTGGCAACATAGCGATTTTGGGCCACTCACTACAAATGGAATTTTTTTTTTCCTCTTCAAAATCTGAACACAAAATGTATCCGAGGAGTAGTTTTAAGGCCCAACAATTATCATAACATTTGAAAACAAGGGTAAAAAGTTATTGCATGATATTTAGTTTTATTTGATCTTTAGGCAACCCAAGCCTCGGCCAGCCAAAAATGATTATTTAAAAACCACTTTCTTTAAAAATAAAAATTTGAAATAGGTTCTTAAGATTTATATGTACGCGGAAAGCTTTGAATCATTCCATATTGATCAATGAGCCAAAACTTATGAGGATTCCTAGTTAGAGGGTAGTTATAGAATCCCTACTTAAAAAAAAGGTAAAATCATTTATTTCACTCAATTTTCTATATATTTTAAAAAGAATAGAATCATTGGATGTAGATTATTTATTTTTACATTATAACTGTTGGGATTGGCATTTTTCCATTCCGTAATAGAATTCCTTACAATTTAGTATTTTGAATCATTCTCTACTGCTGGCTACTTACTAATTTTTTTGTAGATGCTGTACAATTTGAAATGATCTTAAATTTTTCAAGCATATAGCCAACTTGCCTTCAAGAATGAATCTAAAGAGTTACCACCATTTTGGACATTTCTTCATTCAAATGTGATCCTAGGAAGCGCAGTTGCACGATTTCTTGTAGGGACAAATTAAAGATTTTCGTCAATTCAAACTCAATTATATTGCAATTTACATGGTGGAAAATTTTGAAATTATTTGCACATCTTCTCAAACCATTTTACTACGATATCCTACGGTTATATATGTCCAAAAATGTTTTTTTCCCAAAATTTAGTACTTGTACTAGAAATGACAATTTTGGAGCAATTTTGATGAAAACATAGCTACAAACCTTTAGGGGTTCAAGTTACAGGGCATTGGATGGACACCCCTATAAATTTGTGGCTTCTCAAAATGCATTTCTAAATTCTAATGTCCTATATTTGGGGCTAATTGCACACCACCTTTCATACAATCACTATGAATGCCATAAAATAATATCTTTGCAAATAACATTAAACCCGTTCAAATATGGAAGGGCCTTCGCATGTTTTTAATCTGATGATTGTATTTAGGGATTTCAAATACTTTATTTGTATATTGAAGGACTTCCATGGGCTCTATATTACTCATAATATCATATAAATAAATTGACAGAAATTCATGAATACAGTAATGACATCATTTATAAGAAAATACAATTTTATTCATGAAAGATAAACACAGATTTGACATACTTTTGGTCAAAAGAATGTCCAAAATTCATACCAAAATTTTATATATACACACGTTTAGAAATAACATAGTCATACAAAAATCTACCACCCTAATCAAGCAACATCCATGTAGAGTTTGTAGACTTTATCTGCCACTTTCTTCATTGCTCATTCATGTGCTCTTTCACTGCCTTCTCCTTGAAGACCTGCTCTTCCTCAACTTGCCACTGTTTAAAAGAATTCGGAACCATCCTCTTGTTCTTGATCAAAAAAGGCTTGAACATTTTGTTAAATGAAATGTATTTCTTCTTCCATTTAATGCTCTTTTCATATTCCACTTCCAACATCTTCAAAGAATCCCACATTTCTTTCAATTCAGCGAATTCTGATGGAGACGTCTGTTGTTGCCCATCCACACACACCACATCAAACTCCAAAGTCCTGGCAAGGGGGGCTTTATCTTTCATGGAATGGAGGTGATTCAACCTAGATTGAGCTACCTCCAAACTTTGCCTTTCGTCATTGCCCCGAATCTCTTCCATCCTACACTTTTCCATTATTTTGTGTAGTTCTTTCTTTCTTACTTGCTTTGGATTGGAACTTGATCCTCTATCTTGCCCTTTATTGAATGTTAGATAGAACTCTTCCAACCTGGCCATCTCTTGTTGTTGAACAGCTAAACGAGTGAAGCCAGCACCTATTAGTTCTTGTAAACTATGTACGTCGTCAGTCTCAATATCCTTTGTGGTCCTGTCCAGTAGAATTTGACACTCCATATTTTTTTCTTCTATTTGAGCAAGAAGATCCTTCAATTGCGCCTTGTACTTTTCCTTCATTGATTTTTTGCTAGGCTCATTGTATACCAATTCATCTGGTTCTCCATGGGGAACTACCTCTGGAATCCAATCATCAACTTCATCCTCAAGCCACTTTAACATTAAGAGCGACGTGGGCTCCGGTTCAATCTTGAAATAGAAATCATCTTGAGCCATTTCTCTCAAGCGTGCTTCCACATGTTGCTCCGCTTCATGAGTTAAGAGATGAGAGACATGCATTGGTTCCACCATTGCAAGAGGTTCCACGTCCATGGGAACGTCCCCTCTTACATTCTCTCCTTCAAATACTACCAATGCTGTATTTTTGTCCAATGTTGTTTCTTCCATTGGAGAAATGGGATCCAGAGTATCTTCCTCCATCGAGTCGTCAGAGCTTGACCAAACGTAGTTTTTATCTGCCGCTGTCGTGTTGCAAATGCAAACATTATGTAGATTATGTATATATATATGATTTAGATATATTTTAATATTTGTTGCATTATGAAGAAGTTGACATCATTTGAGGTGGCTTCATCTCATTCGATATTCTTCTTTGTGTTTTATTTATTTAGATTATACTATGTCGAACTAGAGGGTTTTTTTCTGAGTCTCAAGAAATTGAGGTTTTAGTTTTTTTTACCTCTACTAGATATATGTGGATTTTAGTTCTTTATTTCGTAGATAGAATGGATAGAGTGAAGTTAGAGATAAGATAAGGTGAAGATAGAATGGAAAAGTAAAAGATAAAGAGATAGAGTGAAGTTAGAGTGGAGATAGGTGATAAAAAATAGAGGACTTTTCATCTTCTCTCCTGTTGGGAGTTAAGAGGGGAAACCAATTGTTTTAGGAGGAGGTTTTTTTTTGTGTTGTTGTGTTATGTTTTGGAGAGGAGGGTTTTTCAATGAAAATTGGAGGAGTTGTGTATTATGATGTGGTGATTGGAAGAGGTCTTTTCTTGCTTGAATTGAAGTTGTGAGTGGAGATTTGTGCTAGTTTGAGTGGAGGAAGGTCTGCTGCCTCCCAATTGAAGGGGCTGAGACTTTGACCAACCATAGAAGACGGACAGATTTTTATTTTGCAATGAAATTTTGAGAAGTTGTAGAGAATTTTGTTAGCTTTTCAAATAGCTATCATTTGTTGTATTTGGAGCATTTATGAGTGAGTTGTGAGTGTTGAAGTGAAGGAGGGTCTGCTGCCCTCACTTTTAGAGGCCGAAAC
This sequence comes from Neckera pumila, assembly GCA_963969595.1. Classification (NCBI taxonomy): domain Eukaryota; kingdom Viridiplantae; phylum Streptophyta; class Bryopsida; order Hypnales; family Neckeraceae; genus Neckera; species Neckera pumila. Next base: position 13,509,394 of record OZ018411.1, on the reverse strand, counting down.
TTTGGGCAATCATAAATATTGGAGAGAGTATTTGAATGAGTTGAAATTTGGTGAAAGTATAGGAAATTGTATTAGCTTTACAAAGAATCATCATTCATTCTATTTGGAGTTGTGGAGCACTGGTGGCGTTCATTCAAAGTTTAGCTTTGAAATTGAAGTTGGAGTGAAGATTTGAAGTTGGAGTTGAAGGAGAATTTGTGTGTTGTGGCTTGTGGCTTGTCTTTTATTGTAAACTTTTGTTGTTGCGGGCGGCTTGGGTTAAACCAATGCTTAGCCTCGTTTTGTGTTTGTGGAGACGGTGGGATTTAATCACCCACATGGTCGAATCTGTTTGTTCTCACGGTGAAAGCTAAAGCCTAGTTAGAGCTGGTCACCGGGAGTTTGAATTTTAGGAGCCAATCATCCGGACGGCATCTTGTGTTATGCTGTCCCGTTTTACCTGTCCGAGGCCCGTGGTTCTTATTACCTACCTGACCGAATCCTGACCCGTTTAGAGCCAATACAGGATAAGCCAACAAGAAGGAGTTTGAAGGCTGAAGAACGAAGAGAAGATTGAAGACTAGAAGACTTGAAGATTATTTGAAGTCAATGACTAACTAGTGCCAGTTGCAGCCAGATACTTCGCGTATTCCCAAAGCGCGCTCCTCTCAACACGACACTGCTCCTTCTACAATGTGCTTCTTAGGCCCCAATCCATCTCGTGGATTAATTGAAAGGGGTGCCCTCGGAATGTCTTTGGCAGTTGGTATGACCAGCTTCTTTGATGCCTTCATGCTACGCCAATCCACCATTCGTTCCAACACCAATTCTGCATACACCATTTGGCAAATGCCCAATGAAACTTCACTCCATATTACTTTGTCCGTTCTGTACAACCATCGGTGCACTTCGATACATCGTTGTACAAATGCATCATCCTTGCAATAATGAAGATTTGCAAGGTTTTGATTCAAATGAATCTTGTGCTGATAGTAAGGAAAAAGTTTGTCGATGTGGCACCATCCCAAAAATGTCTTGCACATTGGCAAGGTCCAATCTCCTTCTACAGCGCACCATCCGTGAAAAGCTTTGCTCCCAGGGTCAAGTAAGACTCGTCGATTTCTGTCGTGGCGATCTCCTTTCTTCTTTGTCTTCTTCACTTTTGGAGGGGCCATCATGGAAGATTACGGTGGAAATGAAGTTCGCTGAAATCTAACAAAGAGCTACACTATGCGAAAGGTGTATCTGCAACTCTTTATTATGTTCACACGTGCCCTAAATGCAATTTCAGCAATTACATCAACACTTGTGCATTCACAATATGCAAACAAGCGTATTTTACAGAATAATCTAAACGTCTACAGTGCGTGTGGGTACCTAGACGGTGGTGTAAAGGGTGAAGACCCAAATTTCTAGCACACGAGCATGCATTTAGACGCTGCAAGGCGGATGGAAGACAGAGCGTAGTGCTAGAAATGATGAGGAAAATAGGCAAAACTGCTTTTAATACCCGAATTGCCCTGGATGAGTGTAAGGGTTAGGGTGACCGCGGGTCCTGGGCATGCGTGCGGGTAAGGGCAACCGCGGGTCTTCAGCAACTGCGAGTCAAGGAAGGGCGACCGCGGGTCAAGGAGGGGCGACCGCGGGTCAAGATAGGGCGACCGCGAGTCAGGAAATATGACCAATCCCACCATGTACATAGGAGGGAATCCATTTGAATTCAAACTTTCCAAATCTCCCCCAAAAAACTATACAACCAGCCCTTAATTGCCCAAGGCACCAAAATCTGGTGTTTGCCATACAAAGAAGTTAAATAAAACGTAACCAAGTTTAAAATTTTAGTATATTTATATTTTTGGAAAGATTATTCAAAAACTCTAGTTTCAATATCATAAGTCTGATTTTGAAAATAAATGATAGTGATTTTTCTATTTTTGTTTTTGTGCAAGGGTACCCATTGCATTCTTGACTTCACGTACTACTGGGTGCTCTTGTAAATGACCCTCAAATACACTAGGACCTGAAGGAAAAAATCACATTTAGAGATCATATAAATGAACGGTAGAATACATTTTAACCCCTAATTCTAGTATTTGCAAAACTTTCAAGTTAACCCCTAAAGTCCCATTGTTCCTACGGGGGACAAAATGGATTTTGGCTAGGTTCCTCTGAGCTCAATTTTTATTGGAACTTTCTGAAACTTTTCCATAAGATAGAAAAAATTATTAGCTTTTGGGGAATGTAACTTTTATTTCAATCGGTGCCCGGGAGCAAAAGTTATGCCCAAATAAGCTCAAAACAAGGGAGAGGGGGCAGCAAATAAATTTTGCAAAAAATATAATTTAATTTTTTTAATTTTTTTTCCTTATAGATTATACTTTTGCCTACTTGGGAAGCTTTGATTCATTTCATTTGGATTTTGTATGAGAAAGTTATAGACAATCTTGTTTTTTGGGCAATTAGAGCATCTTCTTGAAAAAAACTTTTTCTTTCACTTTGAATATTGATATCTTTCAATCCGTATGGTCAAACATCACAAAATTTTTATTACATGATAAATAAAAAGTGTAGTACAATATCCTATGGTTAGTTTCAAAAAAAAAATATTTTTTCTAATCTTTTAGATGAATGCAACAAAAGTAGCAGTTTTGAATGATTTTTGACAGAAAAATGGCCTTGGAACTTTAGGGGTTAAATTAAAACTCACCAAATTGCTATTTGTAGTAGGTTGTATTTTTGGAAAGTTATTCATGAAGTCTAGTTCTATTATCAAAAATCCGATCTTCATAATGAATTATAGTCATTTTTCAATACAAGGTTTTGTGCAAGGATATAAATTGCAATCTTGACTTCCCGTAGTGTTGAGAGTTCTTAGAAATGAGCCTCAAATACAAGAAGAGTTGAGGAAAAAATCACATTCAAAACTCATTTAAAAACCTTGTAGAGTAGATTTTGACTAGCCATAAATTTATTGGAGTTATTTATGTTAGGCACTTAAACCTCATATTTTTTGGATCATCATTTTTTTAGGTTTTAGTTATGAAAATTGAATGGAAATTTTTTCACAATTTCAATACAGTCATGGTCAAATGTTATAATATTTCAACTTATAAGCAATATTGTTGTGTTTCTTCTTCCTATGTAATCCCTAATATGTCTAGTTTGAATTTCTACGGCTACAATTTAAAATAGATTGATACAGTTTATCGAAATGTGGGCCTTTTGTTAAATTTAGAACAAATTCCTAGAGGCTCCAAACAGGCCTTGGGCATTTACGGGTTAAGAAGCCACAAATTGATTGGGTTTTTTTATGATAGGCCTTTAATCCTCATATTTTTTTTGGAGTCATGACCTTCAATTTGATGTTTTACTTGTGAAAAGTGATTGAATTTTTTTTCATATTTTGAACACAGTCATGCTCAAACATTATAAACTTCAAACTTATAAGTGATATTGTCGTGTTTAGGCTTCCTTTGTGATCTCTACGTGTTTAATTTGAACTTTGAAGGGTTACATACGTACAGATATCCAAAAAAATATGATAAAACTTCTCAAAATGTTGGCTTTCTCTATAGATTAGGGCAAAGTTATAGAGGCTTCAAACAGCCTTTGGGCATTTACTGGAGAATTGTAATTCTATTTGGAAAACCAATTCATTCATGCAACAAGTGAGGAGTTCATTTTTTGAAAGTGAAGAGAAAATATATTAGAAAAGGGAGGAAAATACATTCAAGGTGGCACCCCTTTAACCCCTAAAGGACCAAGGCCTTTTTTCTACCAAAAAACTCTCAAAACTGCCATTTCAAGAACAAAGAGTAAAAAAAATTTAAAACTGTTTTTTTTTCCACATCTAACCGTAGGATCTTATACCTAACTAGTATGAGAATGTGTGGAATAAATTTCAGAATTTTTGACCGCACAGATTGCAAGGTATTTGCATTTGAAGTGAAAAAAACAAGTTTTCCAACACATTGCGGGAGTACATTTTTTGACTTTGAACATTTTTAACTTACATATTTTGCACTACATACTTTTCAGCTTTAAATCTTTCTAGTGGAGAATTGAGTTGAGAGTCTAGGAAAAAAAAAGAAATTAAAGAAAACTTAATTTTCATTCTTAAAAAAATTGTTAAATAGAAGTAGGTACAAGATAGAAGGAAAGTCTAAAATATTAATATCTTTTAGATGGAATTAAAATGCACTAATTCCAATGGTGAGATTGTCCTAGCACAAAAACTAAACCATGTGGAACTTTTCTTTTTTTTAAATTGCAAAAATTGCATTCCAAAATGAATCCTACAAGTTTTTTTTTCAAGAAAATGCTCTAATTGCCCAAAAAACAAGATTGTCCATAACTTTCTCATAAAAATCCAAATGAAATGAATCAAAGCTTCCCAAATAGACAAAAATATAATCTATAAGGAAAAAAAAAAAAATTTTAAAATTAAATTTTTTGCAAATTTTTTTTGCTGCCTCCATTCCCTTGTTTTGAACTTATTTGGGCATAACTTTTGTTGCCGGGCACCGATTGAAAAAGAAATTATATTCCCACAAAGCTTATCAGTTTTTCTATCTCCAAAAAAAGTTTCAAAACATCACGACAAAAATTCAATCCGTAGGTACCTACCCTAACTCCCATTTGTCCCCTGAAGGGACAACGGTCCTTTAGGGGTTAATTCATTGGAGTTTTAAATCAAACATCTTCCAACCCAACTCCATTTCTTCTTAAGTATTACTTTTGAGGAAATTAAACTTTTCCATTGAATTTGACATGTTTTCTGATATTGGCTTATTGGTGAAATATTTGAATAGTTTACCTTTATAGAATTATAGGGAAAGTGACATTGACGAGAAATACATTAAGAAATAGAGATATAATACAATCCAAAATTTAAATATATAGGGGATTCATCCCCAAAAAACATATGGAACAAAACTTTTTCCATTAGAATTACATTACAGGATACATTATATAGGTTCAGTATAGGTTTTACAAAGAACTTTAACTATACAAAGTAATAATAGATTGTTGACAGAATACTACCTAGGTCTTCATTGACATTAGAGATATAATGGACATCACATTCCATAAATGTAAGATCCAATCTAAGTTCGTGGAGATCTTACCTTATTCTCTCCCTTGCCATTTGAGGCGACCGCGGGTCTGGGGCAAGTGTAGGTCAGGGGCGAGCGCGGGTCCAGAAAGGCAAGAACCAGGTTCACGGTGTCGGAACATGAAAATCTAGTTTTACTATATTAAAATATAAATGAAGGAATAACATTCTTCTTAGTAGTAAATTTTTTCGATTTTTAGATAGTTATAGACCGTCTAATGTTTAGAACCGGAAACCGGAAATGGACTGATCAGGAATTAGAGTAAAGGCTAATTGAATGTATCGGAAACAAGGAACCGGAATTATACTTTGCTTAGACCAGGTCAGGAAAGGGAAAACAGGACACCGCCATCCAACGGTGACCTACTTAGCCCTAGGGAACAAGGGGCACGTTCTAATCATTAGTTAACGGGAATCCTAAACGGGCAGGATTAACGGGCAAGGCCTTAATTAGGGTAATTACTAAGAGCTGCTGAGATTGGCTCTTTTAGATCCTACCTGTCCAAAGGTTGGCCACTTGTGATTTCCTGCCCTAACGGAGAATTATACAGCGTACGCGATTACTGATTTCCGGTCTGAGAGGTAGTATTGGTGTGTTGAGTTGACGCGACTGCAGGCGAGAGTGCTGGAAGGTTATTGAGAGAGAAAGAAGGTTGTTGGTGCCGGAGCTTTGAGTTAATACCTTCCATCTGAAAGGAGAGAGAGAGAGAGTGAGCCGTGAGGATCACTAGTCTTACCAATACCTGATAGTAGACCGGTTCTCTCTGATTGACGGGAGATATGGCCGCCAGTCACAGCGGAGGAGCGACCATCTCGCTGCGCTACGTGACGCCGCGATTACCCAAGGATGACAAGGAGACGGCGGATCTGAAGGAGGACTTGGAACAAATGGGATGCGCCAGCTTCCTGATACGACCGTGGGATTTCCGGAGTGAAGTAATAGTGGCGGAGTTGAGTTCAGGAGCACCATCTCAGACCGCGACCACGATCCGTGCAAAACCCAAGAAGTGGATGGCGGAGATGTGGAGGAAGGTGTAACGGTTCGACCAGGAGGGCGAAGGCAACGCATCCCGGAAGGACCAATTCACGGTGGGTAAGTTTCATACCCCCATTAGCAAGAAGGATGGGTTCGCGGTTACGGATTGTGTCAATGAGAGAGAGAGGCGTTTACTGCAATACGTCTTGGCCATTCTTAACCCGGAAAGGCCAAGCCGGGTCTCTCTGACACTCGCCAACACAGTCTTTGGCGCGCTGTCAGGAGACCGGAAGGTAGATTGGGGTTTGGTAATTCAGGACCAAGTGTTAAAAATGGTCAACAATGTTGGTAAGGCTAAGCCTTCCGCCATCTGTCCGTTCCTCTACCACCTGTATAATTCGGAGGAGGTGATGACAAAAGAGGAAGAGGTAGAATGTGAGGCAGCAGCAGCACTAGTAGAATTTGAGGTCCCTGACTTAGATCAGGAGACCGGAAATGAGGAAGAGTCCTCCGATGAGGACAATGAGGATGAGTCTGATGAAGAGGAAGACAAGAGTGAGGCTGAGGGCAAGGGTGAGGAAACGAGAGGAAAGGATCCGGTAGAGAGAGAACAGACCAAGGATACAGATCTGGTCTGGGGGGAAGAGCCTTTGGACAGGATCACCCGAGATCTGAGTGATTTCAGGAAACGATACACGGTGGTACAAGGTGCAATGCAGGCCATTTGCCAAACGGTGGGCGTTGACCACCCAGCACAAGCCTTGACTCGGGTGATCCGGCTCAACCGGGAGAAGGAGAAGAATGAGAGTAAGGAGGAGTTGGTGAAGCTTTCTGGCCAAGTAGCCGCTCTTAAACAAGAGATGCGCCAGAAAACGGAAGAGGTAGAGTTGGAGAGGACGTTCTCCAAGCAGACGAAGGATACCCTTTCCCGAATCCGGGAATTTATCACCCATCCGGGTGAAGTGGTCAACAAGGCTAACTTGTTTGACCAACAAGTGATGACGGAGGGAAGACAGCTGCACCAGAAGCTCCTATTGGCGATGATCACTTACCATAAGAAGATGGAGTCGACGTTGGAGCAGCTGCGAGAAGTGATGCGTGAGGTGAATCCTCACAGTGTGCCTGCGCCGAGACCGGAACCGGATCAAGAGCCAGTTCAGCAGTCGGCAGCAGAAGACACGGGTAAAGGTGAGACTTCTCACGAACAACCTACTTTATCTGTACTTGAGGAGCACCAGGAAACCAAGACGAGTCAGGAGCAACAGACCGAGGTGGAAAGCACCAAGGTACCCGACCCAATTCCGGAGTATGACGATTTGGAGATTACAAAGGTGACGGCACCGGATCCAGCCAAGGCACAGGGACCGGAACCGGCAACCGGACCAAGAGGATCTACTCCAGAGAAGGGAACCAAGACGAAGAATATCAGCAGTCTCTCCCCCTCCAAGTCTTCTCCCAAGACTCCGGGGAAGAAGGTGCAGTTCGGCGAGGCAGAGAAGATGATGGCCCTAATGCAGTCCATGGTGAAGACGGAGGCTGGAGCCGGTCGCGGGACTTCATCAGGATCACCCAGTAAAGGTATGATCAGGAAACCGGTTGGAGGAGAGGCAACACCTCAGAGCAAGGTGGCCAGACCTGCTCCAGTCCCGCAGAAGAGAAAGGTTCCTGAGCCACGGTCGGCTAAGAAGAAATTCATCAGGGCTCAGGAAGAGGAAGAAGACGAAGAGGATTCCGATGATGAGGAAGAGGAATCCGGGTCCGATGAGGATTCTGAACCATATTCAGATCCTGATCAGGCCCAAGCAGAGACCCGAGCAACAAAGGCGAAGGTGGCCAGAGAGAAGGCCAAAGTCCGGTCTAAGCAGATGGTGAGACAGCAGACCGGAAAGAAACCCGTGGCCCGGAAGGTACCAGCGAAGGCGGGGTTTTCTCCAGTTAAGAAGACTAGAAAGTAGGTGAAGATTATGGCAGTGATTGTAGGGCTGCATGCTTACATTTTTGACAAGTAGTTGAGTAGGAATATTTTTAGTATAAAAGGAGTTAGGACTCAAGTTGAGTCCGGATTTTTAGGATCTAAGATCCACATATGCCATATTTAACTACTTTTGGACTTTAGGAGTAATTTTAGACTATGTCCTGGGAAATTTCATTGGGAGAGCTCCCACTGTATTGGTTTTTGAGACCGCAATGGCTATGAAAGTGGGAACATTAGACTGAAGTAGACCATGTTCTCACCCAAGAAGACGGCAAAGAAACATAAAAACTAAGATATTTCACGCATAGTACATTTATTATACATAAATGTACTGAATATAGAGAAGATTCATCGGGAGAGGTGCCGCTATAGTGCAGATCCCAGACTTTGGGATCTTAAGTGTTGCAAGAAACCAAAGAAACCAAACATTGTTCAACTTAGAGTATTACAAAGACTAATAAGTAGGCACTGACCCATTAGTATCTCCCTGCAGAATAAGGATCCATATATCTCCCGATGCAATCCCCGCATATAAACTTACGGTACAAGAGGACTGCTGGCTCGGTGGAATGAAACTTGAAAGTAAAGAAAAGGTGAAGAAGGTTCACCACATTTTATTAACACCGATAAAGAATGACACAGTGAAGAAGTTGCCCACGAAAAGAAAGAAAGGCAATCCCTATACTATCTAAACTACTGAACTTGACTAATGCGTTCCAGAATTCCCAACTATAAGTAGCTCCTTCTGTACATACCATGCATCTTCTAACTTCAGGAGATCAATATCATCCCTCACGCGTATGGAGGGACCTATCAAATGAGAACGTGGCCATTGAAGAATATCTATCTGAAGAACTACAATAGTTTGATTTTAAAAAATGCTGCGCAGTCTAGAGCTACTTAAGATCATGTTCACGAATTCCGCACGGTGTGGATAAGGATTATTCTTGTCAGGATTGTTTGACCCGGCAAGATATTGAAACCCCTTCCAAATCTTTCGCGGGAAAAGACGTCGCATAAGCACCTCCAAAGTAGACAAATGCATGGAGGAATACAACCCACAGTGAGCCCATTCAAGCAACTGACTAAGGAAGTCATGGAAACCAGAAGGAATGTTGATTATTTCAGGAAGATCCAAAACATCGCCCTGCACGCATAAAGCACCTGTCAAAACAACCACAGCCGCCTTCTGCATAAACAGAACACAGCAAGGAGGTCAACTCGTCAGACAGAGGAGGACTAAACCCCAAAAGAACGGGAGATTTCCCGATGATATTCCAAAGGACACTCACTGTACTCAGAACTTCCAGTAAACGGGAGATATCCCGATCAATTTAGAACGGACAGTAATTTCATTGGAAGCCAGTAAACCACGAGAGATATCCCGATGATATATTATCTCTCGTTGATATATTATATCCCGATGATATATTATCTCTCGTTGATATATTATATCCCGATGATATATTATCTCTCGTTGATATCCCGATGATATATTATATCCCGATGATATATTATCACTCGTTGAATTACGACAGGACAGCCACTTCACTAAGAAACGCTGAACAACATAAGATCTCCCGGTCACCGTAAAAAAGACACTCACTTAATGCAGACCTTGTAAATGCTAAGTCTGATCAGGTTCAAATAGACGATGAATTAGACGGAGAACCCTTGCGCAGCGGGAGACCTTCCAATCCTGTACAAATACATTCTTATAATCATGTCTAGAAACTATACATCGATGACATGGACAATGACATGAAAGTCTGCCTATGATATTCTATGCGGTAAGGTAAGGAAGACGGAAATCAACAAGTACAAGAACAACAAGAACCTACATGTACATGATAGCGAGTCCATGCTAAAGAACAACGGGACAGCAAGAACTCCGCACATAAACAGTACTTGAAAAGCAAACATGCTAACTTTCTGATTAAACTGGATATAAATCAGAATCCACAAAGGAACCACAGACTCTAGATGCATATGCAATGAACTGTAATGAAGTATCACTTCCCTCATGATCCAGTTTCATAATGTCTCGACCTGTCGACAACTACAAGTTCAGGAAAATGTAAATGATCCAGAATTTACAATAATTTACAACAGCATTTACAATTAAAACTACAATTCATCCTTCGACAACTATAAAATATCATTCAATAAACTGTCGTCTACAGCAACGGGAAATCTCCCGATGAAGCCCCATGCCAACAGTAATCAATGACGCTGAATTCCGGTAATGATTCCCCAGCCCAAAGTGGATTCGGAATCCACTGCAACTTGGCCGCCAAGAAGGGGATTCGCCTTCACATACACCGGTACCGTCTCATTTGAAAGAAGGAGGCCGTCAAGCCAAGGCATCAACTGCATGAGGAGGTAGTTCTCGAGCGGTTCACCGCGATAGGACTGAGGAAAAACAGCATTATGTGCATCGTTTAAGACGTTCTTTTCTGGACTGTTGTCAATTAGAAGAATATTATCCAATGTGGACAAACTAGCCATGTTCGCAAACATCGTCAGATCCTTCAGGAAAAACGGCTTATTTGGTGCAGATGGGGCTCTGTATGTGGACCTTGTGCATGCCCCTTGACATAGACAAATGACATCTCGACAGCTAAAGGAACAACCTGCCAGGACAATGTCCAACAAATGGTCCATGTTCTTTGCATTAACACTACTCCAAAATGCAACATCCGCTCTACAACGCAGCCAATTCAAAAACGTCATGACCCCCGAGCGACGCTCAACATGATGTCTATTATGGCCGTATGACCTGTGAAGAAGCACTCCATTTAAGTCAAGGACCACAGAATACTTCCGTTGAGCTACCTTTTCCAATGTGCTTGGCTGCGATGTCGAAGGTCCACCGCAAACTGCAGTCAATGAGGACAAATCTCCTTTAGAAACAAGTGCATGAAGAAGATAAATCAAGATCAATCAAACGCACAGAACTATGCACGGTCTAAAATAAAGTACCTGTCAAAATGTCTTCTGCGAACCTCGTCCCTTCTGATTCCACGACTGTCGCAGTCAAACAACCCCTCTGTCCATCGGCCCCATTGTCTGATTCCAGCGTTCCACGGTCAGAGGCTATCTGAACAATGTCGCGATAAAGAAATGAGTGCGCTTCCCACGCATTCGGTACCATGGACCGCCTGCTACTCGCCAAATGGCGCGTTTGTCTAGCATGAAAATCCGGCAAACACAATAGTTTCTCAAATCTATTCCGCATAGAAACCATGTCAGCATACGTATATCCCGGGTGTGGGACAGCAACTAATGGATTCACCTTTGGATTAGCTGCATCAGGACTCATTTCCGTGAGGTCCGCCATTATATCCTCCATAATACTGTCCGGCATATCTACGCGCGGTGCAACATCAGGTGCCTCAGGCAACGAGAGATCTCCCGATGCAATAGTAATGGGCTCCTTCCCCTTTGACTCCTGCGGGCCAGAAGTAGGAGCATGTTCATCCAGGATCGGGAGATCTCCCGTTGCTCCAAGGCCCCGCTCCGGCCTCGAAGGTATGTCACGTGAAGACTCTACGATGGGGGGCACTATGTCTTTGACTACGTCCTTGGCAGGAGCACCTCCACCCTCTACTAAACAGCTAACAAGAATGGACGCCACCTTAGTCGCTTCAGGAGTCCCCGTCTCAGAAACCTGTGGTTCGGACGGTGTAGGAGAGGACATATTGGGTCCCGCCTTAACTGCATCCTGCTCAGGGGCTAGCGTCGGATTACGCGACAGGACGATATCCAGCCTCCGCTTTGTTCTCAATTCATTGCGCGGAGCTGATTGGACCAGAACCACCGCAGAGCTTGAGCCCACCCTCGGCTTGATTGTGCCTATCTTCTTCGCCAACCGTTGCGCCACTCTTTGTGCGGACTCATCCTGCCAGTAAAACACATAAGATGTTCTCAGCAGATGATTATGCGCAATGCGGAACAGTCAGTGGGAGATCTCCCGATGATTAGGTACGATGACTGACCTTTCTGCTTGGACAAGTCCCCACGTCATTGCACACATGCTCCAAGTCTTTTGAGGCACGAGGGGTACTTGCGGTATTTTGTGGAGTACGAGTCTGAACTTCCTCTTCCTCGTGATCACTCTCTGTGCGAGAGGAAGTAACATCCTTCTCCGAATTGTTGCCCTCCCGTTCCGCCTCGGTTTTGGGGGGCTACTTGTCTGTTGCATCGTCCTCATCAGCTTCGTCGCCGGCTCCCGATCCCTCCTCATCTTCCTCGTCTCCGTCTCCTCTACCTTCCTCATCTTCCTCTTCGTTCTTTTCCTCCTGAGGAACATAGCCTTTGGTATGAATCTGCTCCCATATCTGTCGGGCGACCAATATTGCCTTGGACTGTGCCTCGGAGTCATAAACGACTTCGATGACCTTGATTTCTTTCGCCTGACACCATTGATGAAGCAAATTTTAGTGCGATGGACATTGACTGAATTGCGGAGAGAAATGCGGAAGAAAATAGAACGTGGCTTACCAGTCCAAGAGAAGTGAAGTCCGGACCACCATTCACGTTGACCATGATCATATTATCGGACATGTGGTTACGGAAAATGGCGATCGCCGAGGCAATTGAGAACCAAGGCATATTCGACCTCCTGTACAATGTGTCTACTTCGTCCAGATCTCTGGAGAAATAGACAGCAGACATCTCGACAACGCTCGGGAAGAAATTGTGGAAGCTGCTCGTCGGACCGTGGTCCGGGTCGTAGGCAAAGAGCATGACCAGATACACAATGTAATTTGATCCGGTAACTGGATGCGGGAAGCCATCCGCCTTGTCCAGAATGTAATGAACTACATGCCAGTCCCAGAGGCGGACTTTCATATCTTGCCGCCGCCTCTCCAGGTGTGCGAGAATAGCGTGCAATCCAGCACCATCCGTGATTAGAACTCCTAGGGAACGAGCTCTCACAAGGCGTCGATCCGTATCCTTGTATTCGAGGGCATCGAATACCCGGCACAAATTCCGGTTCTCCAGAAATTTTGCACGAGCGCCACCGCTGGTCATTTCGAAGAGAAACCAGAAGTACATGTGGGTCTTCACTTCACCTCGCCATGTCTTTACGGAAGGTTCTGATAGAATCTTGCTGATGTCCCAGCATTTCTCGTCCATGACTTTGCAGAGGTAATCCTTTTTGAAGTCCTTGGCAACCCATTTCTTGACCTCCTCTGTATGGGCGTGCATGAAATTCTCCCACATCTTTGTCACCGCCTCTGGACAGTTCTTTGGATCGTGAGTTTTGTTCAAAGCCTTTGTACGACCCTCCAGCCACTCTAGCCCCAACTCGGTGGCCATGCTCTTATCCGTCCACCACTCCACTTGCTCCCGGGTGATCTTCTTCTCAGCCGCGAATGTATCCCACTCTTGTGCCGTGTAGGGAGAGTACTCTGGCTTCTTGCTCGGAAGGGGGTGCTGCCTGTAGTGGCACATGAGCTCGTTCTTCATGGCCCTTAGCTTCTTCTCCCGACCTGCTGCCACGACCATCGGAATGACCAGCATTTCCATGATATCGAGATTGATAGCCGTTTTCTTCATGCAGACGATTCCCTCCTCCACCTGGCCAGCCAAGTAGTTTAAGTCCTCATCTCGCAATCCCCACAAGGGCTTGAAGTCCGAGTATGCCAGCGGCTTACGGATGCCCTTTGCTTTCGGTCCGTTACCGTCTGGAAGCTTTCTGCTTAGAAAGTCCTTGTCAATCTGAATCCAGCAGTTGAAGTCCTCATCCTTCTCGATGAAGAGCAGCGGGATTTTTAAATCCGGGTTGTCTACATTCTTGAACCCAGTGAAGATTGAAGACATCACAGCATAGACTCCCTGCATCACAACGCCGACATCGCGGGTTTTAATAGGAGTTCTCGGGAAATCCGCAGTTAATGAAACTACATATCATCGGGATATTTCCCGTTGATGCTCTGACTGGAGGTTATGCTCTCAAGAAAGAGAAAAAATTTCACTCAAAGCCTTAGACAACTCAATTCAGTTGATGGACATTTAGATCTCTCTCGATTAGTAGGAGGAATACTATGAGCCTGTACACATTGGGAGTTCTCTCGCTGGTGTATTCAACGGGAGATCTCCTGCTGATTTTAGGGAAGGGAGAACCATTATATGAGCATTGATTACCATGAGCCTATACACATTGCGACTTCTCTAGGTGGTGATTTCATCGGGAGATCTCCCGCTGATTTTCAGGAAGGGACAACTATCATACAAGCATGGATTCTACTGTTGTTCCGTAACACTTACGAGATACACTGCTAAGTGCGCTCGTCCTCCATATGACGGGTGAGGGGACCCCATGTCTTTCCACTTTACTCTAGCGTGCGCAAGCTGCTGTGCGAATCTCTGCTCCTTCTGCTCACCAGCGAGGTTCTGGTTGAGGGCTCTCGAGAGGTGAACGATGTCATTCTTTTTGGTCTCATATGACGCCCAAATGGGAATGATGTTGAACGTTGAAGCGTCGGCCTTATCGGCCTCACTGATATGGTTATTCTCCACCAAATCCTTATGCGCTGCAACAGTATGCTGACCACCAATAATGTAGTAGTGCGATTTGGTGGTCATGCTCTCCTTCTTTGGACAGTTCGCCCAGAACTCTACCAAGTTCTCCGATCCATATGGTCCTCTCTTTAAAGGCAGAACGGTAATGTATCGGTTCTCCGAGTGGAAATCGTTATCCAAGAGAACCTTGTTCTTAATTCCTTTGAGCCGACCTTGGTCAATTGCTCTGTATACGAGATCCCCGGCAGTAGCTTTGTGGAGGAACTTGTAGTGCACACGCAGGAGTTCACCTTTCGCATTCGCTAGTGGCTTCCTATCCCATTTGTACATTGGCTTAAAAACCTGATTGTAGAGCTTGTTAATTTCCTTAATTTCACCAGGCTCGAGCTTGCTGACCTCAACCTCTGTCATGTTCACCGCCTGGGCAATAGTCAGTGGGGCGGCCTTCTTCTTCTTCTTACCCTTGCCCTTTGCGTCTACTTCCTCCACAATCTCATCCCCTGGTCCACCCACTATGGCTTTCCTCTTCTTCTGCTTCTTCTGAGTAGAAGGCGTTGAAGCTGTAGAAACTACGGGCACTATAGCAGTATTGGACTCGCCACGGCTGTCGTCTATAACGACCCACTCGTTGGCTATCTCCGTTGGTGTCCAGGAATGTGATCCGTCTGGCTTGTCTAGAAATCCTTTTACTGTCATTGTCTCACACATCTGTGGATCCATAGTGGCGTAGTCCAGGATCAAGCCGTATGTTCTCGCTTCCTGCTTTTTGGGCACCATTTCCCGGACAATGGCAAGGACGGTACAGTTGTCGAGTCCTTGCAGCTCCAAGACGTCTAACCCAGTTGTCGTGTGACCCTTGCCATCGAAAGATAGCTTAGGACATATGATCGCTGCTACTCCTGCTTGGTCTGTCCACTCAAGGCCCCACGCTGTTACTTTTCGGCAGCAACGAAACATAGCTCCGGGAATGTTGTCACCGATGTACTGGAACGCATGCACCACTGAGTCGATGAACTTGTATAGCCTGATGGGTGACAATTCGGGAGGCAGTTCGTTCGATGTATTCGCTCTGTGCAATGCCACATGATTGTCAGGTGGCCGATTCATGCTTGCACCTGTTAGTTTTCATCGGGATTAATCCCGTTGATAGTCCTTGCCGTCGGACTCTACATCGTTCCTTGAATACATCCGTTCACCATAGTCAACGGGAGATCTCCCGATGATTCTTGTTATTGGGTGATGGCTGAATCAGCAACTTTCTTATGACACTGATCTCTCTTTTGCTATTGCACTGATTATTATTTTTGCAAAAAATCAACGGGAAATCTCCCGTTGATTTCCTGTTTTTACAGACCACTCTCAATTTACAGTGCATACTATACTGTCGACAGAAACCGTAGGATCCTTGAGTTGCGGTTCAACTTCAATGTGGTCATTCCACTTCCTCATTTCCCTGAGCACTTTAGTTAGAATCTACTATGATCATCGGGAGAATTCCCACTGTTATTTGTCGAGAGAAATCCCGCTGTTTTTTATCGGTAGATCTCCCGCTGTTTTTTGGTTCGTTGTTTCGCTTTCTACTCTATGATTTCCCATTCGATTGCGCGGTTATAGGGCATTTTCAAATTTCTACGTATACTCTGGACTACTGTGCTTACTATAGTGAATTACAAACAAACAAACAAACAAACAAGCACAATAACGACCACAATAACAAGCAACAAACATAAACAACCACAACATTAAACAACCAGTACACCACTGACAAATACAAAAATCGCTGAGGAACAAACAACCACAAAAACTCAATCAAACAATCATACAACCACAGTAACAACCACAGAAACAACGAGCAAACAAAAACAACCACAAAAACGCAAACAACCACAAAAACGCAATGAAACAAACATACAACCATAGTATCGACCACAGAAACAACCAGCAAACAAAAACAACCACAAAAACACAAACAACCACAAAATTGCAATCACAGAAAAAAAAAAAAAAGCGATAACAACCACAGATTGAAACAACAAGCAACCATAAAAACAGGCACAAAAACAACCACGAAAACAACAACCACAATATAACAAACAAACAACTACAAAAACGCTCACAAACAAACAACAGACAACCACAAATTAAACAATTAACGTAATCTTACGAGTCATTCCAGAATGCTTCGGTTACTTTGGCTGCCGATGATGTTGCCATGAGGATCTCCTCGTGCCGCCAGAAGATGGTGCTACTTGTCGAGAAGGACCCCCCCGCCTCGTTTTCTGTTGTTCACTACTTCCTGCACAGTCCAAAGCTTGGCTTAACACACGTTGAATAACCCCTCCAAAACACACCCCACACACATCCCTACACACCGCGTACAAAGCTACCCACACCACGCACTAGTTCCAGCATAGCACGAATAGGTTTGAAACGCACACAACGAACAGATACCTAACCCATAACACACACCCAAAATTCAAATTTTGACCGCTACAGCATCGACCCTGTCATTCAACCAGAGTTCATCTCAATTGAACTATGACCTCGTAAATCGTTGTCTTACAAAAGACAAAAACGAAGAAAACACTCCAATCTCAACTGTGCTGCAATTGACGTAATTTCCCGCTGCCAATTTCTTGCTCCACCTCTACTTCAAAAAAAAAAAAATATCCGAGGCAGAAGAAGATGCAATGCTCCCAATGTGCAGAAGACATTACATTGCTAGAGGACTGTCAGTATTGGTACTGCTTGACCAGATACTCAATAAAAGATTACTGAACTGACTTAAAACCTAGTTATCTTTTTAGTGCAGAGCAAGCCAACACCCCTTCAGACATCTAATGATTTCATTTCAATTTTGTTCATTACTAGCTATCATTTGATACCGACATCGTCATTTTTTTACCCCCAAAAAAGTTAAAAAATAAATAGTAAGTTCTAAACGTTCACCAATAGATGAAATTTTGTTGCCCAAAAAAAAAAGGTAATATAGTGAAGTTACTGCGAGGGGATGAAATACCCTAAAATAGGTAGGGGCTCCAGTCATCACGTTTTCTACAACCTTTAACCCCTAAATGCCCAAGGCACGCAATTTGGGTGTCCACAATATTCAAAAGTTAAATTAAAATCTAGCAAACCTACTATTCTTAGTAGTTTCTATTTTTTGAATATTCTTTGTAGAAGTCTACTTTTAGCATCAAAAACCTAATATGAAAAATGCAATCCATATTTTTTATTTTCTGATTTGAGATTTTGTACGAGGGTGTCCACTACAATTTGCAAATGAAAATTAAGCGTTTTCCTCTTCAAAATTTTTTTCCTAAATTATCAGCTCAAATTTCTGACTTAAAGAATAAAAAATCTAAATCCAAACTGCAGCCAATCATTTTTAGTTACAGAGATTCAAAGCCAAGAACTCTAGTCATTACAAGTGAGTCAATTGCAAAAGTACTTGGTTTCTTCCCACTAAATGCACATGTCTTGCAATCTATATGGTCAAAGTTTCAAAGAATTCTTTGACACATTCTTAACCCCTAAGTGCTCGAGTGACCATTTTATGGTCGTTGTTTGACTTTAGGCCAAATTTTCGGCCAAAAAAAACACTTTTTTTCAACTTTTTTTTTTTTTCCTCCAAAAGATTGTGTTGTTTGACAATATTTATACTCAAAATTCAGATCGCTACGATCAAACAAAAATTATGTTAAGAGAAAAAGCACAAAGTGTACAGTTTTGCCTAGTGTTGAAAAACTTACTATTTGGGGAAAGTATTGGTTTAGGGTTATTAGATCTCATGCATTTTTACACAAATCAATAGAAACCACAATTTTGACCAATCAAAATAAAATTCAAATGCTAAAAATAGAAATTGTATTTTTGGTAAATTTTTGAAGTTATATCTTCAAAATTCATTTAAAAAAAATCTAAAAGTCAGTTTATAATTTTGACCATACAGATGCTTTCTATTTTTTGTGCTTCACATTATCTTCTTTGATGCAAACTTCAGAAAAGTTTTAGAACTTATATTTTATAACATGTTTGTATTTTGTCCAAACCCCTTGGACTTTTAGGGGTTAAAGAAGTCTAGTATAAGATCCTATTGTTAGAGTGCCAAAAAAATAATTTCTTATGTTCAGGGTCTCTTTGCTATAGACATGGCAAGTTAAGAATGGTTTTGACAGAAAACGCCCTTCATCTTCTAGGGTTTAAAGTGAAGAAAACAAGTTTCGCAGCACCTTCTATGACTACTATTTTTCACTTTCAATGTTCTTAACTTTATATTCTTACATCCAAGCTTTTGCATTGAGAACTTTTCATATGGTCTGAAATTGAGTTTTGAATGTAGAACTGGAAATGTAGGGAAAAAAGCACATCATTTCTATCATCCATGGAAGGGGTCATAAAAGGTGTGTCCAAGATAATTGAACAAAAAAATAACTCATTAACAACTCTAAGATAGAATTGAATGAAGGAAATTGCAACGGTGAGATTGTTCTACCAAGCATATCTGACAAAGTCATTAATTATTTCTTGAGAAATTGTAATATGGATTGCATTTGAAAATGAATCGTACAAGTTAATTTTTTCTAAGACATGTGTAGATGACCCCCCCCCTACCCACAAAAACCCTATAACCTCCTCATATTTAATCCAAATGCAATGCATCAAGGCTTCCATGTACACAAAAACGTAATCTTTTAGAAAACAAATTTCAAAAAATTATTTTTAAATTCACTTTATATTAATTTCTTACATAACCTTGAGCCGTGAACCCTAAGCCGTAAACCCTTCTTTTGGATAACCCAAAACCCAAACCCAGAACCCCTAAACCCTTTTTAGTAGCCAAAAATTGGAGACAGTTTCCATAACAAAAGATTAAAGCTTATTTAAAAGAAAAAGAACCCTAAACCGAAAATGGAATTACATGTAGTTCATCTCTATAAACGAATATATGTATTTGTCTTTAAGGATAATAGAAAAGATAGATTACAATGCTATACTTATTATTAGGTACTATAGAACTTTATAACAAAGAAAAGGTTTTTAATTTCTTTTTTCTTTTGGCCCAACCAACCACCCTCTAAGCCTGTACTAAGTATATCAAAAGGGAGTACTGAAGGCTTCAATATAATAGAAATTATATCGAGCAGTGTACCAACCGTGAATTAGTAGAATTTATGGTATAAAGTTCAGCAAATCCACTTAGCAACACATCGAGTACATTTACAGTTGCTTTGAAAAAGCTAAAAAACCTCCATTTTCAAGTCAGTGAACGAAAATCTGTAACCCCGAACCCTAAACCCTAAACCCTAAACCCTAAAACCCTAAACTGCCATTTCTAGTACAAGTACCAAATTTTTGAAAAATATCATTTTTTGACACATGTAATCATAGGATCTTGAATTACTCTAGTTTGAGAATATGTAGAAAAAATTTCAGAAATTTTCACCGTGTAGATTGCACGATAATAGCATTTGAAGTGGCAAAAATCCTTTTTTGACCACTGCGAAAATCTGGGCAGCTGCACTTCACAAGGTCAGATCATTATGAAAAAATGTCCAAAATGGTTGTGCTTCTTTGTTTTCATTCATTAGGGCAAGTTGGCTACATACATAAAAAAGTTCAGATCATTTGGAGTTGTGCAACATATAGGAAGAAAATAGTAAGTAGAAAGAGTAGAGAATCATTCAAAATACTAAATTGTTAATAAATAAGTTATAAAATTAAAAAATTCCAATCCAAATGGTTGAATTGTTATTATAAACAATCTACATCCAATAGCATTATTTTTTTTCAAAAATATTGAAATTTCAGTAAAATAAAGGACTTCAAAGTTATTTTTGGTGTAGGAATTCCATAACTGCCCGCAAACTAAAAAGCCTCATATCTGTTTTTTTCAACTATTGAAATGCAATGATTCAAAGCTTTTTGAGTACATATAAATCTGAAGAACAAATTTCAAATTTTATTTTTATTTAAAACTGTTTTTTTCAGGTCTGTCCAAACTGCCCGAGTTGAAAAAAAAGTAACATATTATGCAATAACTTTTTACTCATATTTTAGAATGTCATGAAATTTGTGCATATGAAAGATATTTCTAGTACCCACATTGTATTAAAATTCCAGCCCAAAATATGCAAAAGCTCCACTCTCACGTACCTGCCCAAAAAAGTTATAAGTCGGTCAAACGCAGTCCGGTCCTTTAGGAGTTAATGTGGAGTCCTGATCCCAAGAAATGCCAATCCCGCAGCTTCAACGGATCCTCTATAGCGACGATGAATGTTGCACAGTTGTTGAATCTGAATGAGATTCGAATTCAAAGACCGCACGTTTCCCTTCGCCAAACTCGAAGGCCTCGAATTTCGTGCAGAGGCACTCACGCGCGGCATTTCTGCATTCAATAAATCGGAACGAACAAGAATGCAGTCAACATTCCAAAATAATGACCGCATCTCAAGATTCTGCTTGGACACAATAGTGCACGGCTTTGAAGAGTGCATGTGCAGGTGGATCCTGTCCAAGTGAAAGCGGGAAACTGGAGCTCCCACGTCTAGCCCAATATTGCGAATCCTCTGCTGTGTTTTCTCCCTTTTCGCCAGCAGGAGTTCACGTGAGTGAGGAGTGCCAATCGAGGAGCGTGGACACGGAGCTCTTGAGAAGTGACAGCGCTTGTGGGTCGTCGGGAGCTTGGCGATCCGTCGCGGTCCTTCATTTCTTCTCTAGGTATGAATTGCTTGAATCCCTACTTCCTCAGGTGCAGATCATCCAGAGCAGTTCAGTGGTTCGTGGGCAGTAGTGAATTTGTGAAGGAATAGTAACGGGGCAGCTGATAGCAGTAGTGACGAAGGGCCGGAAGGTCGACTTCTACAATTAACTAAATCCATTTGCAAATCAGGATTTGTTAGTTTGATCTATGAACAACAGTAGCGTATCGCATGAGTGCTGTTTGGTGAATTTGGATTAGTGTGCGCCATCTTGAAGTAGTACAGCGTACTACCGTTTGCCTCGTCTTGGCATACTGCTGTAAGCGGCACTACGCAGATCACTAGCAATGGCAGTTTTGAATGATAGTTTCTGATGTGATGATTGGCCTTGGTCACTACGTCAATGGACCAATAGACGAATTTATAAACCGTGACAGTGTAGACATCCTCCTCCCGTATAGTATGCGTCCGTAGACTACAAGTATACACAATGTACGTAGTCAACGCTGTATATGTACGCCGGGATGCTCCGGCATCTGATGATCTCCTTTCTCTCGTTTATTTCATCGGGAGATCTCCCGCTGTTTTCAGCGAGAGAAATCCCGCTGTTTTCATCCGGAGAACTCCCACTGTTTTCATCCGGAGATCTCCCGCTGTTTCCATCTAGAGATTTCCCGCTGTTTCCATCCGGAGATTTCCCGTTGTTTCCATCGGGAGATTTCCCGCTGTTTTCATCGGGAGATTTCCCGCTGTTCGCATCAGGTGATTTCCTGTTGTTGCCATCGGGAGATTTCCCGTTGTTTTTATGAGCTGCCCTAAGTTGGTTAGTGTGGGACATTATACATGATAGGAGCTACCCTTAACCTTAGTCCACCGCAAGCGGAGTTGCAATCCTCCCAAATGATTGAGTCAGGTGATAAATGAGCACATCAATCCTTGCTGTCGGCGTCGTGTGCGTAGTTCATTTTTGACTTATATTTTGATATTCTTGTCTCCAGAATCACTCTTCATTCCCTGGTTCTGCTTTATTGCTTCTGGCTCTAGAGAGTCAGTGACAATGGATTCTTACTCTGACTCGTTTCGGGATCCCATAACGCCTTACGTTGGCGAGGATGCTGAGGATGCGGACTCTCAAGAATCTACTGCACGGAGTGCTGCGCTGAACGATGGTGACTTAGTGAGGCTCTATCTCCCAGGATTTGGCGAAGTTGGAGTGGGATGCATTGTAGAGGCCCGTCCTCAAGGTCAGTGGTTGGGTGTTCCGATTCCTTTCGAGCCCTGGATATTTGTTCTGGTAAGGCCTTCATTGGTCGTCCTAAAAGCTCAGCATATGAGGGTATCGCCTTGCCAGAGAGGCTTGCAGACGCTTGGAGATGTTCTAAACAGGACCGTGTTGTGGAGAGCAGCCGACGTGGTAAAGGTCATTGCGGATCCCCATGCGGATGAAAGCCCATTCGTTCGTCAGGAGGATTGGATCGGGCTAGAGGTGCATCACCTTGATTCATTAGGTGTCCTTCAATCTTCAGGTCGAATTACTTGCTGGAAGGCGGATGATTATTTTCAGAGTTCTATCCTCGGTGAGGACCACGTAGGCGTGACTGTCCTTGATGTTTTCGTGGGAAATCCAGATACGATTATGACTCATGCTCGCTGGCCCATTTCAAATTGTTGGTTCCCTGGTGGTCGGTGCTTGAAGGATACAGTCAACCACTTCTCTGCTTTTGTTGTTGAACCAGATCCACTCGCCTACTTGGGTGGAAGACAGAAGGCACCCTATCGCTTCATAGTTCGTCGACCCTCTCTCAATGAGAAGGAGACACAGTTCACGCGGAAGACATCGGATGACAAGATTCAACAGGTCAGCTCAAAGCGATGCTGCGACAGGAATTGCTACCAATTTTTCCACCGTGAAACGACGCTAAAGGTCAGGCAGAGATACTTTTCAAAATCCTTTGAAGAGCGTCGGGAGTATGGAATCGCTGTAGGTGGACAATTGCATTCGGTGGAGTGGACACGGAAGCGGAAATACATTACTCTAGAAGAAGCAGAAGTTTGTGCCACAGCGTGGTACATTATACATGGAATTCCAAAGTCAACCTTTCACAATTACCTTGACAAGTACAAGGAAGGGATTGTTTCTTCCACCCACGGGAACAAAGGGGTTAAGCGGCCTCGACTTCGGACTGTGCAGGTTACTGGTATAATGAAGGCGATAATCGAAAATACTGTTGACCAGATGTCGCACCAAATGCGGTGCATTGGAAATGGGAGAGTAGACACGCTTAAGTTCATGCCTGCTGGTAATAATTGGAAGCGCGTTCATGCTGACGCCAATGAGGTAGGGCGATGAACCCGTCAGTATTCTGGTTTTGATCACTGATGCTTTGTTTGGACTCCGGTAGTCATCGGGAAATCTCCCGTTGATACTCTTATACGGCCTTCTGTTTGATTGTTCCCCCTTTGGAGAATCTTCCAGACACAGTACTCCATGGAGATTTTATTTTCTTGCTTCTTTCATCGAGAGATCTCCCGATGCGTTTCACTGTAGGAGTTGAATGCATTCATCTACTCAGCGGGAGATCTCCCGATGTTTTTCTGCGGATTTGACTGTGCTCATTGCAGCTGGTCTCTTTGCTTGTGTGTATTTTCGAATGCTCAGAGTGGTACTGCCGTCGGTGCTGATGCTTGTGTTTTACGTAATTTGCAGTTGAATGTGGAGTATGGCCTTCCTCCCGTGAGCCAGACGACTGTTAGTAGAATAAAGAAAGAGCTATTTAACAACGTCGCGGTTAAGCCTGTTGGGAGCTCTTTTGCGAAGTGTACGGTGTGCGACGACCTACAGCAATTCATTCAGAAATCACCAAAAGGAAGCTCGGACTTTGTGTAGTTTATGAAGCAGCGAACTGAACATCTTAATCATTAAGCATCGTGCCGTCGTCTGTATGCCTCGTGGCGTGAGGAGTCCAGAAGGAATCCTCAAGAGATTTTGTGCATTATTCACGACAAAATGGACACGAGGAAGACAGCTCTCCCACGAATGCGCGTGACGACAAAGGCCACACAAGGTTTGGATCAGCTTCCTATGAGTATAACTGGAATGGTGGCTCATGGTCATGCCGATGGTGCATATGCACATTATGCACCAGCGTGCTGGCCGGGCGATTCGAGCTTTACCATTTCATCGCTTACTAGACTGTTAAGGCGACTTGAAGGTCCACCAATTCGGGAGACGGGCGACCTCTTTCCCTATCCGCCGGCAAATGCAATGTTCGACGCGCTACTCAAAGGAAAATCTCGGTGTATGGACGCCTTGAAGTTGATTCCGCAGGAACTTCGTCGTGGATCTAGTCCCCTTCCTAACAAGCTCTATCTTCAGCTTGACAACTCCGCGAAGGATAATAAAAACCAATACCTCATGGCCTTCTTGTCTTTGCTTATTGCACGTGGAGTCTTCAAGGAAATTCAGGTCGGTTTCCTACTAGTTGGATATACTCACGAAGATATTGATGCGTATTTTAGCCACCTATCGAAGGCTCTAAAGAGCAAGAATACATTTGTTGTCGCCGACCTCATGAAGTCGTTCATGGAGTCCCAGGAATTATCATTGATGCCGGAGTTCATCCAAGAGGTGACGGATTTCAAGTCCTTTGTGAAGGGATTCCTGTGCAGTGGCACGTCTAAACTAATTGGTTTGGGGGAGATGCACCTTTTCCGGTTCTATGTGGACAGTGATGGAATCCCTGTTATGAAGTACAAGAAGTCTGCAGTTGATTCACAGTGGCTACCATCTGATACTCCTTCTCGATGCCTTTGGAAGAAAGACTGCATGGGTTGGGTGACACTCCCTCGAGGTTGCCCTAGGCCTGTTCCTTTCAAGCCTATGTGGGGTAACAAAGTTCCGGAAGCCACGGGAAATCAAGAGAAGGCGGTAGAGGCGGCACGGAAAGCGACCTTAAGCAAGGGCTTGATTCTGTTAGGAATTGAGAAGTACATTGAGTATTGGCGAAACGGAATGTCCAAATGCGAAGGATTTGCAGCCGCCTTCGCACCATACATTGATTACTGGAAATGTGTGTTGCAAGAGCTCAAGGAGCCTCTTCCCGACTTTGTTCCGGAATTGGTTGAAGGCTTCTGGCCACAGTATGATTGGAGATTGCGGGAATCTTCTTGCCAGCGGCCGACCATCAACCCTGTCGACATGGTTCCTGAAGAAGAGGAATTTGAACCTTATTGCGGACCCGCAAATGAAGCGCCAAGGGAAAGCTTTAATCCTTGGGTTGATATTCGCCCAGGTTCATGGGTTCTGCTTAGACCTGAGGACCCCTCAGTATGTGCTGTCTGGCAAGGAAGAGCACTATTTGACGTCTGCAGAGAGGAAGGGCATGAAAACAACGGGAAGTTTATGCTTCAGTATTGGAGACCAGATAATTCCGAAAGTAACTTGGAATTGATGTACCAGAATTGTTGGTATGGGAAATGGGTTGTGGAGAACAGGCCTCCCACTTGGGTGGACGCATCTTGTGCATTGTACGCCAATTGGTCCAAGAAAGTGAACCCAAAATCTCGTACTATTCCTAAGAAAAGTAGAGAAGCTGCCCTAGCGAATTTGAATAGGGCAAACGAGGTGGACCCCTGATCGACTAACGTCTCGTCGCCCACCACGACTATCGGCCAGGAGATTTCCCGATGCTTTTTTTTGTTCAATGTGACCGTGGCAGGGTTATCGAAAGATCTCCCGATGGTGTCTTTGTTTCGGCTTCATAATGGCACCATTTCTTTCTTTGGTCACTACAGTAGTTCTCAATGTCTTTTCGGAAGTTACTAGTGGTGGTAGTGGAAGCTGATGAGAGTAGGATGGAGTTATTTTATCACGATTTATCAGAATGTGCGGTTTTTGTTATTTCTTGAGGATACCTTCCAAATCCCATGTCGTAGTCGTAGCAAATGTCCACGCTCTGTGTCCTTTGCTATTCTTTTTTTTCTTGTATTCGATCTTCTTTGGGATTTTTATAATGTTGTAAGCGATTTTTTTCCTTGCCACTTATTGTTCTCAATATTCATCTCCACTTCCCACCTTGGGAACCTGCATTCAAACTTGTAGCATCATTCGGAGTTTATATTGTCCCTGACATACAAGTTTGAATGCAATTGACCTCTTGGGGTTTCTAAAGCATACTTAGGAAAATGAACTTGAAGGTATCTGGATATCTCCCGATGTAATGCCTAGCACCATGCATCGGGAGATTTTTAATTTTGGACTTTGAATAGTCCAAAAGTAGTTAAATATGGCATACATTAAGTGGAAACTTTTTGATTGTAGCTTAGGTTGTCTAAAATTGACAGGAAGTTAGGAATGAAACGTGTCATTCCTCTTGCTGTTTTGGGCCTTAGGCGCTTTTGGAGTTTGAAGGGTAGTTTAGTATTTAAAAGCGGATTTTAGGTTTAATCCGGGTAGCATTTTCATACTTTGTATTCCCAGTTTTTCTGCAAATGCCATTGAAGTTTTTCAATTCACAAACCGTGAGCTGTACCTTTTAGCACTTGTCCGTGTTATTGTGAGAGCAGTGAGATCGTGCAGAGTGGATAAGGAGGAAGTGATACCCGGATACAGGAAGTATCCGGTCCCTGAAGAGATTGTGTGTTAGACAGGATACCGCAGGATTTCCTTGCGAGGATTAGAACTTGCTTTTGTCAAGAAGCTGCTTTTGTCAAGAAGTATCATAGCTCTCCTGTGTTTTCCTGACGCCCCTTCTCTACCTAGGCCGTGGATTGTCTTGTGGTCTGTCGTTGTAGTAATTGTTAGGAGAATCCAGACTATCCTGCATGACCTGCTAGCCTAAGTAGTCAATCCGGTCTAGTTGTGAGGAAAGTCTCTTTCTCGTCGTTTTTGTCAAGGTTTTCTTTTGAAGTTTATATCGTGGATCTTTTGACACGTTAAAACTCGGAGGGTAGGAGTTAAGTGTCCTTCTTGAAGCCCAAGTTGCAGATCCCTCTTGGTCCAGAGGTTAAACTTGAATTTATTACATAGTTAAATACTCTAGACCGGATAGATATATACGTGAGAAAGGAGTTTCCGGTTCCGGATTACTGGAATTGGAACCGGTCTAGACTAGTACTTGAGGTTTGTTTTGGGATATCAACTCACTTCATTCCGGCCAATTAGGAGAATTACACCAAGATCTCTGCGGAACAATACACAAGTCACTTTAGGGTCCACTAAGGCCTTAGAGAAGGGTTTTGTGCTTTCTGTGCTACGACACATGGCTGTCCATTTCTTCTTGCCTTCAGGGCGACCGCGGGTCTGGGGCTACTGTAGGTCAGAGGCGAGCGCGGGTCCAGAAAGGCGAGAACAAGGCTCATGGCTGTCCATTTCTTCTTGCCTTCAGGGCGACCGCGGGTATGGGGCAAGTGTAGGTTAGGGGCGACTGCGGGTCTAGAAAGGAAAACAAGGCTTAAGCTTGTCCAATTTTTCTTGCCTTCAAGGCGACCGCGGGTATGGGGCGAGTGTAGGTTAGGGGCGACCGCGGGTCCACAAGGGAGAACAAGGCTTAGGCTTGTCCAATTCTTCTTGCCATAAGGGGCGACAGTGGGTCTTGGGCGATAGCGGGTCTGGATAGTTTCAATTTAGAAGCCCATTCCATTATCCATGCCTACCCACGATTGCCCTATCGGACCTACACTCGCCCTAGGACCC
This sequence comes from Neckera pumila, assembly GCA_963969595.1. Classification (NCBI taxonomy): domain Eukaryota; kingdom Viridiplantae; phylum Streptophyta; class Bryopsida; order Hypnales; family Neckeraceae; genus Neckera; species Neckera pumila. The sequence continues at coordinate 13,481,425 of OZ018411.1, read as the reverse complement.
GCGGTTGCCCCATCGGACCCGCGGTCGCCCCTAGGATTGCGACTTGACCTGCACGCGCCCTAGGGCGACCGCGAGTACTTAAGAAGGCCCCCCATCTGAGGTCGCCACTCTTGGCCTTGCGCATCGGCTTTCATCCACCTTGAAGTGGCTGAATGCGTGCTTGTGGGCCAAGGTGTGAATTTGTAGGGGGGAGCCTTTGCAAATTTTTCTTTTGAAGTTCTCGATAGCAGCAACCATGGCTACTCCGAGAAAGTCCATTTGGGATAGAGATCTTGATGATCCGGCAAGGTTCCAGGTGGAAATATCTACAAGTGCATCAACAGGAGGGCCCAGTTCTTCTAAGCCAAAAAAGCCAAAGACAGCCCACGAGAAAGATCCAACCTACCCTCCATCTTGTTATTCAAACTTCGCATATTAGGTGTGCTTGGAGTGGTATGAGGGCCAAACTGTACAAACTTTGGAGAGCAAGTACTTGAGGAATAAAGGGCCAGGCATTGATGCATTGAAGAGGGATTTGGAGACCCTAATTACAAAGAAGTGCAGAGACTCCACCGATTATGGTAACGTGAATTTGACATACTTTAATCAATTCCAGAAATGGATTGATAATTGTATTCAAGCATGTATATTCAACACCAAAAAGTTGAAGGAGAATTGCGCCCTATAGTGCCTGGATATGTTGAAAGTGATGAGTCCAAGGAATTTTGCAAGCTGATGGAGTGGTGGCAAACAACAGCAAAAAAAATTTCAAAGGGTGAATCGAGAGGGTATGGGTGGCAAACGGACGCTTTGAAGGCTGCATTGTCTCAAGATGGTGGATCATGTGTCTTGTGGATCTACTCTACAGTGAAGGTAGTTCCCCTCACTGGATATGACAATCAAGGTGGGTATGGAAAGGTGCGCAAGGTATGTTTTGAAGGAATGAATACCATCCCACCGACTGTACAATTTGTTGGAAAAGTGTCCAAGGCCCAAAACTTGGGTGCTGCAAGGGTGGAACGGTTTACGGAGGCCTTAGTGTGTTCTTTAAATCACCCAGCCATCATCAAATTTTTGGCTATCCATGCTGATACAATGGAGGCATACACGTTGTGGTGGAATGGAGGTCATTTGCGCAAATTAATTGGGCTCAATGACAAGGTGGTGGCACATGCAGAGTGGTATGAAATTAAGTTGGTCAAGGAACTTCGAGATGACCAGAAGAAAGAAATTACTCTGTATCGAAGGCACAGGGCCAAGTTGGCATGGGCCCTAGTTTATGTAATGAGTCTCGTGCACAATTCAGGGGTGCTACACAATGACTTGTCCCCCATGAATATTTTGATCCACTATCCTGGATATTCAGACGAGATTATCAACATCGGGATTTGTGATTGGGGAATTGCAAGTCGTATTAAGGAAGGAGCCCTTTCGCATTACGGTTATCAAATTGAGACTGAAAGGCATGAGATGATGTCGGGGAAATGGTGGGTGGCTCCAGAGTTGTTCTATTAGTATGGGCCACAAATTCAGCAACAAGTCTTGAAAAGGTTCGACCTCAATACCAATATACGGTAAAATCATACTCCTTTTCTATTGGGAAATTGTGCCAAGCAATGAAGATTCAGAACATTGTTGAAGTAGATCAGGACCTATTCCCCCATCAAGATGGTTTAAGGTACTTTGCAATGAAGGTACGGGAGCTTTTTCATGCACAAGTGGATAAAAGAGCAACATGTTCCCAAGTGGTGGACTCGCTCATGGGCAAACCATGGTTCATGAAGCCCCCCGAATTTGTTTTCCGCGACTCTATTGTGTAGTAGCATAGGTTGTTACAACTTGTAGTAGAGTAGTAGGACTATAAATGTTGGCATAGTTGAGTGCCAAGTTTTTTGATATATCCTTGTAATTATATAAACATATATTAATATAAAGTTCTACATTTTTGCAAAAGTAGAAAGTAATGTGCATGACTTTGCACCTCCCCCCAATTATTTTTTCTATTGAAAATTCTGGCAAATAATAAATTATCTGAATATAGTCCGTTTTAAGTGAAATTACATATGAGGGCATAACTCCTTTTGTATTATAACATGTCCAAAGTTCACTGTTCATAATTCTAATTTTATAATTTTTGAGAGTGCTTCTGAGGGTTGCCAAAAACTTTTGGCGTCACTGTGAGTAGTGGAATCTTTAAACTAAGTTCAATTTTGAAAATGTGGATTAAATTTTTTACCCGTAAAGGACCAAGGCATTTCTTCCATGAAAAGACAATGGAAAGTGCCATTTCTATTGCAAATTAAAAAAAAATTTAGAAATTATTCCTTTTTGCATATCTAACTGTAGGATCTTATACTACACTAGTACAAGAATGTGTAGAAGAAATTTCAAAAACTTTCACCGCATACATTGCAAGATATTTGCATTGGAAGTGTAAAAAACAAGTTTTTTGGCACCTTTTTCAACTAGAATATTTGGCTTTGAATCTTCTCAACTTATATTTTTTGCATTAAAGATGACGTGTTCCTAATATTTTATATTGAATAGTTAAGTTGAGAATCTAGGAAAAAAATATTAGGAAAAAAACACTTATTTTTTCTCATTAAATTTTTTTAAAATAACAGTATGTTCAAGATTGAAGGGAACAATACATTGTAAATAGCTTCAAGAAGGAATCCAAACACAATAAGTTAATAATTCCAATGGTTAGATTGTTGTAACATGCAAACTAAATCCTATCTTACAATTATTTTGAAAAAATTATTCAATTGCATTAAAAAACGAGTTCTATAAATTATTTTTTCAAGAAGATGCTTAGATTGCCCAAGAAAATATGATTGTCTATAACTTTCTCAGAACTAGTCCAAATAGAATGAACCAAAGCTTCACATGTAGACAAAAATATTATTTTTCAAGAACTTTTGTTTTTTTTTAATTTATTTTGACTTTATGTGATATTCCTTTTGTTGCTCGCCAAACTCTGATTTTTCTTGTTGTACTACAACTTTTGCTTTGGGGCACCAATTGAAATAAAAATTATATATTTACAAAGCTCTTGCACAATTGCACAACCTCAGAATATCCCAATAAATTCTACAAATACTATATGTGTTTTTAGTCTAATTAGAAGTAGTCTTTAGCATGTGAAGTGAAACACTGTAGGCCTACGACCCACGGTCGCTGTAGACCCGTGCTACCCTGGACCGACAGTTCTAAGGTTTAGCCCCTAAATGCCAAGGGCCTATTTTGAGCCTCTCTAAATTTGCTTTATATTGAACCAGAAGCCAACATTTTGATAAGGCTGATCAATTGTTTTTAAATTGTAACCATGCAAATTCAAACTAGACATATTAGAGATCACATAGGAAAAGAAAACAGGATAATATCACTTATAAGTTGGAAAATTATAGCGATTGATCATGAGGGTGTTAAACCTATGAAAAAATTTAAATTCACTTTTAGCAAGTCAAATCTAAAAAGTTGGTGACCCAAAGGATATGAAGTTTAGCAGCCTTATATGAATTCCTTTAATCACTTTATGGCTTCTCAAAATGTACTCTACAATTTTTTTAAATGAATTTTGAATGTGATTTTTTCTTCAAGTCCTACTGTATTTGAGGCTCATTTACAAGAGCTCTGAACTCTATAGGAAGTCAAGATTGCAATGTATACCCTTGCACAAAACCTAGAATAGAAAAATCACTATCATTTATTTGGAAGATCGGATGTTTGATGATGAAACTCAACTTCACGAAGACTCTTTCAAAAATATTTATTTTTATAAAATAGAAAAATAATTAGGTTTTAATTAGCTTCAAAGTTATGAAAAGAACAAAGGGCCATTGAATCATGCACTCCCCATTTTTTTTAAATTTGAAGGGTGCATTAACCCCTAAAGGACCATTGTCCCTTCGGGGGACAAATGCGTTTTCGTGCAAATACCTATGGGCTGAAATTTTCTCTTGACTTTTTGAAACTTTTTTTGGAGGTAGAAAATCTGATTAGCTTTGTGGAAAATTAAAAAAATTTCACATTTGGTGCTCGGGAACAAAAGTTATGACTAAATAAGCTCAAAACAGGGGACAGTGGGCAGCCCGGGCAACCAAAAAAAAAATGGACAACAATTTGAATTTTTTTTTTTTATATTTTTTTTCTCATAGATTATATTTTTGCCTATCTGGAAAGCTTTGATTCATTTCATTTGCATTTGTTATGAGAAAGTTATGGACATTCTTGTTTTTTGGGCAATTAGAGCATCTTCTTGAAAAAAATAACTTCTAGGATGCATTTCTGAATGCAATTTTTCAAATTTTTCATTTTTTTTTTTCGGAAGGGTTAAGTTTACTTGATAGAACAATCTGACCATTCGGATTAGTGCATTTTAATTCCATCTAAAGTATATGAATATTTTAGATTTTCCCTCTATCTTGTATCTACCTCTAATTAACAATTTGTAAAGAATGGAAATCAAGCTTTTTTTTTTTTTTCTTTTCCTAGACTCTCAACTCAATTCTCCACTACAAAGATTTAAGGCTCAACACTCTGTAGTGCAAAAGTTTTAAGTTAAAAATGTTCAAAGTCAAAAAATCTAGTTCCGGAATGTGCTGAAAATTTTGTTTTTTTAACTTGAAAGGCATATATCTTGCAATCCGTGCGGTCAAAAATTCTGAATTTTTTTCCACACACTCTCATACTAGTTAGGTGTAAGATCCTATGGTTAGATGTGAAAAAAAAACATTTTTCAAATTTTTTTAATTTTTGCTATAGAAATGACAATTTTGAATGTTTTTTGGCAGAAAAAGGGCCTCAGTCCTTTAGGGGTTAACGAATGGTCCACCAAATCGCGCACTCCCCAATGTATTTAGTTATTTCAAGGGTGCATTAACATAAAGGCAAGAACTCATGCAATCCCCACATTTTTTTTAAAAGGGTGTTACACTATATTTTGGTCCCTCGGGCATTTAAGATTTTCGTGCCTACGTGTGTTTTTCCCAGGACCCGCAGTCGCCCCTGGACCCACGGTCGCCCCTAGAGCTTGAGAATTGTTTTGTTTGAATAGCCCCAACCCAAAACATTCGAGGTTGCCCCAACACCCGCGGTCGCCCCAACATTCGCGCTCGCACCAACACCCGAGGTCGCCCCAAAACGCGCAGTCGCCCCCAGACCCGCGGTAGCCCCAATTTCGTGACTTGCACGCGCCCCAGAGCAACTTCGGGTACTAAAGGAAGTCGCCTAGACTGTAAGTTACCACTTCTTCCTCTGCGCATTGTCTGTCAACCACCTAGTGGCTGATTGCATGGACATGAGTTGGGCTTGAGTTTGTAAGGGGATATTATATCCTTTTGCACCTCTATTTTCTCTACGGTCTTACTTGGACACTCACATCCCGACACATTTCCAAACTTGATTGCCATTGTGGATGTGAAAGATTGCATTTTTATAAATGTGAAAGATTGCATTTTTGTAAATGTGAAGTACAATTTATTTGTAGTTTGACTTGGATATAGTAAGGGCGGCTCCTTCTTGTAATCGACATAGACACAGGGTATATTAGTATTGGTAGTCTAATTTTCAGCACCCTAGCACTAGATCCTAAACCATGGACAACGAGCCACCACCATTGCTCCTTTGTAGCCTTGAAACCCTTACTGCGAAGCAGAGAAAGGAGATTCGCGACAAGAATCGACTACGAGCCGGGAAGAAGCACAAAAAGCGTGTGGCAATCTTGACTAATCCCAAGATCAAGACATTCAAGGGTTGGAGAACCGAACCTGAACCTTGGAGTTATGCAACGGTTAAAAAATATGTGGATTGGTGCCACATCTCCAAGTTGTTTACATGGTACCGTCATCGTAAACATTTGAATACCAACAAGGCAAATCTTGCATACTGCAAGAATATAGCCTTCAAGCGCAGATGCTGTGAGGTATGGTTTACTTTGTACTTGGAGAACAAGACGTATCGCAACGATGATTTCAGATTCTTTCTAGCCCAAATGGTGTATACAGAACTGATATTGAAGAAGGAGGTGGACTGGACAACTCTAAAAAAGCTTCCTGTTGGTATCCGTCCGGAGAAAGCCAAATTAATTGAGATAGAATTACCCAACAATTGGCAAACTTTTCTGCGACCCATGAAGCTTGGGAAGTCAATTGTTCCCGATGAACAGGTAGTGTGGTCGGCTACTTCAAGCGATGATGAGCATACTCATGAATATGACGGATATTCTTTTGTGAGTGAAGATGAAGATATTTCTATGGAGGAAGCGGGGAAGGCATTCTTGGAAAGAACAGATTAAAAGGGAAAAAGGATTGAGGACCCTATAATAATTGAAGAGGAAGAGGGGAAGGCATTCTTGGGGAGAGCTAATCAGAAGGGGAAAGGTGTTGAGGACCCTATGACAATTGAAGAGGAAGAGCAAAGTGGTGGTAGAAGTGATTCCGAGGATGATGAAGACATCTTTCTTGCAAAAGTACAAAGCGCAAAGTTGACTCTGAAAGCCAAGAAAGAAGAATTGAAGAGTTTGAAGGAGGGTGAGGCTAATCATGGCTTCGTGGATGATTTGAAGCTGAAGTTGAAGTCTATAACTAAGGCCATTGAAGAGAATGATAAAGATTTTGATGCCTTCAAGACCAACCGCGATTTGTACTTGAAGAAATCTACAAGCAAAAAGGCCTACGTAATGGATGAGCATATGGTACGGGAGTCAAAACTTGAAACCCTTCAACATAGACATCAGGTGGTAGAGCAGAAAAGGCAAGCCATGAATCTTGAAATAAAAGAAAAAGAAAAAGAATATCTCAATATTGCTGTGCAACATGCCTCACAGACGGACCTTTTGGCTTCAGACCCTACGTATGGAGAGAAGAATGGAGAATTACAAATGCTTCAGGAGCTGGTGAAGTTTCATAAAAAACAATTATGGCAAGTATGAAAGATGAGGAGCGTAAATTGGCTGCTGAGTGTGAGTACTATACAGCGTGGAAGAAGTGGGCTTTCCATACCTTTGGGAAAGAAGATGATTACGATGAAGAAGAAACGCAACCTGAGCCTAGCATGCCTGAGCCTAGGATGAGTGACTTCATCATCAGATGAATAAGTCACAATTAATCAGGATTACAATTGTAAAAAACATTGCGGGAAAACAATTTTCTTTGATGTAATCTACTCTTGTCTTGTATATGTCAAGTAAACAAATGAGTACAATGTTTCAATGGCAATGTACAGACTACAGTGCATATGGTCCAAGCTTTGAACCTTTAAAGTTTTATTGTAATATTGTCCCCTTGGGGACAAGGCAGATTTAGGGCAGGTATCTATGACCTCAATTTTTAAACCCGAAACTTTTTGGAACTTTTCCATAAGATAGAAAAATTGATTAGCTTTATGGAAATATAATTTTTATTTCAATTGGAACTTGGTAGCAAAAGTTGTACTACAAAAATCCTCAAACTAGACTTGGCGTGTACTCAATAACTTGGATAGCACAAATAATTTTGCAGAAAGTCAATTTTTTTTAATTTTTTTTTCTCTAAAATAAGAAATTTTTGTCTACGTGTGAAGCTTTGATTCATTCCATTTTGATATATTATAAGGAAGTTATGGACAATCTTAGTTTGGGGCTCTTAGAGCATCTTCTTGAAAAAAATAACTTGTTGGGTTCATTTTTGAATGCAATTTTCATAAGTTTTCACAATTTAAAAAAAAAAATGTTGCACTAGCTTGCTAAAACAATGTCACCATTGGGATTATTATATGTCAATTGCATCTAAGAGCTATTAATGACTTAGGATTTTATTCAATGTTGGACCTACTTCTACTTAACAAGTTCTGAAAGAATGAAAATCAAGTGTATTTCGGAATTTTTTTTGTAGACTTTCAACAAACATCTTCAATAGAAGAAATTTTTAATGCAAAGTCTATAGTGCAAAGTCTTTCCACCAATGCCAATCAAAGTTATCTGAAATTGCAGGCTAGTATTCATTTTTTATTTTCATTTCTTTAAATGCTAATATCTTCCAATATATACCGTCAAACTTCATGAAATTTTTACCACCTGATCTTTGACAAGTGAAGTACAAGATCGTACGATTAGTTATTTAAAAAATGTTTTTTTGGGGTTCTTGAATAAACACAGTAGAAATGGCAGTTCTGAGTGGTGTTTGACAGGGAAATAGCCTTAGGACTTTAAGGGTTAACCCCTAAAGGCCCAATTGGCCAAACCATGTTTTCACCATTAATGCTGTAGAATTGCCATTTCTAGTACAAGTACCAAAGTTTAGAGCCTAAAACTTTTTTAGACACATTTAACCATAGGATCTTATAATACACTTATTTGAGAAAATGTCGAAAAAAAATCAGAATTTTTCACCATGTACATTGCAAGATATTAATGTTTGAATTGATAAAAAACCATTTTTGGTCCCTGTGAAAATTCAGGCAGCTGCACTTCGCAAGGTCATATTTATATGGAAATATGTCCTAAATGGTGCTGCTTCTTTGGATTCATTCTTGAAGGCAAGTTGGCTACATGCTTGAAAATCTTCAAATCATTTGGAATTATACCACATGTTACATGTATTAAAAAAATAGTAAGTAGAAAGACAAAGAAAATGATTCAAAACAATAAATTCTTAATAAATTATTTATGAAATTGGAAAATGCTAATTCCCATGGTTGCAATGTTGTAATAAACAGTATATACTTTATGGATTTTTTCTTTTTTTGAAATGTTGAAAATTAAACTAGATAAACAAATTCAAAGTTTATTTTAGAGTAGAGAATGAATAGTTATCTATAACTACACGCAAACTAGAAGTCCTCATAACTTTCATCCCATTCATCAAAATGAAATGATTCAAGACCTAAAACCGCATATATAGATCAAGAGAACTAGTTTCTAATTTCAGTTTTTAAAAAAAATGATTTTTAAAGATTTGACCAGACAAACTATCCACCCTCGAAAAGGAACTACATATTATACAATAACTTTTTATCCATGTTGTCCAAAGTTATGAAAATTGTTGGGCCTTAAAGGTACTCCTCGACCACACATTGTGTATTTGTATAAAAGTTTCAGAGGAATAAATGAAAATTCTATTCGTAGCGAGCTGCCCAAAAAAATCTAGGATGTCCAAAGAAGGTTTTGGGCCTTTAGGGGTTTATAGTCTTGTCTCATCAATTTGTATAGAGGAAATAGTGGATTAGTGGTATATTGGCCTATTGGTTAATTTGGGGATAAATTGGATTTTTTCTTGTCCCCTTTTCCTTTGACATGGAATTATATGCTTATATTTCTTTGTATTTTTTGGAACTAGTAATTGCAATTTCAAAAAAAGGTATAAGAGGTTTGTGACTATTGACTAGGTGTAGATATGTAGTACATTTGTTCATTTATAGACTATATTTTCAATTTTTAAAAATCTTTCGACTTGATGAATGGATGTATGTCCTAAGCACAAGTAACACTACATAAAGCTTGAAACTGAATTCAGCAGACACCGTCCAAAAAATGGTAAAAAATAAAAATTAATTAAAATATTGTTGGTTTTGTTATGCCCTAAACCTTTTTTTCGGCTACATGTAAAGCTTGGCTTTGTTGTACTTAGAGTAATTTTAGAAAAAGTTCTGGACAACTTTATTTTTGAGGCACTTTAAGCATTTTTTTTTAAATTACAGTTCATGGGAGATTGGAGGTCCTTTTCGGATTTTGAATCCAATTTCAACAAGTCTTCACAAATTCTGTCTTGTAAAATGTGGAATTGTCTTCGTAAATTAATCTCACCATTTTTTTGGGGATCTTGGAATCCCATGTAAGAGTTGTTCACAATTCCGGGTCTTTGTGAATCTTGGATACTTGGACCTACTTGTATTCAACAATTTTGTAAAAATTCCAAATCAAGTGTTTAAAATAAAATAAAAAATTCCTAGACTTTGCTTTCAATTCCTCAACATTAAAAAATTTACATAGCACATTTGTAGTGCCAAGAAATTTCAAAATTGTCGATCAAAGTCTACTCAATAACTCAAATTGCAGGCCACTATTCTAGAACATTTTCTTCTTCAACTTAGAATGATAATATCTTCTAATCTACATAATAGAACCCAAAGAAATTTTTACCAAATGAGGTAAAAGAACTGAAGTACAAGATGCTATGGTTAGATCTTAATATAAAAGATTTTTTGTTTCTTGGGTGAACGCAACAAAGGTGGCAATTTCAAGTGGTTTTGACAAAAAAAAACATTTCAAAATTCAAACTGTAGGGGTTCATACTGCATACAATCCACTTGAAAAGAATAACATTTTTTCCATTTTCAATATGAATGAGCATTGACCAATTCTTTGGAAGCGAAAGTAATATAGAAATTATATGTAATGATTAATGAAAGCAATATAAAATTGCAATACACAAATACAGTAACCGCATTGAAGAGAAATCTGCAAATAACCCTAAACCACGGAGTAGAACAAGCGTAGCTGCATACCTTCATACTATATAGTCATATGACCGTGTACTAGTAGCCTTATATAACGTAAATTTCTACGGTAATGCATATCCAACTATCCGTATGTAGAACTAACGAACCATCAAAACTGCTTATTCTATAAGATTTGGTTCGTTCAGTGAACCACTTCCTTGACCATGTGAACGACTGCTTGATGCCCCCCCAAGCTCAAGTCGACGCTTGCCACAAGTTCACGAAGCGGGTCCGTCTGCATTCAAAATAGAATCGAACATGTTGGAGTCTTTCAGAGCTTAGAGGGTCCTCCTTGTTTGTGGGGAGTGTTCTTCAAGTAGATAGTCGAGTGCCTGACTTTGATAATAAGGCCCGTATGTAGAGTCGAGGTATTGCATAGAATTCAAATCTTCTATGGACGCACTTTCGCGGTTGGCTATTCTTTTTCCGTCCAAATTCCAACGATAACCTTGCGGATGAGGACCCCACTTGAAGGTTTTTGAGTTGTTATCAAAATATCCACCAAGGCATTGGTAGAAAAATGCCCTCCTGCCTTCATTTTGTGAGCCGCTTCCTATGAGCCTCGGTGCAACTCTAGTGATTTCAGCTGGGTCAGTTTCCCAATTTAATTGCGAGCTAGCAATTCCTTTTTCCAAATCATGTTCCGCTTGTCGCCAACTCCAAAGCAAATCTCTGCCCCAAAATTTTGCCTCAGCCGTCGTGTCACCACTGTGTTCCCAAGAAGGTGGCATGTAAGTCATCAAATTGAACATGGTATATAGACGATCATGGAATGGTGCTGAACAAATCACACAACGCCGTCTAATCAGACATTGTGTGATGAGACATTGAGGATGGTATACATGGGCGCAAGATCCAAGTGCCCATCCTCTTTTGGACCCAAATTGCTCTAGACAAATAGGACATTTTGTGTGGTCCAAGACAAATGGTGCAGGCTTTGGCCACAATAACGTTTGTTGCTTCACTTTGAAGTGGCAGGACTTTTGATTTTTATGGTCCCAACCATTGCGGGTCCAATCTATAACATCGGAATCACCAACCATGGGCATATCATCAGGATACATGTCATCTAACAAAGGCCAGGAGGTGAGGCCATTCTCTTGTTTTGGAGCCTTTGCAATGAAGTTTTTGGAAACTTTCTCCAACTCCAGAGCAACTTGTTGTGATCTATCCACGGAAAAAATGCAAGCAACCTTCCAATGATAGTATGTAGCTGCCAACTCTGACAACCGCCCTTGAAGTGTCGAGTTTTCCGCTTGAAGTTCCAATGCCTTTTTTGAGGCTACGAAGCTTAGAAGCGTCGGGAAAGAAAGGGAATCTTGGGTCTTTTGGGGATCATATAAGGAATTGGACCTATCTCCCATGATGTCAGTAGGACCAGGATGTGCATTTGAAAAGTTTGCTCCATGCTTTGCACGTTTGGCAGAAGGAGAAAGGTGATGGACATCATTTGTAAGGTCCCCTATCACCTTCTCTAATTGCATTGGATCATGGTCAATCAAGGTATCGTCCATATCCAAAAAAGTAAAAACGTCGTGTTTTTTTTCTCTAAAGCTTTTCAGTTCCGCAGATTGCCGAGAAATGAAAGTTTTTTGTTATTTGCCTTCATCTTGCAATTTCTTCATAATACATTGCAGTGAGGCAATCATGGTGTCTTTGGTCTTCAGTAAAATCAAAGCTTGTGCCAAAGTCATAGTATTCACCCCTTTGGCCACTTGAGGTTGAAGATCTGGAGCGCCACCAACTACTTCGATGGTTGTGTCATCATCTAGTCCAAAGTTGAAGACTGTGCTGGCATCTCGTGGTGGCAAAACATCGTTAGGAACAGTTGTCGATGCCAATCTAGGACCAATTTGTGTGGTAGATCGTTGCACTCTTGCTGGTTGTCTAGCTCTACGTCCTCCTAATGGTCCAACTCCATCGTCCATCACAATTTGACCTTCTAAAGGGACAACAATTACAGGAGTAACTCGTGCAACTTTTATAATTCGAATACCATCAGAATCATTATCTTCTTCAGATTCCTCAGTGTCTACTTCCACAGGTTGGACATCTCTATACGCACTTCGAATAGGTCCCAACCCTCCTTCTGGGAAAGCCAAAAGACCTCTTGGTATTAAACCACTTTCTGGTCGTTGTACATATTTTGCCTTCTTTAACTATTGTCCAATCAACCTCCTTTTTTAGCGCCACCTCAACGTATGCGCTTCTTGCAAGGAAAAGAGACACCTCATTTCTTTCAACAGTCGGGGTCCGATAGAGGGCTTACCACAATTCAAGACACCTTTGTTAGAAATCCTCATTTTCACAGTACTTCAAATTGGCCTTGTTGGTGTGACGATTATAATGATGTCGCCAAGCCGGAAAGAATTTGTCAATATGACACCATTCAATATAGTCTTCGCACATCTGCATAGTCTAGGGCTCAGGCTCATCTTCCCAGCCTCTGAAAGCGAGGTGGTTCTCGCTATTCAGTACATGCCATCGCTTTTGGTGAATGTTGCATCTGCGCGGCCGAAACTTGTCTCTGGTTGCCTTCCTGATTGCACTTGCAGTGCGTGCAGCAGCGGAGATAGGAAGTGACATTCTGTTGTTGTCTTCGATACCCGTGAATGATTGTTGAAATGAAGACCTCGTGACCGTACCAAGAAACGTGATGAAAGTAGAAAAAGTTAATGTTTCAACAAATAGGACTCATGCATGTAGCCACGAATGGGTACAAGACACCAAGCCAAAATAAAGAAAAGTGTTGAATAAGAAAGGGGCGACTGCTTGTATAGGGCCACCACAGGTCGGGCGACCTCAGATTTGGAGGCGCATGCGGGTCCAAGTGGGGCGACCACGGCTCCGAGTAGGGCGCATGCGGGTCAAGTGGGGCGACTGCGGGTCGATGCAGGGCGACTGCAGGTAGAACTGAGGCGACCACGAGTTCAAGAGAGGCGACCGCGGGTTCTAAAGGGACCCTTCTCGCACCCGCGGTTGCCCCAGATTCACAGTCGCCCACCCACGGTCGCCCCAGACGCGGTCGCCCCTCTAGATCATACCCGCATGTGCCCTCAGAATATGCCACGCGGACTCCAGGTGGCTGCCAAATAGGCTATGGTAAATAAAAGAAATTTCCTAAAAAGTCAAAGGATAAAATTGACTCTACTAGACGGACGGGGGGATCTACTATCTCTACTGGACGTCGAACAAATTTTGTCCGTCGAGTTACCTGTCTGTCGGACAAGAAAACCCTGATTATGGCTAGCATTCTGGTATTTTTAACACCGCCAATGGGGAGGATTCATGGAACTGGTAAGTACAAGCTTCAGTTGGTTTTTCGCTTCATTTCGCCCACCATGCAATTGCCATGCCGATATCGGCACTACTCCTTGGTAGTGGCAATTCTTACATCTCTTCCTCCCTAGTCACCCAATGTTTTGTAGTCTTATTCCTCGTTTCAACACTCATCCTGTAGGATTGCATGCAGAACCTTTCACCAACCGAACTGGCCGAGATGCCGTCATGTAATTTGGCGGAGTTGGTCCACTACAAGTGGTTGCAACAGTCGGGCAGAAGAGGAAATGATCTGTACATTGCTTCCGTCAATGACATGGTCAAAGCATTCATGCAAGTTGTTGCCTACTACCAATTCCTGAAGGGTGGAAAGTTGGGTACTGGTCTGGGGAAAGAAGAACTTTGTCTTTGTATAGCCCAACACACCGCTCAACGCTCCAAAAATTTGAAGGTTCTTTATGCCACCCTCGCCAACATGCCTGGTGCTGATGTCTTCTGCACATGTGATCCACATCTGGAAGGGGAAGAAGTTTTTGTTTCCTTGAAGCAAAAGGCAGATCTCCCTCCGAGATCAGAATTCAACTCGCACCGCCCTGACAAGATCAGTGTCTTCCGCCCAAGGTGCAAGGCACAACGGCTCAATCCGGTGATTGTTAATCTCACTGCTGAGGATCCACAATCAAAATTTGAATTTAGCCAAGGAGAAGGCACTACTCCCCCACTACAGTCACCATTGATTCACTCTCCAGCAAAGCATGTCAAATCAGTTCAAGAGACTGTTTGCGATGAGCGGCAGTGGCATATTGCAAGACTCCCGAGGACGTTTGCAAAAGCTTGCTTTGCTTTGCAGGCCAAGATCAAAAAGAAATGTGTAGCAAGGATTGTACAGGACAATCAAAGTACAACTGCCCCAACTTATACCGGATTGATGGACAATTACAAGAAGGTCAGATTGGAAAACATGCAATTCTTCTTTTGCAATGATGACATCAATCGTTGTGTCAATGGAACTCGGCGGAAATGGGTAGTTTTTAAACCTGTCGTCCCTGATGTTTGGCCTGTTAAGATGGGCACAAACGTGACAAGGAAAGAAATTGTAACTCTCGAAAATGCCGGATTCAACCTTATGGAGCGCGTGAATCTATCCCCTCAAAAGTTGTTTAGAGAAGGCATTTCTGTGAATCTGGGCGACTATCCTCAGCCTCCAAATCCTTTAGATCACCCCACCAAGCCATAGGGGAAGAACATTCGAAGGAACCCTATTGTGGGAGCACGCAATGTCATTATTTAGAAATCCGGATTAGTTTAAGATCAATTCCGTAAATATTTTCGAAATTTTGTAGTAGTGGAACCGTGAACCGGAACATTTAGTAGAAACTAGTTAGTCAGGAAGTTCCGGCTTACAAAAACTCATAGAAGAAGTACGAAACGGACTTTTACCGGAATCCGGAAATTGGAATCAGATCCGGATTCTGGCAACCTACAAACTAGGGGTCCGGCCTACGAAAACTAGGGATCCGTTTGGAAAAGGCAGCGCATTAAATGACCGAACCAACGGGTGTCGGTCACTAGCCGGGTACTTAAGCGGACGATCTTCTCATTCTTCTCCCTCTTTCTTCCGCTCGAGGAGGTGTGTGCTTGCAGGTTTTGGAGCACGTTTTCTCTTAGAAGAGTGAAAGAGTGGTGAGTTAGGCCGGATAGGGAGAGAAGGAAAGGAGGATGCCAATTGCACCGGATTGTAGTTCAATGGCGGAAACGTCGGCGCAGGGGCAGAAGACGGTTCTTTCTGTCAAACTCTTGTACCCGATCATTCCGTCTGATCCCGGTGAACGCTTAGAATTAGAGGAAGATCTCTCCAAACTAGGGTGTATTGGGTTCATCCCTAAAACCACCGCACCACAAGGAGGGTTTCTCCGTTAATGACTGTATCAATGAGCGCCATAGGAGGTTACTGAATTTCCTGATTCCTATAGTATATCCAAAAAAACCAACGAGAGTTACAGTCACAGTCGCGAATATGATTTTCGGAGCACTCGAAGGCCGGGTCGTGAACTGGGCAAGTCTAATTCACTAGAAGGTCAAGAAGATGGCGCTAGCGGTTGAGAAGGCCAAGCAGAGTACGCTCAGCACGTACTTGTTCTACATGTATCATCATTATGATTACATGACCCCACCGGAACAAGTTGCTTATGAGACCGGAATGCAGATCCTGAAGTACGGATTCACGGAGAAGTTGAAGCCGACGGGAGAAGCAGCAGAAGAAGAAGAAGAAGAAGAGGAGGAGGATCCGGAACCAAAGCCGCTGGAGAAGAAGAAGCGGCATAAGGTAACCAATCCGGACTCACGAAGAGTGAGTGTGGACATACCGGAATCGAATCCGGCCCTGACCCAGCTATCGCCGGAACTTTCCGATGTATCAGACTTCTATGAGACCGGAGCCTGATGGATGGTGCAGTGCCGGAAGATGCACGCTGAGATGACAGGGGTGATCATGGGCGTCGCTAGCGAGTTAAATGTCGAGACGGATCAGATCTTCAACGAACTCCGTAAGAGACCTGATTCGGCACTACTCCAAGAGAAGGACAAGGAGATTGCACTGCTTAAAGCGGAACGGGATCACTACAAGAACAAGTTCTACTGGACGGAGGGACAGTCGATCTCAGCCCGGAAGAAGGAGACGGATGCCCTAAAGCTCGTCAGGGATTTGAAGGGGTTGGTAGAACAACCGGAACATCTGGTCATCCGGTCCGCGCTCTACACGAAGAAACTCGAGAACGACGGCATTGTCACCGGATCTCGAGTTTTGCAAGTCCTGGTCGATTACAAGGCCAAGATGAAGACCGTTTTGGACGAGATGCGACAGTTGCTGAGTCCTCTAGATGTGGTCAAGGACAAGTTTGGGCCATTTCCAGATATCTTCATGGAGTCGCCGGCCAAGTACGGAGCCGGAACTTCCAGAACAAAAGAAGATCCAGGCTTAAAGTCTCTGTTCAAGCTGCCCTAGGTACCTTCCTCGGGTCATTTCCAGAAGTGAAGAACAGTGAGTACTTTTAGTCCTTCCTCACAGTCTCCAGCGGGATCCGGAAAGACAGGGCAGAGATTGCCAATCCGGAGAGACCTCTTAGAAGGTATGGGGACAATAAATCCGACAAGGGAGCACCCAGAGAAATTCCCTCATATGGCGGAGCCATCACCAGCACGGGGGACACAATTGATCGATCTGGGAGATCCGGCTCCAGAGGCAAGACCGGAACTCAAGTCGGAAACCCGAAGGAACATGAGGTCGGAAATAGTGGAGGTTGAATTCTCGGATCCAGATGAAGAACTGGAGATGGTGGAACCTGAGAAGCAACTGAAACTTCGGAAGTCGGAGAAGCGGAAGCCGGAAGGTAAGAAGCCAGCGAAGCAGGAGATTGAAGACTCTGAATCCAATGAGTTTGAATCCGCTACTGAGTCTGAGGAGGATTCGGATGAGGAAGAGACGTCTCCTGCGACCCGGCAGAATCCGCCTCGAGCTGCCAAGATGACGCCAGCCAAGGGTTTCGGTAAACCGACAACCAAGCAGGGAGCCGGGAGTTCAAAGAAGTCTCGGATGACCAAGTAGTTCAAAGGGGACTACTTGTGGAGGTGGATTAGAATTTAGTTAGTTAGTTCCAGAACCGGAATCCTAATGTGGGTCCGGGTTCCGGAAGTTTAGGGATAAAGACTTTCCGATTAAATCGGGATTTCCTTGGTGTGTGTGTGAGGTTGCCCTGGTTTGTGGGCTGCCCTTTGTTGTTTTTAGGCTATTGACTTTTGTTTTGTTTTGGGTTTTTAAGGGCGGGCAAGTTAGTTGCCTCTCATTCCCTCCTAGTTGATATTCAAATTGTATTTCATTCCCTTTTCGAAATCTAAGCTTTCGGGTATGCATTTTCATTCTATCAGTGTATCCGGATTGTATTGACCAATGGTCTGACTGTTGGAAGGAAAGGACGGGTGAGGAGGAATCCAGATTTAGGAGAATACGGCCTAAGTCGGGAGTGTGCTATTGTAATGTTGTTGGATTGTTGACTTAGGAGTTGAGCATTGTGTCTTTAAATTACTACGAGAGTAGTCCGGATTTGAGTAGCGGGGAAGCGAGTCCGGTTGTCAAGCCGTGCGGAGGTAAGCGCCCGCCTGAGGAAGTTCCCATCTGTCCGGAAGATTTGGCAACCTTAGAATTCATCTAACCTCTAGAAAGATCACACCCCCATACTTATACTTGACTCTGAGATCTGTCGTTGTAGTTAGGGAGAGTGAAGTATTCCTGAGTGACCTAATTCCGGATTTACCATCCGAAAGCTGTGAGGATCCAGATCTTCTCGTCTTGCTGCAACCTTTTGAGTACTTGGGTGTTTTTATTTGTGTTTGTTAGAATTGTAGGAGAACAACGAGTGGTGAGTCCCTATCCCTCTAAAAGACCAACAGTGGACCCCCTGATGGTAAAACAGGGGTACAGAAAACCAGAGTGTGACTAGACAAAACCAGAATCCGGACAAAGAAGGATTCCGGATTGGATTCCGGATTGGATTCCGGATTGGATTCGGGAAAGTAGTAAGGAAGGATTCCGGATTGGATTCCGGAAAGTAGTAGCAACCGAAAGAGAGTGAATTGATGAGACGGATCGCTTGGATGTGTTTTGGAAGAGATCCGGATATCCTTAGTTTGCAATAACATCTGGAATTCCCTGGGACAATAACTCGTGTCATTTTAGCACAACATTGTGGCTAAAGATACTTACGGCTAGATTGCGCGTACGACACCTATCGCTCCAACAATGAAGCACCACAACAACTACGCTTCTGCTCTGTCTATTGTCGGGGAGATCTGCAGTGTTCTAATGGTTCTTCCTTCAGCTCTCGGCTGCATTGTTACATTAGAGTCCAGAAATATTTCTAAGGTATCTAGGTATTTGTTGACGATTGGTTAATTCCCAAGCTGCAACTACCCATCGTTCAAAGACATGTCACACAAATCACTTAGCAAGCAAGGAGCATGGACGTATTGTAAGCACCTGTAATATATATTCGTCATTGTTTGTAGGTTAGATCCGGAGGTAAATATCTTTACACATGTTCCTAGTTTCAGCTGGAATGACATAAAGCAGATTCTACAAATTCTGCTACTAAAACACTACGGTGCATAGTGAGCATGAATAGTCCTGTTATCTCAGTGTGATCCTCTCCCCTACTTTAAAGAGAAGGCGGTGAGACTTGAAGGGCCACCGCCAGAGTTTGTGCACGCAACTGTTGTTGTTGTCTGCTTGCTCCAAAATCAAGTCCTATAGAAGTTCTTGGAGTATTTTGCACTCATCCTCTCAGTGCATGAGATGAGTTTGTACCCAAAATCCTAAATGGCTGTCTCATATCCAAGCCTTCTTGGTTTTCTAAATCCCTAAATTCATTTCTGCTATCATCGCCGACTGTGACTGTCTTCCAAGTGTTTTGGAATCACCCTATACTCTAAACCCATCATCTCTCCGCACCCTAAATTGTTTGCGTACACCTTCTAAACTCTAAACATAAGCTAAACTAATATAACCACTATTTGTTCCTCTACCACCACTATAGCCGCTCTTCCTCACTCCTCCGCGCCCATTGTCCATCATGTACCCTCTCTAATTCTTGCAATCCCCTAAACAATACCTCCTCACTCCCACACGGCTACCCTTCCACTCTTCTTCTCGCTTCGATCTAGAACCACAGATATCATATCTTCTCACACCCTAAACCCTTATCACCACGGTTATAGGACCCTGTGACTGATACTTGCGACTTCCGTCTTCTAGACGGTATGTGCACTGACAAAATAAAACTCCTCTCTACCATATTTCTGCAACCTACTCCGCGGTCATAGGTCCGTCATTATTATAAATTTCAAGAGTATTCACACTTAAAATGTTCTATAACTTTTACTTTATTGCCCGCATTCCAAAAAATAACTAACTTCTAGCGCTCTACGCTCGCAAATCTACGCTCAACGCTCGCATCTCTACGCACACAAAATAGCAATTTCCTATTTTACCGTACGATATTATCCTTTTTAATCTTAAGATACTTCCAAATATTCTTAGTTTAGTCAAAGAGGGTTTTTTAGGAAAGATTTGAGATCTTAACTAAATCTAATCTTTGTTTCTAACCAAGATATTTTGTGAACTAACATAGAATTACCGCTAAATACTTTTAAAAAGTCAAACCTACAGCTGGACCCTCTCTATCCTTTAGGGAACAACTTGAAATTGAAAACCGATTGGGCCATTGCGTTCAGAAGACCCAAATTAGTCTAGGGGACCCTACACCCCATTCTTCCAGGCTAATTTTGCCTGTAAAAACCACTAACGATAACTTCAAAGAAAAGGTCAAAACTCCAATTAATGGAATTTGCATTTTCCAAGGAATCTAATTAGCTAGGGTTTCCCAGAAGGTTCATGGGAGCAAGAAAACATTCTTCATTTGCAACGTTCGGACACCCTGAACTCCGGATATGCCGGTCAACCCGCAGCCATGTTGTAAATTCTTGTTAAATTCAATGCCGTTGTTGATTCCGGTACTTTTGACTATTGAAAAGTCTTCAAACTTGACAGGTCGCTTATCGGACATACAAAACTCTATTCTAATTTTTAGTGAGATTTTACCGCACTCTAGGAAATTTCTATGAATTTATCATCAGTTTCAAAGGCAGTTGACTTCTCATGGAGCCATTGTGGAGTTTTGTAAAATCCCGAAACTTTTGGGGCAACTTTTTGAAAATTCCCACAATCTAAGGGCAAAACCAAATGTCCTATAATACAGTTCATAAGGAGTCTAAAATCAGACGCTCCTTAATAATTTCCAACCGGGGGGGAAATTGATCTGGTGCCGGGGTTTGTTGTAGATGATTGGCTCCTAAGTTGACCTCTTGGCATGCTTTTACCCTAAAAGCACCTTTCTTTATATTCCAATCACCTAACCCTTCGTCTACTTTGCATTCTGGCTTGATATTCTTAAATTACCTGCAATGTAATATAACTATTCCAAATCCTTTTGTGAATTGGATCTAGACTCTTATAAACCTATTAATAGACTCTCTTACTTAGCCAGGTCGTCACATGCTGCTTGCAAGCTTAGTTTCACATGGACAAGACATTAGGACTAGCTAACTCTCACATCCTCATTTCTCTCGGAAAGGCTAATCTATTCTCTTAAGTTCTAAATTAGGGCCTAAATCATGAAAGATACAATATGTTGTACTTCCCACGATTTTAGGAAGACTCCTCACTGACTTGGTATTGACTTCTACAAAATCTCTTTCAACTACTTATTCCATGCTATTTGCACGAAATAGGACTAAAAACTAACATAAATCACAAAAAATAAACCCATAGTCCCAAGTGCTAACTTGAGGGCTCACAGTACGCTATAATACATAAGATGTGAAAAAATAAACAAAAACTAATTTTTGCAAAGACAACCGATACACTCATGGCTTGTGGGAAGTCAAGGGGGGCATTTAAAAAAAATGGGGCATCTAATAAACTAAGGAGACATGTGTAAGAGAGAGTATTGATATAAACACTAGAAGAAAATTGCATTTAACTTGTCAAAAATTGAGTTTTACTTGTCAAATCTGTGTTGTGCTTGACAAAATTGCATTGTACTCAACAAAAAGTAAAGGTTGGATTTTATTGAGTTCTCCCTTCATAAAGCAAAATTTTGCTTTCCACCGTTTCAACACAGAATTTGACAAATAAAATGCAGAATTTTGTGATAGAATGCAAAATTTTGCGTTATGAAGGGAGAAGTCAACAAAATCCACCCCATACTTTTTGTTGAATACAACGTAGTTTTTGACAAATACAACGCAGTTTTCTTCTAGTGAAGATTACTATTGTAGTCTGCAAATATACCACAAGAGATGAAGTGCGTGGTCAATGAATGCAAGAATGAGTCTTTTGTGAATTAGTAGTCTTCACTGAATGAGGACTACCGTAGCTATTCAGTGAATTTTGTAGTTGTACTAGCTAAATTTTGTGTCCTAATTGTAATCCTTGATTTATCTCAATGACCATTTGGCAGTAGTTGACATTACAAAGACGGCACTTTGGCGTTGTCACTGAAGAGTGATAATAAAAGGGTGCAAGCTATGTATTTGTTGTTGGTTTTATATTCACTATAAGAAAACAAGGTTTTTTTTAATGTTTGCGAAAACACGACAAGACATTTTGGTTGATACGAAATTGACAAACATGGATGTCCAAAAAAATCCGTTATAATTGATAGGCCAAATACATGTTAAAAAACAAGGAAACATGCCAATTTTCAAGCCTATATTTGGAAAATGTCATAGTGACATAGATTCCCAAAAAAGCCAGGATGTGGCAAGTGGAGGACACGTGTCTTCCATGTTAGCACCAAGAGGGCAGGCAGGGCCATGTCCTCTTTTTTCATCCATCCCCATTATGACAGGTCTTATAACATGGGCCTCCAAAAAAAAGTGACGTGGCATTTGGGATTGCTGACGTGGACTAATGCGTCAGCATACTTTTATGCTATTTAAAAATTTTAGTATTGTTTTTTGAAACATCAATTAGACGTCCACTTAGATGTTTTTTGAGACATCAATTGCTGCATATTGTATGCATAGGATAAGGTCAATAGAAAAAAATCATTTAAAAAATAAAAATAAAAAAATAAAAAAATGAACAAGCCAAATTGTTGAATTCAACAGGAAAAAAAACTTACCATCTACAATCAAAAGAATTTTTTATGGCAAAATGAAGGGATTCATTAATTAAAACTTGGTGAGAGTGAAGGATATAGTGGTCCTATTTATATCCTTTGTTTGTCCATGATGAGACAAAAGATATGGGATAATTAGGATATGGAAATTTGACCATTGTAAGTCTTGACATTGTTTCAGACATATAAACGTTGTTTCATACATCTGGATGTTGTTTCAGACACATCAATGTTATTTTAGACATCTGGATCATGTTGCTTTACAAATCCCATATGGATTGCTTCACTTCCTACCACCCCACTTGTATAAAGACCATCTCTTTTCATCCATGCTGCGTATCCATCCATTTCTTTTTTTTTGCAAAGCATGCCATGTGGCTGCCCTTTCCCAAAAAAATTTGCATATGGTCAACATTTTATCAAAGATTATAGTAATTTTTACTAACTTATCTATGATAAAAATCAACTTATTTGCTCATGTGGCAATCTATGTTTTTGGGATGTCCCAAAAAACATCAATATGTCTTTAGTCATGTCAAATAAAACATGAACATATATAATAACATCAACTTGGATTTATACTAAAAAGCTAATGTTTTTGGCTACATCCATGAAAATCTACCTTATTGAGCCAGATATCCTTTGACATCTTCATGTTTTATCGAACATCGCGCGTTTGTAGTAAAATATAGCAAAAAACATGGGTTTCTTATAGTGATTGAAGGAGGTATTCATGTGAAGAAGGTTGTGTTGGGTTTTGATAAAGTATTGGATCAAGGCAAGCTTTTGGATCTAAGTTTTTGGAAAGTTGATCTACTATGATACCAAGTTTCAGATCTAGATCTATTATGGAGGAGGAGATATGAGACTATAAAACAAAGGTGTTTGAAATCTAAGATAGACAAAGAGGGTGCATTGAGGAACTTGGATCTTATTGAGTTTTTGCTTTATGGATATGAAATTTAGAGTGTAATTTTATTTGCTCACTTTCTATTTTGTATCTATAGACTTGGGATCTATGATCAATGCACAAAACAACAACCGGATGCAAAAACTGTGACTAAGCAAAGTTAGAGTGGAGAAATGTTCATCAAAGTTGGAAAATATCTTATATTAGGATGAAAGTTGATAAGTGAAGAGTTGATAAGTTAATCTGTTCTATAGAAAATTTTCAAAACATTTGGAGAGATTATCCATAAGATAAACTAGGTCACAGTTAGCTATGCTAGTTTAGGGTATCTCGGGAAGAGCAAAAAGTCAATAATGGAGAAATGTCTATCAAAGTTGGACAATATCTTGAATTAGGAAGAAATTTGGTATGTAAAGAATTTATATGCTAATCTACTTTGTAGAAAGACTTCAAAACATTTGAAGATATTTTCCATTAGAAATTTTCCATTAGTAGGCCCAAGGGAGCTATGCCAATTAATTAAGTTTTAGTGGAAATTATAGGATTGGAATTTGGATAAATGAGAGTTTGGAAAAAGATTTAAGATTGTTAAAGAACTTATTTAGGATATAAAACAATTCCATACAAAGCATTTCTATAGCAAAGGCCTCCTTCTATTCCAAACCTACTCACAAAACATTGTGACAACGTGCCATGGGATTTTTTCACTAAATTTCAAGGGTTTCATGGTTGATAAGGCAATGGTTAATTGACATGCTATTCATGTGGTATATGGAAGTGGCAATAAGAAAAAGTCAATGCAAGATCAAGGCATTAGATGATATTTGGGGGTCGCGGAGGGCCGTTTCAAGCTTGTTCCCTGATCTGCCCAGATCCAGTGAACGCCGGTACGAGTGTGTCAGAAAAAAAAAAATTTACCAAAATATCATTCTAAGCAAAAAAAATTTTTTTTTTTTTTTTTTTTTTGAAAAAAGTGACGTGGCAGTCGCTCGACTACGTCAGCCAGCTGCTGCTGCGCGTTCCCAGACTGCGGGAACGCAGCAAACAACAAGGGAACTCACAGCCTTCTAAGACCCCCCAATCTCATGTAATGATACTCTTGTCTATTTTACTAGAGAACGTTGTTGAACAGCCACACAAAAAGTACATTCAACATTTCAACCAAAATTCTAAAAAACTCATAAGAAATTTTGCAAACAATACATGGATACAAAGTCAATGGCAAAAACAGAAGAGAGATACCTGGAAATTAAGGATTGATGGCTGTCTTCAGTGTTACATCCGAAAACTCTCTCCGGCAACTAAATAATTGGCTTAGTTTCTGGTACTTCTATTATCAACAATGGGGCAAATTTATGGAATTGGTAAGTGACATGCCTCTTTAACTTCAAATTGCTATTTTTGAACGCCCAATTTTTTTTGTTCATAAACAAATTTATGGGTGTCAAAAATATATGTGGTTTTTGTTCATTCAATTTTCCTTGCATCCATAGAAATTGCTTTAATTTCAATTGAATATATACAATTTTTTATTCTCAAGAGGCATTTCGGAACCCAAAAATCCTTATCTTGTCATTTGAAATTGTTGTTATTTGTGGAAAAACTAAATTTGGAGGATCTAACTAAAATATTGTCATGTCTTGGGGGAGGCAATTTACAAATGGCTGCAAATATTAGGCGGAAGAAAGGAATTTGTTTGTATGTCGCCACCAATGACTTGATGTGGACTATTCAACAATTGATTAATTACTAGATATACCTAAAAGAGTATGCATCTAGCACTAGTCTCCACTTGGAAGAACTTTGCCTTTAAGCTGCAAGACGCACAAAAAGTCCAATAAAGTTTGCAGAAATCATTCCAAAACTACCTAGAACCTACCTATTGACAACAAGGTTCCCTATTGACAACAAGGTTCCCTATTGACAACAAGGTTCCCTATTAGAAAAGTGGGGTGATTGCAAGAAATACTTGTACTATTTCTTGTTACAAGTTGCATGCTGGTCAATTTTTTGGTTATGACTTTTGCATTTTGACTCCAAATGACTTCAAGCTCGTAGACAAGTCACTTCTAATATTATACACCTTTTCTAATTTTTTTGGAATTTTTTAAGTTTTTTTTACTATTTAATAATAGCCCCCGATATTATATCACACTTGCCAATTTGGGGATTTTTGGTACTATTTAGTACCCAAAAAAACGAATTTGGAGCTCAAATTTGGAAGAGATGGTCTTCTGATAGACTTATAGCTATAATTCAAAGAAGTTCTAAAAATGCTTAATTTTATGTAGTATAGAAGTCCACAAAAAGAGCTTCATTTAGCTTGTATTTTGAAACATATAAAACATATTTTTGGTGGTTTCTTTGGTGAATGACCATCTCCGTAGAGCTGTTAAAAATGGCCAATTTTTATTTCATTTATTTAAAAATTTTGCTTATTTTAAACTAATTTAAACACCAAAATATCTATTTTCTTGAGTTTTGGCACTTTTCTAGTTCTCCTACTTAGAGAATTTTCCTATGCTTTTCCTTTGGTGGTTATCCTCATTTTAAAGGTGTATACATTAGCCATATTTTTATATTTTTAAGCTTTTTTTTCTAATTTTAAAGTACTCTAGAAAAAATCATGAGTATTGCTGCAAAACGCAAGAAATAATACAGGTGTTTCTTGCAATCACCTAGTGAAGAAATATTTAGCTCTGCTAAGCGCAAATTATATTTGCCATGTGGATTAGATAAAGATTGGATAAAGACTCTCTTTGCAACTCCGCCATGATCTTGTGAACTTTATTGAGCCTAGAATTCAAACTCATTTGACCAAAGCATGCACATTGATGACAACATCATCAAAGGAAAAACCAAGCACAACACGTAATCCTTCTGTATAGAACATTGCTAGGTGCACAAAAGAAGGAAAGACTTGTCATAGAGTTCAAGTCAGGATGAAGAAAAAATGCGGTGTCGTGTTGCAAATGCAGACATTATGTAGATTATGTATATATATATATATGATTTAGATAGATTTTAATATTTGTTGCATTATAAAGAAGTTGACATCATTTGAGGTGGCTTCATCTCATTTAATATTCTTCTTTGTGTTTTATTTAGATTATACTATGTCAAACTAGAGGGTTTTTTTCTGAGTCTCAAAAAATTGGGGTTCTAGTTTTTTTTACCTCTACTAGATATATGTGGATTTTAGTTCTTTATTCCGTAGATAGAGTGGATAGAGTGAAGTTAGAGATAAGATAAGGTGGAGATAGAATAGAAAAGTAAAAGATAAAGAGATAGAGTGAAGTTAGAGTGGAGATAAAGTGGAGATAGGTGGTAAAAAGGCGGTTACTTTTCATCTTCTCTCCTGTTGTGAGTTAAGAGGGAAGACCAATTGTCTTGGGGATTATTGAGTTATTGTGTTGTTGTGTGTGTGGAGAGGTAGAGGTGTGTAGTTTTTGGTTTTAGGGAGAAAATCGAGTTTCGAGGAGAGATATCTCGATATGTATGAAAGTTTTGAAAGGAAAATTTGTGAGTTTGTTCCTTGTGAAATTATCTTTTCAAAATGAGTTTGCAAGCTTGATTTGAAGGATTATTGAGGGAGTTGTGAAAGTTTGAAGATAGAAAGTTTGCGGTTACCCAATTAAGAGGAGCCGAGATTTTCGAGGCCTATAACGGATGGACAATAGTTTGAATTTGTATGAGATTTTGTGAGGTTGAAGATTGTGTGACTAGCTTTTCAAAAACTCATTATACTTCATAATTGAAGTATTTTTGAGGGAGATATGAAGATTTGTAGAAGGAGAGGTCTGCTGTCTTTAGAAAATGAAGGCCGAAACTTGTTCTGTCTATAGTGTTTGGACAGTAGGTTAAAATGAATTGAATTTTGAAGGAGTGTTAGTATATTTTGTTAGCTTTTCAAAAAGCTAAGATACTTAACATTTGGAGTTGTGAGGCATCTGTAGCATTAGTTTGAAGTTCAGAGGTATTTTGGAGTTAGTTTTTGGTTTCCTTGTTGTGTTTTTGAACACTTCAAGAATACAAGACAAGGAGAAATGAAGAGATGAAGACTTGAAGACCCTTCTGTGTTGTGGTTTGTGGCCCAATTTGTTTATTTGTTATTCCCAGCCGGTTTTGGAGGCTAGTTGTTCTTCCTTTCTGCATTGTAAACCTGTTGCGGGCTCTGTGGAAATCCAAGAGTAGCCCCATTTTGTGTTTGTGGCGACGAAGTGGGATTAATCACCCACATAGTCGATCTTATATGTTGTTCCCACCGGTGAGGCACAATTGCTGGTCACCGTGGGTTTGAAGTTTAGGAGCCCATCATCCGGACGGCATCTCGTGTTATGCTGTCCCGTTTTACCCGTCCGAGGTCCGTGGTTTCTTATTACCTACCTGACTGAACCTTGACCCGTTTAGAGCCAACACAGGATAGGCCAACGGGGAGGAGTTTGAAGATTGAAGACTGAAGATTAGAAGATACGAAGTTTGTTTGAAGATCCTGGCTAACTTATCCCAGTTGCAGCCAAATACCTTGTGTATTCCCAAAGCGGGCTCCTCTCAACTCGACAGCGGGGCTAAAATAAATAAGTTGAAAAGAAGTGGAACGGCAGCACCTACCTACAATGGCCGAATGACAAAGTATAGAACAAAGGCCATTATTAACTTTGAGTTTTAGTTATATGCAAATGACCTCCTACGCTACGCAGGAGGCTCTAAGGTGAAGTGGGTTCACGATTGGCCACCTCTTCCAAGTGTTTAGCATATTGCATATGGGATGCATTTCACCAAAGTAGAGATACTTTCTTTGGAACAAGCACGATTCTAATTGCAAACCAAAAAGACTAGCGATCAAGTATTGCACCTCTTTAACAAAGAAAGTAAAATGAAAGGTGTGGCCTTACTTTACTCAAAGCAATATGATAGGGATCTATAATCAACTAACACTAATATGCATCCCACAAAGCGATTGGGAAAAACCATCCAGCATAATCTAAATGTGTTCATAGTCAACCACAACAACAAATGGGAGATAGCATAGAACTTAAAAGTAGTTGTTGAATCCATAATCTTTATTCCATACCCTAGCTATGATAGAGTGACAACTCTAAAGTCCGATATAATTTCCATCCATAAGGTCTATCAAATCACTACTTCAAACTTTCTTGTTTGTATTTACGCAGACTTCATTACTATAAGTACATCTGCATTTGTGTGAGCATTTCAATATCCAACCTTGGTATTAAACCCTTAAAGGACCAAGTGTCCGTTCAACAAACACTTGAGAACTTGGATAGGATCATACGAAGTCAAATTTTATTAGATGGTCTCATACTAGGCTTTTTCATCCCTTTTTGCGTAAAATTTTTTTTTTTATTGAAATCCCTTGGCTAGATTTTTAGATATCTTGCTCAAAAGTTTTTGGGTAGGTGGGGCAGCAGGGGCCAAACAAGTATAAGCAAGCTGGGTTGGCAAGGGCTAGGCATACATGAAAAACTGGGCAGGGAGAGGAGGCAGGGATGCTAGCATGTGAGCTTGTGAGCATGCGCTTATGAGCCTGTGATCCTATGAGCCTCATTTTTTTTATTCCGTTTAGGGTTTGTAAATTTGTCAAGGACCTATGACCGTAGAGTTTGATGTGAGGATCTTTGGTACAAATGAACAACAAATGAATATGCTACTATACAATTTTGTACCAAAAAATTGAACCAATATATTTCCAAAATTAAGGATTAGTAAAAAGAGATAATGTCTGTAAGCATATAGTGACAATAAATGTAGTTGTTTAGGATGTCTCACTACAATACCCATAAATGTAAAACTGCAATACATCATAATACCATCATAGGGGTGACATGTATGAGGTCTAAAATAGAGGGAGCAACAAACGTGGGTATTAGAGAAAATCTAAGGCCTCTAGAGGGCCGCTCTGTAGCCCTTCGAGGACCCAGTAAACAGTGTTTTTCTTGCTTAACTAATTGTTTTTCCGCTATTCCCATTCACCTTCAATTTTGATGTTAGATGCTTGTCAGTGGCTCAAAATCCAAGTCAAAAGTGTTTAATAATTAGGATTAAGATGTATTAAAAGCACCATAACCTTGACTATTAAACACTTTCTACTTTGATACATCTTTCTCTCAATCCAAATTGTAGAAAAAAATGCAAATGCCCCCAAATAGTCGAGTGGTTTACCATCAAGAATTTTTTTTATGCCAATGTGAAAGGCTTATTTTGTGGACAATTGAAGTGTTTGAAGATGAGAGGAGAAGCTCTTTATAGAAGTTGGGTAGTATAGATAGAACAATGCATATGGGATATGTAAATTGGATTGAGTAAGAGCTCCAACTCTCAAAGTTAAGTAAAAAAAAAGAAATTGTATTAAAAGCATAATTTTGGGCCTCATTTAGGCATAGTAAAACAACTTTTTTGAAAAAAATCTGGATAAACAAGCTAAGTTTCATAACCAAAAATCTTTTTGTGAATTCAAGTCTCCAATCATAAGTTATGGACAAAATTTAGACCAGATGTTTGAAAATGTCAAAGAAAATGTCCATAAAATGTTCCTTCAAACATTTGGTTTGAATTCTGTCCATAACTTTTGATTGGAGACTTGAAAGCACAAAAGGATTTTTGGTTATGAAACTTAGCTTGTTTATCTAGCTCTTACTAGTCCAAAATTTTCCAAAAAAGTTGTTTTACTATGCCTAAATGAGGCCCAAAATTCTGCTTTTAATACAATTTCTTTTTCTCACATAACTATGAGTGGTGGAGCTTCTATTCATGCTAATTTACATATCCCTCATGGCACCCAAGGACCACTCAAATCATTTGTAAAATCCTAAATATTAAAAAAAATCATTTTAAAAGGCTAAATTAGCTAAAAAATAGTATGCAATGACTTATTACAATTTTGCAAATTAACCTTAAAGGTGTTCCTTGGTTCCAAAGAGCACTAAACAATAGCCAGTCAATAGTGCATAATTGATTGTTATAGTTTTTAAATAAACTTTAACTTCTAAATGACCATTATCCCCTTGGGGGACAAAATGGATTTCAGGCAGGTTCCTATGACTTCAATTTTTAGTGAAACTTTTTTAACCTTCTTATAAGATAGAAAACTAATTAATTATGTGCAATTATAATTTTTATTTCAATTGATGCCCAAGAGCAAAAGTTATACCACAAAGAGCCCAAATTTTCAATCGGTAGGTAGAAAAATAAATCCACAAAAACATGAAATTAAATTTAAATTTTTTTTTCTTATTTATCATATTTTAATCCATATGGAAAGCTTTGATTCATTTAATTTGGATTAGTGATGTGAAGTTATGAACAATCTTGTTTTGGGGGCAATCTGATCATCTTCTTGAAAAAATAACTTATAGGGTTCATTTCTAAATGCGATTTTCATAATTTTTCAAAAAAGATTGTTTGAAAAGATTTAATTTGCTTGCTAGAACAATCTCACCATTAGAATTATTGTGTTTCAATTCCATCTTAGAGTTATCAAATGATTTATTTTTTTTTCAGTCTTGGACCTACTATTGCTTAAAAAAATTTAAGGATGAAAATCAAGTGTATTTTTGAATATTTTTTTCCTAGACTTTTAATTCAATTCTTTAGCCCAAATATTTTTTTAATTCACAGTCCATAGTGCAAAAAAGTTCTACAAATGGTTGTCAAAATCATCTGAAATTGCAGGCTAATGTTCAAAAGAAGTTTGAATTCTAATATCTCTCAATTTGAATGGTCAAACTTCATGAAATTTTTATCACATGATATCATACAAATAAAATAAAAGATCCTATAGTTAGATTTTTTTTAAATTGTTTCTTGGATGACCGCAACAGAAATGGCAATTTTGAGTGGTTTTTGACATAATATGGCCTTGGGCTTTTAGAGGTTAATTG
Source organism: Neckera pumila (assembly GCA_963969595.1). Taxonomy (NCBI): domain Eukaryota; kingdom Viridiplantae; phylum Streptophyta; class Bryopsida; order Hypnales; family Neckeraceae; genus Neckera; species Neckera pumila. Next base: position 13,450,142 of record OZ018411.1, on the reverse strand, counting down.
TGCTCTTTGGTTCCAAAAAGCACTAAAACACGGCCATATAACACTATATGATTCATTTTTATATGTCCCTAAGCAACCCTTAAATATGCTTCTTGGTTACAAAAAATAAAAAATATTGCCAAAGAATAATATATAATTGATTGTTTCAGTTTTGTAAATGAAACTTGAAGGCGCTCCTCGGCTCCCAAGCAACACTAAAGCATCTTTAAAATCGGTGATAATATTTTGTGGTCAGCAATGCATATTTCCATAATTTTTGAAAATTCATGTATCTTTCTACTATGTATCACTCAGTTTTTTTGAACATGCACTGCAATGTCAAAAAACAACTTTTTTAGATGGATGTTGAATGGATGACATTGATGAGGTTCATTCATCCATCTCATCTATGGTAGTATCATTTGTGCTGAGGAAAGTGGTTGCCCTCTATTGCTACCCCTTCATGGTGTGATTATTAGCTAAATTAAATATTTTGAATAATATTTTTTGAAGTTTTGTTTTTCATTATTTCTATTTTAGGGATATGACAATATTACATATTCTCCTAACATGTCTATTTCTAATAATAATTGTTGTAGTGGCATTGCTTGTTGCTCAATGCTCAAAACTTGTGACTCTTTGCTCACACTTAAACGTCATTGGGTTCTTGGGCTCATGCTCCAAGGCTCACAAATTGCACCTCTGGCTAGAAACCCAATTGTTTTTTCAGATAGTTACTATACACTGACTCAAGTTTCCAAAAATGAAATGACCAAAGGGACCAAAATTTGTGCAGTTAAGTAAAATCAAACTCTTTCTAATTGATACAACTCTTTTTTACTTATTGATAACACTAATATTATTGTGCCAAAAAGAAAACCTTGCTTCAAATATATCCTTCAATTCTATACTTTTTTGAATTTTGATGGCAATAGAGAGTTACGAATACATACTTTTTAGTGTCACACAATGCACCAAATGCAAAAGAAACTAGTCAAATAGAAATATTTCAATTATTTTCACTTAGAGCAATTGAAAATTTTTTATTTCATCATGCTCACTCACATCCACCACCAACAGATTTGATCATGAACTCAATACAAATAGAGGAGAATCCACCTAATTAATTCATTTTGCACATCTGACCTGAATGATATTGTGCTAATGCTGCTATCACTAGTATTTATGATTTGAGAGATGAATTCTTAGAGTCAAGCTTGTAGAGTTGGTAAAAGGAGGAATTGTTGACTTGACATAATTATCTCATTTTTATTTTTTCTTAAGTTGATAAATTGCAGTCTATCCTACACTCAAAAAATTGACATCCTAATTTTACACAAGTTCAACTTCTGAAATTGTTATCTGGTTCCTATCTCAACAAAGTCACAAATTGCAAGCTTCTACACTTATCTCTAAGATCAAAGTTTGCAATCTAAATAATGAGGATCAATTTACATTGCAAAGGCTCCTATTCTACCATCAAACCTCCCGCAAATGTGAATCTAAATAGAGCAAACCAAAATAATAATTCAAAATTAAAACCTTGAAGATGGAATTTGGCAATCTTCCCATAAGTGTGAATAACTTCTATAGAAATATCTCCAACAATTAATGCAAGAGGCTCCAACAAACATGCAGTGTAAAATGGATGTATTCATTATTAGATTTGGGGTCTTTGCTAAAACTACTCCCATTAAGGGACATTTGAGGCCTCTAGAAGACTGCGAGTTATCCTGCGTTTCCAAATTGCGGGAACGCAAGATAATTGCTGGCTTATATGGCCGATACTGTGCTACATCATTTTAAAAAAAAAAAAAAAAAAAAAAAATCGGTTAGAATGATATTTGGAAGAAGAAAAGAAAAATTGAAAAAAAAAAATTGACAGCTCGTATCAACTGTTCACAGAATTGGAATATTAGAAACAAGCCTAAAATGGTCTTCTAAAGGCCTCAAATGTCTTCTAATGCTTTTAACAAAGTCCACGTGTGGTCATACCTTTTAGTTAAATATTGCGTCAATTAATACAAAACTAACACTTATAAGAACATCGACACATTGGCTCCTCAAGCGGAATTTATTGAAGGCAAGATTTAAGGCCCAACCAAGGCATTTTGTATTCCAATTGAAGGCCAGCCTTGCTTGTTGGTAGAGGCTTGCTAAATTGAAAAATACGCCACATTGCACCATTGTGGAGCTTGGTCAAGGAAATTTGATGGGATGGATTGACTCAAATTGGGCTAGCCGGTCCTTAAGCTTGTTTATAGAACAATGCCCGCAAAGAAAAGAATTGTGCAAAAAAATATGTCAAGGAAGAAGGCGGAGCCTAACAAGGAGACACTTTTTCCTATACAATTTCCAACAATAAGGGTATTATTCAACATAAATTGCTAATCAAAAAATGTAGGAATTTGGATGAACAAAAAGATTTCTAGATGAAGAATTCATAATATCCAATTACATGGGTGGACTTGCGTAATGCTTTGGTTATGCAAAATAGCTATAATAACTTCTTAGACTTGAAGTTGGTTTTAATATAAATAATATAAATATCTTAGTTATTAGTCTAATTATCCTTTCAAATAAGAATGTAAGCTTTTTAGACTAATAGATATGGAATAAGCTTAATAAAAAGGCAATATGAAAATGTGTGCTTTTTTCAATACTTTATATAAGACAATGATTTGTCTAGGAGATCCTTAGCTCAAAAGAATATAACTCCTTTTGAAGTAGACCTTTAATGTTTGTCAACCGAATTGATTATCGTTTATTGTAGTGATTACAACTTGTTTATTTGATTTAATAATATGTGATTGGATATTATTGAAGTGGAAATTGCACTGTTGTAAAATTAGTGAGAAGACTATTGATGAAGTGAATATTGTATTGTAGAAAAGCTTTGAAGATGATGGTCTTATTGTCTTGGTGTAAATAATTGTCTATAAATTGTGATAAAGTAATTAAACGCCATTGATCATCAATTATTTATTTAAAATCCTTTATATCTTAATTTACCTTAATTACATTCAAAAAATAGTTTCATTTGACCCCCTTCAAAGATCCCCCACGAGGTATAAGTTACTTTGGTTTGTATTTGAGTAGTTTTTCTTTATTATAATAATCTAGAATTAAATTTAGGATTTTATATATTGCAAAATTTACAAAATCAATCAACTCTAACAAAAATCTTGTGTAATTTACATGTAAAATAGAATCATCCATTCCTAACTAGAGAGCCAAATCCAACCTACAGGGTGCAAGGCTATTTCCAACCAAGACAAGCACAAACTTTTTTACCAAAGCTTGAAATTTATTTTTTATCTCATTTTCAAGCATAAGACTAATAAGATCATGACACATGTCCCAAATTGCACCAAATTGCATAGGAATCAAAATAGTGAACAAGAAAGTAGAAAGTAGTGATAGAGCAAGAAAGTAGTCAGCTTGAATGATTGGGATTGGAAGAGTTTAGTAATTAGCTAAGGGATTGGAGCACTTAGGCTCCCAAAATTCATAGTACTTTCAATTTTGGGAATAAAATTACAAAAAATTGTAGTCCTCATATTTCCTATCTTTCTAAATGGGAAAAACTTGCATTGCTTCATAATGCTCATACTTTGTCTCAAAATCACTTAAATGATCAGATATGGGTAGTTCTACCTTATTGGAAGAACTTATAGGCCCTGAACAATTGTTGAATTGGGCCCCTTTTTGAAGAGTCTAAAACACTTTTTACTATTGGCATGTAATTATGGGAGATGCCTCACAGACTTGGGCCACACAAAAAAATCTTTAAGCACTTCTTAATTTGGAAGGATGTCGATGTTCTAAGACCAGAATTTTTTCTTGATTTTTTGCAAATTTTTGCTTATACCTTTATATTAAACAAATATTATTTACCTTAATTTCATCAAATTCACCATACAAAAAGTTTTTCTTAAAAGTCAAGCATTGGTTAGGATGAATGAGAACTTTTGTGGTCAAAAAAGCCCTTACAACCTCCTTATTCATCGTCCAAATTTGGGATGTTGGAGTGCTAAGGGACTAGTCATTACAAATTGGAATTCTACTAATGCAAACTATCCCATATATTCCAGTCTAAACTTCCATTTTGGACATTCTAGGAAGCCACCTTTTAAGTTGTTTATATTTGAAAGCAAAAAATACAAAGGAAGAAAAAAATTGCTCGCTTTAGGGTTTTGATTGCACAAAATGAAGGCAACATGTGTCTAGAATGGACAAAATCTATGCCTTAATTAGACATTGTCATCTATTTACTTTGCATTGGTCTCAAATCAATACAAATTAGTTCACTTTAGCATTAGAGGCATGCAATTGGTATTGAAATCATTATAGACCAGACTGGGCATCTGTGAATCCCTAAAGTTCTATGACTATATTTTCACCGAAATGCTAAAAAATTGCCATTTTTAGTACAAATACCAATTTTTTGATAAAATACTTTTTTTTGTCATGTGTAGCCATAGGATCTTGTAGTACACTGACTTGAGAACATGTGGAAAAAATTTCAAACATTTCCACCATGAGGATTGAAAGATATGAGCATTTGAAATCACATAATTGTTATTTTGGGCCCTGCAAAAAAATGGTCAGCTACACTTCACAAGCTTGCTTTTCTATGAATAAATGTCCAAAATGGTGGTGCTTCTTTGGATTCTTTTTTCTAGACAAATTGGCTAGATGCTTGAAACTTTTCACATCATTTGGAATTGTATAACATATAGGAAAAAGATAGTAAATAGAAAGAAGTAGAAAATGATTCAATGAACTAAATTGTTAAGAATTTAGTTATGAAATTGAAAAAGGCTAATCCAAAATGGTTGCAATGTTGCAATAAACAATTTAATCTTATGATTTTATTTATTGAAAATTGAGTAAGATAAACAACTTCAATGTTTATTTTAGAGTAGAGAATTCATAATTGCACGCAAACAAAAACTCCTCATAACTTTTGACTCATTGATCAAAATGGAATGATTCAAAGCTTTCCAAGTATATATAACTCTAGAAAACCAATTTCAAATTTTTGTTTATGAAAAAAGTGGTTTTTTTTATTTGCCAAGATTGCCTACCCAAGGAAAAAGTAACAAATTAGGCCATAGCTTTTGACTCATATTTTCAAATGTCATAAAATTTTGTTCACATGAAAGATATTCCTCTTCCAAAACTTCAATTAAAGTTTGGGCCTAAAATACGCAAATCTCTAGTTTACGTACCTGCACAAAATTTCTATGTTGCCAAAAATGTATGTTAGTCCATTAGGAAGTTCAAGGCAACAGTTCATATATATTTTTTTAAATCACATGAAGTCCAAAAATTATTTTTTCAATTGTAACGGTTTTTCATATTACTTGTAAATATACCAATGAAATTTATTCCCACATTTTCCGGATACTAGCAGAATTGTGCTGCACTAGTCTTTTGGCCCGGAATGTAGTACACAAAAAAATAGTGAAATTAGGTTGCTTTACCTGAGATAATTACCTCATGGACCAATGCTTATTCCACGTGGAGGCGCATGCCACTCTCTGAACCAGGCCTTGAACTGGTGCATAAATCTATGCCATACACATGGCTCTAAACTGAATGCATCATTGTACAAAAGCAGTGAATATTTCTACAGTGTAAATTGTCGAGAAATTAATGTGAGGCAACCAAATTTCACTATTTTGTGTAGTTTAGTTGACGTGTAGTGTTTTTTTGTTTTTTTCCTTGAAACACATGGACAAATTCCATGACGTGTAGTGTTTTCATTGTCAGCATCAAGAGGTTTTCACAGTTGGCGCACAGCCCCATGGATCCAACTGGAATTGACAACAGGATTCACAAGCATGCTAGAGCATTGGATTACACAGCAACACAAATTGTCACACTTCCCAAGGTGTCCACAATACCATATCCAAAGACAACAACACCTGGTTGATTTGTAAGCAAATGTTGGAATCTGAGATGGATGCGAGCTTACTGTCACTGACAGTGTAACTAAGCTTAAGTCACATAACTTAGATTCATCTCACGTGTTGAAAGAAGTCCAGAAAAATACATTGACTTCTAATGAATTGACCAGAATCTCAAAAATGCAAAAAACCTGGCATACAATCTGAAATTCATCTGTGTTAAGTAGACTGTGCTTGTGCATGTCAAGCTATTTTGTTTTATTTTATTTTATTTTATATTTTTTACACAAGTAAAGAGAACTTTTATTGCAAGAAAAAATAAGAACAAGAACCCAAGGAGGCATGCAAAAACACAACAAAGACACAAAAGGCAATAAAATACAACTAAGCGCCAATGGAGGGGCGGTTCCCGCCCACTGCGGAGCGCCTAGGGAGGTTGAAACACAAAACCGGCTCACAGACTGGAAAGAGCCCAGCTCGGCAAACCATCAACCATGGTGGCAAACATCTCAAGCTATTTAAATTTCCAAGAGATCCCTCAACAAGTTCATATTGATTGCCAAAAAATTCAAAGTGCAAAAGCACGTTCCAACAGCTCCTCCAACAGCTATTTCAACCTCATCATAGTCATCAGTAAGAGAGAGAAAGAACAGCGATCTAGTCAGTTAAGGACTGCAGCTGAGAATTAAGAGTCGCTTCGTTTAAGACAACACTCAAAAGTCCATCATCAGTAACTAATTAAGTACCCAGAGGGTATGGTTGATTTAACATGAGAGCAGTGATTAAGCTTACATATTACCTAAATTAGATGCAGATGATGAGAAGATTTTCAATACATACTGAGGAAGAGCAGACATGTTCATCAATACTTTGTATCCTACAAAAAAATGGGATACCTTTGACAGTGCATGTCCAGTGGAAGGGCTCCTGTTGCCTACACTCACTTCATGTGATAAGAGTAAGGTAACTACACCTAAAACCAAAAATTGCACGCTTTCTAAAATCACATATTGGATATTCTTGCCTAAGTGTACTCCCACTATTCATATGACTCTATGATCGCTTTTACATACACCTATTCTCAACACTTTGAAAATTCGTAGTTTATTCACATGGTATCCAAAAAATACATTCTATGAGAATCTAGAATCTCTTTTTGACTAGCAATGGGACCCACAAATTTTCTTTCAATATAGTAGTGAAAACCATGCTGAATCATGCTGAATTGCTTAACTGTGCGATTTTAAGGCCAATTACCTTAAATCCTCATATAAGTGCCTGCAAATGATTCCATCATAAAACTATCTTGGATTTTAATGAGTTTGAATGGTAATTGAAAGAGGATTCTAGATTGTTTTGACGTATGTATTTTGGATACCGTATGAAAAAAATCTTAATTTCAAATTGATGATTATCCCCTCAAGGCCTAACTTTTTGACAACGGAGGTTTTCAATGAATTGTTCCATTTTTTATATTTTTTCCACATAGATGTACTTAAATTTTTAATTTTCAACCGTACAAAAGTAAAGACCATTTTGTCTAGTATGTATGAAATTAATTGTAAAAAATATTGACCGTTGGATTTTAGATTACAACATTTTGGATAATCAACTTTAAAGGCAAAAAATGCAGTTTTTTGGAGAAGAAAAATTATTGGAAGGTGAATATTGCTTTTTTAACCCCTAATCAAAAAATTGTATTAGAATCTAAAGTAAAGGAAATATTTTTTTAATTTAGAAAATAAAAAATTAAATACTCTAATATTTGTACACACTTAAAACAAAGAGAGTAGAAAGTGGACCAAATCAGATCCTACAACATTTTAAAAAATTTACATATGCGTCAATTTTTGAAATTTAACAATTAATATTATTAGCATATTGTTTGAAACATCTTCATAAAATTAAGAACCATTCTAATTACTTTGTGTTCTTAATCACACCAATTGAATCTTGTATTTCTAGAATTGATAAAAATACAAATTTGAATCTTTTTTCTTTACTAGCCCCAATTGTTTGCACAAAGTAATTCTAAAGACTAGAAATGTCCAAAAAAATGTCTTCTTTCTAAACCTACTATTCCTTTCATTGGAAAAAAAATCATGTTTGCTCCCTTTTTCTATTAGAGTATATTTCCTAATAAATTCGTAAGTGCTTTTGACATTAAAGTTTTAAAAATTGGAAAATGCAAAGAGTATGTCAATTTGTTACTCTTCAAGATCCAACTTTACAAAATATTGAGATTTGTTTCATCCTACCAAGAATTTATCATTGAAAATTTGAAGAGAAAATGTTGTTACCTCTTCGTCTTTGAGGGATTAAAGCCGCGTCCAAAATCAATCCAAAGCTCTCATTGTTCTCTATGTACACTTGAAATAAAAAAATTATGTGAAAGGTTGGTTGAGCAATAGGACTGCAGTTTGATGTGTTTAGTAGACTTTTAATGCTAATTCTTAATTCCTAAGCTCCCAAGCAAACATAATATGGCTTTCAATTTGTTTCAAATCCTTGTGGATCCTTGAAATTGCCTAATTATGAAATTTGTCAATTAGAAAGGGATAGTAATCTAAGGTAGAATAAGAATGTATAATCCAATTGATGATAGAAGATTCAATTCAACATCAAAGTGCTTAAGAGGCAATTTAGGAACATGGTAGTTCTCAATAATTGATGCCCCAATGACTATTAGTTGATAGCTTGTCATCTTCAATCAAATTACAACAATTATACTCATAGCAAAAATTTAGACCTCACTTGGATATAGTAAGTCATTTTTTTTACTCAAAAAAATAGATCAAATTACAAAATATGGGGTAATCATCATTGGTAGTAACATGATTCCTTTACAACTTCAAAAAATTGATTCAAGAATTGAATTACCATACATAGGCATACATCTCCCTCTCTATATATATGCAAATATGATTGTTGATATAGGTGCAAATTAGTCTATAAATTTTGGTAACAACCTAATTTTATACCAATATCTAGGCAAAGACTTCAGAAAATAAAATGAAATTTTAAAACAAAAATGTTTGGCTTTAAGGTTGTTAATTAAGGCTTTGGCACATTGACTGACTCTCCACTCAAACACGCCAATGTACTTTATAATTACTTTTGATTTATTGTGCTCAATGGAAGTCTAAATATTTGCTACAAATACAATCTATAACATTTTGAGCTTTGGCATATCCTACTACATATCAGACATGTATTGTTGTATCATACCACTTGTATTTAGCATTTGTTACCTTCCCACATTCCAAATATAGATTGTACATGTGCTTTCTTTGTCATAGCCTTCTTTGTCCAATATTATATAATTAGATCTATAATGTATGTCCTAAAAATGAATCTTTGTAATCATTATAAATAAATAACTTCTCAAAATCATGTATGTATGCATTGCATAATGGACATTGCACTCAATAGCCAATATTTGCACCGCACAAGTTTCTTTGTCCTATTTTGAGGTTAGATTTGTAGACTGGTTCTACACAAAAACATCTAAATTATGGTTTTGGTTGCATTAATAGTGGGATTTTTCAAGCAATATATAAAGATGAAGGGCACAACAATCAACAATTCTAAATTTTATCCTTGTTATTATATTGAAAAAATATTTAAAACATCAAACAACTATTTATTGTGAACATTGTATATCATGAGATTTTACAAGCATTTTGACAACAAAATTGATTTATAGTAGAAATTCTTATTCAAAATTGCAAGGTCAAATTCTTGAGTGCATAAATTTTATAAATTGTTGTCAAAATAATAAAATAACAAAAATACTTCTACTGTAACTTTAATTAATTAACTCCCACTTTTGCATCCTACAACTCTAATCTCTCTCTATATATATTACTCTAGGATTACATTGTTCTTGGTTGATTGCATTCATCCCACTAATCTTTTTAATTTTAATTATTATATATTTCATTCATTAATAATATTCAATATATAGCAAGTAATCTATTTATATATCAATCTAAATGTTTTATAAATTCATGTTCTAATTGTATAACATCAATTTTGAGTATTTGATAATGAAGATGTTTGATAGTTTTCTTTAAAATTTTCACTAATAGTATATTTTAATCAAGCATTATAATCTGCTAATTGCAGTAATAATGTATTCAAATAAAATCCTACACACATGGGGTTGTTATAAGAATCAAATCTATTTCAATGGCAAAGTTTGCTACAAATTGATCATACATGAAGAATAAGAGATTATCCAACAATGAGTCTTCCACATTTATAAGGAGCTTGGCCAAGTTTGGACAATTAAGAATTAAAGGCTGAAGGTCTTTTACAAAACATAAGCGCATTACAAAATATAAACTCCACGACTTTCTTGAAGTTTGTACCAAGAGAAAACATATTAAGCATTATAATTTGAAATAGTTGATTTGGTCAAATTGGAAAATATTTTTGTATCAATTTCAATTAGACTTTGAAGTATTTACCTTAAGTTTGAACATCACTACAAATACAATTTTTATTTTGAGCATTTGAATATTGTGGGATTGGCAAAAATCAAAGCTTTGTTTGGTTTGTGAGATGGTATTGTTTCAAAGAACTAAGAACATTGCCACTCATGCCCTCTAAATGAGCTTGGAATGGCAAGAGTATGGGGAGGCTATGAATCATTCCCCACTGTGGTCATAGCACAGCCACTATCTCAATTATGCTCACTAAAAGAACCTCTGGTGCCCTTTAGAAGCGATGCTACTTATGTTGGCATGGCCCACAAGAACCACATCCTTACTTACTTTAGTTGTTGTAGTGACAATAGAGAGAGAGAGATTTGCCAAGACTTTCTCGACTCATGTACACTTTCCACCAATCTAGATGGCACTTGACTCTTAGTCTCCCACCCATCTTAAACTGTCCACGTAAGGTGGATTGAGTTTTCTCTTTGTCTCTTACTTGTGTTTTTTAATGCAATGGTCACACCATTACTTTAAAAAAACAAAAAAACTCCGGGCCCTTCAGCTTGGAAAGCATGACCAATTTTTCCCTCTATCTGATCAAATCACTTTTTGATTGGGATTCGATTAGACTTAGAAATTTGAAGAGGAAAAATAGAAAATGGAAAGAATATTAAGCTGATTTCAAAGGTTATGACTTTTCAATCGAGATTGTTGAGCAGGATATAGTGGGAATATTGTTGCCTCATTGAAAGTCACCCAAGCCTCAAAAAAATGATCCACTGAGGACTCTGTTCTATTTTTTGGTTGCTGCGTACAGTTTCCTCTATCAATGGAAATTGTCCATGTGTTTTAAGGGGAAAAAAAACACCCCACCCTGAGCCCGTCATATGTTTTTTGGCTGGACTGGAGGCGAGCATCTCCTACACCCCTCCAAAAAATCCTCCCTTCTAATTGTTTGGATGATAAGCAATCAATTCTAGTGTTTTCACAGATTATTTTCACTTTCCCCTTCAAATAAGGCCATATTTGAAGGGGTCACTAACCCCTCTATACATGAAAGCTTACTTATTGCTTTTGCAAGTTCAATGACTTGTGATTGGTTGGAAGTATATTTTCGGGAGTTGCACTATTGGGGATACAAGTGGCCATCCCCTCTATATTATGGATTGAAGGAGCCTGGCTATTTTTGGAGGGCTGCAGAAGATGCTCTTACCATTCAAACATTTCACTGTTGGTTATCAAAGTGTCCTGAATACAGTATCAGCAACCTGCATACAAATCCATGCCACTCCGACAGTCTATTTTCTTTAAAGAAGACAAGAAGTCACAGTGTAGAACTGTTAAGTTATCATAAAACTGCAGCCTAGAGATTTGAATATTTGAGCCAGCTGGTGACAAGCTACTCAATAGTATGAGTGATCCAACACTTCAAAATTCGAATACTGAGTACTGTAATGTTCCTATTATTGAACAGAACATTCCTTTTTACTGGTTTTTGTTAGCAATTACAATACATGAAAGCATGGTATTGTGATACTGTATGCAAAAGGTATAAGTGAAGGTTGAAAGTATTATCAGTAATCTTTGACACCAAGAAATAATTCGGAATTGATACTTAGGCATAGGAAAATGTAAAATTTGAGAATCGTGTGCATGTGTGCAATGGGAATGCAAGTTCTTTCACATAGCATTTGATTTTTTTGTGACAAAATTAACATTTACTGGAAAGTTTTTTATTTTTTAATATTTGTTATTTCGAACTTTGTGATTTTCAGTAGATTGTAGATACAATTTCTAACAAGTAGCAAAATATGAAAAGATTAGAAACAGTCTGCAATTGTCTGCTCAACATAACCTTGTACTGCACAGTGAATGGCTTGTGTAGTACCTTATACCTAATTACTGCTTATTTTGCATGCCCATACAATATGTAATTTGAGGCATATAACTTGCATGGAGACTGTAGACTAGACAGTAAGACTCTTTGAAACTTAAAATACATTTCACAAATTTTGGTCTGTGAATACACAGCAAGCTGTAACTACTGTAATTTGTAAGCTTCAACTTAGAGAAGGCACTGCCTGATCATGCAACAGTAGCACAATCTAGTGGCACTGGCAGCAGGAATTATCATATTTGTTACAGTTTCACAAAATTGCTGCACTGGAAAAAGGCACACAACTCACAACCAACAACGGTTTCAGATGCCAGTACAAAACTGTCTAGAATGCTTTGAGACACTCATCTCAATTCTACAGTCTATACCTGTTGTAGATTTAAGGCCTCTGTTTAAGTCAAGGGCCTAAAAACCCATCTAAACACTTTGAAAGTCCAACTGAAACTATAAGCACCTAAGAGCATCTCTTGCTCCTTCAATCCAGATCCATCTGTTGTAGAGGGGATGACCACTTGCATCCCCAATAGTGCAACTCCTTAAAATATACTTCCAACCAATCACAAGTCATAGAACTTGCAAAAGCAATAAGTAAGCTATCATTGATTATGACGACTTGTTAATCCCAAGAGAATATAGAGGGGTTAGTGACCCCTTCAAATATGACCTTATTTGAAGGGGAAAGTGAAAATATACTGTGAAAACACTATAATTGATTGCTTATCATCTAAACAATTAGAGGAGAGGGGTTCTTTGGAGGGGTGTAGGAGATGTTCTAAGCTCAACATTTTGGCATGCTAGAATTTGCTAAAATATCAAACATGAGATTAATCACTCTCAAGTACACTTACACCAATGAATGTACCTATATGTAAGAGCGCATGTGAAAAAGATAATACTGCACAAGTAAACAACAAGAGGTCCTTTTGCTAATAGCACTGACAAACCATGATCATGATTATAGTTCATGGGCACCTCAAATTACAAAATATTTCACATATATGATATTATCATGGATTTTACTAAATAAATGTAGGAATTTTAGTGTGGTCATACTTGACAATAGCTTCCAACCATTCTAACTAGCTATAATAGTAGTGCTTGCGGTACAATGTTATATGATTCTATCCTTGGATTTTACTTAGGAAATGTGGAAATTTTAGTGTATCACAGAGTAAGCAATCACACTTGACAATAGCTTCCAACCATTCTAACTAGCTAGTAGTGCTTGCGGTATGAATTAATGGTCAAATTTGAGGAATTTTAACCAAATATGCTCTTAGAGCTCATTTATCTAGGGAATAAGAAGATTCATTGTTAAGAAAGAAAAGTTCACAATTCAAAAAAGTTGCAACTCTTTATTTCTCAAGAACTATTTTTATTGCTTGCCTAACAACTGAAGGGAACCACCTAGGAATGGGATATACCAAAAGCACAATGGTTTGGACTCCCTTTTGAAAAACTTTGTTATCATTGTCTCAAAGGTCGCCTTCCATACTTGACAGTAGCTTCCGACCATTCTAACTAGCTAGTAGTAGTTGCGGTACAATGCTAATGGTCGAAATTGAGGAGCATTAACCAAAACCACTCTTAGAGCTCATTTATCTATTACCTAGGAAATAAGAAGACTCCTTGTTATGAAAGAAAAATTTAATAGGTGCAACTCTTTATTTCTTAAGAACTTGTTCTTATCTTTTGCTAACAAGGCAATTCACCTGGTATGATTGGTAAATACCAAAGCACGATGACTGCCTCTTGAAGACTTTGTTATCACTACCTCAAAGACCACCTTCTGAAAAGGAGGTATGATTGCACCTTAACTAAACCTCTCAATTACAAGACTCTACTATCTGGATAAATATCAAGCATCCTTCACACATGTACCACATTCATCCCACACTCAAAGTCTCTTCAATCTCACCGCCCATTTCCACCACGATACAATTTGAATGTGTGACAAGTTTGCTTGAGCCAAGGCAACGATACTATAGTGTGGCATTCTAGAATGTCAATAATAAGAAAGAGGGTTAATTTGAGTGCAGTAACTCTTTCGGGCACCCCAGGCAATCAGACAACCCTGCCAGTATTAACTTACTCAGTCACCACCGTAATCATTGGATTCAATACACAAATACATACTGCCTGTATTGCGAAATGACAAAAGAACCACAGGCAGCGTACCATCAGTACTGATCACAAGTGTTAACTGACAAAGAGGCTACCAAAGGTTTAAATTAACTTGTACAGTACAAGGAGCCCTGTGAACGTTGCAGTGAATTTGAAAGGGAAGAGAATGGCAGCTGGATGAGGGACACACACACAGGGTCCCAGACTAAGCTTAGCTGTGAATCCTGTGATTAAGCTTAACCTAAACAGCTAGAGACGATGAATTAGAGACGCCAGTAGCATCATTAATGAAGGGACCGTCACAGAGGGTCATGAATTAAGGACAGCCGCCAACACCCGCTGGCCTCTCACACCAAATTAGTACTACAAGACCGTTTTGCTCTCGACCTTTTCCAGTCACGAACTGAAGCTTTAGTTAGCTTCCTACTTCTACCCTCGGGCCCCATTACAACTCAGTTCTTACCATAGTGCCTGCAATTGTAGTTTTGCCCGGATCAGCTGGAAACGAGTGTGCCCAGCCTGATTTGAGAGAGTAAGAGCTCCACGGCAATGCACTTGGAATTACTCTGCAGTTGTTGCTGTTGCAGCAATTTTCGAGCCTCGCATGACCAATTGCAACTGTTGGATCTGGAGTGGGCGAGGTTCTGACTTTTGCGGTATGTGATTGAGCGTTGGGTGCGTCGAGGGTCTGTGCCTGGGTTTAAGAGAAGCACGAGAGGGCTTTTGGTGCATTGAGGTTCGGTGGGTTTAAGGGTGGCACAAGTGAGTTTGTGGTGCATTGAGGTTCTGTGGGTTTAAAGGAAGCTCAAGGGGGCATTGAGGTTCCGTGGGTTTAAGGGAAGCTCAAGTGGGCATTGAGGTTCTGTAGGTTAAAGGGTACAAGTAGACTTTTGTTATTTTGAGTTCTGTGGACGGGGGTATTGCGTGGGGATGGCGGGAGGTGGGGCGATGGCCCCGGCGGGTAAGGGTGAGGATTTGAACCACCATGCCCTGGAACAACTGCCAGGCTTGGCATACTGCATCAATGACAACCCCCGCTGGCGTGAGTTCTCTCACTGAAATGTCAATTTCATTTCGAAGGTGCATGCGTGGTGTATATCTCTTCTATAGTTTGATAGTTGCGATTGTAACTTGTCGGTTCGATAAGCAGTTTCGAAAATTAAAATATGAGCAGTTAAACCATCCTTGCAAAAGGAAACAATGGTTGATTGGCGAAATGCAACAGTTTTTTGAAAATCTGGTACGGTGATTCGTGACGTGGTTGCAGCGGAAGCAATACTTCTGGCCTTCCAGCATTACCTTACGATGGTTGGAACGGCGGTGCTGATACCCCTCCTGATCTTCCAGACTAACACGGGTGTGTCTGCTGCGGTAATTTCCACACCCTCTTGTCATTCTAATTTCTTGTTCTAATCCACCGATCATACATTTCCATGCATCCAGATCAAGCCTGCACACAGCATGTTTGCATTTATTATGAGGATTTTGAGATTGTGTGGTTCTTTTAGTCATCGCTAATTGATGAGTGGTTGCAGTTTGAGACGCGGGATTTCGTGAGAGTGATTCAAACCGTGGTCTTCGTGTCCGGCATCAACACTTTCCTGCAGACGACGTTGGGCACAAGGCTTCCTGCCGTCATGGGAAACTCCTTCTACTTCCTTGCGCCCACGATCTCCATCATCCTCTCTCCGGGCCTCGCTGAAATTGATGACCCACATGAGGTAAGCTAAACAGAGTACAGTGTAACTGAAAGATCTGGCGATTTGGTTCAAATGTGCTCTCTGGGTCTGTCACCGACACTCAGTGGTCCCGAATGTGATCTTCATATTTAGCTCACGTCGCTAAAAGCAATGCATTGTGTGCAAATTATTTAACTCTGTTGCTCACATTTTCTGAAGCCGTAAAAAGCTTTGATGAATATAGCCGCGTTTGCGAGCACTGTTGGTGCTTACTCTCGCTTGTGGATGCAGAGGTTTATTCGATCAATGCGGGAAGTGCAGGGCGCATTCATTGCGGGATCGGCATTGAATATTATATTGGGTTTCAGTGGATTGTGGGGTATCGCCGCTCGGTAAGCAAGCATGTCTAGTATTTAAAGCACGAAAGGTGCCTTTCTGAAGGACTTCTGTGGTAGGAAACTAAATTCTGTGGTATCAATGTGTGCAGATACATCAGCCCTATCGTGATCGCCCCCGTAACGGCTCTCGTGGGACTCGGTCTTTTTGAACGTGGATTTCCAGGGGTACTACAAGACTGTCCTCATCGTCTCCAATTTTCTTGCTCAATTCTTGAGTTAATTCTTCTACTTGTAGTCCATATTTGACAATGTTGTTGCGCAGGTTGCGAAATGTGTCGAAGTTGGCATCCCAGCTCTCCTTGTGATCCTGCTTCTATCGCAGGTACTGTCATAGGAGAAACTATCTCAATCGAGTGAGTCTTTGAGCAGTTGCAATTTGGGTAGCTGGATGAGCAGCTTCATGAATCTGACATTGGAATTGGGGTTGCAGTATCTGAAGCATTTTCACTTCCGAGATATCCACTTCTTCGAGCTCTTCCCGATCATCCTCGGCGTGGCGGTTGTATGGGCGTACGCCGCCATCCTCACAGTTGCAGGTGCTTACGACCACGCTTCCGAATTGGGGCAGATCCATTGCCGCACCGACAGAGCGGGTCTTGTGAGTGCTTCGCCTTGGGTGCGAGTGCCGTACCCTCTGCAGTGGGGTGCTCCGACCTTCGACGCCGGCAATGCTTTCGCCATCATGACCGCCGCGTTTGCTGCTCTCGTTGAGGTAATTGAGCTTGATCAGAAGTGCTTACAGTTTGCAAATTTGTTCATGTGCCTGAAACTGTTTCCAAACACGGTGGAACTCGTCGCTTGAGTAAAGAGAATCTCGCGGAGACTAGAGTTTTGGAGAAACCATTAGTACAATTTGCACTTAAAATTATTCAGAAGTAGCGCAGCTTCCGTCGAGGTATTTGAGCTAGATTTGAATAGGTATGTAGCTAGAGTTAGCCAGATCGAGCACAATTCTGCTGTGAGGTTCGATCGCTCGCTTGCGGAATGTACTCACTAAGATGTGATGTTGCAGTCCACGGGAGGCTTCTACGCCATCTCCCGCTTGGCTGGAGCCACACCGCCGCCGCCTCACGTTATCAGCCGCGGCATCGGATGGCAGGGCATAGGCGTCTTGCTGAATGGCGTCTTCGGGACCTTCACTGGCGCTACCGTTGCTCCGTAAGTCCTCGTTCAAGCTCCAAATCTTCCTAAACTTTCACGTTGAGTTGCAAGTCTAAATAAGAATTCCGAATTTCGATGTACGTCACTGATTCTGGTCATACATAGTGACTACATCTGCGATTCACTTCTCATACCGTGATGATTTGAATAGGTTGTTGCCAAATCATGCATCATGCTCCTGAATGGATCCAGCACCCGAAACCTCAAACTGAACTCTTAAGTCCAATACGATCTCTTAGCAGGAAATGTTGCTTAGTACAAATCAGGAACTCTGGCAGCTTGATCCGAATTCTAATATGTCCATAACACTATCAATCGGCATTTAGCTTCAATCAAATCAGAAGTCACGTACTTTCTTCAATTTTCTCATGAATTTCAGATTCTTGAAATACTGAGTAGCCGACCTCGTCGTTGTGCAGTGAGAACGCGGGTTTGATCGGTCTGACTCGCGTCGGCTCCCGCCGCGTGATCCAAATCTCCTCCGCCTTCATGATCTTCTTCGGCCTCTTCGGTAAATTCGGCGCCATTGTGGCCTCTATCCCTCAACCCATTGTAGCCGCGATACTCTGCATCACTTTCGGCATGGTGGTCGGTACTGGAATCTCCCAGCTCCAATTCGCGAACATGAACATGACTCGCAACATCTTCATTGTCGGCATCGCCATCTTCCTTGGATTATCAGTCCCCGAGTATTTCCGTGAGTTCACTATCCGTGCAGGGCACGGCCCCGTCTATACTGGAGCTCGCTGGTTCAACGACATCGTGAACGGCTTCTTCTCCTCGCCGGTGATTGTGGCACTTATTGTTGCAGCGTTTCTGGATAACACCATGACGAGGCATGTGTCGAAGAAGGACCGAGGCTTGCTGTGGACCAGAAAGTTCCGGGTGTTCGATCGGGATGCTAGGAATCTGGAATTTTATAGGTTGCCTTTGGGGTTGCACAAATTCTTCCCACCGTCGTGATTTAGGGTTGCAGTCTCATCTAGACGGTTGCGTCAGATCCTTTGCTGAGAGGATTTTGATTGCTGAGGGGACACAAGTCCAGAGGCACTAGGGTGACGGTGGGGAGGGAGGGGTCATGGGAAGTGGTCACCTGGAAGAGCTTCTCCTTTTGTACACTTGTGAAGCAAATTTTGTTTATAAATGTGCTTTTTTTTTTTGCAAGTCTGGACTTAGTCGTTTGTTTGTCTTCAGTTTGCTTCTGGAGGATGGGTACTGCCATTATAACACCTAAAACACTCTCGACTCTTTAGATCGGTGTGAATGTCTTTAGGAAATGAATCTGTCTTGGAAATTTGGAAGTGACAACTTCTTTGTAAATAATTCTTGCTCTGCGTACGGAGTTCAAGTAGATGACTCTAGGAAAATGTTTTGCAAATTAGCGGAGATTTGAGCGTGTCCACTGTATAACTGTAAAATACTTAGTAGCAAGTGAAGTATACTGCGTGTTGCGTACCGGTTTTCAAGAAAATATTGGGTTAACATCGAAAGGATGATGCGTACAGTCTGCGGGTATTGATGATCCGCATTCTTTCTCTTACTCACAGAGAAATTTTATAAAGAAGACAATGCCAGGTCTGGTTACAATGTGTGCAGTGGTTCGCCAAATTTAAATAGACTTGCTGTTTCGAAACAGCTTCAAAAGGAGGGACCAAGTCTGGTGAATGGGGTCATAATCCGGCTAAGGAATGTAATATACCATCGGTCTGAAAATGTAGCTTCTCATTTCAAACGCAGATTTTTCGATTCAGTACACACTTCTAGGTTGCACCTGAGAAATCATAGTCGAACCTCATGCGAAACACAAATACAATATCTAAGTCTCTCGCTTAGATCATTATCGAGGTGTCACCTTCAATGAGAAATCTCACTTTTATCACACCTGAAGTCAAGATTAATTTGTACTTTGCAATGGCTTTGGCCTTAAGTAGAATTGTAGGACCTGATAACATGCATACGACTACATCTCTCTCATTAAAAGTTGCTGATTTCCACCCCACACAACATGAGTGTTCAGACCAGTCTTTAATTATCAGCTATGAGAACTCACACTTCTTGACCATAGATGGCAACCCAAAAATTTACAAAAGCCTGAACATCATTGAGAAGTAAGGTAGAAACACCCAATAGCATCCCTGTACCTAATCTTTGTTTCTAGATGGACATTAAACCGTCCTTAGACTTCCATTGAATGGTCTTTGACATGTGTCATAAAGTTTTCTCCTCTCTTCATTGTGGTTGAATAAGTGCTGAATTCGTCAGAATTCATATTCAGGTCCACCTATACGACGGTTCCAGTGGTCTAGGGGATTGCAACTTTGAAAATTTATAGAAAATACATGCCAAGTCCAAAAAATATATATATATTTTTTTGAAAATTCATGATTTTCTCTTGCATTTACCATCCAAACTAATTTTTTGAAATGGTGCCTCCAAATATGCTGAATCCCTTATTTTGATGTTTTTGGGTGCTTCCACCTTACAAACATGCAGACCCAATATTCATTGAGTGATAACCGCTTGGCTTCTTTTATGTAGGGTTTGACATCTCCCAGTCTCCCACTTTAGGGTACATACAGTATTCACACCAATTGGGCATATCTTTACTTTTTGGAGAGATAAAACAAATCCAAGAAGATAAGGAGGCAAACAACTACATTTTCCTCCCTCCAATTTCCATCCTCCATTGTTGGTTTTACCTATTTTAACCCTTTGCTTACCAAATCCTTTTTAGAATTGTTTGGACAACACTTCTCTCCAAACACTTTATTCATTGTCCACAATTTGGACTTTGGACCTTTAGGATTTAATTAATGCCTCCTTGTTGTGAATTTACCCTAGAATGTACTCAAGAGTAAAAATTGAGCTGTTGGACACTAATAGTCAATCATTTAACCAATTTTGGAGTAGATTGTGTGCTGTATGAGGTGGTGGAAAATTTTCCCATGTAGAAAGATAGGAAATATGGAGGTTGCAAAATATTCAAAAATTTTATTTCCAAAATTGAAACTATTGTGAATTTTGGGAGCCAAAAGTACTCTTGACTAGTAGCCAATGTCTACAGTCTTCCAATTCCAATCATTGAAAACACTACTATCCCGCTCTCTACTTCCTAATTTCTTGCTCACTACTTTGAGACATGTGCCATTACCTTATTACAGTAGAACCTCCCTAAGTCAATCCTTCATAAGCAAATAAACCTCTGTAAAGTAAATTTTGTTAGCCCTATGCTAGACTTGTCCCTATAACAAATGTTATGACTAAAAATGACCCTCCATAAGCAAATAAAACTTCCCTAATGTGATCCTGTCAAACTATGTCAGACCAATCTAGGACCGATCAGTTTAGAGAGGTTCTAGCACTGGAGTCTCAACCTTGAAAAGGACCCCAAAACACACACACACACACATTCCAAGCTTTGGTTAGAAATCTGTTCCAGCCTTGCCGTTGGAAATACTGCACCTCTACACGTTGCATATTGGTGCCTCAACCTTAGATTCCTTTCCAAGAGTGTTAGTTGAGGGAGCTCCTCAGCTTCTCAGCTCCTCAAGAATCTTACAATCCGCCGCCTCACTTAATGCTCGGCATTTCAGATCTGTTGACCCTTAAAGCTGTGATTTTGATACAGACTGCCAGTTGCGTTACGTAGGATACCTGCTTGAATTCAAAGAGTTGAGTACACGACTAGTGGAGTCACTGGAGTGAGTCCATCCTCCATAGTCCATCCTCCATAGCATGCGAGGCACTATTATAAAATCCTCCGGATCTGAAACGTAAACTAATCCTTCTGTAGTCTCAGAAATCCTGACAGCCAAATCTTTCAAGGCCTTTCCTCGATCAGGAGTCTCCTTGATGAGGATATCGATTCCAGTGTACAACGGAATTCCGCACCTGACACTCACTGGGCTTGGCTTGACGTAAGTTTCTGTGCAGTCAAACTGGGTCCCTAAATCTCTGCCTCCTGCAAAACAGCTGCTACACACTGATGGTATGACGCCCAGTTTGACACTTTGCGGCTGTCCGGGCTTAGGGGGACTCTTGCGGGTGTACAATGGGTACAGTTCATTTACGAATTTTTACTCCCTGGCAGTTTTCACTACACAAAATAGTGAGATTAGGTTTCCCCACACTAATTTCTCAACAGTCCACACTATAGAAATGTTCACTACTTTTGTGCTATGACGCATTCAATTCAGAGCCATGTGTATGGCATAGATTTGTGCAATCAATTCAAGGCTTGGTTCAAAGAGTGGCATGTGGAACAAGCATTGATGCATGAGGTAATGTATCTCAAGTAAAGCAACCGAATTGACAAGGCAATTTAATTTCACTATTTTGTATACACTAAATAGTGCAATTAGGTTGCTCCACACTAAATTCTTGACATTTTGTACTATATAACTAAGTGAAATTATTGCAGAAGGATGCAGTAATGGAGGACTCATTTGTCTTGCATGGGTTGGTGCACTGCTTGATGGCTTGGGTTTAGAGAATTGCATGCACCTCTATGTGGACAAAGCAATGAGTCATGAGGTAATTCTCTCAGGAAGGCAACCCAATTGCATTATTTTCTATAGCAAGCTCCTAAACTTCATTAAACAATATCGTGCTAAAAAATGAATCATTTTCCAAACCGCAAGTTGCATTGGAATTGTAGAGAAGAGTACTTTATCACCATAAAAAATATGTACATGTGAAATTCAAAATCATACAACATTTTGGATGTTTTTTGTACACAATCTATCATCTAGTAGTACCATCATTTGCCAAAATTTATGCTCGTATTTGATTGGGCATGTTCGAAATGATTGTTTGTGATAGTTGTAGAGACACTTCATTCCATACCACTTGACTTGCTTGAATGATTTTTTGCTTATTCTTCACCCCATTGCAAGTTTTTTTTGACTATCTTCCAATGGATGGTAGATAGTGTATAAAAGAAATCCAAATTGTTGTATGATTTTGGATTGGTTCATTTTTGAGTATGTTAGAGCTTCCTGAAGTTGCTAAACTCTATAATGTAAACTGACTGAAAGATTTGTAAATGAGTTGTACCCCACTGTACAATGTATAGAAGATGAGTTGATGCCAGGGTCTAGTTTTCCCTAGCAACCCAAAAAACCCAGTTTAACCGTGTAATACTGCTGCGGATACTACGCGCCAGATGGATGCCAAATAATACTTCTATGTAAGACAGAAGTGCAAATGTTCATCCTTGGAATTTTGTGCAAAAAAGAGAGGTCTTGTAGAGTAGATTGATTTGCAACTAGTGCTTTTGGTTTTTTTTAAGTAGATGATTCACATTGTACCAAAAAAGATGCTTTCTAAAATGTTTACCTTGCCTTTCACGGTTAACTGCTAAAGGACCAACATGCATTTTTTGGTTACATAGAAATTTTGGGGATGTACATGTGATTGGAGATTTCCATATTTTGGGCCCAAATTTTAATAGAAGGTGGGGACAAGGAATATCTTTCACATGCACTAAATTTATACATTTGAAAATATGAGTAAAAAGTTATGACCTAGTATGTGTCTTTTTTTTTTGGAAATGGGCAGTTCAAGCAAATAAAAAAAATCACTTTTTTCAAAAACAAAAATTTGAAATTGATTTTCAAGATTGATATATACATGGAAAGCTTTGAATCATTCCATTCTAATAAATGAGTCAAAAGTTATGAGGATTTTTTGTTTGCGGTCAATTAGGGATTTTGTCATCTATAATAAACTTTGAAGTACTTTATTTTACTCATTTTTCAATATTATTTGAAAAAAAATAAAATCATAGGATGTAGATTGTTTATTACTCCATACAACGTTGCAACCATTGCGATTGGCATTTTTCAATTCCATAATTGAATTCTTAACAATCTATTGAATCATTCTCTACTACTATCTACCTACATGACCTGAAATATTTTAAGCATGTGGCCAATTTGTCTAGGAAAACTAATTCAAAGAAGCATCATCATTAGGGACATTTTTTCACTAAAAAGTGAGCTTGGGAGAAGGCAAGGTTGCCAAGGCTAGTGTAGGATTCTCTATACCTCCCTATACTAGAGGGAGGCAGTGAGTTGGATTTATGAGATGAGATTAGGTTGTTTTGGGTTGAGGTTGCTAAGAGGGGATCATTTATGCTCAATTTAGGGGTGAGCTTTGGATATTGTAGGGGAGGAAAATATTTGTGTGGAGGTAAAGTAGGCCACTGTCTAACCACTTTTATATATAGGCATGGAGGATTTGGAGAGGTGTAAGGTAGAAGCACCAGTAGTCGATCATTTAAGGAGTTTTGGAGCAGATTGTGCGCAATATGAGATGATGGAAATTTTTCCCATGTAGGAAGATAGGAAATATGGAGATTGCAAAATTTTAGAATTTAATTTCCAAAATTGAAATTACAGTGAATTTTGGGAGCCAAAAAGTGCATTTCACTAGTAGACAATGTCTAGAGTCTTCCAATTTTGATCGTCAAGGATGCTCACTACTTCGGGACATGTGTCATAACCATATTAGTCCCAACCTTGGAAAGGACAGAAAAACAACACTCAAACCTCATTTCCAACCTAAGGTTGGAAATAGCACACCCTACAGGTTGGCTACTGGGCGTGGTCGACAACTGGTGCTTCTACCTTAGCTTGCAATGACACTAGATCAAGGCTTGAACAGAGGAAGTTGCATAGATAAAATTCTATTTGTGTTTTGATGCATGTTGGTATGGTGTACTGGGTGAGAGAGAAGAAAGTCATCTCTTTGAAGGTGGATGATTAGAGGTTGAGGAGAGATAGGGAAGGGTGGAGAAAATAATGCAACTAGAAGGGGGGGTACTAAGGGTGTGGGTGTCATGTGCACCTTTGTTGGCACTATAGATACCTATAAGAATTGATAGGTTGTGAATTCACTTGCCAATGCAAGGTACAACATATGCAACAAAAAGATGATATAAGTTTTGGATCTTCCATCACACATGGTATTATAATCACCAATTGTGGCAGAATTTTTGAGATACAGGGTGAGGGAGATGTGAATTTGTAGGCACTCACATGGTGGAGTGGATGGCTAGCTATGAAGTGTTCAAGGAAAATGTTGACCTCCTTTTTTACATAGAGAGGTAAATTTTTTCCTAGAGGATATGGGATTTAGAATTTAAGGGAAGATTTATAGAAATGGGTGAAATAATGTTATTTTGTCCTAGGCTAGATCCTCGGGGGGGCCAATGGAGAAGGGAGAATTGAGCAAAGACGGCACTTGAAAAGGGTGGAACAAGTGGATTTCTACTGATAAAAGGAGGGTTGAGGTTTGATGGGAATTATGGTTTGGTTTTGAAGTAACCATGGGAGAAATAAGGCTTGAGGGTGGAGATGTTTCTACATAGAGTAAGAAGATTTGTTTGGAGATACAACATGTGGGAGTGCCTTAGAAAAAATCTAAAGCTTGTAGAAGGCCATTTAACTTTTGGCATCAATGCAAATACAAGGGGAAAAAAAAATCTAACCCCTAAATGCCCAAACACCGTTTTTTGGCAACATAGCAATTTTGGGTAGCACACTACAAAAGGAATTTTTATTTTTTTTGTTTGAAATTTTCACACGTCCTTAGGTACATGACGTGTGAAACCTTAGGTCCAATAATTTTCATACAAAAATACTTAAGAATTTCTGTCATGTAGCTTACCATGTACCTTAGGTCCAATAATTTTCATAACTTTTGGCTATATGGTTAAAAACTTATTGTATGATATATAATTTTTTGCATTTAGTGGGCAGCCAAGCAACTCAATTTTTTTCTTAAATCACTATAAAATAAATAAAAATATGAAATTAATTTTATACATGAGGAAAGATTTTAATGATTCCATTTGATTAATGAGATGAAAGTTATGAGTAGTTTTAGTTTGAGGGTACTTATAGAATTTCTACTCTAAAATAAACTTTGATGTCATGTATTTAACTCAATTTTTAGTATTTAAACAAAAATGAAAACATGGGATATAGATTTTTTATTACAACATTACAACCGTTGGGATTGGCATTTTTCAGTTCCATAACTAAATTCTTGACAACTTAGTAGTTTGAGTCATTCTCTACTTCTTTCTACTTACTATTTTTTTCCTATATGTTGTATAGTGCCAAATGATCTGAAATTTTTCAAGCATGTAGCCAACTTGCCTTGAAGAATGAATCCAAAGAGTAACCACCATTTTGGACATTTTTTCATACAAATTGTAACTTTATGAAGTGTAGCTGCCCAATTTTTTGCAGGGACAAAAAAGATTTTGGTCAATTCAAACGCTAGTATCTTGCAATGCACATAGTGGAAATTTCTGAATTTTTTTTACATCTTTTCAAACCAATGTACTACAAGATCCTACAGTTACATATGTCCAAATTTTTTATTTATTTTAAACTTGGTATTTTTTTCTAAATTTGGCAATTTTGGAGCATTTTGATAAAAACATAGTCAAATAAAATTAGGGATTAATAAAAAATAAAAAATAAAATACTATCAATCTAATATAGCACTTGAGGCAATCCTCTACAATCCCAAAATTATCTCTAATAAGAGCTAGGTTTGTTTCTTCGTCTATTGGCTAAAATTGGTGTGCCAATTTGAACAAGCTATCGTATCTAAGGATCCCTGTATTCAATAGAAGGATTCCTTTTGGTAGAGGAAGCAATGGAGGAGGAGAAAGAAGAAATGATGTACTTCCCACCTAGAGAAAGACTACTTTTGCAAAACATATTAATTGTGCATTTTTCTAACAAGAATTTTGTTTCAAAATAGCCATATTCTAAAGAGATGGTTTGGTAGAAGGAAGTGTAGAGGGAATCCTCACACCAGTTTGTGAGAACTTTGATCCCAGAATTGCAGCCTTAAAGTTTTTCAATGAGTGCGGTCTTGTTTGTTTTTGTGGAGTGCATAAATAGCCTTTTCTGGAGCAGAGAATTAAGAGTCACTAAGGTGGTGACTAATGTATTGGACAACTTGGCTATAGCTAGGAATGTCATTGTATCCTTAGCTCCTTTAGCAAATGTCAATGAGTAGTTCAAGAGTGAAATAATTTAGGTGCACAAGAGTTGTATCCAATTTGGGCTTGCAACCACTACCTAGAGAAACCCTAACTTATATCGGAGCTAGGAGAGAACCAAATTGCACCAAAGAAACGTCTATATAGACCTTGAGAGTCAATGATCCTTGGCACAATAAAATTGAGTCACGAGCAAATTTATGCTTAACTCCTAAAGGACTACACATTGTTTTTTGACAACATAGCAATTTTAAGCAGCTCACTACAAACAAAGTTTTTATTTTTTTTCTTTGAAATTTTCATACAAGAATAGCTTTAAGGCCCAACAATTTTCATAATTTTTGACTACATGGTTAAAAAGTTATTGCATAATATGTAATTAGTTGGCGGGCAGCCCAAGCAGCTCAAAAAAATTCTTTAAAAATCACTTTTTAAATAAATTAAAATTTGAAATTGGTTCTTTAGATTTATATATATGCGGGAAGGTTTGAATCATTCTATTTTGATTAATGAAAAGAAAGTTATGAGGATTCTTAGTTTGAGGGTAGTTATGGAATCTCTACTCCAAAATAAACTTTGAAGTCCTTTATTTAACTCAATTTTCAATATTTTTGAAAAAAAATAAAAACATTAGGTCTAGATTGTTTATTACAACATTACAACCGTTGGGATTGGCGTTTTTCAATTCCTTATCTAAATTCTTAACAATTTTGTATGTTGAATCCTTGTTTACTTACTATTTTTTTCTTATATGTTGTGCAATTCCAAATTATCTGAAAATTTTCAAGCATGTATCCAGCTTGCCTTGAAGAATCAATCCAAAGAGTAACCACCATTTTGGAATATTTCATACAAATGTGACCTTGTGAAGTGTAGTTGCCCGGATTTTTGCAAGGACAAAAAGAGGATTTTTGTGAATTCAAACGCTATTATTTTGCAATCCACATGGTGGAAATTTTTGAAAATTTTACCACAACTTCTCAAACTAGTGTACTACAAGATCCTATGGTTACATTTGTCCAAAAATGTTTTTTTTCTAAATTTTGATAATTGTGTTAGAAATGACAATTTTGGAGCAATTTTGGTGAAATCATAGTCTCTGATCATTAGAGGTTAATATGTAGACAATTGATAAAGTAGACTTGCTACAAAGCTGCTTTGTTCACCATTCGGCGTCCTCATCCCTACCGAGGTGTCTAACCTTTTTGTGTCAATGTAACTAGACCCTTACAATGTCTTGAAATTTAGACCCCTGATATTTGGTTATCATTTTTTTTCTTGGTCATTGGATGGTTCCAAAAATATTGGTTCATAATATTATAGAATAAGTCAAAAGGTTCTCAATTGTAAATGATTAGAGACAAATTATTCTTCAATTGTCAAATTCTCAACCTTAACCCCTAAAGGACTGTTTGTCCCCTTGGAGGACAAATCAGGTCCGGGCAAGTTCCTACTGTCTCAATTTTTTGTAATATTTTTTAGGATTTTTTGAAGTTGTGTATTTTTGTGAGAGCTTTGTGAATATATAATTTTTATTTTAATTGATGCCCGGGAACAAAAGTTATGGCACAATAAGCAAAATTGGAGTTTGGTGGGGAGCCCAAAAAAGATCACAAAAAGTCAAAATAATTTTTTTTCAATTTTTTTGAAAAGATTTTTTCAATTTTTCAAAGATTATATTTTTGTCTACATGTGAAGCTATGTTTCATTCAAGTAGGACTAAAAATGAAAAATTTAAGGACAATCTTATTTTTTCAGGCAATCCAAGCATCTTTTCAAAAAAATAACTACTAGAATTTGTTTTTCAATGCAATTTTTAGAATTTTTCAAAAAAAATTGTTAGACAAGGTTAGATTTTCTTGCTAGAACAATCTCACTGTTGGGATTATTGTGATTCAATTCCATCTAAAAGCTATTAACAATTCAATTTTTTCTTCAATTTTGAATCCACCTCTATTTAACAATTTTAAAATGAGTGAAAATTAAGTTCTTTGTATCCTAAATTTTTTTGGGAGACTCTTGACTCAACTTCTTAACATAAAGAAGTAAAAAATCAAAGTTTATAGTGCAAAAAATTTGAACTAAAAAGACTCAAGGCCAAAAAATCTAGTCAAGCAAGGTGCAAAAAAATTGTTTTCTTCACTTTAAATGCATATATCTTGCAATCTACATGGTCAAATTCTCTGAAATTCCTTCCACATATTCACATACTAGTCAAATATAAGATCTTATGGTTGGATATGCAAGAAAAAACAATTCTTAAAGCTCTTTTCTCTCTGCAATAGAAATGACAATTTTGAATGTTTTTTGATAGGAAAATCACCTTGATTGTCCTTTAGGGGTTAATAGAACCTTGATTGTCTACATTGCTTAGTAGAGACTCATCACAAGTTGCATTACAATATCACATAACATTAGACTACCAGTCTTGACAAATCTTGCTTAAAAATCTTATAGTTTTGGTAGCTATAATTAAATTTCAAGCAATTAGCAACAAATTTATATGGGAATCTGATTTTATAGTCATTCTTTTTACCTTAAATTACCAATACATTTTAATTGGATCCAAAATTTTGTCAATAATAAAGCATAGTTGGATCTAGGCAATGAAATGGTCTCTTTTTGAATCATTCTATCACTAGAAGAAAACTGTGTTGCTCTCCATAAGCTCTCAACAAGTTCTCAACAAAATCTAGTTGATGTTTTTTGTTAGAAACACACTAGAAAAAAACTAGAAGAAACTATGTTGATTTCAACAAAATAAACTTGACGTGTTTGTTCAGTCCAACACAAAATCTGCATCTTTCAACTTCTTTCAACTCAGATTTTGCGTTGGAAACAACAAACACATCAAGTTGTATATAAGGTAGAATATTCTATTGTTGTTATTCCATTTAATTGCTAGATTCATAAATTGATGCTAGTACATACAACTCACATCTCAAACTTCAAAGACAATGTAGAACAAAGGACAAATGATTTGTATAGTTTCCACTCAAAAATGCATTAAAATTGTATAAATCAAATGTGTAAAATATTTATAATAAAGTAGGTGTTAATCAATTTTTCTAACTCAAATTGAAGTGAATGTACCATTAGGAAAAGTTTCAGCCCTCAAAGGGGCTGCGAGTTTTGCACCCCCGAGGTGCAATTAGGAAAAAGAATAGAAATAAAAAATTATTTTTTATTTAAAAAAAGTTGGGTGCTGACATGGCACTACTGGTGCCACATCAGCACCACGTCAGCTTTTTTATTTTTTTAATATTTTTTTATTTTTCTGTAATTGCATTGTGGGGGTGCCAAAAATCAAAAACTCGCAACCCCTTGCAGGGCTCAAAATTCTTGTAATGTGTTGAATATGGAGGTGCTTTCAATTATTTAGTCATTTCATTTAATTTGGAAGAAATTAAATGCCCTATTTATTGTAAGTATCACAGATCAAATTTATATCACTTTGAAACATCCAAGTTGTGTAGAAGTAACAAAGTAAGATCCAAGTTAAATTGGCACTTTAAAATCCATTAACAAAAAAATTAATGGGTGTTTTGAAAGCTCTTAGTCTACTAGTTTCTCAGACAAGTTTTTTGTGCACTCAATATGCACCTTGTACTTTTGACATACTTTTGATTTTTCAATCACTTTAAAAAAAATCAATATTTGATTATTACAAAATTTGAAGGAATTTTAGATTTGTATTTTTTAGAACAAGAAAATCGAAGTTTTAGTCCCTAAAGGACCATTGTCCCTTCAGGGGACAAAAGAGAATTTGGGGTATGTACCTACGGGCTGAAATTTTGTCTTGATTTTTTGAAACTTTTTTGGAAAATAGAAAAAATGATTAGCTTTGTGGGAATATAATTATTTTTTCAATTGGTGCCTGGGAACAAAAGTTATGCCCCAAACAGCTCGAAACTTGGAAGGTGTGTGTGTAGAGGGGGCAGCAAAAAAAAATTCAAAAATTTGAGTTTGAAATTTTTTTTTCACTCACAGATTATTATTTTGTCTATTTGAAAATCTTTGATTCATTCCATTTGGATTTGTTATCAGAAACTTATAGACAATCTTGTTGTTCGGGCAGTTAGAGCATCTTCTTAAAAAAGAAAAACTTATAGAATTCATTTTTGAATGCAGTTTTTATAATTTTTTCAAAAAATTAAATTCTACATGGTTTAGTTTTCTTGCTAGAACAATCTCACTATTGGAATTAGTGCATTTTAATTCCAATTTACAGATATAAATAATTTAGAAATTTCTTCTATCTTGTACCTACTTCTACAAAACAAATTTTGGAAGGAAGAAAATAAGCTTTTTTGGATTTTTTTTTAAATAGACTCTAACTCAATTCTCCACCATAAAGATTTAAAGCTCAAAACTCTGTAGTGCAAAAAATTAAAGTTAAGAAGGTTCAAAGTCAAATAATCTAGTCCCGCAATGTGCTGATTTTTTATTTTTTATTTTTTTGGAAACAAATGAAAAATCCACTACATTAAAAAGAAACCAAAGAACAACAGCCTAGCCTCTAGAATTGGACAAAAGAATTGAACAAATATGGCTCAAACAAAAAACCAAAAGACTGCTAAATGAAAGAGCAGAAAAATTGGTTTTTTTCACTATAAACGTAGATATCTTGTAATTTGTGCGGTCAAAAATTTTGAAATTTTTTCCACAAATTTACATGATAGCAAGGTGTAATATCCTATGGTTAGATGTGAAAAAAAAACAATTTTCAAACACTTTAATTCTTTGCTATAGAAATGGCAATTTTGAGTGTTTTTTGGCAAAAAAAGGCCTTGGTCTGTTAGGGGTTAATTTTTGAAAACAAATAATCTTGAAGGTGAAGAAATTAAAAAGCTCTCATTTAATAATACTTTGACCATACAACAACAATACTTTGAGGGTAAATTAATTTGAATTTGAATTTTGCATATGAATTTTCATCATATTGACCAAATAAGGATTTGCACTCTGAAGTACATCCAAAAATTGAAATCATCAAAAGAAAAATTATCTATTAGAAAAATTTAAAGCTCAAAATTTCATTGACAACCTTACTATTTTTGCCTTGTTTTAATATTTTGGAGTGTGTAGAAAGAGTGTAACTATGCAATGATCTTTTACTAAAAACTATTTAATCTATTTAAGTATACATTTTTCAAAATTTCATAAATATTCCAGTTAATGATATGAGATTCTATTTCTATAAATTTTTGAAAAAAATGATTTATTGGGTGATGTTGAAAATTTTTAATATCCTAAGAAACTATGAAAAATAATGCATTGCGACATAAAGACTAGTGCATCTTACCATACAAATGCATATATAGCAAGCATGCATATTATCCTTTTTAATTCTAAGGTGCTTTTCAGTTCTAATATTGGTAAAGAATGATATTTTAACTTCCAAAGGACCAAAGAGCTCACTTTGGTTTTCTTGAGAACTTGGGCAAGTTCTTTTGACTTTATAATTTGGATTTTGTGCATGAGATTTTTGGATGCTAATCAATTTAATCCTTAAAGTCCCAAGACAATTTTTTTTGTCAAAAATAACTCAAAATTGCTACTTTTGTTGCGTGCATCCAAGAAATCAAAAAAAATATTTTTTTAAGAACCTTGTACTATACTTTTTTCAAATCATGTAGTAAAAATTTTGTAATGTTTGACTGTACGGATTAGAAGATATTAACATTCAAAGTGAAAGAAAAAGTTTTTTTGAAGAAGATGTTTTGATTGCCCGCAAAACAAGAAATTCTATAACTTTCAAATCACTAATCCAAATGGAATGAATCAAAGCTTTCTATTTAGACAAAAATATAATCTATTAGAAAAAAATAATTAAAAAAATAATTTCAATTTTTTATGGATTTTTTTGGCTGCCCGGTCTCCCCCTTTTTGAGGTTATTGTAGCATAACTTTTGCTCCCGGGCACTGATTGAAATAAAAATTACATTCATAAAAAGCTAATAAGTTTTTCTATATTATGAAAAAGTTTCAAAAAGTTTCACCAAAAATTGAGCTCATAGAAACCTGCCCAAAATCCATTTTGTCCCCCGTAGAGACAATGGGACTTTAGGGGTTAATCTACATGTATACCATCTTCCACTTTATATTTTTTTGAAACATGAATACAAAAGATTAATTTTTGTGTATGTATTTTCAATCCATTTGCCAAACCATTCACAAAAACATTCAAGTTATGAGACATTCACTTAATTTTTCATAAAATGTTAGAAGACAATTTTGCCTTTGGAAGGGGCTAGAAAAAACTATTTTTTGAAGTTCAGCCTAAAGTCCCAAGGCCTTTTTTCCAACAAAAAACACTCAAAGCTACCATTTCTATAAAGAGCAAAAAATTAAAAAAATATTTTTTTTGCATATCTATCCATAGGATCTTATACTAGACTAGTGTAAAAATGTGTGGAAGAAATTCAAAATTTTTGACTTTGTAGATTACAAAATATTTGCATTTAAAGTGAAGGAAACAGGCTTTTTTGCACCTTGCTCAGCTACATTTTTCGGTTTTGAACCTTATTAACTTAAAATTTTTGCTCTATCGATTTTGAATTTCTGATTTTATATGATGAAAAATTGATTTGGGAGTCCAAGAAAAAAAATTCAAAAACACACACTTATTTTTTCACTTATTAAAATTGTTAAGTAGAAGTAAGTTAGCTCAAGATGTTAGCTCAAGATAGGTCTAAGATGGAATTGAAACACAATAATCCCAAAGGTAGGATTATTCTAGCAAGGAAACTTAGCCCTGCCAAACAATTTTTTTTGAAAACTTGTAAAAATTGCATTTGAAATTGAATTCTATAAGTTATTTTTTGAAGAAGACCTTACATTGTCCAAAAAACAAGATTGTTCTTAATTTTTTTCTTATTAGTCCAAATTGAATAAATCAAAGCTTCAAATGTAGACAAAAATATAATCTATGAGAAAGTTGTTTTTTTTTTTTTTTTTTTTTTATTAAATTAATTTCTTTTTAGGATTTTTTTCTGCCCGTCAAACAAAGAAAAGGGCTTTTGGTGCCAAAACTGTTGCTCCCGGACACTGATTGAAATAAAAACTATATTTTTGGAAAGATAATGTATTTTTCTATCTCTACAGAAAAATTCAAAAAATCACAACAAATATTGAGGTTGTAGGGGCTTGCCCAAAATCCGTTTTATCCCTTGAGGCGACAATGGGACTTTAGTGGTTAAGTTAAATTTGCAATGGACGGGGATTTTTTATCTAAAATTTAGAGACAATGTACTTGAGCAAGTTTACTAAATGACCATACAATTGGATTTATTGAAGAATCTATACTGATGAAGATTTTAGCCTTGCTTTATTGAAGAATCTATATTGATGAAGCTTTTAGCCTTGCTTTATTGAAGAATCTATATGAATGATGATTTAGAATTGCTTTAACTGCTAAAAGCCCAAGGGGTTTGGACAAAACACAAATGTGTTATAAAATACAAGTTTTATAAATTTTAGAAGTTTGCATCAAAGAAGACAATGTGAAGCATGAAAAGTAGAAAGTACTAATATGGCCGGAACTATAAAATTATTTTCGAGATTTTTTTCAAATGAATTTTGAAAATATAACTTCAAAAATCTGCCAAAAATATAATTTCTATTGTTAGCATTTGATTTTTTTTATTGGTCAAATTTGTGGTTTCTATTGATATGTAGAAAAATGCATAAGATTTAGTAATGTAAACACCAACACTTTTTCCGAATAGAAATTTCAACACCAGACAAATTCTAAACACTTTGTGTTATTTCTCTTATAATTTTTGTTTGGCTCTAGTGGTCTTAGTTTAGAGTATAAATATTGAAAGACAACCCAATATTTAGGGGGAGAAAAAAAATCTTAATCTTTTTTTTTCGCCTGAAAACTTTGCCCGAAGTAGGGCAACAATCAAAAAATGGTCACTTGAGCACTTAGGGGTTAAGTAATAATTGGATTTGTTGAAGAATCTATACTGATGAAGATTTTAGCCTTGTTTTAGGTACAAGTATTAGGAAGCAATTATAGCATATATAGTAGGCATATATATTTTCAAAAGCATATATAGTAGGCACTCATATTTTGGTTTTAGACTCCAAGGTGCTATCCAACCCCAATATTAATAAATAATGTTATATAAAAGTAGATGAACATATTGTAGACAAAATAGTTGAATTGTTTTTATTTTTTATTTTTTATTTTTATTTTTTTGAATAAATGGAACAATCCATTGCATTAAAAAAAACAAAACCCAGTCAAGCCGTGAAGGTTGGTCAATGAAGAGATAAGAACAAAATGGAAAGGAAAAGCAATGAAAGAAAGCTAAGAAAACAAACAAGAAAGAGGGACCTTTCTTGTTCCAACAAATATTAGTACCATTCCTACTAGCTAGGAATGGGAATTTAAGCCAAATGCGATCAAATTTGGCCCATATATTAATTGCATCGTGGGGTTGTTGGCGAGCCCCGAGCTAAACCTTTAATTGGGAAAAACGGTCTGAGTCAAGAAGAGCATCCCAGATTTTTGTATATGTGAAGTCTAACAGCCATTGGTTTTGTGCAAAATCCTTGCTATTTTGGAAAATCTAGATAATCCATAGTAAAGAGCTTCAAAACAAGGATTAAATGATGTTAAGGTCTTGAAACCGTTGAGGTACTGAAGAGCCAAAAATGAAGTAGAAAAAATCCAATCTATCATGGGGTCTTATAATAGGCTGCACCCCTCTAAAATGACAAAATATAGATTGGACATAATCCTACACTTCTAAAGCTACCAACTCAAACGAACAATTCGATCAAAGTAGTTTGGACACCTTCCCATCACCTTTTTTTACCAAACTGAAAGGAGCTATAGCACAAAACTAGATCCTTGAAAGGATCTATGTTTATGTGGTCCATTTGGCATAATGCGGTAGCAATTCACTCATGGAGAGCTAAGATTGCCCCGAATATTGACACAAACTGCAATTTTTGCAACTTAGATACCAAAGAATTCCCTCATGGAGAGCTAGGATTGTTATAGGCATTGACACAAACTGCAATTTTTGCAATATAGGTACCAAAGAAACCCCATTCCATTGACACAAACCGCAATTGTTGCAACTTAAATATCGAAGAAACCCGATTCCATTAACATAAATTGCTGCCACTTAGATACCAGAAAAACCCCATTCCATTGACATAAACTACAATTGTTGCCACTTAGATACCAAAGAAACCCCTTCCATATGTTCTTATTTTTCACATGCTGGGGACAAGTGAAAGAGAAACTAATAGTAATTAAAATTATATTTCTCCAAGCTCTTTCATTCCTTGCTAAGGTAGGAGGTCCATAAATTGTCCATTTAAGTCTACCTACCTCATCAATGAGTGTCAAGGAGCATGTCACTATTTCCTAAATAGGGCACACATTTAGAACTCGTTCAATTTAAGGACCTCCTACCTTAATAAGTGAATTTGTACAATAAAACCAACTTGATGAAAACACAACACGACGAGGAAAGAACGTTAAGACACGCACATCACGAACTCTTCCAACTGTTTATTCTTGCATGTCACTGGACGTGCTGATATTTTGAACAAGTTTTTGGATGAATACCGAAATCAAAGAACTTGTAAAACTTCGTCAAAAAAGAACCCTCTCTTAAGCTAATCTATTTCTTCTGCTACGGCCCATCTAGTTGGTATGAAATAGGCTGTTTCACAAGGAACGCTCACGACCAGTAATCTCCTATGTACTGTACAGTTGTTCAAAAATTGAGGATGATCCTCCAGAATTGTAGGTGCGAGAACATCGTTGAGGAAGAACGTCATGATTTCCAGGGAACATGTGGAAATGCATGACAAAAAGGGCCTCATGTATGAGATGAGGCACTCTTCAATCAACGCAATTCTTCCTCAAGGATGTGAAACCTACACACCAATCGAAGTAACTTTATGAAATACATTCCTGGTGTTATTTGCATTGCTAGGTTGTCCTCTCCTTCGGGTTCTGTCAATGTTCCACATTGTTTGCAGGCCTGAACATTAAGAAACAACAGTCTAACCAAACAAAGTTTAGCTACGACAAAAATTGAAGCTTGGTCAAATAATGGATTTCTCAGACAGAGCATTGCAGAAATTTGGCAGTTCATCTCTAGACTGAAAAGGTCATATCATTTGTCGTAGCTGAACTTTGTTTCTCCAAGTTTAGAGAAACCGACTTTTGTAGGTACCAAAACTTTAGACTAATTGAAATTAGAACATGGAATCCGGCAACTTGTTGCAAGGAAATTTGGAACATGTCAGATGAATAAAATTAACTACTAACCGTAATGATACCCCTGGCTCATTGCTGAGTAATATTATGGTATATGATTATGTCCTCAAAAACATGGAAGTGATTATTCTCAAAAAACATTCATACGAAGTTACCCGACAAACAAATACCCTAGTAAACACCCACGCAGTTTCTAAAATTCGTTAAATGGTATCCACCGCTAATAAAGGATGCCTTGAGGTGGAGCATAAACAAATATAATACAAAAAGATCGACGAAGAAACTTACTTGGACGGAAAGAATAAGCTTCGGAACTTACTACACCCTGTACAAATCAGGTGACCTTTCCTGGTTTATTGAGAAAGCGTCATTCTGGTCTGCTGGAGAGATCGTCTAACTCAGATGACCGCAACCGTGTCCCGTCCTCCAGACCTTACCAACTCTTACTTTTGCTGTAGCATGAGACCTGAATTTCTCGCTCAATGCTAGTTTTTGCATTTGCCCATAAGCTTCGTTCCACGTTCGAGGTTGTTTGCAGCAGGTCTCCTCTTTTTCAGCAGGAGGAGAATCGGGGACTTCGGAATCGTCGTCAGATGACTCCATGTCACTACCTGTCTCAAAGTCTGCGAAGACCATAAGACAACAACTACCACCGTTATTACCTGAATTAGAAGGACACGCCACACATTAGGATGACGGGTCGTTTAGTTATTCATAAAATTGGTTACATTGCGTAAGTTACTTCTCTCATCTGGATTGTACTGGATTTCCTCACAATACTCATATTAACGCTTTAAGAATTAGTAAGCCGCTTCTGTAAAACAACGCAAGGCCATGGACGACACAAGAGGCTACTCCTTTCCAATACTTGCAGCCATCCTGCACAATAATATATTAGACGCATGGTGTCATGACAGGCTATGAAATGAAATCATGATGGGGAAGTTACGCGCCTGTTTCTGCCAAACCCTCGAGGAGTTCGTCCATCTCACGGTCACTCAGCTCCTGTGGTGCAGAGCAATAGGCCCTACAAATCAAGGACAGTACATTATGCATAATATTTAAGGTCTACAGATTCAAAACAAAGTGGACACTCCAAGCGTGGACCGCGTGGAAATTCCATCAGCTTGTCTAAAAGGTAATCTTCGAAAGAGGACAAACAACAAGGGACAAACACCACGCAACCAGCGCCAACCTTCTCAAATCCCACTCATTGTCTGAACAGTTCCAACTTGCAGGCACGAATGCATCAGCCGGTAGTCTTCGCCAGCATCCACAGTCATCGCATTTCACCCACTGGTCATCCCTGAATTTACACGAATTCAACTATCAGTCATTGAAGGTTTAACAGGACATCAAACGGACGAAAGCCTGACGCTGAAAGGACGAGTAAATGTAAAACAGCAGAGAATTTCGGAGATAGTAAACTTCGCATAACTGAAGTCTCACATAACCGAGCTTGGGATTACCCAATTGTTCCACTCACGTTACCAAAGTCAAATATCATGTAAGGAATCTCACTCTGGAATCTCAGCGCTGTAGAATGTTTGCTTGGTAAGAACCGGAGGCTCCTACTTAGACATAAATCCAAAGTTAGGAATCGCGCTTCAAGTAGCTGAACGACAGATACAGGAAATAATTCATAGGGCTAATTCCTTGCTCTTTAATCCTCAAAGCAATAAACATAATGCGCACCTAGTCAAACACAGTAAAGCTTCAATTCCTGAACCAATGAATGTTATCCGCTTAATTGTACAAACTTGAACAAAAACACATAGGTGTCATTTAAAATAGGATGAATCACCTTGCATTCTTCGATCTCATGACCGTCAACACAAGTAGTCGTCAAAACAGCACCAGGAGGAGCCCGAAAAAGATTCTGAATGTCCTCCCATTCGTAATAATCCTCCATAGTTAAACCCGGACTCGTTCCTCCTGAGCCCATTGAACCCGGTTTCATATTTACATGGTCACAGAGCTCCGCGGTGACGGACTTTCGTACTCCAAAATTGTTCCCCATAATTGCTGCGTCACTCGCCAAGTGATCTGTTGAATTAGTTTCAGGAGTACGAGGAAGATGTGGAGCCAACCTCCTCTTTTTCTTCTTATCAGAAGATTCAGTTAAGCCGAGGTTGAATCCCGTATTTTCGGTTGAAGGTGTTGCAGAAAGGTCGTGTAGTGTTGCGTCGTCCAGCACAGAGTTCCCCTCTTCGGCAGAAACTCTGAGATCCCTCTTCGAGGGCACCCGTTCTTCAACCTCATCCTCCGAGACATTGGGCTTGAAAGCTTTGCTAAGCTGGTGAGCAAGAACACACTCCAGTTAGCAATATACTTCTTATGATAAAAAATTTCCTACAAAAGAACCAAGAATTCTCTATTATCTGACTTTCAGAAAAGTACCGTTTCAAACTTGGTAGCTTTGGGCATTATGATACATATCCTCGTCTCAAGAACGACGTCCTCCATTAAATGCTGGTTCATCTCAACTGAGAACGCATGTAAATATGAAACCGGGCTTTCAATTGATTTTCAAAGGTAGTTTTAGATTTGATATGCATAGTTCCTATAAGAAATTTTAAAATTAAGGCAGCACTACAATGTTCTCCTGAGATTTCTGTTAAGTTGCCTTGAAAAAATTGAGCCTGAATCGGGTGCATGCTTATTCTAAAAAAGGAGGAAGAAGGGAAACAGGACACATATTGCAAGCGGTAGATAGATATGGCTTTCCCAATCCAATAGCATACTATACAATCTAAACCTACCTTTAAAAATCAAAAGCAAGCAGAGCATAATTATTTTATAGCGCGGTGGAGAAAATCGAACCTTTTGGGAGGTCGGTTTTTGTTTGCGGATACCTATGAGTACAGTTCCCTCTGGCTCCAACCTGCTGAAGTAGACTAGATCAACAGAAGCATATGCCAATGAGTGGTGATTATAATAATTGTCACATCACAATGAGTAGCACAACTTTCTCTCGAAGCTAAATTATATAGAAAGAATATTCATCCAAAAAGATAGCAATTTTAGGTGATGGTATGTTTCGAGCATCAAGATGGTTAGGAACATTAAGACCAAGAAAGAGGACTTCAGGTAAAGGACTTTTTTTTGCACCTGTATCTCCACCTCGTAGATTTCGAGCTTGAACGAACGGGTAAAATTTCTTGAAGTAATAAATTCGACTCTCTTTACTGTACCAGAAGCAAAACTCGAAGGACCACTTCTTTCCTGTATCATCTACAAGTGACATCCAGACGCCTCCTGGCTTGGAAATTGGAGGGAAGTGTTCCTGATACAACATTAGGCAACCAAGCAGAGATGTTTAATATATCATCCATATAGTACGACTAAGAAGCTTCGCAGCGACCGTGATATTTGAGTGAAAAATCAGATACTAATTAGAGAAGCACACCTCCACTTTGCGCTTGGGAAGTACAAAATGACCAGTGCTCCTGCAATCGGTAGCACTCACCACTTTATCAAACAGAAGGGTTGTATTCGTCTCAGAGCTGTTAACCACGTCAAGGACACAAAAAATGATCGTGAAGTAATCTCTAGATTACAAATCATGAAGGGTGCTTAACTTGAATCCAATCAATATCAAACAAAAACGAACCACCAGTGTAGGAAAACATTAAAATGACATAATTTGAGCAGTAGATACAAATTCTCTGTGAGAGGCAATAGACTGGCGTTTGTGATGAGAGGAGTATTGACGGACATCGAACGTGGCGCAGCCGGAAACCTAGCTCTTTGTTTCCCAACTGGAGCCTCTGCAGACACCACCAAAATAAATTTCAGCTGATTATACAACAATTACTATTTCATGCAAGCATAGAATTGGCGCAGTAAATCTGCTCATCACATTCTAAGTAAAAGACGCCGATTTTTCCCACACTCAGGCTAAAATTTGGATGTAATAGCAAAGCAAGAGTTCTAGAAATGAACGTAAAATTAAACATCAAAATTTTTTAAACGGGAAAGAAAGCTGCTCAGGCTTATCCAAATTTTACGAGTGAGTAATACCTGAAGCAGGTTCATTTTCAGAGGGTTGTGAAACCTCGAAAGCCAGAGGACTAAGTGCTTGTTGATGTGCTGCAGTCAGATTCTTCCCCAAGACACATTCCACGAGTAGACTTGTCCCACCTGTACACATCCGCAAGCCATCGTGGATGTCACATGCATGGCGATCTCAAACCGTCGTTACTAAGAACGGCGTTCGAGAGCGCTCTCGCTCCGAGCTCAGCGTCAATTTGAAGGTTTCAAATATATCTGGGAGGTTGCAGCTCAAGAACACACGATGCTGGAAAAGAAGAGAAGTCAACGACAAACTAGGGAGCAAAAACGCGCTCCAAAACACTCGAATCTGAAATATTCGAATATTCTTCGTAACATTGCCACAAGCTTGTCAAAACTCACAGATGTTCGCACCCTTGACGCATTGATAATTGATATTGAAGCAGTCGACAGCTGGACATGGAGATTAGAAAGGCCTACCAGGAATTAGACAGGTGGACGCTGTAGTCGCCAAAGCGCTTGAGCTTCGCTTTGCAGCAGCAGTAGCGTCCCTCAATATGCGAATACTAACCTTCTTCTCCACTGGCATCTCTTCCCAAAAGAGATTTTGATATGATTTGAAAGTAATTCATGCATCACTTGGATTCGTTCCACGAAAAGAATGTCACCTATAAGCATCTGTCGATTTTCACAGTGCTGCGATACTTTAGGTCTGAAGCAGTATCACAGCAATGTCGATCTTGATTCAAATACTCCGGTCAATAAAACTTCAACAACTTGAGAGACGTTCAATGCGACCAGCGTCACCGACATTTGCCCTAGGACTCCTGTAATACCCAAATTCTTGACCTGTACAATAACCAGAACATCAGAAGATGTACTTCAACCGTCCTTCCGGAAACCTAAACACCGTACCACAACCACTTACGCCTTCTATTTCAGGATCTTAAAAAAGGAGTTGAAAAACCGCTCGAAACTAATACTGATCGCACTCACTAGAATTTCGTCGAAATTCACCATCCAAGAGACGAAACTCAGCACTATTCCGAAATCAAAGCTGCACAAGGAAATTGAGCGAAACACAATCACCGTGCGGGCCAAAGAAGATGCTGTAGCTTAGAATTAAGCGATACAAGACTCGGTGCAGATTCAACCTCGTACACATATCCGTTAGTCCTGATCGAAGTCTCACACTCCTCAGACGACGAATACTAAAATGCGAGAGCGCAGAAGAGAAGAAGAAGATGTCAGTGGCGCTCTGACACCTCCAGAGCGCGCAAAAAACGCCGTAACCACATCAGAGTGCAATAATTCGGGCAATCTTCCAACCAGAAGATCATCAGACAACTAGAGCAGAGGACAGGCAGCCTTTATGACGATGTTGTTGTCACTGTTTAGTATAACTAGGCCATGAAACTCACATACAATGAACATAGGTCGCCTGGAGGAAACCACCGGATCAAGGTAAGCAAATATGAGCCTGCAGATCATACGAATTCGCACAACATCGGAATGATCACACCACGCTCCCCAAACTGCATGCAAACACTTCCCCCGTCTCGTTCACGGGTTCCTTTCCAACTTGAATTGTCCGTCTTCCTCTAAAGCGTATCCAAGACCGCAATCCAGCAGCATTCCCACAGCAACAACCGGAGCGCCAAAATTCAAACCCTAAAGAGAAAGGACGCTTCAGTTCAGTCAGTGGAATGAACCGAATTGCACGAGAATTGGACTCCGAAGTCCTCACAAACAATGCATTGTGCGCTTGAAGAGCTCGGAATCTCTCCAGACCTGGAATGATCGGACGACGAGAGCAATCGGATGAAAATGCGGCCCAAAATCTTATGTTGGAAAAGTCCGTTTGCGTGTCTGGGAAAGGTGATGAAGAATGTATCTGAAGGACGGAGAGAGAAAGATACCGACTCCCGAGAGGGAATGTGGCGCATTACCGTTGCGCGTTCCCGGAATAGCGGCGGCAATGGAGGCCGCTATTCGAGCCCTCATTTCTTCGCCTTTCGTAGATACTGCGTTCCTGTTCAGAAATTCATTATTGGCGACGCCGGCCCCGGTATCGGAGTGCGCACCGGTGCAGATCAAATCCCGGATCTCCAAATTTTGTATTGGATGAGGGAGGTCCACGAGGCTTCCCGGGACTGGTCTGGTCACATTGAATCAAAAGGTGACAGCTTTGGGGAAAAATGAAAGAGTCCATTATTTATCACGAGATGATCAAATTTGGAAACTTTTGAATTCATACTTGGAATCAATGACCTTTGTAACATTATTAACCAACCTCAAGCATTCCCTTTTGGAGTAGGGATAATGCCTTCATAGATGTATAGAAAAGAATTTAGTTATAATCTGTAGAGAATGATTAGATGGCTTGGAAGTTGCAACATTAGTTTCATCGGATGAGTGGGAAGTTGTAAGAGAGCCATTGGCTAGTTGGAAAGTTGCCATGGTGAATAGCTCCCACTTCCTATGGTAGGAAAAGGAACCCCTATAGTGTTGGTTGACAATGTTATGTTGAGTTGTAGAAGAGGTGTTACATTATTCATGACTAATCATCTCTGTAATTAGGGGCAAACTTTTATATTTATTTGCCATGGTGAAAAAACAAGAGTCTTTGCATTTGAATTTTTTTATTTTCTGTAATAAATATCATTAGATATTTTTCAACTCCTTTGAAGGGTTGTGAGTTCCCTAGGTTGCCAGAGTTGGGGGAACAGCCTCACAGCAATCTGTAGCTTCTGTTTGACGTGGCAGAATGACTGCCACGTCACCAAAAAAAACTACTTTTTTCTTCATTTTAGAATTTTCAATTTTTTTTTTTCAAAAAAAAAAAATTTATCTGACAACGGACGTTCCCGATCTACTAGGGGAAGAGCGTTGGGAGAGCAAGCCTGAAACGGCCCTTTAGTCCCCCCAAATCTCTTCTAATGTAGTTTTTTT
Source organism: Neckera pumila (assembly GCA_963969595.1). Lineage (NCBI taxonomy): Eukaryota > Viridiplantae > Streptophyta > Bryopsida > Hypnales > Neckeraceae > Neckera > Neckera pumila. The sequence continues at coordinate 13,406,304 of OZ018411.1, read as the reverse complement.
TTAACCCTTTAGAAACCAAGACCATTTTCACTTAAAAATACTCAAAAATTGCAAAATGTAAAAAAATTTGAAAAATATTTTTTTATCTTGAACATCTAACAATAGGATCTTACACCTAACTAGTATGAGAATGTGTGGAATAAATTTCAGAATTTTTGACTGCACAGATTGCAAGATATCTGCATTTACAGTAAAGAAAAAAAAATTGCACATTGCGGGACTAGATAATTTGACTTTGAACCTTCTTAATTTAAATTTTTTGCATTTAATTTTCATTTAAAAAAATTTACTCCATATTAAATAGAAGTAGATATGGAATAGAAGGAAAATCCAAATTATTAATATCCCTAAGATGGAATTAAAACGCACTAATCCTAATGGTGAGATTATTCCAACAAGTAAACAAAACCATTTACTATTTTGTTTTTTTGAAAAATTGTTAAAGTTGCATTCAAAAATGAATCCTACAAGTAATTTCTTTAAGAAGGTGCTCTAATTGCCCAAAAAACAAGATTGTCCATAACTTTCTCATAACAAATGTGAATGGAATGAATCAAAGCTTTCCATGTAGACCAAAATATAAACTATGAGAATTTTTTGAATTTCTTTTTTGGATGCTCAGTCTCATCTAGTTTGAGCTTACTTGGGCATAACTTTTATTTCCGAGTACCAATTGAAAAAAAATTATATTTCCACAAAGCTAATCAGTTTTTATATCTACAAAATAATTTCAAAAAAACATGACAAAAATTGAGACTATACGTACTTTTCCAAAATTCCATTTGTCCCCTGAAGGGATCAAGGTCCTTTAGGGGTTAAAGATTTGGGGAGTTGGACACTATTAACAATAAGAAGAGCAAAAGAGTGGCATTTATGTTTAATTTTTATATTATTTTAATATTTTCTTATATCTGGTCGTCAGTTCTATAAGGTGTTTTGGTCATTTTGAGCCTGGAATAAACATTAATAAGCAACCCTATCTACAAGTGTAAAGGACAGAACTTGACTTATACAAAAGGCTAGAATCCCTATTTTGGAAAGAGCCACATTGACTTATTTTTCCTTCAATTTAGGGTTAACTATAATTCTATAAGAAACTCACGTTTTAGGTGACAAGTCTTGATTTTTCTTGATGGATTTTAGTGGACATCCAATGCAACAAACCCATGTTTTTTTGTCAACAAAAATGTCCAACGTAACATCAATGTTGACATAAAAACATGGGTTTGTTGCATTGGATGTCCACTAAAATCCATCAAGAAAAATCAAGACTTGTCACCTAAAACGCGGAATTTTTATAATGGTTCTTGTTGATTAAACATGATATTAGGTCTTCATTGATGAAAAGTGAGGAATTGGCAACTCATATACTACATTGTATGGTTATTTGTTTCACAAATTGAGATGTATTTAATTGTTTACTTAGAAAACGAAATTAATCACATATTGTACATGACTATAAAGGTCAGCATTTCATGTTGAATAATTAATTAAAGCATTTGCTGGAAGAAGTGATTTAGCAATGACTTTAAAAATTAATTAAAAATCTCATTTTTCATTTTTTTCCAAGAAGTAGGCGCCTTAATTATAAGAACATTAAGAAGGTGGTTCATTTTTTTATTTTGAGATTTGCATATGGAAATTTTACTTGCCCATTATTTGGTAGTTTGGCATCTAAACATTTATTTTAGAAGATTAAAATTAGAGGATGATAACAAACAATATTAGATAGTCTTTGCAAAAACAACTATTTTTTTCTTTCCCATATTAATAGACATCTATTAAGTAGAGAGTTCTTGCTCAATTAAAAAAATTCAATTAGTGACTTGTGAATACATAAATGCAATTGAAAATGATGAATTTTTTATAAGTTGTGGCTAAGTTTATAAACTCAAGAAAATAAAAAAATATAAACTCAAACAAATAAAAAAATGAGCCATTAAAACTTGAGTTTTGCAAACTCAATTTCATAAGACAGTAAGCTAGGAGGTCCAGAAATGGAGCATCTAAGCGTTGAAATTGAATTTTGGGGAGGTAAAACATCTTGAAATATTTTTCAGTAAATTTTCCTTGAAAGACAAGTGGAATTGAAATTTAATTCAAGTTGTTTCATATTTTTTGGACCTTTGTGGATTTAGTTACAAATTTTTGAAGTTGGGAAAAAGCGATCATTTGTGGTCATCAAAATGGACCACCTCTTGAAATGTATATAGGTCATACATTGAAGAAAGCAAAATTTACCTCTGAGTCATGTTCCATTTTAATGCCCGCTTCGTTTTACAGCCTCCTACCTTAATCCATTACAACAAGTTGGGTCATTGTTTTATTTCATGGGCAAGTTCATTGTGTATGATATCAAAAACATCACTTTATAGCTCCAATCAACCCTAACTCAACTCATTCAATTGCATTAGGTTATGGTATTTACAGCAACGATCAAAGCCAAAGAGTACGTTGAAGACAAGTTACTAGAAAAATGAATTAATTACAATTGAAAACAAATCAATTATTTTTAAAGTTCTTAAATACACTTTAGTAAAGATAGATTAGTTAAGTTTTCCTTCTAAATTTACCTCTCTCATGGCACTTTTGGGGAGGTCCATGAATTAAATTCTTTGTAATTTATGAAACACAAGCCATACTTATTGACATACCATCTTTTAGCAATTGTCAAGGTAGAAATGAGGTTACAAAGGCATCTATAGATAATGACAAATAGTGATTTTAAAAGGTACAAAACTATTTCTACTTTGGTCTTTTCAAATATGTCTTTAATTAATAAAAATTTATTATGTATTCTAGAACATCCAATATATAATAGTTTTTTTGTTAATTGATAAATTCAAGGCCCAAATTTCAAGCCATATTGTAATGTTTACTGTGAGCTTGCTAAATTTTCAATTTTTAGTCAATTTGAAGTTGTAGTGTAAATAGAAGCAAATTGATAGGTTAAGTTCACATTGAAGAAGTATAGGAGGCAATTTGACGTTGTGAACAAATTGCAAAAGAGGCAAATGGTCAAGATCGTGAAAGAGGCAAATTGACTTGGTGCCGCTTAGGTTCCTGTTGTTTTTGGGACTCGAGGCTTATAGTCTCTCAGACTTTCATTTCTTTCTTCTTTCCAATTTCAAACTCTAGTGCGTCAAGTTGTCGTGTTAATACTGAGCTATTTTTTGAGCTTTAATATATATACAAATTGTCATTGTAATTCTTGTGTGTTCTTGTGTATATGTGTGATTGTAAATCCAATGCTTGGATTAATTCAAGTGTGTGAATTTTAACAATCAAGATCTGGTACTTGAATCCTCTGAATTGGTTGGGAAGAAGCAAATTGTCTAATATCTAGAGATTGGACTTTCTAACTTGTGTGTGTAACAAATTGACTGTTGCAAATTGTCTATGAACATTGTTTATTGGAATGAGCATTGTTATTAATTCAGTTGAGTTATAGATATTGATTCTCATTGACTAATTGAATATTTATCCAACGAATTGACTGGACTGTATAATTTATAGTGATAGAAGATTGTATAAACCAGGGAGTGGTCATACAATTTTGTTGTATGTATCAAATTGTTGTTGACAATTTGCATGTGACTGGTGTGAGATTTGGAAACTAAGTTTGAAGAAACTGTGCTAAATAAATTGTCTGTGAGTGTGTTTGAAGTGAATGGAAGGAATCAGTGTGTGGTGTACTTAATTGCAATTTGCAATTGTTGAATTAAGTCTATTAGTCCTTGTGTATTGGATTTGTATGTTTGAATGTTTGCTCGAGATGAGTTTTGTGAGACAATTTGTCAATCGAGAATCATATGCAATTGCGGACTGGTTGCTTAATCTCGTCAGTGAGTGTGAGCGAGTTATAAATTGTCTATAAGTACTTTCCAATCTTGGGATTATTGAAGCATTAGCGAATGGAGGTGTCGATCGACTGAGCCATTGTTGAGGAGGGAAGTTGATCAGGCAAATTGATGTGAAGCTGCCGGAACTTCAGATGGTGAGAATTTTCCACAACAATTTGCTGGACGAATTGCACAGATCAAGATCCAAGCTGTAAACTTGGTAAGTAAATTCTTGAATATTATAATTGGATTTAGTTAATGTTGAGAGTGTCAATTAGATGATGTAAATTCATATTTTGAGAAAGACAATTTGTAAAATATTATTTGCACGCCTTTGTGATGCAAATTGTCAGTATGTTGAGAGAGCCAAATTGTTTGAGTATAATTGTGTAAATAATCAGAGAGATAAAAGAAGGACTTGGATCTATTCAAATTGTCGGCTAAAGAGATTTAGTAAATTAGAAACAATTGGTTTTTATCAAAGATAATTGATTCAAACAACTGGTCATGTCAGTTATGAATATTTGAATTTACTTGTGGGTTGGAGATCAAGTTGCAGGTTTATGACAAATTGACAATTTGCTGGAGGAACGTGAAGCAAGAATTATTGTGATCACTATGGTTGTGTGTGCTTGCTATATGAAAATTGTGGTTTTTGGCTGTTATAAAAATCAATTTAATGATTTAAAATAAATATATACAAATTGTCAAATTGACTTACTTTGCCTGACTGATTTATAGCAACAAGAGAGTGGCTGTGGAAATTAAAACAGCGAGAGCAGGCAAATTGTCTTGAACAGTTGGACTAGGTTGAATAACCAGTGGTAATTGGCTAGTTAACTGACAATTTGCCTTACCATGTTAGTTTGTGCATACGTTCTACTAGTATAGTAGTGATTGGTAATGTTGTTGGACATCAAAAACCAGGGAGTTAAGACATACTGTTGTGAATCTTGAGAAAATGGTGACTCAGTCTGTTGGCTAGGAAATTTAGTAACTGAGGAAGTAATAGTGAATCCTACTTGATTGAGAGTCTGGTCTTTAATAAATTGCTGAGATTGTGCAGAAGGAGAAGGAAACGAAAATGCATTGCAATCATTCCTCTTGCATTTAGTTAGAGACAAATTGCCAATTGAACTAAGAGTGATTTGTTACTCATCATAATTTAGTGATTAGACTAAATAAGTAGTGACTGGTCAAATTGCTTGAGTAAAAGAAAATAACTAGTAATTAAGGAATCTATGTATGCCTAATGATGTATATGATATAATAAATATTGCACTAAGTTCTAGATCATGCATGACAAATTGTTGAGTATTCCTGGACAAATTGACTAAACGCCCATAGAACACTAGACATGACCATGACTGCATTTTCATGCGTCCATAGCATTATTTAAAGGATTGGCAACCAAATTACACAACTGGGTATAAGAGTGATTCTATATTTCCCTGGTGTTTGTGAAATGTTATAGTAAATCCCATTCCAATCTTGAAAACAAGTGACCCTAATTACAAAACGTTAGACTATTTGACTATTTCCTAGATTTTGAACCCCTATACTAATTGTCTGGGTGTTTGTAGAAGAAAAAAAACTTAGATTACATTTACTTTTTCTCTTTAAAGCATTTGACCACATATTCAATGAAAAGAAAAAAAAATCCAAATGCGTATCCAACCTCCAGTAACTAATGCAAATAATGGTATAATATCCAATAACGTCAATTTTGTTAAATTAACAATATTCCATTATTTTGGTGCAATTTAAGTTGCTTGGCCTAAATTCAAAATCTATACTTGTCCTAGTTTGTGGCCTTGGATTTGCAACTTGGTCTCTAGCTTATGATAAGTCTGTATTGATTAGACTCATATTTTGTACTTATTAGTAAACTTAAAGTATTACGATTTCTTATTTTGATTGATATTGGGATAAGAGATTTCAAGAGCTTTCAGAAGATACATAATTTATTAAAATAAAATAATAATATCATTCAAAAATCAATTGATAAGTCAATAATAACAAAACTTATTTGTACAAGGAAGAGAGGTAGATGCCATTCAAGTTTTATGACTTATTGTATAACTATTAATATAATAAATAAATATTCAAAAAAATGTGATATATTATAATAAATGATGATAGTGATTTTCCTTGAATCTTCGTGAGATTTAATTTTAATGAACTTTGAAAGTTATATTTATCTTAAACATTGTCATACATTCAAGTGTCATTTTTACACACATAGAGAAAATTTCAGGCCTTTGAAGGGTTGCTCCACAACCCTCTGAATTACCCTGAATTTCCCGGGGCGGAGGGATCTGAAAATTTATTTTTTTACATAGCTAAAATTGCAGTGACAGTTGCGCAGGAATCGAGTTTTACAAGTAAAAAATTAATTAATTAATTAAGTATTTTTGAATCTTAAAATTTTTTTTAAAGAAAAACTTCAAAAAACTTCAAGAAGAAGAAGGAATTAAGACTGGACATCCCTAAATAGGGCCAAATCTTGTCACCACCTAACTTGTAACCAGATTGGAATCCAAGCAAATCTTTTCACAAGCTAACATAAGATATGTGTTTGTCAAATCATAGTTTGTACACAATCTTGGCATAAGAACTATCAATTTCATAATTTGTTCATGGAGAAAGTATCAAGGTAGAGTACTTATTTTCTAAAAGTCTCCCAAGAAATAAGTCTATTTTCTTAAAAATTGCCAAATACAAGTATCCATAACCAAGCACATAAAAAAATTGACTAAATGTCCAGTGCTTGAAAAGTATCTTCTTTCTTGAAAACCAAAAATAGAAGTCCAAGATCTGAAGGCTCAGCCTCACTTGTACCCGTCCCACTACACACCACAATCCAATGTAATGTTAGTGAGGTTGTAACATGTGTCTTCAGCTGTAGCCAATTGTTATCTATGTCACAAATCTGTAAATCCAAAAAGGAGAACAAAAAATCACACAACAGCAAGCGAGCAAAGCAAATCCTCAACATTGTTCAAGTAGTTCAAAGACCTTTGCCATTCCAATGAAGTACAAACGCTTGAAGCTCAAGAGTTGCTCCCAAGAAAACACCACAAGAATACTCCTCAACACCAAAATTCAATTGTCACAGTAAGCTGGAGAAACAATGGAGCAAAGAAGACATATAAACTCACTAATTTGAATTTGGGAGGGAACTCTCACAGTTATGGTTATAATGTGGTGGTTACACTGTTCATCTTGCCATAGTGGTAGTTATTAGCCACCTAAATTTTCACCTTTAGAGGGAAGGGTGGGTGGTACAGTTTACTAAGAAATCTGTAGAGGATCCAAGTACTTTATGATTTGAGCCACATCATATTGTGGTACAAGTATTGGACTTATAGCATTTTTTAGTAAAGGTAGGTTTATTTAGAAAACCTTAATGCTTATTTAAAGTATGGATTTAGAGCCATATCATAGAAGCATTGTGCTAAAAATAAATATACAAAGTATGAGTGTTAAAATTTTTTTTTGTAAGTGTATAACTTTTTGGAAAACTTGGAAGGTAAGGCAAACAAAATTAAATTACATATGGTCATCTCAAGGAGAAGGTTTGGTTTTATTACACCAATGCCAAATTAATTTAGAAGGTCTACTTTATATGATATTGGCCTAATTGGAAAATTAAGGTGTAATCAAATAAAGGAACATAAATTGTTCTATGACTAAAGAAGAAGAGACTTAGGCATAACATCCCTGAAACAGGGCCTTAACTTTGCCAAACCTAACTATATAGCACCAAAACCAGGCATAATATAGAAAAAGTCTTTGATCAAGTCCCATCAAGTGTAAACAGTGGATACAATATTTTCTAAGCCATTCCTATGTCTCCAAATGCTAATCATAAAAATCTCTTGAGCAAAGACAAGTAGTCAAATGCTAGAAAAAATTGCTCCAAGTACTCCAAAAATTTTTGGAAGTTCTTGACCTGAAGGCTTCGCCTCACCTGTGCCCGTCCCAATCACAAAACAAACCAATGTCAAGTTAGAGGGGATGCACGAGGTGTTTTCAGCAAAAAAGCCAGTTGCTATCTATGTCACAGGTCACACAAAAACCAAGAAAATTAGAGCAAGAAGTTACAAATTAGTGAGTAAAAGTGCACAAATCCCAAGTCAAGTATGAGTATCCAGTGACCTTTGCCATTCTAAGAAGCTCAAGCACAAAATGGAAGTTGAAGAGTTGCCACAAAGAAGCTCCAAGCTGCCCAAGTTCAATCCGTCACAGTGAGAGAGAAAAGCACAATGGTGAAGAAACCATTATATGCATGTTCACTAATTTGAATTTGGGAGGGAAATATCAGGAAGAGGCCATAAAGAGGTAGTCAGGCTTATTTATTAAGCCATAGACAATGATTTTAAAATCAAATCATAAAAATGGTCAGTAAGGCACCCATAGTGGGTGGGTGGGATTATTCACCAAACTTACTTATGATTTGATTATGGGTACCTAAATAAAATAAAGTGGTACACATTGGGATGTGTTAGGATTACCAAGCCTTATAGAATGAAGGAATTAAGCAACTCAAAGGAATAAAAAGATAAAGGTGCTATGAGCATGGATTATTACCATAAAAAATTCTTTTATGGTGTAAAGTGAATGATGTCCTAAAAGAGACAAAATTAAAATATGTAATTTTATTAAATTACATTTACCTCCTAACAAGATACCACAATAAAGGGTATAAGGCACAAAGTCAAAAGAAACTATTTTGCAAAACTTAGCCCTAAGATATATGAATCTTAAATTGTTCAAAGGCTAAAGAAGAAGCAGAAGAAGAAGAAGAAGAAGACCCTCCACCACCCCTGGTGATGCTACCTTTATAGGAGTTTGGCACTGGTATGCCACACTCCTATAGAGGTGCATACCAGGCTAAAACTTCATGATAATTCTTCTATTCCTCTTAGGCAAAAAACAAATCATACTGAAAACAAAAAATATATATATATAGAAGAGACTTATAGAGATGCTCTAATATTTTGGATGTTGACACGAACCGCAGGGAAGGGTCCGTTGCTTAGGAAATTGCGTATACTCTTTAACAAGCGTTCACGCTTGAAACCATTGTTGGTCATGATTTGGATGATAGCATGTATTTCATCTGTTGCAGCAGAATCGGTGCTGGAGATGTATAAAACTGGGAGTACTTGAGAAATGGCAATATTGTATGCTTGATGGATTGGTCGATTGGAATGAAACTTGATGTACTGCGTGTAGTTGAAAGGCAACTTTTGTCTTTTATCGTATTTTCTGAAAGTGTAAAGCTGTGGGTTGGTTTCATGAATCGTAATTTCCACATTCATGAAATGGGCTACAATACCGCGTTCCGGATTACTGGTTGAAAATTGAGCAGTTTCTTCCTTGATTGAAAGAATATCCAAAGGATATATCCAGAATGGGTTTGTATCAACTTTGGGTTGCTCTGGGGATAGGAACTGTCTAGGGTTTATGACGTTTATCAGGCACAGATCGTCGATGTACCGAAATGCAGTGTTGAACTGGGACAGGATGTCTTGTCGACCCAATTTGGCAAGTCGTTGGACGAATTTAATCTTGTAAAAAAGCAGGTATATGGTGCACCAAACTGGGGAACAGGAGAAACCCATGGGAATTCCCGTGCTTTGGTGCCACACACGATCTCCTAATGTCAGGAAACAATGACTCATTAGCCAAGCATGTAACTATAGGAGACGTTCCATGTTGAAGGAAAACCAGTTGGCACTGTTGGGTCGTGAAGTTGCCCATTTGGTTGCAGTAGGTACCCCATTTTTGTTTATACGAATCCACATGGACGTGGTTGCGCGGGGGTGCTGTCCACTACTGTATCAAAAAGCTCTCTGAGTGATGAAAGAGATTGCTTCTAGTAAATTATCCGGCCCTTGCAAAGGGATCGACTCATAGCAACATGTAATATCTCCAACGAATATGTCAGAGATCTTGTCGGGCAAGTTTAGCGTTGCATCTTGAACTGAATCGATACCCCAGTAGATGCTAGTTTTGGTGCGCAAAAAATTTTCGTATCCTTTCTCAGTTGTGGCTGCCCACTGCTTGATTGACTCAAGCATAGTGTTGGACACCAAAGTTAGGAGAGTGGCAATATTTGAGTAAACTGTGTGAAAAGCATTGGTTAACCACCTATATTTTGCTTTGTGTTGTTTATAAGAAGCCATTAGGTAAGGGAGTGATCGGAATTCCGGAGGGCTCTCAGGTAATAACTGGCAAAGTTCATCGTGAAGTTCATCGAGGATGCTTGTTGGTAGTGCCCAAATGCCATTTGTCTTACATGGACTGAAATCCTTGCAACTTAAACGTGCCAGAGCTTGGAAACGTATGTGTCTGATGCACATGAAACAGGCATTGTTGGTTGCTTTGTCAAGACCCGAGCAAAAAAGATGTTGGGACAGCCATTTTAGTTCGTTCTGTACCGCTGGGATACTAAGCACGGGAGGACTAGAATTACGCAAACTGTATCTGTTTGTTTTTGAGGCTGTTCGAAGGGTCTCAAGGCTTTGCGTACGCAACATTTCCCGAGCTTCGTCACAGGGAAACTCACAGGAGTCCAGTTGCAGTATCTCGATGAGTTGCTCGAAGGCGTCAAGAATTGTCGCGAGAGCCTGATCAGTGTTGGTTGGGAGTAGGGGATATGGTTCAGGCCCTGTGCGATTGCGTCACGGAGACTTTTGTGTTGTATGATTGATAAGTCCATGGTTCTAACATGCAAGGCAGGTTTTGTGAAATCTGTGACCTCATTCAGAGTGAGCGGGTCTAAAAATCTGCGGAAACGGGTAGCAGTAGCGCACATGCATTGATCTGTTTCATCAAATAAGTGAACAAATGAAAAATGCTTGAATACAGAAGACGGTTTGTATAACACCGTCGATATATTTCCGATATATGACCAAGCAAATACAACGTCCTCCAAGGAGGAACAGAGATGATCAAAGTGGAAAAAGATCAGAAGGTCACGAAATTTTTTCCTAAAGTTGAGCCATTCCAGGGCTCGATTGCAGTACAATAGTTTAATGAAACCGGTTTTGCTTCCTGTAGAGGCACGTTGGACCTTGTACCGGCCATAGGAGTCTGTAACGAGAACTCGTCCTTCTTCTGCGGCATGACAAAACTCAAGAAAGTCACATGTTATCCCAATTTAAAATCCGCCCTTGGAAGGGAGCAGAGCGGGGCTTGGGGTTGTTATTGGACTGGTTTGCTGGCGACGGGGTTTGTTTGATCCTGAGGTAATCGGATCTTCCCGTATTGGAGGGAGATGTATCCTGGCGCCTCTGGTTTCCTCCGATGAATTGGAATCCACCAGGGCTTCGGTAGTTTCGATTGTAGTTTCCTCGTCCGCTGTTAGGCTTGTTGTACCCACGTCCGCCGCCGTAGCTGGAGTGAGTCGGAGGCGTACGCTGCTGTGGAGCAGGGGCATCCGAAGCCAAAATGTTCATGTTCAACTTGCGTCGTTTCTAAGGTGGGGTCGGCTCACTGTCTACGGAGAAAGAGGCTGGTTTAAACAATCGCTCTATCTTCCGAGCTCCGGGCGCTTCCTAATGCTTCGAGAGGAGTCGCTGGGACGGATCCGTTGCAAACTCTAGAGACGCTGTGTCCATGAGCTTACGTACCGCGATGAACGTGATTTGAGTTTTAACTGCAAATCAAGCTGCGCTCTTCATCCAAGTCAGGAAGGCACCGTACTTTGCCGGAAGAGATGGATAAGTGCTATCGGGGAAAAATTTACCCAGGTTATTGATCATAAACCATATGCTGTGGTCAAACCACAGCATGTTGCCCCTACATCCTGTCTTAGCATTCTGGTTACACTTACATCTTATGTAAGGGCGTTGACAGTTCCACAACTGTGACGTGAATTTAGCGTTACGGAGGTGGAGAACTCAGCTGTTTCCTCTTTGATAGTGAGGATATCCAATGGATAAATCCAAAATGGATTTGTGTCAACTCGTGGCTGCTCTGGGTTTAAGAACTGTCTGGGATTTCCAACATTAATGAGGCAAAGATCGTCGATGTAACGGAATGCAGTTTGGAACTTCGACATGATGTCTGTCCGGCCTAACTTAGCAAGTCGTTGAACAAACCTGATTTCATAAGAAAGCAAATACATGGAGCACCAATCTGGGGAGCATGAAAATCCCATAGGGATGCCCATACATTGGCGCCAAGTACGATCTCCCAGCGTAAGGAAACAATGGCTCATGAGCCATGAATGAAGCTGCAGGAGTCGTTCCATATTGAACGAAGTCCAGTTTGCACTGGAGGGCCTTGTAGTCGCCCACTTAGCCGCCGCTGGTACTCCGTTTTTATCGATACGTATCCACATAGAAGTGGTTGCATGGGGATGCAAGTTACTGGTATGCCGAAAAGCTTTCTGTGTAATGAACTTAATGGCATCAAGCAAGTTATCTAGACCTTGCAAAGGGATAGATTCGTAACAGCACGTAATATCGCCAACGAAAATATCACGGATCTTGTCCGGTAAGTTCAAAGTAGCATCTTGCACTGAATCGATACCCCAGTAGATACTGGTTTTTGTGCGAAGGAAGTTCTCGTAACCGTCTTCAGTGGTTGCTGCCCATTGCTTGATGGATTCAAGCATGGCATTGGAGGCTAGCGTTAACAAAGTGGCTACATTGGAATAGATGGTGCGAAAAGCATTCGTCAACCATCTGTATTTTGAATTGTGCTGCTTGTAGGAGGCCATGAGATACGGAAGTAATTGGAATTCCGGAGGGCACTCGGGCAACAGTTGGGTAAGTACAGCGTTCAACTCATCGAGAATTGCAGTTGGTAGCGTCCAGATATTGTCGGTTTTGCATGGGGTAAAGTCCTTGCAGTTTAATCTTGCCAGAGCTTGTAGCCGGATATGCCTAATGCATACAAAGCACACATTATTGGCTGCTTTATCCAAACCCGAGCAAAACAAATGCTGCAGGAGCCAGGCCAACTCGTTTTGCACAGCCGGGATACTCAGAACAGGTGGACCGGAGTTTCTCAGTCCGTATTTATTTGTCCGTGAAGCCTGTCTAAGGGTGTCAAGGCTTTGAGCATGCAGTCTGGCCCGAGCCTCAACAAGTGGGAACTCTGACGATTCCAAATGCAAAATTTGAACGAGTTGCTCAAACGCGTCAAGAATAGTCGCCAGAGCATGTTCGATGTTGGTCGGCAGTAGTGGGATGTGATTAAGACCTTGTGCAATAGTATCACGTAGGCCTTTGTGTTGGACGATTGTCAGGTCCATGGTCCTAACGTGTAAACCAGGTTCCGTAAAGTCTGAGATCTCATTCAGAGTGAGTGGATCGACAAATTTTCGAAATCGGGTAACTGTGGTGCATACACATCGACTTGACTCATCAAGTAACTGAACAAAAGAGAAATGTTTGAACACAGTAGAAGGCTTATACAGAACTGTAGCTATATTTCCGACATAGGACCACGCAAATACAACGTCCTCCAGGAGGGGACAGAGGTGATCGAATTGGAAAAAGATCAAGAGGTCATTAAAAATTTTCCTGAAGTTCAACCACTCCAGGGCGCGGTTGCAGTATCTAAGTTTGACGAAGCCTGTTTTTCTACCGGCGGAGGTGCGCTGGACCTTGTGGCGGCCGTAGCTATCCGCGACAAGAACGCGTCCAGGCTCTGAAACAATGAAAACACTTAACACGGTCACATATTATCCCAATTCAAAATGCGTCCTTGAAGAGGAGCGGAACGAGGCTTGGGATTGCTGTTCGATGGTGACGGAGTTTGCTCAATCCTGAGAAACTCGGATCTACCCGTGCTGGTGGGGGATGCGTCCTGTCGACGTGAGTTACCACCAATAAACTGGAAACCTTCGGGGCTTTTATAATTACGGTTGTAATTTCCACGACCTCCGTTACTTTTGTTTTGACCGCGACCACTGCCGTGGTTTGGATAGACCGGAGGTGTGCGCTGCTGACCACCTGGCACCTCAGACATCGAAACGTTCATGTTGATTCGGCGGCGTTTCTGGGGTGGGGTCGGAGCAACGTCAGCGAAGAAGGAAGCAGGTTTGAACAACCTTTCGATCTTCCGCGCCCTAGGAGCTTCATAATGTTTGGACAGGAGTCGTTGGGAGGGATTGGTGGCGAATTCTAAAGCTGCTGTATCCATCAATTTCCTCACTGCTAAAAATGTGATCTGGGTTTTCACCGCAAATCGAGCAACACTCTTCGACCAAGTTAGGAAAGCTCTGTATTTGGAAGGAAGAGACAGATAAATACTATCGGGAAAGAACTTGCCCAAGTTGTTTATCATGAACCAGATGCTGTGGTCAAACCACAGCTTGTTACCCTTGCATCCTGCTTTAGCGTTTTGGCTACACTTACATCTGATGTAAGGACGCTGGCAGTTCCATAACTGTGACGTGAATTTGGGATTCTTGGGCGCACAAGTAAGCACGTCCAGTTTCAGATGCACATTGATTGCTGTTGTGGTGCACTTGTGATGATCATACAAAGCTATCGGGAAGGCATTGACAAGTTCGACTGGTTTCATTTGAAGATCGGTACAGCTCAAAGCCTTCTCCTTGCAGGCCGCAACTTCTTGATCTGATAAATTCGCCCAAAGCTTCCACATGTGGATAGTGATGGGGGCCAAGAGATTGATATTAGCGAGGCATCAAGTGCGATGGGCCCGGGCAGACAACTAGTCCTCCACAGCGCGCGGAGGAAGAAACGGGATCGCTGGGCCCTTGTCGGCAGCATCCAGAGTTGAAAGTTCTTTCTCGGACTGGGTTAATTGGATGGAGTCGGAAAGGTCTTCAATAGCTGCTTTGTGAGCAGGAGCTATGTTCAACTTCAACAGCAGAGGATGGAGCGAGTTGGACACCGTGCTGGGACTGGATTGTGAGAGGTCCATCGGTGGTGGGACGTCCTTCCATTCCTCGTGGGGATTCGCAGCTCGAAGCGCGCTCTCAACCCTCCTGGTGTTGCCCGCAGCTTCCACGAATTCAGCTTCGTCACGTTCCAGCAGAGGTCCTAAAGCTTGGTGAGCCTCTTGTAGGCGCTCCAAGCCTTTGTCCTTATCAGCGATAGCCGCCACCATAATAGCCGTCCAATGCGACAGGTCAAGTGTAGTCAGTAAAAGAGGAGCGTGCTCACCCTCATCATCCCGGTCAAGGAGAACTGCATTATCTGCTGCATGGATGAAGGCGTGAATCTCTGGATCGGCAATTGTAGAAATCACGGATTGCACAGCAGGAGATGGGGACAACAAAGGATCTTTGTAACCTAGGGTTACAAGTTCCTCAGACCATCCGTTATGTGATTCCTACAGGCATTGCAGAGATGATTAGAATACAGGATAGCCAGATTTAGTCATTAGCTAAATTTTAAGTTAAGTAAAGGTGAGGACAGGAGCTCACCACCCCTGTCTGGTTGGAATAAAAGAAGAGACTAAGACAAGACATCCCTGAAACAGGGCCTCAACTTTCCAAAACCTAACTTATATAGCCAAGTAAAATCAAGGCATAAAGTAGTGCTTTACAATTCACAATCAAATCACACCCAAGTGCAAGAGTAGGTACAATATTGTCTAAATCATTTCCATGTCTCCAAATGCAAAAAATCTCTATGAACAAAATCAAGTTTGTCCAAATGCCAAAATCAACTAGTTCCAAGTACTCCAAATTTTTTTGGGAGATCTTGATCTGAAGGCTCAGCCTCACCTGTACCCATCCCAATACACACCACAATCCAATGTAATGTTAGTGAGGTTGTAACAGGTGTCTTAAGCTGCGGCCAATTGTTATCTATGTCACAGATCAACAAAAACCAAAAAAGAGAAAGTACAAGAGGCCACAAATTAGTGAGTAAAAGAACGTGATTCTAAGCATAGTGAGTAAGCCCAACAACCTTTGCCATTCCTATGAAGTACAAGCTTGTGGAAGCTCAAAGGTTGCACACAAAAATAGAAAACACCACATCAAATATCGACCGTCACAGTGAAAGATGAGACCTAAGAAACGCGGAGGCCACTATATGCTCAGTTGTTCACTAATTTGAATTTAGGAGGGAAAAAGTCACAAAGATGGACTTAATGGAGGAGTAACACCTACCCATCCTGTCAGAATGGTTGTAAACCAAATAAATAAATAACCGCCCTTAATGGGTGGGTGGGTGGGTGGGATTTCCCATCATGAAGGCTTGTTTAAAATTCAAATACTAATGTAAAAACACAAGTGAATGTGCTGGGATTAAAAAGGTCAATCACATCCATATGGATGTGAGCCTATCCCTAACATATATATACACCTATGACGGATTATTATCTAATGGTGTGCAATTTTGCAACTATCTGGGAAATGAATCAAGAATTGACCCAAAAATAAAAAAGGACTATGACTTTAAGAAATTCATGTGGTCCAACCACAATAAAGGCTCATAGCAAATAAATTAGATAGGGGCTAAATTTGTACTAGTTTTTCTTTTAGGATAAACCATAGAATAGATTCAAAGGTTTGAACATTAATAAATTGTTCTATGGCTAAAGAAGAAGAAGAAGAAGAAGAAGAGACCAAGACTAAAACACCCCTGTAACAGGGCTTCACCTTTGTCAATACTAAACTCTTTGCCTTATTATGAATCACATCACAAATACATCCTAAATTGAAATTTTGGATATTCATAGAGCAAAACTTAGAGATTTCCATACAAATTGTAGAGTAAACCTAAGTCCTGTTATATCCAAAAAGTGCTTGTAACCCATCAATGTCTAATCATAAGTATCAAACTTAGGATAAAATATCCCATCAAGCTAAGTCCATGTGCTTGTTAACAAAAACTTGCACCAATTCCATGTTGTAAAAACCAGATTTGAAGGTTGTGCCTCACCTGTGCCCGTCCCAAAAACCAAACAAACCAATGTCTAGCCAGTGAGGATGCACGAGGTGTCTTCAGCAACAACCAATTGCTATCTATGTCGCAATTCCAACAAAAACAAAAACCAGGAACTAGTAAAATAGGTCACAAAGTAAAATGCATCAAAGTCACAACAAAATCCAAACACAATCTACAAAGATGCAAAACGCTAGGAGACCTTTGCCATTCTTCCCACAAAGTAGAAGCCCAAGAGACAAGCACAAAATGAGGTAAATCGCTCCAAGATAGAACCGCCACAGCCAAAGACACAAGAAGTGAGGCAAATGGAATGTGGACGGCCGTCTTATGCTTAACCTAATTGGAGGGAAAGAACTCCAAGTAATGATTTGGGTAGTTGGAAATAACTCCCAGCCAAGGTAGTGGCAAATATAGGTTATAAAGTCACCATCAAGGTCGCACCCATAGTGGGTGGGTGGGTGGTAAGTAGCCCATCACACTTGATTTTGCATAGATCTTCAAAGATAAAATGAAAATCCTACCTAATGAGAATTTTGAAATTCATATGCAAAGAAGGGATATCATAGGAAAAATTCTCAAATGAGACAAAGCTATGAAGACATCCCTTATTTCTAAAGTCAAATAAAAATTAGTAAGAGCATGAAATAAAATAAGTGAAAATATGGGCACTTTTAGAAATTAAACAATGAGTTTATAGTGTCCAAAATTTGTTTAAGAATAACTATACTAGGAAATGGATACATACATAAACCATTACCAAGTATATGTGCTTGAAAAATGGGGCATATTATTAGCAATGGAGAATAGGTGAATGAAGATCCAACATTGATGGTTAATGGACAAAACCATACCATGAAATGTATGAAACGTCTAGCAAAACTTTACATAGTAAATTGTTGTATAATTTTAATATTTAAAATCTAACAATTTGCTGAAGAAGAAGAAGAAGAAGAAGAAGGACTAAGACTGAAACACCCCAAAACAGGGCTTCATCTTTTCACAACTTATCTTGTAGCAAAACAAGTATCATGGCTATAAAATAACCACTTCTAAATCAAATCTCATTTCTCATTTCACAAGCTGTACAAGTAGTATCATAAATAGTTTTTTACATAACACTTCTTTTGAGGGAAGAAGTATGTAAAAATAACAAAAATATCCATAAGCACAATAAAGCATGGAAGAGATGTCCATGTGCTTGAAAAATCTTGTTCCATGAAATCCACAACTTTGGAAGTCCAGGATCTGAAGGCTCAGCCTCACCTGTACCCATCCCAATACACACCACAATCCAATGTAATGTTAGTGAGGTTGTAACAGGTGTCTTAAGCTGTAGCCAATTGTTATCTATGTCACAGATCCTAAAATTCCAATAAGGAAGAAAAGAAAGAACAAACAAAGGTCATAAGTCACATCAATGGTAAAGCAAATGCAAATCAGTGAGAAACATCCTCAAACACACTCAGAAGACTCAAACACACTAAAAAATCACCAAGACCTTTGCCATTCCGTAGTCAAGTAAACTTGCTAGAAGTTCAAGAGTCACAGAGCGCTCCACACAAAACACCAGCCCAAGCAGATTGTCACACCGAGATGGTGATGTATGGCAATACAAAGGCACTAAGTAGTTGCAAGGCTTGGAGGGAAAAACTAGAGAGACGTATTTATTAGGTAGTTGTAAAATAAATCACAATCTCTAATGGTGGAGACAACTAATAAAGTCTACACCCATAGTGGGTGGGTGGGTGGGATTTCCCACCTGATAGACATAGTTTAAAATTTGAAATTTCTTTGGAGGACCACCCAAAGTGATAATGGTCCAGAAATATAGACATGTGGAGCATAATATAATTGCATAGACTTGCAATGTTTTTAAGAAAAATATTTGCTAACCATCCAAATAAAAATTAAGTACTTCTAAGCAATTAGGTATAAAAATATATATATATGACAATAGGATTTAAATAATTGGAAGATAAAATAACCAAAGAGGTGTATTTTAACAATTCCAAAACAAAGAATCTAAGGTAACTTTTGCTTGGCTTATTATAAATTAGAGAATTAATCCCTATAAATGGCCAAAGAAGAAGAAGAAGGACTAAAACTGAAACACCCCAAAACAGGGCTTCATCTTTTCTCAACTTAATCTTGAAGCAAAACAAATATCTTGGCCATGAGATAAACCATTCTACATCAAATCTCAACATTCTCTCAAGTTTGCTCCAGTAGTATCACAACAAGTTTATGTATAAAATACTCCTTTGTTTTGACAGAAGTAACATAACATAAATATATATATCCATAGCCCTAAGCACAAAACAAGGCAACGATGTGATGTCCAAGTGCTTGAAAATCTTGTTCCATGAAATCCACAAACTTGGGAGTCCAGGATCTGAAGGCTCAGCCTCACCTGTACCCGTCCCAAACACAAAAACAAGCCAATGTAGTGTGAGTGAGGATGCAACAGGTGTTTAAAGCTGAAAGCCAATTGCTATCTATGTCACAGATCCTAAAAATTCCAAACAATGAAGGAAAGTAAGGTAAAACAAGGTCCATAAGTCACATCAATAGGTCAAACAAATGCAGTAAGTGTAAAACATCTCCTCCAACACACTAAAAAGCCATAAGACCTTTGCCATTCTCGTTGTCAAGTAACTTGCAAGAAGTTCAAGAGTTGCAGATCACTCCACACAATCCCAAGACAAAGCCAACCGCCACACCAAAGATGGTGAAATATGGCGACTTCAAGCAACTAAGTAGTCACTAACTTGGAGGGAAAATCCAGAGAGACGTATTGATGAGGTAGTTGTGATTTAAATCACAAACTCTAGTAGTGGAGGCACCTAATAATGTCCACACCCTTAGTGGGTGGGTGGGTGGTATTTCCCACCATCCAGCCATAGTATAGGCTTTCGAATTTTGAAATTTCTTTAATGGATCAATCATAATGTTAATGATCCAGGAAATTAGGCATGTAGAGCAAGACTATTTTATATAGATAAAGCTTGCTAGCCTACTTCATAATAACATATAAAGGTGTTTTCTAAAAAAAGGAAAGAAAAATATTAACATAAAAGATATATATGAAATATTTGAAATATTAAATTTTCAAGCAAGGGAATAGGCTTATTGGAAGATAAAATAAAATATTTTATCATTACCAAAGTAAAGGTTCTTAAAGGCAAACTTCACATGGCTTTTTAATAAAATAAAATAAAATAAAATAAAAAGGATTTTTCATCCTAACCATAGGCGAAGAAGAAGGGACTTTTACTAAAACACCCCTAAACAGGGCTTCATTTAAAACTAACTAACTTCTTGCTAAAATGAGTCATATTTGCTCACATCAAATCATAAACCAAGTCAAGGACTAAGGCATATTGTATCAAAAAATATATATATCATTTTGACATAGTCATCCAAAAAAGTTACTTTGGATATAATTGAGTCCTCAGACTCTCCATAGAAATCACAAATGCATTATGTCCCATCCATATCTAATAGTAAAGTAGCAGCACAGGAGAAATAGGAGTCCACATAGGAATCCATGTGCGTGAATACAAATTGCTCCATGAATCACAAATCGGAAGAGTTGGATTTGAAGGCTCAGCCTCACCTGTACCCGTCCCAAACACAAAAACAAGCCAATGTAGTGTGAGTGAGGATGCAACAGGTGTCTAAAGCTGAAGCCAATTGCTATCTATGTCACAAATCTAGCAAGTCAAATGAAAAACATAGTTGAATCAAAACACTCAAGGAAACAAAAAGGCAACATAGTCCAAACACATTCCAAAGTCAAGAGACCTTTGCCATTCCTCCTTCACACTAGAAGCCCAAGAGTTGCACTCAAAGTTACAAAACTATCCTCCAAAATCACACCACAGTGAATCGCCGCACTCACACGCCAAAGAGGAGTACCAACATACAAAAGAGAGGCTAATATAGTCTCATACTGTGGGAAAACAACAACTCTATGGATAATAATGATGCATGTGGGAGATAACTACCCACTACCATCTTAGAGTAATTACTAAATAAGGCACCACCCATTGTGGGTGGGTGGGTGGGTTTACACCAATGTCACTCCCGCCTTGATTCAAAATAATTTGAATAACTACCTATGATGTAATCTACCATAGAAGTACTTGCCTGTAACAGGCTTAATTTTAAAGAACCAAATTACTATGGAAGATGTGCCAAAAGGAGATTGGCTCATAGTAATTATAATTTGAATCACTATGGAAGAAAAGCCTATAAATGGAAAAAGGCCCATAGGAAATTATATTTATTAATCCAAATTGGAAAAATATAAAAAAGATATGAAAAAGAAATATGGTAATATTTATGCAAATCCTTAGATTTGACTATGAATGGAAAACTATACTACCATTGATATATGTATAAATTGGAGGAGCACTTACGATAACTAATCAAGAAGAAGAAGAGGAAGAAATGGTATTTTTATTTTTTACACAATCCCCCATAAGAATGGATTAACCATGATAGAAATGGTAAAAATTGGAAAAAACATTTAGGTAAAAAAGGTTCTAGGACTATAACCTCTGGCAAAGACAAGTTATTTTAATTAGGAATAAATAACTTTTAGAAATGCCGAAGAAGAAGAGACTAAGACAAGACATCCCTGAAACAGGGCCTCAACTTTCCAAAACCTAACTTACATAGCCAAGTAAAATCAAGGCATAAAGTAGTGCTTTACAATTCACAATCAAATCACACCCAAGTGCAAGAGTAGGTACAATATTGTCTAAATCATTTCCATGTCTCCAAATGCAAAAAATCTCTATGAACAAAATCAAGTTTGTCCAAATGCCAAAATCAACTAGTTCCAAGTACTCCAAATTTTTTGGGAGATCTTGATCTGAAGGCTCAGCCTCACCTGTACCCATCCCAATACACACCACAATCCAATGTAATGTTAGTGAGGTTGTAACAGGTGTCTTAAGCTGCGGCCAATTGTTATCTATGTCACAAATCAACAAAAACCAAAAAAGAAAAGAAAAAGCACAAGAGGCCACAAATTAGTGAGTAAAAGAACGTGATTCTAAGCATAGTGAGTAAGCCCAACAACCTTTGCCATTCCTATGAAGTACAAGCTTGTGGAAGCTCAAAGGTTGCACACAAAGATAGAAAACACCACATCAAATATCGACCGTCACAGTGAAAGATGAGACCTAAGAAACGCGGAGGCCACTATATGCTCAGTTGTTCACTAATTTGAATTTAGGAGGGAAAAAGTCACAAAGATGGACTTAATGGAGGAGTAACACCTACCCATCCTGTCAGAATGGTTGTAAACCAAATAAATAAATATCCACCCTTAGTGGGTGGGTGGGTGGGATTTCCCATCATGAAGGCTTGTTTAAAATTCAAATACTAATGTAAAAACACAAGTGAATGTGCTGGGATTAAAAAGGTCAATCACATCCATATGGATGTGAGCCTATCCCTAAAATATATATACACCTATGACGGATTAATATCTAATGGTGTGCAATTTTGCAACTATCTGGGAAATGAATCAAGAATTGACCCAAAAATAAAATCAAAAAGGACTATGGCTTTAAGAAATTCATGTGGTCCAACCACAATAAAGGCTCATAGCAAATAAATTAGATAGGGGCTAAATTTGTACTAGTTTTTCTTTTAGGATAAACCATAGAATAGATTCAAAGGTTTGAACATTAATAAATTGTTCTATGGCTAAAGAAGAAGAAGAAGAAGAAGAAGAAGAAGAAGAAGAAGAAGAAGAAGAAGAAGAAGAAGAAGAAGAGACTAAGACAAAACATCCCTGAAACAGGGCCTCAACTTTCCAAAACCTAACTTACATAGCCAAGTAAAATCAAGGCATAAAGTAGTGCTTTTAAAAAAATTCTCAACCAAATCACACCAAAGTGCAAGGGTAGGTACAATATTGTCTAATCCATTTCTTTGTCTTCAAATGCTAATCAGAAACTGTATGAACAAAACCAAGTTGTCCAAGAAAGCCAAAATAAACTTGTTTCAAGTACTCCAAACAACTGGGAGATCTTGACCTGAAGGCTCAGCCTCACCTGTGCCCGTCCCAAAAACAAAACAAACCAATGTGATGTCAATGAGGATGCACGAGGTGTCTTCAGCAAAAGCCAATTGCTATCTATGTCATAGGTCAACAAAACCAAGGAATTAGAGCAAAATGAAGCAAATCAAAGAGTAAAAGAGTAAAAAAGTACAAATCCCAAGCAAAATATGAGTATCCATTGACCTTTGCCATTCTAAAAAGCCCAAGCACAAAATGGAAGTTGAAGAGTTGCCAACAAAAGAGCTCCAAGCCGCCCAAGTTCAGTCCGTAATAGTGAGAGACTAACACAATGGTGAGGAAACCATTATATGTGAGCTCACTAGTTTGAATTTGGGAGGGAACTATCAAGAAGTGGCCATAAAGTATTAGTCAGGCTTAATTAATGGCTTACAAATCAAAAAAGTGGTCAATAAAGCACCCATAGTGGGTGGGTGGGTGGTTCCATCCACCAGGCTTATTTGTGATTTGATTTTAAGCTCCTAAATAAAATAAGGTGGAACACATTGAGTAGTGTCAAGATAATTAACCTTATGGAATGAAGGAACTTTGCAACTCTGTAAAAATAAAATAGAATAAAAGTGCTATGAGCATAGATTGTGACCATAAAAAATTCCTTTATGGTACAAAGTGAATGATGAGTTTACCAAGGTAAAAATATATTTAAGTAATTTCAATAAATTATTAAATTACATCTACCTTGTAAATATGCCAAAAAAGTTTTTTACCATAACAAAGGGTATAAGGCACAAGGTCAAATGGAACTATTTTGTAAATCCTAGCCTTAAAATGTGTTGAAACTTAGAATTTTCAAAGGTTGAAGAAGAAGAAGAAGAAGAAGAAGAAGAAGAAGAAGAAGAAGAAGACCCTCCACACCCCCTGGTGATGCTACCATTATAGGAGTTTGGCACTGGTATGCCACACTCCTATAGAGGTGCATACCAGGCTCATACTTCATAATAGTTCTTCTATCCATCTTAGACAAAACATATTAAAATATAATAAAAGAGACTTACAGAGATGCTCTAATATTTTCGATGTTGATACGAACCACTGGGAAGGGTCCTTTGCTTAGGAATCGGCGAATACTCTTTAACAAACGTTCTCGCTTAAAATCATTGTTGGTCATGGTTTGGATAATAGCCAGTATTTCATCAATAGCAGCCGAATTGGTGCTAGAGATGTATAAAACTGGTAACACTTGAGAAATGGCAATATTGTATGCTTGGTGGATAGGTCGATTGGAATGAAACTTAATGTACTGCGTATAGCTCAAAGGCAATTTTCGTCTTTTATCGTATTTTTTGAAAGTGTATGCCTGTGGGTCGATTTCATGAACTGTGATTTCCACATTCATGAAATGGGCTACAATACCACGTTCCGGATCATTGGTTGAAAATTGTGCGGTTTCCTCTTTGATTGTGAGAATATCCAATGGATATATCCAGAATGGATTTGTGTCAATTCGGGGTTGTTCAGGGGACAAGAACTGTCTGGGGTTTCCGACACTGATCAGACAAAGATCATCTATGTAACGGAATGCAGTGCTAAATTGGGACAGGATGTCTCGTTGTCCCAATTTGGCAAGTCGCTGGACAAACTTAATCTCGTAAGAAAATAAGTACATTGTGCACCATACCGGTGAGCACGAGAACCCCATGGGAATACCCATACATTGTCTCCACACACGATCTCCCAAAGTCAAAAAACAGTGATTCATTAACCATGCATGCAACTGCATAAGCCGCTTTGCGTTGAAGGATATCCAGTTTGCACTGGAAGGGCGTGAATTTGCCCATTTGGCGGCAGCAGGTACCCCATCTTTAGAAACACGAATCCACATGGAAGTGGTTGCGCAGGGGTGTAAATCATTGCTGTAACGGAAGGCCTTCTGAGAAATGAATGAGATGGCTTCAAGCAGATTGTCCGGTCCCTGCAAAGGGATCGACTCATAATAGCATGTGATATCTCCCACAAATATGTCATGGATCTTGTCAGGCAAGTTTAGAGTTGCATCTTGAACTGAATCGATGCACCAATAGATGCTAGTTTTAGTGCGTAAGAAGTTTTTGTACCCATTCTCAATTGTAGCTGCCCACTGCTTGATGGACTCAAGCATGGTATTGGATACCAAAGTTAACAGAGTGGCTATATTGGAATAAATTGTGCAAGAAGCATTGGTTAACCACCTATATTTTGCCTTGTGTTGTTTATAAGATGCCATAAGGTGTGGAAGAGCTTGGAATTGCGGAGGGCATTCAGGTAACAACTGGCAGAGTTCAGCATGAAGTTCATCAAGGATGCTCGTTGGTAATATCCAAATGCAGTTTGTTTTGCATGGAGTGAAATCCTTGCAACTTAATCGTGCCAATGCTTGGAATCGTATGTGCTTGATGCACATGAAGCAGGCATTATTGGCTGCTTTGTTCAGACCCGAGCAAAACAGGTGTTGCAACAGCCATCGCAATTCATTCTGTACCGCTGGGATACTAAATATTGGAGGACCAGAATTTCGGAAACCATACTTGTTTGTTTTAGATGCAAGACTAAGGGTTTCAAGGCTTTGAGTACGTAACCTTGCCCGTGCTTCATCACAGGGAAAATCAGAGGTATCAAGTTGCAGTATGAGAATGAGTTGTTCAAAAGCATCCATAATCGTTGCCAGAGCATGTTCAGTATTGGTTGGAAGTAACGGGATGTGGTTCAGGCCTTGTGCGATTGCATCACGTAGACACTTGTGCTGTATGATTGACAAGTCCATGGTCCTAACGTGCAAGGTGGGTTTTGTGAAATCCGAGACCTCATTCAGAGTGAGCGGGTCTAGAAATTTATGGAATCGGGTAGCAGTAGCACACATGCATTGATTTGTTTCATCAAATAAATGAACAAAGGAAAAGTCTCGGGAAAAGTGTTTGAACACTGAAGACGGTTTGTATAACACCGTAGATATATTTCCAATATATGACCATGCGAATACAACGTCCTCCAAAGAGGGACAGAGATGATCGAAATGGAAAAAGACCAGAAGGTCATAAAATATTTGCCTAAAGTTCAGCCATTCCAAGGCTCGGTTGCAGTACAGTAGTTTGACGAAACCGGTTTTCTTTCCTGTGGATGCACGCTGGACTTTGTAACGACCGTAGCTGTCTATAACAAGAATGCGTCCATCTTCTGCAACATGAAAAACTCAAAAATCATCAAATCGAAAAATCACATATTGTCCCAGTTTAGAATCCGCCCCTGGAAAGGAGCAGATTGTGGCTTGGGGTTGTTACTGGACTGGTTTGCTGGAGACGGGGTATGCTTGATTCTGAGAAACTTAGATCGACCCGTACTGGAGGGAGACGTATCCTAGCGCCGCTGGTTTCCTCCGATGAACTGGAATCCACCAGGGCTTTTATAATTTCAATTATAGTTCCCTCGTCCACTGTTCGGCTTGTTGTAACCACGACCACTGCTGTGGTTGGGGTAGGCCGGAGGTGTACGCTGTTGCATGCTAGGAGCTTCCGACGCTGATACATTCATGTTCAAACGGCGCCGTTTTTGGGGTGGGGTCGGAGTGACATTGATGGAGAAAGAAGCAGGTTTAAACAATCTTTCAATCTTCCGCGCTCCAGGAGCCTCATAGTGTTTGGACAAGAGCCATTGGGAAGGATCGGTGGCATACTCCAAAGCCGCTGTGTCCATGAGCTTCCGTACCGCTATGAACGAGATTTGAGTTTTAACTGCAAATCGAGCGGCACTCTTCATCCAAGTTAGGAAAGCACCGTACTTCGACGGAAGAGAAGGATAAGTGTTATCCGGGAAGAATTTGCTCAAATTATTGATCATGAACCATATACTGTGATCAAACCACAATATATTACCCTTGCAGCCTGCCTTTGCGTTATGGCTACATTTACATCTAATGTAAGGGCGTTGATAGTTCCATAGCTGTGACGTGAATTTTGGATTTCTAGGAGCGCAAGTAAGCACATCCAGTTTCACATGAACATTGATCGCTGCAGTAGTGCACTTATGGTGATTGTATAGAGCTATTGGGAAGGCATTGATCAACTCAACTGGCTTCTCATGGAGACCCGTGCAGCTAAGAGCCTTCTCTTCGCAAGATGCAACCTCCTGGTCGGAAAGATCTGCCCAGAGCTTCCACATATGAACTGTAATGGGAGCCAAAAGGTTGATACTGGAAAGGCACCATGTACGATGAGCCGAGCAGATAGCTGGTCCTCCACCGCACGAGGAGGAAGAAAAGGAATAGCTGGGCCCTTCCCCCCGGCATCCAAAGTTGACATTTCCTTCTCAGATTGAGTTGTCTGGATGGCGTCCGAAAGGTCCTCAATAGCCGCCTTATGAGCAGGAGCAATATTCAACTTGGATAGCAGTGGGTGGAGCGAATTGGACAGAGTATCTGAGCCGGACTGCGAGAGATCCACTGGTGGTGGGACATCACCCCATTCTTTGTGAGGGTTCGCAGCCCGAAGCGCGCTCTCAACTCGCCTTGTATTTCCCGCAGCCTCTAAAAATTCCGCTTCATCTCGTTCAAGAAGCTGTCCTAAAGCTTGGTGAGCTTCATGCAAACGTTCCAAACCTTTGTCTTTATCGGCAATAGCAGCAACCATAATTGCGGTCCGGTGTGATAGGTCGAGCGTAGTCAAGAGCAGCGGAGCATGCTCACCCTCGTCATCACGGTCGACAAGTGCTTCGCTGTCCGCAGCATGGATGAAGGCGTGGATCTTAGGCTCCGCAATGGTGGAGATCACTGATTGCACCGCAGGAGATGGAGCCGGTAAAGGGTCACTGTAGTCTAAAGCGACAAGGTCCGATACCCATCCATTTTGAGATTCCTACAGGCAGTGAAGGTATTAGAAAACTGAAGTTCCAGATCAAGTAGTAGCCAATATTTTAGGTCAAGTAAAGGTGAGGACAGGAGCTCACCACCCCTGTCTGGTTGGAATACAAAGAAGAGACTAAGACATAACATCCCTGAAACAGGGCCTCATCTTTCCCAAACCTAATTTTATAGCCACAAATCACGGCTTGATATAGAATAGTATTTTAAAGAATTCTCAATCAAATCACACCAAGTGTAAAAATAGGAACAATATTGTCTCAACCATTCCTATGTATCCAAGTGCTAATAAAAAAAACTTAAAGCATGGACAAGGTGTCCAGATGCTAAAAATAAAAAAACTTGCTCCAAGTACTCCAAAAATTGGGAGATCTTGACTTGAAGGCTCAGCCTCACCTGTGCCCGTCCCAAAAACAAAACAAACCAATGTGATGTTAGTGAGGATGCACGAGGTGTCTTCAGCAAAAGCCAATTGCTATCTATGTCACAGGTCAACAAAATCAAGGAATTAGAGCAAAATGAAGTAAATCAAAGAGTAAAAAAGCACAAATCCAAAGCAAAGTATGAATATCCATTGACTTTTGCCATTCTAAGAAGCCCAAGCACAAACTAGAAGTTGCAAAGTTGCCAAAAAGAGCTCCAAGCCACCCAAGTTCAATCCGTCACAGTGAGAGACTAACACAATGGTGAGGAAACCATTATATGTGAACTCACTAATTTGAATTTGGGAGGGAACTGTCAAGAAGTGGCCATAAAGTATTAGTTAGGCTTATTTAATGGCTTACAAATCAAAGAAGTGGTCAATAAAGCACCCATAGTGGGTGGGTGGGTGGTTCCATCCACCAAGCTTACTTGTGATTAGATTCTAAGCACCTAAATAAAATAAGGTGGAACACATTGAGTAGTGTCAGGATTATTAAACCTTATAGAATGAAGGAACTTTGCAACTCTATAAATAAAATAAAATGAAATAAAAGTGCTATGAGCATAGATTGTGACCATAAAAAATTCTTTTATGGTGTAAAGTGAATGATGAGTTTACCAAGGTAAAAAGGTATATTTAAATAATTTGTTTTAAAAATTATTAAATTACATTTACCTTGTAAATATGTGAAAAATACCATAACAACGGGTATAAGGCACAAGGTCAAATGGAACTATTTTGCAAATCTTAGCCCTAAGATATATTGAAACTTTAGAATGTTCAAAGGCCAAAGAAGAAGGGACTAAGACTGGACATCCCTAAACAGGGCCAAATCTTGTCACCACCTAACTTGTAACCAAATTGGAATCAAGCAAATCTTTTCACAAGCTAAAATAAGATATGTGTTTGTCAAATCATAGATTGTACACAATCTTGGTATAAGAACTATCAATTTCATAATCTGTTCATAGAGAAAGTACCAAGGTAGAGTACTTATATTCTAAAAGTCTCCCAAGAAATAAATCTAAAAATTGCCAAATACAAGTATCCATAACCAAGCACATAAAAAATTTGACTAAATGTCCAGTGCTTGAAAGTATCTTCTTTCTTGAAAACCAAAAATGGAAGTCCAAGATCTGAAGGCTCAGCCTCACCTGTACCCATCCCAATACACACCACAATCCAATGTAATGTTAGTGAGGTTGTAACAGGTGTCTTAAGCTGTAGCCAATTGTTATCTATGTCACAGATCTGTAAATCCAAAAAGGAGAACAAAAAATCACACAACAGCAAGCAAGCAAAACAAATCCTCAACATTGTCCAAGTAGCTCAAAGACCTTTGCCATTCCAATGAAGTACAAACGCTTGAAGCTCAAGAGTTGCTCCCAAGAAAACACCACAAGAATACTCCTCAACACCAAAAAACTCAATCGTCACAGTAAGCTGGAGGAACAATGGAGCAAAGAAGCCATTATAAACTTACTAATTTGAATTTGGGAGGGAACTCTCATAGTTATGGCCATAATGTGGTGGTTACACCATCTTGCCATAGTGGTAGTAATTAGCCACCTAAATTTTCACCTTTAGAGGGAAGGGTGGGTGGTACAGTTTACCAAGAAATCTATAGAGGATCCAAATACTTTATGATTTGAGCCACATCATACTGTGGTACAAGTATTGGACTTATAGCATTTTTTAATAAAGGTAGTTTTATTTATAAAATCTCAATGCTTATTTGAAGTATGGAATTAGAGCCATATTATAGAAGCATTGTGTTAAAAATAAATCTACATACTATGAGTGTTTAAAAAAACTTTTTTGTAAGTGTATAATTTTTGGGAAACTTGGAAGGTAAGGCAAGCAAAATTAAATTGCATATGGTCATCTCAAGGAGAAGGTTTGGTTTTGTTAAACCAATGCCAAATTAATTTAGAAGGTCTACTTTATATGATATTGGCCTAATTGGAAAATTAGGGTATAATCAAATAAAGGAACATAAATTGTTCTATGACTAAAGAAGAAGAAGAAGAAGAAGAAGAAGAAGAAGAAGTACAAAATCTGACTATTTTTGTGAACAGTTAGCTAAGTTGATTGCTCTCCGGGGAACTTTTTCAGATTGACGGGCCAAGCTTGAAATAGCTTGGCATGTCAATCTGGAGCAGCCCTCTGAAGGGATGATTTTTTCTCTAATGATATAATATACTTATATAAATTCATAACTTATCCTTAAGTTAATTTTTTGACCTCAATACCCTTTATAAATTATATGAGAATAGTAAGGGATCTCGTAACAAGTGATTTTAACCCTTTAGTGACTGGTTGACCACTTTTGGTGGAATTTGGATTCTTTGTCTTTTACTGCCTTTAATACAGGGTATTTGAAAAAACTCAAAGCATAATGCAAATAAAGCTTCAGCATGCACTCCAAACAAATCCAATTTCAGAGAATTATGTGTAGTAACAAGGTAGTTGTGCTTGTCCAAAGACAAGAGGGCCGACCTGGGTTATAACTTTTAAGTCGCATATATATTCAGCAATTCATGTGGGGTGAATGCAAGAAAGATCGGTACTATTTGGAAGTGACAAAATTGTGAACGGCCATAGCTTTTGTAGAGTGAAATCAATGTGTTCAAAATTTGAAAGATAATGACAAACTTTATAGTAATTAAAACCCTTATTCTTCAAAAATTTAGGAAAAAAAAATTTAATTTAATTTTGAATTTAGCTAGTTTGTTTCATTTTGCAGTTTAGGATTTTTTAGTACTAGGGAGTGCTCATTCAAAATTAATGATCTAAAGCTAGAATTTCTATGGTCTATTACCATAGTAGGAAATCATGTTTCTACCAAAGGAAATTTAATAATATTTTATTTATGTCCTCCACATGTGTGCTAACAGGGCTCCTTTGCGCGTGCATTTCTGAACATTGAAGATGGTTTTAAGATCATTCTTTTGGTGAAATCTCATTACTATGAACTCTTTCCAAATTGCCAATTTTTAGCTTTCTTTAAAATTGCTTTTCCTATTTTCTAAAAATTAAAATGTGAAATTACAATGCAAATTTCTATTTTTGGCGGATCTTGCACTTTTCTAATTTTCCTACTTAGAGAATTTTTCTATGCTTTTCTTTCCTAGAGACCTTCCTTTTAAAGGTCTATACACTACACTACAAGGGAATGGGGTGTTTTAAGTGAGTTTTTAAGTATAGTCCTAGACATAAGGTTTTAAGTAATGACCTTTAAAGCAATTTTCAGCAAAATTTTATTAGAAATACATGTGTTTCTAGTAAAATTTTGCTGAAAATTGCCTTAAAGGTCATTACTTAAAACCTTATGTCTAGAACTATACTTAAAAACTCACTTAAAACATCCCATTCTCTTGTAGTGCTAAATATATTTTTTACATTCTTTAAAAATTGTTTTCTAATTTTAAAGTATTCCTGAAGTAAAAATGAATACTGTGAAAATGCTACGCTTTTTGAACACCTTTTTTTGCAATGACCCTGTGATTCTATTTTAAATTGACGCCTAAGAATAATAGAAACATTGCCCCAGCACTCCCATGAATTGTAGAGGCATGTTTCAAAAATTATAGGCAATAATGTATTATGTTGCTTCAGTTGAAGGCTACTTCAATGCATCACATTTTGAAGATCGCTCACAACAAATTGCACCATCAAATCATGATTACTTCCTGTTTTTTTCACAGATAAAGCCTACAACATCAATTTCTACGGTCTGATCTGGGATTACTTCCTTGGATTAGTGATGAAATTTCCCTTTTCCAAATTTGTATTCAAAAATTGCGCTCGCCCCCTAAATCAATTGCAGTCACTAAAGGGGTTAAGCATTTTCTTCCAAAGGGGGATTTTGAGAATTAAAGGGAAAAGTGAGATTACATAAGATTTTTCTTTTTCTTTAGGAGATATTTTACTTTGTTTTTAGGGGGGCATTTTTTAGTGTTATTTGAAGATGTTTCTACCTCCAAATCAACTCAATTGACGAAATTCAATCTTTTGGAATGTAGATTTATACCTCTAAACTTGACTTAAATGTAGATTTTAGTATACATCTATACTTTAAATTAGTTAGTTAGTTTTGATAATCTGATACACTGAGATCTAAGAAACCGTGAGTTCTTTGGCCATGTTCTTGATACACTTGGACACCACAAGGGGTGGATAGAATTTATTTTGTGGCGTTTGGATCTATGGTGTGAAAGTTGTGGATTTTTGAGTTGTTTTAATATTATAAAATTGAATTAAGTTATCTTTTATTTTGGAAAAATCATATTTTTCTCATTGCATGTCCAAATGCTACGCAACAAGCCCTTGCACTCCTTAGTGAATAAAGCGGCTTTCTATTCATATCAAGAACGCAACTCTCACGCCCTAACAAAGCCCTTGCACTCCTTTGTGCATAAAAGATATTGAATTTCAAAGTTTTTATAAATTAGAAAATTAGAAAAATTCTTTTAATTTTAATTTTGGTTGTGGCAATGGCACAAGGTACACTAGGAATCAATACAATTCATAGATTTGGGAGCCTTAAATTTAATTAATATGGAATTTTTTGAATTTTCACTCTCATTAATTTGTAGATTTCAGAATTTTCAACATAACATCTTTTCTAGATTTCAAGTATAAGTAATTTGTAGCTTTGAGTTGTTTAAAATTCTATAGATTTCAAGAATCTACAAATTGCAAAAATACTACAATTCTATGCATAGAATTCTCAACACAGGAGCTTGACAACCTACAAATATTACTTGTCCAACCTCATGGTATCCTTGACAATCAATATGAGACAATTGCATCTTATAAAATCTAGCAAAATTAGGTGGAAACAACATTACAATGTAAGATGTGTCAATGTGTTATAAACTCTACCAATTTGGATTGCACACAAGGGATTTGCACACAAGGGATTTTGGGGAGAATTTATGGAGAGGAAAGCTCACATGACACTTTTACACTCACTGTTATCACGAGGGGGAAACTGCGCCACCTTCACAGGGGAAACTGATATAACTTCCTGGAGAATTTGTGACTTGTCTCTTGTTGTGGGAGTATTTCAATACGGTACACAGTCATTCTCATGTTAACATCAGGAACTCCAGATCAAGCACACCCTAATCAACGCAGTGACAAGCTCACTTAGCATTCAACATATCGGTTTCTCTTTCAGAGTTTCTAGAATGACCAAATGTTACAGCTTATTGGGATTTATATTATTTCTAAAACCAAGGAAGCTTATTCCCTAAAGAAACAAACGATGAGGGCAAGCCATTGGCCAAAAGTACTATACAAGTCACAAATTGTCCACTCAGGTACAACCATTGAAAACTGTCACTAGCAAGCAGGTAAACTGCCCTCACTAAAAGAGGCCTGGCAACCAAATCGGCAGTCCACCTTCATCCCAACCCACTCCAGTTCCAAAGAACGTATTGCACACAAATCTCTCTGTTGTAACCTTCTCTAAAAGGACACCCTTGAATACCTTCACCACAACTGTACTTGCCACATTTGGAAGATACATTCAAACTATTATGTCAAAGTGAAAACTTTGGGACCTTTGTTGGCAAAGTTGGAGTCTTTCAGTATACACAAGCACGTCGAAGTAGGTCAAGTGCTTCACTGAGTGCTATGGCGATGATCAAACTAGCTTAGGATCTCTTAGGATCTTCATCTCGAAGGTCTTGTCATCTTAAATTCGTAGAGAGGCATAGTTCTGTTTCTTCTCATTCGTGCATTAAAAGTCCATTTGTTTCGAGGTTCCCACAGCAAAAACCATAGAATATACGACTTCACACAACAGTATACCATGTTCCGTCATTCTATCTCTGTGTAAGTCGCCTGTTTTTTCCAATGGCGTCTATTAATTCATCATGTCTATAACAGTACCGGAATAGCTGATTGGTAGGCTTCCATATCCCCTTTTTAGGATAGTTTCCCCACGCATCCAAACACATCATGTATTGATGTATCTGAGATGAAGTCCATTTCCGAACCTCTGTGCATTTCAGATTCACATACAGCAAGTCTCAGGTTGTTGTCTTTTGTTTTCATCGTTTAGGAGTGGAGTTCGAGTTGAAATAGATGCAGCAGAACCATGTTATATAAACAATTGCAGTGGAACCACTCACATTTCTTAATCCTACATACTTCCCGTCTCCAGGTTATCGTAACCTCGTATAGCTCTGCAGGAGATCCATAGGTTTCATAGGTTCCCTAGGTTTCAGGATCTGCAAGAATTGAGCCCCTTTCAAGATCCCCCCATATATACTCTAGGCAGGAGACCTAGCTTCACCGAGACACTCACAATTTCGTGACCTGGATCGTTCTCATTCCCCTGGTCTGAATCGTTGTCTTGTAGGGTTGTTTGTGAAGCAGGAGCAGGGATAAGCGACGTCGTACCATCACCTGACATTTGTAGCTTCAAACGTTGGTCAGTGCTATTAAAATTCAAGTCCTCAAACCTCACTCTAACCCAAATTTCATCGACACGTCTGTCATAGCCCCATTTCCCCTCTCATACCTCAAAAGGTCATGAGCTAAATTATAACAAGCACCTGGCTCCCTCTGAACCAACTCAAAAATCTGCAGTTGTCTTGTCCGTTCTACCCCATCGTACGCTTCATTGGAAAATGTGAGAGCCCTTTTTACTGCCAGAGAACAGAACAGGATAATACAACAGCGACAGCAAGCGACCGAGGAATCCCCGGAGAAGCGATTTCCCAAAGAACCTCCATTTGTATCCCCAGGGAATGAGACGCAACTCGTTGAGAAAGCTCAATATGCTCAGAACCAAGAATGCCACAGTTCCTGCTATGAATGCCTTGTCTGTGCCGCTCAAACCTTCGTGTTCAATTAATAAGTATGACCGCCAAGGAAATAATTCCTCCTATGAGTGCCCAATGTGCGCAGCTGAAATCTTTGTATTCAATAAGTATGGCCAAGACAATGGAGTAGACGAAGGCAAAGACAGTTAAGACACTGTAAATCTGTCGAAGCAGTCCCATGTCTGAAAGCACGTAATATTCCTTACGTATGGTAAACTTGTTTTCAGCTTCTGCCTAGCGACTCTACACACCACATCATCACTGAAGCAGGTTAAAGACCCTCATGGTCAAATTTGCAAGATATCTACGTTTAAAGTGAAAAAAACAAATTTTTTAGCACATTGTAGGACTGGATTTTTTGACTTTGAACATTTTTAACTTAAAAATTTTACACTACAGAGTTTTGAGCTTTAAATGTTTATAGTGGAAAATTGAGTTGACTATCTACCAAAAAAAAAAATTCAAAAAAATTAATTTTCATTATTAAAAAAATTGTTAAGTAGAAGCAGGTATGAGATAGAAGGAAAATCTAAAATATTCATATATTTTAGATGGAATTAAAATGCACTAATCCCAATGGTGAGATTGTTCTAGCAAGTAAACTAAACCATGCAAAAAAAAAAAGTTGAAAAAATTGAAAAATTGCATTCACAAATGAATCCTACAAGTTATTTTTTTCAAAAAGATGCTCTAACTGCCCAAAAAACAAGAATGTCCATAACTTTCTCATTTCAAATCCAAATGAAATAAATCAAAGCTTCTAGATAGACAAAAATATAATCTATGAGAAAAAAAATACTTAAAGAAAAAAAAAAAACGTGCAAATTTTTTTTGCTGCTTGCGCTGCCCGCCGTCCCCTGTTTTGAGCTTATTTGGTCATAACTTTTGTTCCCGGGCACCGATTGTGAAATAAATTATATTCCCATGAAACTAATCAACTTTTCTTCCTTCCAAAAAAGTTTCAAAAAATCAGGAGAAAATTTCAGCCCGTAGGTACCTGCCTGAAAACGCATTTGTCCCCCCAAGGGACAATGGGCTTTTAGGGGTTAAATCCACAATGTATAAAAATTTCTGAATGGCTCAAACAGGCAGTTCGTAAATGAACTGGACCTGACTGTACAAGTCCTCATTCCTCAATGATGACTTGAAAATAAATGATTTTTATCCACCATCTCTAAGGAATAAGACCAGAACTTGTGGCACAAATAAGGTTGGTTACCATTTTACCATATTTGTGAAAAGAAATTTAATATTCTCCACCACCTCCAGGCACAAAATTTGGCGGTCAAATTTGAGCAATTACATATGTAAGGGTATACTTTCCTAGATATTTAAACTTGATTGAGGTGACTTAACTCTTGAAGGCCAAAGGTCCCTTGAATGAACAATTGAAAATCCAAATTAGTTCCTATAAAGTCAATTTTGGTTGGATGTTCACAAAATGTTGACACAAGGTGTAAATATATATTATTTGGTGGAAAAATGATTTTTTCCCAATCATGTGCTTAGATAAAAAGTTATGCTACCTTGAATATTTTTTGCAACTTGGGCAATCAGGACATCTTTTGCTAAAACATTCATCAACTTTTGAAACTTGGCATGTATGAACTAAACAAAATACGGCATAAAATTAAAAATTATGAAAATAATATGTATATATACATTTTTTTTTTAACTCACATTCTAAGAAGAGTCAAACATTGTTAGCTATGACAAGGTAGTTTAACTTTAAAGAAAGAAGAATTTTTAATATATGTTTTATAGGGGGATTCACCAAAAAAAGGTTTAAATTTAGATTTTGGACAATGCATCAAAATTTGGTAGTTTTGGATTTTTTTCCTCTTCAACAAGAGCCTCCAACCTTTAGTTCAAAAAATTTAGTTTGATTGAGGTCCTACCCAAGGAGCCTCTAACTTCCTTGGATAGGACCTCAATCGAAAGCAAGTCATTGGCAGCATAACTTTTGATCCAAGCACGCATGCCTTCCATAGTGGGATTATTTTGTCCTTTTCAAAAGGTCCATTGGTGTAAATTTATCTATAGGAAGCCTTTTTAATTTGTTACTTGTATCAATTCTTATAACCATTAGTGTGGACTCTTGAATGGATGTCTTTAAATCCTAAAGGTCAAAGGATATTTTGGAAGTAGAAAAGTCCGAAATTGCCAATTTCTGATGCATTGTCAAGAATAAAAATTTAATTTTTCTTCAATCAACTATACAAAAGTGTATAAAACAAATAAGTCAATGTGTAAAAAAACATTTAGACCATTTGATAACGTGAATTGAAAATAATAACGTTTGAAGTGAAAATTTATTTTTTCATTCTAAGAAACGGGATCAACAAACTTTGAGCCCCCTTGAAAGTGAATTTTTTGCTCTTTAGAAGAGTGAGGATTATGACCAAGTCACAAGTATATGATATTAGGTTCACTGAGGCAAAATATAATATGCAACTGAGATGTCTAACTTACTCAAAATCACCTTCCAATGCAAAGAGGTTAAGTGAATTGACAACATACCAGTCATTTTTTATCATTTTTTTGTGACTTGAAGAAATCCTTCATTTAAAATCAAATCAATGAAAAGTTAGGGACAAACTTTTGCAATACATGAGAAAAATTTCAAAGACTTTGCCAAAGAGGAGTTTCGGGCCTCTAAGAGACTGTGAGTTCCCGAACTGTGGGAACTCTGCAGGAATGCTGGGACACTGCCAAATGGCCAAGCTAATGTGGCCAAGCGACTGCCACGTCAGGTTTTTTTATTTTATTTTATTTTTTCTTCTTTTAACATTGTAACAACTTTTTTTTTTTTTTTTTTTTAAATTTTTACATTTTTTTTTTCTGATAGTAATGCGTTCTTCCAGCATCGAGAACAATCTTGAAATGGTCTTCTGGAGGCTCAAATCTCCTCTAATGACATCATAGATTGTAAAATAATAGGCTTTGAAGTTAGAGAAGAAAATGATTTTTCTTAAAATTGCCCCAATATAGCTAACAAAGTTTGACTCTCCTTAGAATGTGATTTGGAAAAAAAAAATTGTTTATTTTAAAAAAAATTTAATACCATATTTTATTAGTTTCATACATACCAAATTTACAAAGTTACTGAGCATTTTTGGAAAAGATGCCACAATTGTCAAAGTTGCCAAAAAAATTCAAGGCAGCATAACTTTTGATCCAAGCACGCATTTGGGAAATAATCATATTCCCACTAAAGGGATAAATTTTCATACCTTGTGTCAAATTTAGTGAACATTCAACCAAAATTGACTTTATAGGAACCTATCCAAATTTTCAATTGTCCATTCAATGGACAATTGGTCTATAGGAGTTAGCATTACAAGTGGCACCACATGCCCATATAATAATAAAACATAGATCTAGAGTGAATGGTTTTGAAGACTTTTGAAGACATTTCAAAGATGCATGTACAAAACATTTTGAATTTAGAATATCTATCCTTACAACTATAAATTTGATTTTGATGGGAGACATCCTCGGAGTGGTCTACTTAAATCCTAAAACCATGAGTGTCATCCATCTAACTTATTAGTCCATTTGCTCATTCCACAATGCTTTCTAGTAACTATTAAAATTGAGGTTTGAATCTTGGCTATAAAAATTTATGAAAATTACTACAAATTTTGGAAAGTTTTAATGAAATACCTCATTAGACATACTTTCATATGAACTTAGGAACTTTTTAAAGTTACAATTTCAAAAAAGTTACAATTTGAACCATTTAGAAATTAAAAAAACATTTAATTAAAAAAATATTAAAATATAATGAAGGTTGCTAATATATGAGCCTAGGAGAGTGAGCATATGAGCTAGAAGACTATATACCTATGTTATGTATATGCCTATATTATAAGTGTATATATGTGAAGGCTCTCATGCTCACACACTATCACATTTTCATGCTCACACACTATCACATTTTCATGCTCACACGTTAATATCATTGAAATAAAGTGCTTAAAGTTTTTTAAGGTATCATTTTTTTTTAAATTACTAAAATTTGTACCATATAAATTCATATACATAGAAAGTTCAATCTAGTGCAATGTTGTAGTTAATGCACAGAAAGTTACATCTATTCATTTGGGAAAATTTTAGCCCTCCAAAAGGCCGCTAAGGAATTGATTTACAGGCCCCCTTTGGTGCATTTTAGAATGAATAAAAAAACATTTTGTCTTAAAAATATTTTTTTTTGGAAAAAAAATACTAGAAAAAAAAAAAAAAAAATTTAAAATAGAAAAATTTATGAAAAAAATAAAAGTATTAAAGTTCATATACAAAAAATTCATGCATGCCATCTAGCAATGAGAAGGGGAATTTTTTGAGGTGTAATAAGTAAGAACATGCCTTGGAGCCCTTCCAAAAAATGTACAAAATTACCATGAGAGGGTTAGATAGCAAAATCTAATTATAGCAAAGAGATATCTATTTTACAAAATTTAGACATTATCACTCCAACATTGAAATCTCTGTAGAGGAGATTTTGAAACTTTTTTGGAGATATTTATTGAAGAAAAGATGTGCATATGGATGTTTTCTATGTATCTATGCAATCAAATTTAAGAAATTCATCCTTAATTTTTTTCAATCAAGTAATATGAATATTAAATGAAATAATTCACTAAAAATGGAATTTTGGTTTTTTGAAACTGAAATTTTGTATGCTTGATTGGAATTGAGTAAGAATTGAATTTTAATTATGCAAGACAAAAAATGTCTATTGCATTCTATATTATGCATACTTTTTTGAACGACACAATAGCAAGTTTGTAAGATTATTGGACACGACTGTACTGTACAGTACAAGTCACAGGTGCAACCATTGAAAACTGTCACTAACAAGCAGGTAAACCTGCCCTTGTTAAAAGAGGTCTGCCTACCAAATCGGCAGTCCTCCTTCATCCCAACCCACTCCAGTTCCAAATAACGTATTGCATACAAATCTCTTTACTGTAACCTTCTCGAATAGGACACTCTAGAATATCTTCAGCACAAGTACTTGCCACACTTGAAGGGGACATTGAAACTATTAATATCAAAGTGAAAAATTTGGGACCTTTGTTGGCAGAGTTAACCCGTAAATGCCCAAGGCCTATTTTGGGCTTCTTGGAATTTGTTCTAAATTGAACAAATTGTCAACATTTTGATAAGTTGTATCAATTTTTTTTGAATTGTAACCATACAAATTCAAACTAGACATCTTAGAGATCTCATAGGAAAAGAAAACACAACAATACCCACTTATGGGATCAAAGATTATAATGTTTGACCATGAGGGTGCTAAAATTGCAAAAATCTTTCAGTCTTCTTTACACAAATTAAATCTAAAAAGTTGGTGAGCAAAAAAATATGAGGTTGAAGGGCCTAACTTGTATAACCCTGATCAATTTATGGCTTCTTAAAATCTACTCCACAATTTTTTTAAATGAATTTTGAATGTGATTTTTTCTCCAAGATCTAGTGTATATGAGGCTCATTTCCAAGAGCTCTCAACACTACAGGAAGTCAAGATTGCACTGGGTACCCTTGTACAAAATCATGAATAGAAAAATCACTATCATTTATTTTCAAGATCGGATTTTTTTAGCTAAAACTAGACTTCAGGAAGAACTTTCTAAAAATATAACCTTCTAAAAATATAACCTACTAAAAATAGCAACTTGGTTAGGTTTTATTTAACTTTAAGGTTTTGCAAACACCACATTTGGGTGCCTCGGGCATTTAGGGGTTAAAGAGTCTTTCAGTATACACAAGCACGTCGAAGTAGGCCAAGGGCTTTCCTGAGTGCTGAGGCGATGATCAAACTAGCTTGGAATTTCGTAAGATAGGCTGTCATCTTCAATTCGTAGAGAGAGAAAATTCTGGTTCTTCTCCTCCATGCATTAAGAGTCCATTTGTTCAAGGTTCCCACAACAAAAACCACAGGAGCTACGACTTCACACAACAGTATACCATGTTGAGTCATTCGGTCTGCTTGTAAGTCGCTTGTTATTTTCATTGGCGCCTATTAATTCATCATGTCCACAACAGTACCGGAATTTTATTTTTCTCGACGCCTGATTGTTCTTCGGCTGATTGGTAGAGCGCTGCTCAGGAAGGGACGAGAGTAATGTTCTTTTAATTCGAGTGAACCCATTGCAGCAGCAGGTGTCACCTGAGCAGCATGTCTTCGGTTCATGCATGAGGCTTCCATATCCCCTGCTTAGGATGGCTTCCCCACACATCCAAACAGAGCATGTATAGATGTATTTAAAAATAAAGTCCACTTCCGAACCACTCTGCAAGACAGATTCCACGTACAACCTGGACATAGCCAGCACTCACCTCTTTCATATTGCCCGTTTCTTGGTTATTATTACCGTGTATTGCTCTGGATGGTTTTGAGAAGAAGGTTGAGTTGTCGAATTTTGAAGGAGTTCTCCCTGCAACTCCTGCAACTCCTCCAACTCCGACTTCTTCAACTACTCAAACCTCCCCAAACTTCTCAAAATCCTACAACTCCTACAACTTCTCAAAATTTGAAGTGTGGTACGAAATTGTTGAAGGAGTTCCAGGATTTGCAGGATTTGAACCACTTTCATGATCCACACATATACAGTCTAGGCAGGAGACCTTCACACTTTCCTGTTCTGCTTTTGGAACATTCACACTCCCCGTATTGACTTCTAGGATTGGCTCCGGGGTCTGCTGTGAAGCAGTATCACGTTCGTACTGGAGTAACAACTTCGTACCCAAATTTGAAGTTGGTAGCTTCCTGCTGTGTGTCAACATTAAAGTTCGCTGCAAACCTCACTGAAACCCAAATTTCACTGACAAGTCTGTCATAGCCCCATTTTTCCTCCTTCCCATACCAGAGAAGGCTATGCTTTGTTAAATAACGTCGAGCACGTGACCCCAATTCAACCAACTGAAAAATCTTCAGTTGTCTTGTCCGTTCTACCCCATCTTGCGCTTCATTGGAAAATGTGAGAGCCCATTTCACGCAATCTTGGAATAGAACAGAACAGGATAGTAGAATAGCGACAGCACGGGACCGAAGAGTCCCCGGAGAAGCGATTTGTAAAAATGCAAAAATGCATTTGTATCCCGAGGGAATGACACGCAACTTGTTAAAAAAGCACTCTATGCTCAGAACCAAGAATGCCACCGTTGCTACTATGAATGCCCAGTCTGCGTGGCTGAAATGTTCGTGTTTAAGTTTGACCAAGGCAACGGGATAGCCCAAGCCAAAGACACTGCAAATCTCTGCAAGCAGTCCCATGTTTGAAAGCACATAATATCCCTCAAGTATGGTAAACTGTTTTCAGCTTCTGCCCCTAGCCACTCTACACACCACATCATCAAAGAAGCAGGTTAAAGACCCTCGTGGTCAAAATTGGCCGCCATAAGAGCACCAAAATTGTGACATGCAAGTGCACATAGCTCAAAAAACTGAAATAGATCTAGGTTCCCAGACGGTAAAGTTCCAGTTTCATATATTTCCGCCAAGTTTATCGAATTTAAAGTTTCACACACTAGTTGGTAGAACTCATATTATGAACCAGCCTTGAAGAGTAAAAGGGTTTTGAATGTGAATAAATTCAGAGAGAGTCTTACCAGCAGGAAAAATTCATAAGCCGAAACTGAAAATTCCTCACAAAAGCTCCCCATCTCAGGATTTGTCGGTGAGGGCACAGACAGAATTAGTTACAGTGAACCACGGCAGCATACATTGAGAGTCTGCTCGTTCGACCTCCCACGTCAACGCTTACAAGAGTCCATGACACGACACGAAGAGAGACTTGAGAAATTACGTATCCCTTTCAGAGAGTAACTTAGATTCTTTCTTACTTAACTACACAAAATAGTGAAATTAGGTTGCCCCACACTAATTTCTCGACAGTCCACACTATAGAAATATTCACTACTTCTGTACAACAATGCATTCAATCCAAGGCCTTGTGTATGGCATAGATTTGGGCAACAATTCAAGGCGTGGTTCACAGAGTGACATGTGCCTCCATGTGGACAAGCATTGATCTATGAGGTGATTTATCTCAGGTAAGGCAACCTAATTGATAAGGCAACCTAATTTCTCAACATTCAACACTTTATAAATATTTACAAAGGATGCCAACTTGAAGAAACTATGTGTGTTGTATGGGTTGGTGCACTGTTCATGGCTCGGATTTAGAGAATTATAAGGTAGGGGGCTGTAAAAGTGACCTCTCTCTAAAAGCGATCTGATACATTTTGCCTCTAACATGTATTAGAATTGTACATTTCGGGAGGGGGTTGCTTTTAGAAACCATTGTGTTTTCAACTTCAAAAATTCATAACTAATTCCATGAAGGTCCAAAAAATATGAAATGACTTGAATTAGATGCCAATTCCATTTTTCTTACTACAAAAAATTTATTGAAAATTATTTTGAGCAGTTTAGCTTCCCCAAAATGCAAATCAACTCTTAAAGGGTTGCTTTTACAACCCCCTATCTTATGTGCCTCCATGTAGACAAGCAATGGCTCATGAGCTAACTTCTGTCAGTGAAGGCAACTTAATTGTTAAGGCAACCCAGTTTCACCATTTTGTATACACAAAATAGTGAAATTAGGTTGCCCCACACTAATTTCTCGACAATCCACACTATAGAAATATCCACTGCTTTTGTACAATGATGCATTCAATTCAAAGCCATGTGTATGGGATAGATTTGTGCACCAGTTCAAGGCTTGGTTCAGAGAGTGGCATGCGCCTCTATGTGGAACAAGCATTGATCCATGAGATAATTTATCTCATGTAAGGCAACCTAATTGACAAGGCAACCTAATTTCACCATGTTATGTATACTAAATAGTGCAATTAGGTTGCCTCACGCTAGTACCTCAATAATTCACACTATATAATTATTACTATTATTGTA
Source organism: Neckera pumila (assembly GCA_963969595.1). Classification (NCBI taxonomy): domain Eukaryota; kingdom Viridiplantae; phylum Streptophyta; class Bryopsida; order Hypnales; family Neckeraceae; genus Neckera; species Neckera pumila. Next base: position 13,362,458 of record OZ018411.1, on the reverse strand, counting down.
CAATGATGCATTTAATCCAGAGCCATGAATTATGATAAGGATTAGTGCACTAATTCAAGGCCCGGTCCAAAGAGTAGCATGAACCTCCATGTGTACTACCATTGAATCATGAGACAATTTACCTGCGGTAAGGCAATCTAATTGCACTATTTAGTGTAGTAGGATATCTATCGAAGTGCAAGGCCTAGCAGAGCACACTTATTAAGGTGGGTATATCCAAACCCGCCACAAATTTGTACTATGTCTAGTTACTATTACACGTTGGTCAGGTTTTCATATTATCTTATTGGCAAGTGAAAGGAGGTTCTAACACACTAGTAAACGCAGCATTTGGATATTGTATGCAAAAGTTATTAAAGAACAAAATTTGGTTCTAAAAGCGTTTTTTCCACATAGGTATAGAACTGATTTTGGAGATGTACAAAGAGTGTAGATGGTAGTTTAAGATCAATTGGCACATATAGGAATACACACCTTAGTGTCACCCAGAGTCAACTTGTCGGTATGAAGTTGAGCACTCTATCGACATGAGCTAGAATTTCCAAGTTACATCTACAACAAGCAGCTATGCCAAGGGACACTCAATAGCACTGCTTTTCAAGTAAGATCCTATTTAAACTTCCTCACATCAAAGTCTCTTTCCTGTGGCATGGCCAAAGTCTACAACAATAGATTTTCAAATAAGCCTATGGCCTGTGAAAACAGAAGTGAAGAGACCAAGAAGCAAAGGATGATGTAGTGGAGGAAGAAAGTCAAAGCATTTGGTATAGGGCAATGCCCGACAATAAAGGCCATTGCCTGACGTAAATTGCTGCATTAAATCAACAAAATTGGATGAAGAATTGAGATAAGAATTATTTGAAATATTTGATGCTGGATGTAAAATCTGTAATACCCGATTACAGGAACAACACCAAATAATTGGGCATTACGGTGCAAAATCCACCTAAGAAATGAACAGCCATTTCCTGCAAGTGGTTTGCATCTATTAGTGGAATTGTTGTTTTCCATCAACATTTGGCATAAGTTTTTTTATTTTTTTATTTTTTTATTTTTAATATTTTTCAATTTTTCAATTTTTAAAGCAAATGAAACCACTGGGTTTGATTTGAGCCTCCAAGGTGGTGGAGAATATTAAATGTCTTTTCACAAATTTAGGGGAGGCAACCCATTTCTGACCTTGTATACTCTGTTCTTTTTCCGTGAAGGAGGAGATGAGCAGGGATTAATTATGGCATGGTTCCCGAGGCAATTGTGGCACATTAGGATTGCCTCCAAGACTCTCAATATTACAACCAACCCTTGGTTGATTTTGCAACCAGCCCCGGGTTAGAAATAGGAAAGTCTCTATGATCAGAATGGGTCAAACAAAATCTTCAGCTAAAAAATTCATAGTAAATACATTTTGAGAAATAAAAATCCGAAAAATTATGAAAACCTTTCAAACTCTATTTTTGCACACAGAAAAAATTTCCCACTAAAGAAATCCACCTTGTAGATGTGTGTAATTCCTTATGTGATTGGAAATGGGTTGCCTCCCCTATATGCTAACCAGTCCTATTCGTGCCTCAAGTTCTAGTCGTATTCCCGGAGGTGGTGGGAAAAAAAATCATTTTCATTTCATATCATATTGATGATTTGTAGAAAGGCCCTAAAACCCCTAAAGGACTCAACCGAGTAGCCAAACTTGACATAATGTTGTTAATAAGCCTAAACCATTTCCCCTTGGAGGAGGGGTGATGCCTCCATATATGCTTAGGAGTGAACCCAGTTATAATTTGTACAAAATGACTGTTTAGGAGTGAACTTAATTATAATCTATAGAGAATCATTGGTTGGTTTGGAAGTTGCAACGCTAGTGCCATTGAATGAATGGGAAGTTATAAGAGAGTCATTGGCTAGCTAGGAAGTTGCTGTGTTGAAGGCTTCCACTTTTTGTAGATACAAAAGGCCTCCAATGTTATGTAAAAGTCCTACACTCATTGCAATGCAAGTGCCATTGGATGAATGGGAAGTTGCAAGAGAGTCATTGGTTGGCTAGGGAACTGACATGCCAAGGCTCCCACTTCTTGTGGACATAAAAACGCCTTCTAGTATTGGTTTACAATATTATGTGAAAATCTTCTATTACTTTGCTATTTGTGAATGAAACTGTTTGGGTTTTACAATGTTATGTGAAAATCCTTTATTACTTTACTATTTGTGAGTGAAATTGTTTGGGCCTCCTAGTATTGGTGTACAATGTTATGGTATGGGAAAATCCCCTACTACTTTGCTATTTGTGAAGTTTAATATGATATATGTCATAAAAAATCAAAAAAATTGTAAAAATTTCAGATTTCAAAGAATTTTTTTACGAAAAAAATGAATAAAATTCATATAAAATATAAAATATAATTAAATGATCTAAAAAATTTAGAATAGAAATATATTATAGTGTGAAATATTGTGGTATAAAGAAAATTTCCATATCAATCCATATTTAAACATAGTTATAAATCCTCAAACTTCAATAAAATATTTATTTTAAGGATTTTTCCAAAACTTTCAAGAGGATTAGATACTAAATTTCATAGGTTTCATTTTCTTAGTTTTGCTCAAAAGCAAAAGAAAGCATTTCAAATGTCAAAATCAAGTTTTAATCCAGTGCCCTTCTTCCATTAAAATCATATTGCCATTTCTATTACAAAGAGCAAACAACTTTACAAATTGATTTTTTGCATTTTTTCCCATAGGAACTTGCACTAAACTATAAAGTATAAAGAATGTGGGAGAAATTTCATAAACTTTCACTATGTAGATTGTATTAAAATCTCTATTTAACTTATTAGACAAATCCTTTGATAATCTATAATTAATATCGCCTCTGCAAGTGAAGATATATATAGTCCAGATGTAGGCTTTTAAAATGGATCAAAATCATGAATTTCTAATGATACATTTTCAATTACAGAGATGTCTATTCCTCATGGATTTGTCCATAATTAGTTAGATGGAATGTCCCTAGATATTTGCGTTTAAAGAAAATGTCCATAGTTTGTAGATTTGTCTATAACTAGTTAAGTAGGGTTTCCCTAGGTATTTGTGTTTAAAGTGAAGAAAATGTTTTTTTATGCACATTTTGTGACTACTTTATTTGACTTTGAATCTTCTTAACTTAGCCCGTAAAGGACCATTGTTGGTTCGGCGGATATTTGGGATTTCGGGCAAGTACCTACGGGCTGAAATTTTGTCGTGATTTTTTGAAACTTTTTTTGAAGATAGAAAAAGTGATAAGCTTTGTGGAAATATAATCTTTTTCACAATTGGAGCCCGAGAAAAAGTTATGACCAAATAAGCTCAAAATAGAGGACGGCGAGCAACCAAAAAAAATGGACAAAAATTTGAATTTTTCTTTTTAATATTTTTTTCTCATAGATTATATTTTTGTCTATTTGGAAAGCTTTGATTCATTTCATTTGGATTTGTTATGAGAATTTTATGGACATTCTTGTTTTTTGGGTAGTTATAGCATCTTTTTGAAAAAAATAACTTCTAGGATGCATTTTTGCATGCAATTTTTCAAATTTTTCATTTTTTTTTTTTTGCATGGTTTATATTACTTGCTAGAACAATCTCACCATTCGAATTAGTGCATTTAATTCCATCTAAAATATATGAATATTTTAGATTTTCCTTCTATCTCGTAACTACTTCTACTTAACAATTTTTTAAAGAATGATAATTAAGTTCTTTTTATTTTTTTTATTTTTTTCCTAGACTCTCAACTCAATTCTCCACTACAAAAATTTAAAGCTCAAAACTCTGTAGTGCAAAAATTTTAAGTTAAAAATGTTCAAAGTCAAAAAATCTAGTCCCGCAATGTGCTGAAAATTTGTTTTTTCCACTTTAAACGCAGATATCTTGCAATCTGTGCAGTCAAAAATTCTAAAATTTTTTCCACACTCTCATTCTAGTTAGGTGTAAGATCCTATGGTTAGATGTGAAAAAAAAATTTCAATTTTTTTACTTTTTGCTATAGAAATGGCAGTTTTGAATGTTTTTTGGTAGAAAAAGGGCATTGGTCCTTTAGGGGTTAAAATTATTGTACTATGCAGATTGCAAGATATTTGTATTTATTGTGAAGAAAATGACTTTTTGTGCATGTTTTGTGACTACATTATTGACTTTGAACCTTCTTCACTTAAAATTATTGCACAAAACATTTTGATTTTAAAGATAATATATGTTGAAGATTTGAGTTGACATTATTGGAAAAGAACTCAAAAAACAATTTGATTTTAATTCTTTAAAATTTTCTTAAATAGAAATTGGTATAAGACTAAGTTTTTGTATTCCATGGTTTTTTACATTTGAAAAGCAATTAGTATATATATCATTTTTCATTTTTCATTTTTCATCAGTTTTTTGGGGGATGCAAATTATTCTCATTCATATTTTCTACACTATTCAATTATGCCACATTATAATTTTTGAACAATTTAATTGCATGCCATATAAAATTATTTTTTAACGAATCTGACCCGAGCGTAGGGTAGTGTAGTGACTTTATAAGTTACAGTACATTTTTGGCGCCTCCCATCGAAAAACAAAAGGAAAGGCTTTCCGGCGCACACGCCACGTGGTCCTCTCGCCTTGCTTTCTTTGCCACCTCGCATTCTTGGCCGTACGTGCACGAAGTAGAACCTTTGTATGCGGCCAAGCAAAGAGCCTCTTTGCTGTGCTTGGCGGTGGTTTCGAGGATCTCGAGGAACCTCACGACTGCTTGTTGGAGCACAGTGTTTCAGATCAGTAGATGAGTGTCTCGTTGGTCTCGTGTGTGCATGTATGGCTTTCCTTCTTTCTGAGAGTGTCGCTCTTGGGAAGGTATTTCAGACTGTGGAGGGCGTCGTTGATGTTCAATTTGGTGGCAGATGATCGATGGTGGAAGTGACAAACAAGGGCGCAGTTGAGGAGCTTTGAATTTGAATCTGAATCTGAATTTGGGATTTGGGTTGCTTCGATCGAGCATTACCACTCATCAGCTGCCGCTATGGCGTGTCTGTCGAGCCAAGGGGGATTGCTCCATGACCAGCATTCAAATGCCAGTCGGCCTTTGAATGTAAAGGTCCTGTCTGGAGGGAATGTGAAGTTAGGGCGGTGCGACTGGTTGGGCGAGCGGAGTTTTGCACATGCGGGCAGAATTCGTCTGAAATCGAGAAGGGGAGAGTCGCGGATGCAAGTTCGAGCTGGTTTTGAAGAGCTGGCGTCGAATCAAGTAGGAACCCTAGTCTCATAGCATAGAAACTGTAGTTGAAGGATATGTGTTTTGCTTATGAATAACTCTCGAACTAATTTATGGTATTCTTGTCAACCCATGTGCGGGTTTTTTCAGTTAATTGGAACTTAAGGGAAGGTTTTGAACATTGCCCAGCCTTAAGCAGTCATTGCTTTGTTAAGCAGGGCACAAGTGATCTGTGATTTAGCTGCCTCGTTGCAGAACCCTAAATGATAGTCATCACTCTGTTTGTTTGGTAGAACGTACAGGACAGTCTAGTTTAATGTGGTGCGCTTTGAAATTCTAGTTAATTGATTGAAGATGCTCTGGAACCTTGAGCAGGTATTAGTTTCTGCAGCCGCAGCAAGTACTCTCGGGCAGCTCGCTAAGCCGTTTGCGGCAGCCTTGTCCGGTAAAGGATTCAATTGGAAGCTGATGGTCAAGTCGGGCGGCATGCCCTCCTCTCACTCTGCTGTAAGCAATTCTATTTTCATCATGTTAGGTATTTAGCCGACTTGATTTTCTTCTCTTTTCAGTCAGTTATATGTATCGCTGGTAAAAAATCTCACCGTTCAAGGGTTGGTGTGTTTAGGCACGATTAGCCTCTTTTTTTTTTCCGGCACGGCTAGTAGATATTGCCATCCAAACCGGAGCTTAATAGAGACTCCTGGCATGGACAAGGCTCGACTGGCTTGTTTGACATTTTCATCAGACAATGGTGTTCATTAATCGATTGATGCAGGAAGCCTTATTTCGTTGATTGTGATTTGTCGAATGGGAATGCTTTGGTGCAAGGTTGATGTAGAGAACTGAAAATGGTAGCTATGTTTGCCCCTGTGTTACAGACTGTTACGGCAGTTGCAGCAGCTCTTGCGTTTGAAAGGTGCGAAACAAAACTGTCATTTGGTTCATTGTGATGATTGTCCTGCTATGCTTGTCAAACCATGCTGAATTCTGTTATTAGTTCTAATTTGTTTAAGAGTATTCAAAAATGTCCTCTAATCCCAAACTTGTTGCACAATGCTTACAAGACCTCGTGAATTGTATTTCATATCTTATTGTTGGATCTATGAACACCAGTACGTACTTATTCGTGTTGCCAAAGACCATTGAGGCTGAGAGCGGTTTTCTTTGCATACAGAGGATTGGCGGATGGAATATTCGGTTTGTCTGTTATTTTAGCAGCCATTGTGATGTATGATGCTCAGGTGAACTCCTGGAGATATAACTTTTTGCGACATTTCATGCTATGAATGTGCTTATCTCAGTCCTTACTCTTGCTGGCAGAAATTGTTGCAAATCACATCTGCAGCAACCTTACTGCTTAGTGTCTTTAGTTTGTTGTCTGTTGCATAGTGTGAATTTTAAAGAATCTAATTTGGAGCGACCTCCATGATGTTGTCAAGCTACTCTTCCAGCCTTCTAGCATCCTGGTAAGCTCACATGTGGGTTACGAAATTGGACTTGTTGCAGGGCGTAAGAAATGCTGTCGGAAAGCAGGCCAAGGTCATAAACACAATGGTTGTATCATATGTGCCCCTTCCTCGGTCCCTGGAAGAACAATCTGTGCCAGCTGCTACCCCGTCGCCTTCTACAATTGGCTCTGAACTTGCTCGGGATCCTGTTGAATCCGAACTTGCTTTCATGGACAACACCACGACGCCTTCATCAGCAGCCAAGCAGGCGCCGTCCTCTGTTGCAACTTTGGAGGGCGCTTCACCGAGTCCGAGCAAAGCGTCTTACAGTGGGGCTGCTTTGGAGACGACTAATGGATCTTACAAAAGGTCAGAACGGTTCTTTGAACTAGCTGGGCGATTGCCAACCATGAAAGTGGGCGAAGTGGATATCCAAGAGCTCGGAAATCAGGATGGATGGCAACTTCTTCCGTTGAAGGAATCAATCGGTCATACGAAACTTGAAGTGCTCGTAGGAGGTGCTTGGGGAGTTCTGATTACTCATATATTTCATTCCATATTATTCTCTACGAATTAGTTGATCATATGTAATAAATTAGTTGCCCTGTAATAAATTGTTTGCTTATGTCAACTTTTAACTTTACACGCATTACCTCTTGATTGTAATGTGTGAACTGAGTGGTCGAAGGCCGACCACCAAGTTGTGTGCGGACTGTGGACTATGTAAAAATTGCCATTCTAAACTGCACTAGAATTGGTAAATAGTTTGGGTGATAATTAGTGTTGTTCCCTGTTTTTTTGAGATGTTGAAATGTTGAAATGTAGTTCGCATTTCATTATTTATTTTAGCATTTCAACATTTCTTAACATTTCAATAATTAGTGTTTGTTTCTTGAAATGACCAAATTTTACTATAGAGCTAAAATATTGTTAAAATGGGTAAATATTGTTCTAACACCAACCTTGCAATCACAATTAGTGTTATTGTTGACAATTAGTGTAGCCAACACTATTTACCAATTTTAGTGTAGTGTGCCTTTGTGCCGTTGCCACAACCAAAATAAAATAATTTTCTAATTTTCTACTTCATAAAAACTTTGAAAGTCAATAATTTTCCCACCGTCTGTCCAAACGTCACGAAACAAAGCTCGTGCACCCCTATATCCAAAAGTATCCATATATACAATATATGATATGGTATATATGGATACTTTTGAATTTCTTGTCTTAGATTTGAAAACATTGGAATTGCCAGATGCCGCAGTGTTGTTACATGCCTAATCCTTTAGTCATGGCATTGTCAAAAAAAGATGATGGGAAGAGGCTTGAGAAATGAGTTGCATTCGTGCAAACAATATTTGTGTCTTTTCTTCATAATAACGTATTCTTACTGTGCAGCATTAGTCACCAGAGCATTACTGTTCTATCATATGATTCATGTATATTTTAAGGTCAAGGGTGCATATAACCTTCCCTTTATGACAGACATTCATTGCGTTATGTCTATGACAAACATTCATGGCATTATGTCTATGACAGACATTGATAAATTGGGTGCGCAGAGGCATCACAATGAATTTCGCTAAATCCATCCCATAAAGGTGGGACTAGCAAGATAAATTGGGGGTTCTTGGGGGTAAAAGTAAAGAAGCCCCTATATTTGAGCCGTGTCTTAGGGATTCTTTCTAGCCCCATCTAGCTAATTTGGGCCCTTTGATTGCAAATATGAATTCAAAATTTGCAAATTTTTTTTTGTGGCAAATAAAAAATTCTTGCGTTTTCCCCCGGGGTAAATCCAACCTGCTGGTCCCACCTTCGTGGGACGGATTTAACATCTTGCCATCACAATCAACATGTCATCCACTTCTAGATTATGACGCATTTTAAATCCGAACAGTTTTAGAATCTTCTACACTAAATAGTGAAATTAGATTGCCTTACCTGAGATAAATCCCTTATGGATCAATGTCTGTTCCACATGGAGGCACATACCACTCTCTGAACCAAGACTTTCAACTGGTGCACAAATCTATGCCATACACATGGCTTTGAAATGAATGTATCATTGTACAAAAGCAGTGAATATTTCTAGTGTGAAGTGTCAAGAAATTAGTGCGGAGTAGCGATTGTAAAACTGGCGAAATTGCGCTCCGGTTCTACCAAAAATAATCTTGTGCAAAATGTACATAGTAGAATTTCTTGGAAAAACAAAGATTGGAGCCAAAATCAACAACAAAATTTATGTCCGTCAACAAAAGCCTGCATTCATCGCAGGGATGTGCAAGCTCCTGATTCGCCAATCGCTAGGGCACAATCTGAGTCGTCCACAGGTCCCAAGGCGGCGCCATCTGGAGCGTCCGTGTCGCAAGGAGGGTTTAGGGGGGTGTCTTCTCCTCCTGCACTCCATTAGCACCTGCGTCCTCCAAACTTGCAAAATTAGTCGCATTAATCTTGTTTTTACTCTCCTTCTTCAATGCTGCTCGCTGTCGTCAGTATCATGGTGACATCTGCGCCTTCTGCTGCTCTCAAGTTCTGGAGATTTGTGCCTTAATTGTTTTGCAATTGATTCTTTTTCAAAAATGGTATCTTCTGTACTTTGATTTTTGAATTGGGAGGGCGCCACTTCTAGGTTGCTGTGAATTTTGGAGGCACGAGTTGTTTCTTGCATTCATTACATTTAGAAAATGGTGGCTGTGATTAAATGGCGCTCAGAGTTGCAAGGAGTTGTTGGTGCATCGGATTTGTGATTGCGGAATTGTCAATTGCCAACGGCAACTCAGGAGGGATTTTTTTCTTCATGTTTGCGGTGAATTTAAGCGCTCCATGTCCAGTGCAACTTCAACTGCGCCGTGGTCTGTGCTTTTTGCTTGTTTCCTGTGAACGATTTGTCTTTGATACACTCTCTTGCTGATTACATGTTCTGTGCGCTTATGTTTTGGTGCGATTGTGTTGGAACTGTGGTTCAATAGTGCTCCAATTGTTTGCTGTTGTGGTTCAATAGTGGTGCACTTGTTTGCTGTTGTGGTTTAGGGTCACTTGCTTCATGGTCTTCCCAGTTGTTTGCGTTGTTCTTCAGGGTTGAAATGCCTCCGTGCCTGAAGCTTCTTGAGAACTTCAGGGTCCGATGTTCTGGCTCCAGTCGCAATACTAATGGGATAGGTAAGTACTTGCTCCCAAACCCCAGCGTTGTTGATGTTCCGTTGGCAATGGACATGGTTGGGTGTGAGGTTACACACATTTCGGAGACGTGCCTCTTGCATTCGATCTCCCGAGCAAATCCTCGCAATCCGCCTTCGGAAGCGATGGTTCTGTCCCCCGAGCTTCCTATTCCCGTGCATGAGTCACCCACGGCTACGGACGATGAACTTTGTGTTACGAGGGGGGGGGGAGAAGAAGAAACGCCTATCCGCAGACAAATCCCGTAAAAGAAAGAAGACTGCTCTGGGGACCATCACGCGGCGTTGGCAGGAAGTGTGGGCCTACAGGTTTCCTTGGGCGGAGGGAGACTTCGATTCAAATGGCAATCTCACTGGTGTTGTTTGCGTGAGCGGTACCGCAATGACGGGGAGGAGGAAAGTCATGGTCCCGAAATTAGACAATCTTGAAAAGCACAAAGGCAAGCGGACTTGTAGAAAAGACGGTGTGCCACTTCAATACTTGAGCAAGGGTGACACTTTTATGAAGGTGGACTGCAAGCATTTGAACCTTTGCAAAGTTTGGGCATGCAGAAAGCATTGCGGCACCGTTGCGGAACAACTCACAACGGGCTTGGAGAGCGAATTCAAACAGAAGGGAGTACAGTTCTCGACTCTCTTTCAGATTCTCAGTTATGGTCGTCCCATGTGTGATTATGAGAGGTCACAGTTTTTGCTGAAACACTTGAAGGTAAAGAATTTGCCAACTAAGCATTGGTCTGAGAGTACAGGTTGGAAGATGTCGGAGCATTTGCATGCTTCTGTTCTAACAACGTTGAAGCAAATTGTGCAGTTTGCGAAGGCAATTTTGATTAGTGTCGACGAGGTGACTACAGTGGATACTACTTCAGGGATTGGTGTCTATGTTTATGCCATGCAGAGTTGGAAAAGAATGCCCCACTTGCTTCACTTGTCCTGTCTCAGCGATGGTGGGATGGCAGATAATCTAACCACTGTGATAATGCAGGCTTTGCTTAACAAAGGAGGTCTTTCTCATGAACAGATCGCATCTAAACTAGTTTGCTTTGGGGCTAATGGTGTGAGTACTTTTCAGGGGCCTAAATCGGGTGTGACAACGCAAATTAGAGAGAAATGGGCTCCCTTTTCGTTGGGGGCCAGTTGTGTGAGCCACAGGCTCAATCTTGTCATGGAGACTCTCTCAAAGTACCCAATGGTCTCTCGTCTTGAGTCTTTGTTCTACTCTATTTATTCGTATTTTTGTCGCAGTAACAAGCGGCACGTTGAGTTGACTAGGCTGGCAAATCTCATGGAAACTAAAGGGAACAAAATGCTTCGCAACGTAGAGACACGGTGGATCTCTATGAGGAGCCCTGTGCAGCAGATCATGGTAGAATACAGCACACTTCTTGTAAAAATGGGCTTAGACATGACCAGGGGTCCTGGTCAGAAAGGTAATGCGGGTACTGGTGATAACTTCGACCTGCTTTCTGATGTTGAAATGCTGCTGCCATTGGCTTGCTTCATCCCGTTGGTGAATGCAGTATACAGTCACATGAAGCTTTCTCAAAGCAGTGATATTTTTGTATGCGATTTCATGCAAGCTGTGAAAGTTTGTCAGCATGAGTTAGCCCGACTGTTTTTGGATTCGGCCACAGCTTACGGCCAGGAGGACTTCCCGAAGTACAACGACCTTGTCAATCTTCGGAGCGATGACATTTGAATGCAGTGGAGAGACTTGCCAGGCGACTCGAGTATACGCCATCTGTTCTTCAATCTCACTGTGAATCAAGTCTATGCAAGGTGCTATGACAGAGAAACTGGAGAGCACATATTTGTCACGCAACAGGATTTCTTTCGCGTGTAGGACTCGATGGAGCAGCAATTTTTAGGTATTCCTTTTTTGTTGACGTCCAATCTTTTTTTGGCTTTGAAAGGTGGTTTCTTTTTTGTTTTCCAATTTTTTTTGGCCTTGCATGTATGTATACTTGTTGTTTCTAATTGTGTTTGCCTTTACTGTTTCATTCATGATCACTTGGTCACTTATGATTTTAATGTTTGAAACTTTTTTGGGTTTTAACGTGTTCACAGTTCATTGTTCAATTCAAGAGCTTTGATCAGGAGTTAGGATGGAACTTGGCCTTATGGTTTGTTTTGGTTCTCTTATGCTTGGTGAACATTGCTTAATGTTATAGATGTATGAAGTGGTGCCTTTGTACATAGTTGTACGGCGGTTGTTTTGCAGGATTAGCTGTGGACGTACTTGTATTGCGGCGTTTTTGGCTTTGCTATTTCAGTCATGATTTGCAGTTTCGGACAACTTGGTTTTAGGCATTTTGCTAGTCCTTGTCCTGCAATGCAATGTCAAGTGCTTTTCATTCATGCGGTGGTTTCTTCTTAACGTGCAGGACCTCAGGGCGCTGATCTTCTTCTAAACAACGTATCACTCATTTGTGAATTTCTGTGTTGCTTTAGCAGATATTGCACAATCCCTTAGCGATGAATTGAACCGTAGGTTTCCGCAACAGGAACTGCTTGATGCCTTTGGCATAATCTACCCGCAGTATTAGAGGCAGGAGGGCGCCGATGCAAGCTTTGCCCACCACTTGACGGTTCTGAAGAACTTCTATTGTCATGCACGAGCTATGAATTCAGGACAGCCTTTGTATGAAGGCGGCAACCCTTATACTGCCCTTGAGATGTTGAGCGCTTCCAACTTGGACCTACAACAAGGTCTATTCAAGGTCACAATGAAGGGAAATTGTGACGCAGCGTGTGGCAAGCCCTTGGACGTCAATCCGGTCATCAAGTTGTGGTGGAAATTGTCTCAATCCCGCCACTTGAGTAAGCTGATTTCTGAATATTTCAAGCTTGCTAAGATCAGGTGTTGTATGGTACTGGGATCTGTTGAGGATGAACATTGTTTTTCTAGTTTGAAGTTCTTAAAATCCACACATGGAAATAGATTGGGAAAGCACTTGCCCCTTGTGGTGCGCATGTTTGGCCAACAGTATTTTTCCCTTCAGAACTTTCCTTACAAGGAAGCTATTAGTTCGTGGAAAAGCGCTGTGAAGGTCGGCAGGCAAGGGGATCAGTAAAGTGGTATCCTTTTTTTTAGTGTCTTTGCCAGTTAATTTCCTTAGTTTTCATGAGGTTTTGCCGGCAAAATTGCTCATGTTTCCTTGACGAAGTTCTGCTGCAGCGGGGGCAAGTTCTGCTGCGAAGGAGGTGGTGAACAATGATCAAACAACGGAGGTGATTAACAATGATCAAAACTGTTCATGTTGCGATGGAGGTAGAGCTGGATGCATAGGAGAAATGAACGATGCTGTGGTTTTAGGAGATGAAGCAACGATCTGCTGCGATTGTGGCATGCCCAAGTGACTTGTTTGGTACTAATCCCTAATACTAATGTGACTTGTTTGTTTGTGTGCAAAACATTGTTACTGCATTTGGGCAGTCTTGTTTTATGGTAGGAAGAGTTCAACTCCTTTAACAATGACATAACTCAAATAACAAAAGAACTGGATTGAAATAATTCAAACAACATTGAATTGGAGAGAATTAGAAAAGAACACTAGCAATGCATAAATCGCCAATCCATAAAAAGCAAGGAAAAAGTTCGCCAATATCTCACCATTCTCTCCGTGACTTAGCAGTTCCAACAACTATAAAATATAAAGAATAGCCCTTAGTGCACTGCCCATTCATTTGTAGAACTGCAACTTTACATTATAAAAAAAAAATGGGGAGTAACATTGCCCCTTTTTTCCATGGCTTTAGGTGCCAAATTTCACCAAAAAAAAATTAGGTTGCAGAAAAGGCAACCCTTTTACATGGCCATAGCAGACCCTGCTAATCCTAAATTTCAGTTCTGGAATCGCTGGTGCGGAGCAACCTAATTGCACTACTTTTTGTACCTAAATTGCAATGCACTGCTTTTCATGAATTTTCATTTTGAAATTCATTTTTATTGAGTAAATGTGCAAATGGGAAATAGTTTGGTGAAGTGAGTAATACTTTCCTAACCCGACCACATACGATTGAAAACCTGGAATTGCAGACCCCATTTGAAATGAACCCATGAAACTTGACACACCCACGCACGTGCAAAAAAAGTCTTTTCCACAGCCAAAATCTCCACCATCCCAACATCAAAACCTTTGCTACAAATTCATTAAAGAGATTTCAAAAACATAGCCATAGCTCCCAAAGAGCACACCGGAAGGTATTCAAAACTGGAGGTTCACGAAGATAGACAATTAGGTTGAGTTGTGTGTAAAGATTGTCAGCAAACAGTAGGTGAAATTACCTTGCAATCCAACGTCAAAGTCACTCTGTGCACAATACGGAGGACCTTGCATGAGGGTGGCTATAATCGCCGAGTAGCAACGAAGAAGACTTTTTTGAGCGAAAGGCACGGGCAGAATAGGTTCGAATTAGCCAAAATCTATCAGTCTTAGACAATGAATGGTTAGAAGGTCATTTGGACTGATAAATCCACCTTGAAGATGGGCAAAATTCCCTTCACATTACTGTCTCGCGGAAGACGAATGAACAGTACAATTTGAACTGCCTAGCACCGACATTCAAGTCTAGGCGCACCTCAATAATGATCTGGGTGACTGAGGTTTTGGGATTCCCAAGTACCTCATAATCTGTTGCGGGACTGAGAATAATCCGTGACGAGCCCTACTCAAGAGTCAGTAGATAATTAATAAGGAAAAGATCCAACTTCAGTCTGATAAAACCCGAAAAGCACATGAAACACTTACCACAACGCATTCCTGGACTCTTTACAGGTCGCATCAAGAAGTTCAAGCAAAACAGTTCTCAATAAGAGAGCCGAATCTATGATGCAAGGACGACCACAACGCATCTATGGAGCCCAGCCATGCATAAATCTTAAAATATTCAGCACGATCCAGAACCACTCCCTCATCCTTGGTTCAATCTTAACAACAACCTCCATGCTTCTGTACAACATCCAAGCTTTATTGCAAGTTCCCCAGTTCATTTCATACAAGCAAGATACACCTACACTACCATAGACTGATGAACCCCGAAAAAGCATATGAAACACTTACCGGCAAGTAGAAACTTACAGGCAGCGCTGGACTCTTTACAGGCCGCATCAAGAAGTTGAAGTACGAAGGTTTTCATTAAGAGAGCCAAATCTATGATGCAAGGACAGCCCAAAAACCTCTGTGAGCTAGACAAGCTAGGTTTAGATCCACAGACAACAAATATAACATTAAAAAGGGAGGGGCCTGCAATCTACTCCACTTTGGGATCCACAACATCTCCGGGCCGATTGCTCCTTGCCTCGTGGAGCTTCTCCGTGATGAGCTTCTGAAACTCCTCGGGTCCGTAGGCTTGCACATATTTGGAGACGGCGGTCCGCGTCTCGGGACTGAGGGTCCCGAGCCACTTGCGCTGCACGTCGGAGAGCTTGGAGCGGCTGTCCGTGGCGCCGACGGCGGCATAGAAGTGCGGGCGCACGTAATGCTCGTACAAGATGATGCCACCGCGGAACTGGGGCAGCACCAGCCACGCCGCGGCCGCCAGCTTGAAGGTGGAGTAGAGCGGGATCCAGGCGAACACGGGCGCCGCGGCCATCTCCAAGAGAGAAACGAAGGAATACAGCACCCAGTAAGTGAGCCATTGCTGGTCGTCTTCCTTGAACGGACTCTCAATCGCCATCACGGAAGCGTACAATGGGTACAGCAGCATCACGATGGGAGCCGCCAGAGCGTTCGAACGCCCCACCAAGGACCAAAACCAACCCATGGCTGCTACGCACTTCCACACAACCCTAGAAAAACCGCCCTGCAACCCAAACCCTCAGTCCAGCAAACTCACAACCCAACAACAAAACCCACAAACAAAAGCCAGCAAAGCCCAAGAAAGCCCAGTAAAACGCAGCAAAACCTGTCCCTTGGAGACTCACTTGCAAACTTTGAAATCACTTATGCACTCCAGGCACCGAATCAAGCGATATGGGACAGGAAAACTGCCTGATGGCGCTTGTGGGGATCCGCGGAAACGGCCGGAAGTGTCAGAGCGGAGGAGCCACGAAGCAGGAGACGTACAAACTGGAGTGATGAAGGGGGCGGGTGCAGTACTGTGGTGCCAAGTCCCTGAGTTTAGGGCTTGGTCCACGACGAGGGTGACACGCGTTGTGATAATTGGCCAGGTGGAGTGGAAGGGTGCCTGGGGGAGCGACACTCTGCACCTCTCTTTCCGAAAGGTTTTGGACTTTTGTTTGTTGAATCTTGTGGGGATTCATGTTGAGCAGGTTCATCAGATTCCAGCATTTGAGATTTGGTGGAGATTAGGTGCATGATGTGACATTTGTTTAGAAATGACAAGCCATGCACACTTGCATAGTTGCATGAAGCCCTCGGCTCAGGAGAAAAAGGGTTACTGTGGGTACCCCCAAACCACCAGTTTTTCGCTACTGTGCCTAGTTGCTATTATTAGACTGGTCAAATTTCATCGATTTTCTTTGTTGACAAGTGAAAGGAAGTTCCAACACAACAAAAAAACGCCCCATTTGGATACCGTATGCAAAAGTTAGGAAGGGTCAAAGTTTTTATGGGTATATGTTCTAAAATTGTTTCTTTCACACAGGTACATATTGATTTTGGAGATCTTCTACACCAAGTGCTGATGGCGGTTTAGGCGGGGTGTGATTTTGGGTGCACCAACCTTACTATAGAAACAAGAACAGTGTAATTGTGAAGCTTTGTTGTAGGTTAATTTATTGACTAGTCGGACCTTACATCTCCACTTCGACCAAACCCTAAGCATGTTGTACAGTGTGAAGGTGATTGTAGATAGGATTGGGAAACTAACAATAGTCAATGCCATACTTTCTATCCTATGGACACAACCAACAAAGAGTGAACTTGTTTGTCAAGAGATTTGATCATCTTTGGTTAACTATATGAATGATGGGTCATGTCAAGATTCAAAAAAGAATGGGAAGTCAATAATTCCTTTGTGTTTTATAGGGTACCAAATTGGACATAACAATATTTTTTTTCCTTCAAAATAATAGTCCTTTGTAGAACTTTGGAATGTAACTATGAAATTGTCTTCAATGAACTTTAGACAATACAACCTCTAATTAACAACACTCTCTACAATAAAAAAACTCTCTAAAGTAATATTGATTGTCGGTTCCAACTTAGGCCACATACAAATGCCATGAATGCAAGTGATTTCCTCCCTTAACCCCTAAAGCACTGAACATGCTTTATTGTGAACATAGCTTTTGGGGGCAACTCATTACGAGCAGAGGTTTTAATTTTTTTCTTTGAAATTTTCACACAACATTCTCCCAAGGAGTAGCTTTAAGGCTATGGAAATCTCAACAATTTCCATAACTTTTGATTATATAGGTAAAAAGTTACTGCATGATAAGTGATTTTCAATGTTCGGCAGGCAACTCGGGCATCAAAAAAGAATTCCTTAAAAATCACTTTTTAAGAAAATAAAAACTTGAAATTGGTTCTTTAGATTTATATATACGGGGGAAGCTTTGAATCATTCTATTTTAATCTATGAGTCAAAGTTATGAGGATTCTTAATTTGAGGGTAGTTATGGAATCTCTACTCTAAAATAAACTTTGAAGTCCTTTATTTCACTCAATTTTGAAAATTTTGAAAAATAAAAAACATTGGGTCTAGATTGTTTACAACAACATTACAACCGTTGGGGGATTGGCATTTTTCAATTCCATAAATAAATTCTTAACAATTTAGTGTTTTGAATCATTTTCTTATTTTTTCCTATTTACTATTTTTTCCTATATGTTGTACAATTCCAAATAATCTGAAATTTTTCAAGAATGTGACCAACTTGCCTTAAAGAATGAATCGAAAGAGTAACCACCATTTTAGATACTTTTTCATACAAATGTGACCTTGTAAAGGGCAGCTGCCTATTTTTTTGTAGGGACAAAAACAGGATTTTTGTCAATTCAAACACTTTTATCTTGCAATCCACACGGTGGAAAATTCTGAAAATTTTTCCACATCTTCTTAAATAAGTTTACTACAAGATCCTACGGTTACATATGTCCAAAAAAAGTTTTTTTCTAAAATTTGATACTTGTATTAGAAATGGCATTTTTGGAGCTTTTTTGGTGAAAACATAGTCAAAATCCTTTAGGGGTTATTCCATAAATGACAACGGGGACGTTTTTTATCCAACAAATGACAAAAAAATCCTTTTGTGGAAGACAAAAGTGCAACTATTCATCCTCATAATTTTGTATTAAAAAAAAGAAAGTGTACACATTAGAAAAAAAAGGTAGCCATTGATTGGGCCACCAGAGAGTGACAATTCAATCTATTTTTTGAGGTTTAGGAAGCCTATGAATTTCGTCAAATGTGTGTAGTTAGTGTGTGATTTTTGCAAAAGACATTAGGCGTCCAATAATGAGGGTGTAATAGAAGTTTGTTAAATAATCAGCCACGTAAGCATATAGGGCGATTAATTGGCAAATAATCAAATTCAATGAAATTAAGCAAAATGAAGTGGATTTTCAAGCTAATTGCCAAACTAATTAGGAAACACTTACGTTTTTCAATTAACTTCTACAATTGCTTGGTTTAGGACATTTGAGGATGAAAAGATAAGCTATTTATGTAAGTGAAGTAGTAGTAGGTCAAGCAATCCATGTGGGATATGTAAAGTAGGATCATAGGAATTCAATTGCTCAAAGTTAAGCCAAATGTAGGAATTGTGTTAAAAGCCAAATTTCAGACTTCATTTAGGCATAGTAGAATAAATATTTTGAAAAAAAAATTGAACTAAAAAAAGTTGGATAATTAAGCTAACTTTTATCTCCAAAATTCCGTTTGTAGTTTTGAGACTCCAACTTGTAGACAAAATTCTGAGACGAACTGGATGGGACAATTTTTTTGACAGTTTCAAACACCTTCTCTGAATTTTGTTCATAACTTTTAGTTGGAGGCTCTAAAGCTCAAACCAATTTTTACAAATGAAATTTAGCTTCGTTCCTCAACTTAATTTAGTTCAAAAAAATTTCAAAATAATTATTCTACTATGCCTAAATGAGGTTCAAAATTTAACTTTAAACACAATTCCTGCATTTGAGTGGTTGAGCTTCTATTAAGCCTAATTTACATATCCCACATGGATTGTGTTCACTACTACTACTCAATTTTTATAAAAGTGCTTCTTTTTTCATCTTCAATCTCACCAAATGTCCATAATATAAGTGTTTTACATTGCCATTAAAAAAATATTGGAGTTAGATGGTCAATAAATTATTTTGGACATTTGCTTGTTTTTGCACAACTTATTTAGTGTGCAAAGTGCATTTGAGTTTAAGTTATTTAAAAATCAGGGTTAAGGTGAATTAGAATACCTTAATCCTGATTATTGAACATTGTACTTGGGTTTCAAACCGGTGATAGTCATTTGACAAATCGACAGAAGCTGAGTGGATACAAGGAGAAAAAAATTCCTAAGCCAAGAAAAACTAAAACTTTGGAGCCCTCAGAGGGCTGTGGAGCGGCCTTCTAGAAGCCTCAAATTTTCTATAATGATAGTTTGATTTCCAGTGAATGTTTTTGGATTTTTTTAAACCAATCATACACACGATATCAAAATGGATGATTTCCATAGTCACTAGTCCATCCTTTAAGTGTTAATGTAATAACCTCTCTAATGTAATGTATTAGACCGGTCTTGACCCAATTCATAGAAGTTCTAGAAGTTCTATTGGATTACACCTATGACCAAAGGGAGGGAGACATCTACTTGAAGGACCAACCATTTTGCTAAATTTGGGAGAGAATATCATTCCCTCTAAAATTTGGAAGAATGAATAATCCTTGGAGCATGTGTCTTGGTTCCAAAAAACTAAACTAATTACATTGCATTCTTAATAAACCAACTCTAATATCTATTGGAGTACACAATCCTTATGTGATACATTAAGGTTGTAAGACAATCTGCAATGGCCCCCGAAACAGCGACAGTATCAACATTGTGCCAAATGATTTGGAATTAAATATGCGCTTTAGTGCAATCCTTAAGGGGGGCTTCACTTCCATGGCCGTAGTATGTGAATGCTATTTGCAAAATGTGAAGGGCCTGCAAGTTGATTCACTATAAAAATAGTCATTATTGTCAACCCTTTCTTGCACTGTTATATGTGCCAATCAATGCATCCTTCCCTTATTTGCATGAATAGTCTTTTTTTAATGTAGAATCTTGTCTTTTCTTTCTTTTATAATGCAAAAAAGTCCATTTGACATTTGAATTGTTGGCTTTGCATTGGATCAATTTGTTCTAAAAAAAATCCGGCACTATGCGAATCTCGTAGAATGCCCCTCCATTTGCCAATATAGGGTTTGTTTGCCAAGAGACCACTATAGATGCTCTAAGTTAACCTTAAACATGACTTTAACAGTGAATTTAGTTTGAATTATTCAAGTGATCAAACACTTAATGGTACTTACAAGAAATTGAAAGAGATTCCAATGAGCTTAATTACTCATTATTTGAATATTATATGCAACAAAATATGAAGATTTAAATAAGTGACATGAACCGCTTAGAGCTTGAATCCTTTCTTGATTATAACATATTTATGCTTATATTTTTATAAATATATATATTATTTATCTGAAATTCATCTAATTCATCATACTTAAAATTTAAAAAAAAACTCAAACATTAGTTTGGATGAGTGAGAAGTTAGTGGTCAAAAAAGCCCTTGGAATCTCTCAAATTGTCTAGATTTTCTACAAGTTTTGACATTCATGACAAGTCCATCTTAGTAATCAATATGTAAGGTTGGAGCATCCATTCCTAACAAGGGGCCTCTACCCAACCTACAGGGTGCCACTATTTCCAACCAAGACTAGGACAAATTTCCAACCAAAGCTTGAAATGTGTTTTTTTTGCCTTTTTAAGGTTGGTGCTAATAAGATCATGTCACAGTGTAGTTGTGTACACTAGTGTTAGATTTGAAATTTTAGCATAGTGAGAAATGCTTTTAGCAATTATCAAGAACAAATTTGGAGACTACAGAACACTAAAACCCAAAGCTTGAAATGTTTTGCTATCTATAGTGTTACTAATCCTATCATGTAACTCACCCTAATCCTCATTTAGTTGACATTAGTGGTCATCCAATTCAGTAGAATTCAAGGTGAACTATTTCAATCCAAATTTAAGTTTTTTATGCTTGGCCATCAAATGTTAAGTTGAATTATAGCTATTATAGAATCCAATACTTTAACATAAAATAGTGATACTTATGGTACATTCGCACCAAGTATTAGGTAGCAGCATTGGACATAAGCTAAAGCAATCAACGACCGCGGACTTAAGTGTGTCGTGGCGTCCGCGTCAAGTGGCCTTAGCAGCATGGGAGAGGTAGCGACAACGGCGTTTGTAAATGGTGGAGGTGTCTACATACAACGAATTTGTAGCAGTAGGGTAAAACTAAAGGAGGTATTACGAAGCAATAGTTATAGGCTGTTCAAACTAGGATGCCATTTTTAGACAGCAAGGGCCCCACAAAGGAGAGTTTGTGTCTTGCGACAGCTGAAAAAGCACTTGTTTGAGATTCCAGTAGCTAGTTCATTTGTAGTGCGATTCGGAAAGTCCAGCATTTGAAGTTTTTGCAAACCATCGACGATGTAGCATACATGTGAAGTCCCAAGGAAGATAGCATAATTTGGGAGGAAGGCGCAGTGTTGCTGTTGGAACGTCTGTGTTGACAGGTTGGTTCAAAGTCCTCGTTTCCTAGGGAGAAGAGCGCCCCCCGGAACTCCGACACTTCAACCAGGTTTGTTGGTCATTATACTTGTGATGGAAGTTTGGACGAGCACAACCTTGTAGTTTCCTTTTTTCCCGTCGCAATTGGAATGCTGCCTTCCTAGTTCTAGAGTTTTGTAAACTGAAAGAGGAGCACGACTGAGCATTAGTCCACCGACTGCCTTCAAGAGGGCAGTAGTTGCATTCGGCATTTTGCACTTGTAGTCCGTTGAATATCATGTTTTGCGGGCTGTACAGTCTGTGTCGCAGTCACTGAGACCATTACTTTTTCTTCGTGAATGCAGCGGCCATGGACTTCCTTCAGAATCTGTTGGAATTCCTCTTTTGCGTTGTTACTACTTGTGCTTCTACTTAGTAGTCACCGTGAATTGAATTTGGCGGCTCAAGCTACTATGGATGAAGATGAGGACGTTGTGGTCATTGGAAACCAGGTCATGGATGCCGCTTTCCTAGACAAACACAACATTGCAAGGTGTGCGCTGCACCATTACAGATTGTGGAGCGCGTTGACTTTCATGGACAATGAACTAGGGTACTGGGTGAAACCACGTTCAACCACCTGGTTCTCTTGTTTTTTGTTATTAGAATTCAATGACGATCGGTGGATGGAAATGTTCAGATTCACAAAGCGCTCCGTGTTTGCACTTGCCCACCATCTTGCTCCTGCCATTCGCCGAAGGTACACGAATTATTGTTTGGCCATTCCCATGCTAGTGCGATTGGCATGTGCTCTCTTCAAGCTCAATCAGGGAGTGAGCCTTTTTGTATGCAGCGAATTGTTCGCAGTCGGTCGAAGCACAGTCTCCATTATCCTGCGTGAAGTAGTCTATGCCATAAACAACTTGCTTCGAGGAGAACTGACTTGGCCGGACAATGACAGCACCGGTGCAATAGCATCAGGCTTCCAGCAGCGGTGTGGACTCCCGGGCATCCTGGGAGCAATTGACGCAATTTACATTGCCATATTGAAGCCAAGTCATGGGCCTACGGACTACTATTACTTCAAGTCCGGCGGCTATACAATGAATTGTTAGGCCGTCGTGGACAACTCCAAGAGATTTCTTGACTTGTACGTCGGCATGCCAGGATCGACAAATGATTCCCGAGTCCTCAGGAGGTCCAGTTTGTACCACCGTGGCCAGCGACAAATGCTTTGGGATTCACGAGTTACATTCCATGACTTCTCTCCTTACTTAATAGGGGACTTAGGATACCCTTTGCTCCCATGGCTCATGGTACCGCACCAGCCTCGAGGAGTGTAGCCTGTAGCAGCAGCTCTTTTCAATCGCAGGTTGAGCAGAGGACGAGTTGTTGTTGAAAATGCTTTTGCTCTTCTCAAGTTGTCTTTCAGGGAGCTACATAAGAAGACAGACTTGCACGTGACATTCATTCCTGATGTTGTGCACTGTTGTGACATTCTACACAATGTGCTATTAAAACAGAGTCATGAGCAAGTAGAACAACTACTTGAAGTGCTTGGAGTGAGGAATGCGGACGGGCCAGACGGGCCTGCAGAGGAGGTTGTCCTTCTTCCCGTGGACAATGGCCGTGAGGTTGACGATGTCAAGGCCGGGCAGGTGAAACGACAAGACCTTGCCATCTACCTCACTCTGCAGAGAGCCTTTCCGGTTTGAAGAACTTCGGTATGTGTATTCATCCCTCCAATTCGTTGCTACTTTTCTTCATATGATTTCACTAGTTCTTATGCACAAGTAGTACAGGAAATTGACGGTTGTTTTGTGCTTGCTTTCATACAAGTGAGATAGAAAATGTTTGAAACACGTACAACTTTATTTATGTACATGGAAGTCATGGACATGGCAAGAACGATTATGGTAAGCCTATCTACATCCTATAGTACAAAATGGAAGTGTAGGTACTAGTCCCATGCTATGAGTCGATGTTGTGCAGGTCATGACTGTGACCTGAAAACTATACATTACTGCCGTTTCTACAAGTAAATTTTCACACAGACATGTCGCATTCTGCAGGAGAACTGTACAGAGGAGCTTTGTAAAGGATCTACAGCAGGGGGTCTTTGTACATGGAGTCACACCCATCCGCAGCGTCCGGAACTTCACTAGGACCAGGAACGTCTTGAGGCGCCACATTCCGATGAGGCATCTGCTCCGCAGGGGCAGAAATACTGGCGGTGTTGAAGTCAGTGCCGAATTGGCGATTTAGGCCAGCTTTTAGGACAGTAGATAAAGTGGACAAACATTGTACGACCTCAGCTTGCTTTTGAATTGCAAGTGTTGCATTTTTGTTTGTCACTTTTGCGTGCTCCTGTAGTCTCTGATCACGCTCTCGCTGATAGTCCATTTGCTCGCTGAAAATACGCATTTGCACGTCCATTTTTGCTTGCTCGATCTCCCTCCCCGCACCTGCCATGTCCTTCATTTGCTCAGCCATGGCTTCCCCGGTTTGTTGTGTGGCTTCTGCAATAAGAGAATGACCAGAGATACTCTTCTGATGCACTCCGGTACTGCCTGACCGATGTCCACTTGCAGTGTCAGCAGTATCCGAGGAACTCAGTAGGTGCGGGATGACGCTAGCGGGATGGAACCTCTAGGAACTCCACATGCAGTGGCACTGGCTGGCGGACGAGCGACGTTGTTCAAGCTTTGGACTCCGGTGTTGGGATCATCGTAGAACGGGGATTGCGTAGAGTGAGTGTTGTCGTCACTGTCACCAACAGCCACCGACTCCTCCAGAGGGTATTCGTAAAGGTTGTCGCTGTCGTCTGGACCTTCAATGTTGACATTTGCAGGGCTCGTTGTCTTGTAGTTACTGCTGCTAGGGGCGAGAGCATCACGCGTGTGAGGAGGCATCATAGCCGGTCTCGTACCATACCAGTCGTGAATAAGAAAGAACGCATCTTGGGGGAACGACTTCGGCAAAGAATCGGCTTTCCTCTGAGGTGCTGTCAAATTCCAGTACGTCGCTTCATTCGTCCCACTCCATGCAAAGAAATTAGCAATCCTTTTGTAGTCTAGAATCATTTGATTCCACTTACTCTTGCAAGCCGCACCATCTCTCAAGCAAGGGGAATGCTAAGCTTTCATGAGCACTGTACTTATGCGGTGCCACTTTGTCGAGTCTGATGAGGTCCCGACCATCGATGGTGTCCAGCTCTTCCAAGAAAAGAGCACGCTTCGCCTCAATGAGAGCCTTGATCTCTATAGGGTTCCAATTGGGACCACGCTCTCGACGCACTCGCTTTGGTGGGGAAGCTACATCAACACTTTGTTGTGGACGTGCAGCTCTAGACAGCCCCAATAAGGAGTGCAAACGACCGACCAGACCTTGATTGCCACTATTGAACGTCCTTGTACATTCCATGACATTCTCGAAATCAAATCGACAAGGCAGCGACAGTTATGTTCCGCATTAGTACGTTAGAAGAATCCAATCAACAATTGAACGCAACGGCTTGCAAAGAAAGTATTCGGGATGCTAAACGTCACCTTCCGTTGTCAATGATGTCTGCGGGTACAATCCAGACGACGTCGGCATCTTCCCAGCCTCTGCAAGCAGAAACAACGTACAAGAATTTTAGTAACGGAGAACATTCACTGGCGCTGTTGGTGCACAGACTTCCATGATCATGAACTGCATGAAGTGATCCACGCTTCCACCAAAAAACTCATGAAATCGCAATCACTCACTCGCATTATTGGACGGTGGAGCTTGTGAACGTGCGCCTTAAATTGAGCTGCATAGACGATTTTCCATTTTCTGAGCAGGAAGACGCAATACGTGAGCGAATTCAGGGAGTCCCTACAATTGAAGACCCTACAACAACGGAATGTACTACTGCCAGCAAAAGCGTACCAACGTAGTAGAGACAAATCTTTCTCATTCCTATCAAGAAGTAATCAATGTGCACTACGTCGACTGCCTTCTCCTACGCTCTGGATTTGTGAAATGCACGTCCTCGTCTGCACAATTTGTACACCTGCTGCACTTCCTCTTGTCAGCGACATTCATTTCAGAGACACCGATTTCTTCTTGATGTTGCTTGCATGGCTCATGACGCCGCTGTAGGAATTCATTACCAACAATAATTTAATCCTTAAACGCCGTCTTAAGTTAATCGTGCTCTCCAACCCTCATTAACTAGCAACGCTCTTTCTTGCGTGATATCTACGTTTTTGGAAGATGGCAGTGCTAAATCAATAGCGCCGCTCACAAACGCAGTTAAAAATAATATGCTGCCCACCACTTCTGTAAACTGCTCTTATTGCACGCCACGACCCTGTCCACGTAGGTTCGATTTTCACCAACTCACGCTGGTCTGAATGCGCACCATAAATACGCTCTGTACATGCGCTGTAGCACCGGCCGTAGCACCTAGTGCGAACGTACCTTTATATCCTTAAGTAAGATATCATAAACATATATTAATAATCATATCCAAATAAAATAATCAGGTAGAAATTTAGATGACAATTAGTCTTCATGCTTACATTTAGTGTTGTAAAATTAGTGATGATGTTGCCATTTAGTCTTGGACTTTGTAATTAAGATATAAATACCATACTTGATCACTTGACCCGTAAAGTTCCATGATTATATTTTCACCAAAAAAGCTCAAAAACTACCATTTCTAGAACAAGTGCCAAATTTTTGGAAAAAAACTTTTTTGGATACATATAACTGTAGGATCTTGTACTATGCTAATTTGAGAACATGTGGTAAAAATTTAAGAAATTTCTACCGCTTGGATTGCAAGTTTGCAAGATACAAGCATTCAAATTCACTAGTCATTTTTTTGGCCCTACAGAAAATAGGGCTACTGCACTTCACAACCTCACTTTTCTATGAAAATATGTCCAAAATGGTGGTGCTTCTTTGGATTCTATTACCTAGACAAGTTGGCTACATGCTTGAAAATTTTCACATCCTTTGGAATTGTACAGCATACAGGAAAAAAATAGTAAGTAGTAGAGAATGATTCAAAATACTAAATTGTTAAAAATTTAATTATGAAATTGAAAAATGTTGTAAAAACGATCTACATCCTATGATTTAATCTTTTTCCAAAAATATTGAAGTTTAGTAAGAGAAAAGACTTCAAAATTTATTTTTAGAATAGAAAATCTATAATTGCCTACAAACAAAAAACTGCTCATAAATTTTGACTCATTGATCAAAATGGAATGATTAAAAGCTTTCCACGTGTGTATAACTCTAAGAAATCAATGTCAAAAAAGTGATTTTTCTTATCTGCCCGAACTGCTCATTTACAAGAAAAATAACATATTAGGCCATAACTTTTTACTCATATTTCCAAATGTCATGAAATTTAGTGCAAATGAAAGATATTCTCTGTCCCCACCTTCTCCTAAAACTTGAGCCAAAAATATAGAAATCTCTAGTTACGCATACCTATCCAAAATTATTATATAGCCAACAAAATGCATATTGGTCCTTTAGGGGGTTAGCAATTTTGTGGCACATAATGAACAATATGAGGGGATGCATATTTTTCCTATGTAGAAAGATAGAATATATAAGTATTGTAATTTTTTCATAATTTTGTTTCTAGAATTGAAATTTCTATGTTTTTTGGGAGCCAAAAAGTAGTCCACGCCCATAGCCAATGTCTAGAGTCTTTCAATTTTTTTGTAATTTTATTTCCAAAATTGAAATTTCTATATTTTTGGGGAGCCAAAAAGTAGTTAAGCCCATAACCAATGTCTAGAATCTTTCAATTCCAATCATTTAAGAACTACTTTCCAACTCACTACTTCTTACTTTTTTTACTCACTACTTTGGGACTTGTGTCATTACTTAAGTAAGGTAGAGTTCCCCATTACCAACCATCGGCCCATTGTCATTCAATAGGATTTCTTGAATGCAAGAAAGGCTAGCACTCATTTCCAACCATTGAGTCTTGGTTTCCAACCATTAATCCCTAAAGAACCATTATCCCTTCGGGGGTCAAATGGAATTTTGGGCAGGTACCTACGGATTGAATTTTTGTCATGATTTTTGAAATTTTTATGGAAGATAGAAAAATTGCTATGCTTTGTGGGTATATCATTTTTTTTCAATCCATGCCATGGAAAAAAATTTGTGCCCAAGTAAGTTCAAAACAGGGGACGTGGGGCAACAAAAAAATTATTTCAACTTTTTTTTTAATTTTTTTTAATTTAATTTTATATATTATATTCTTTTATATTTGGAAAGCTTTTATTCATTTCATTTGGACTTTTTATGAGAAAGTTATGGACAATCTTGTTTTTCGGGCACTTAAAGCATCTTCCTAAAAAAATAACTTGTAGGATTCATTTCTGAATGCAATTTTAATAATTGTTCAAAAAAAAAGTTCCAAAAGGTTTATTATTTTTGTAAGAAAAATCTCACCATTGGGATTAGTGCTTTTTAATTCCATATAAAAGATATTAATATTTTAGATTTTCCTTCTATCTCATACATACTTCTACTTAACAATTTTTTTAATAATGAAAATTAAGCGTTTTGAGATTTTTTTTTTCTCTAGACTCTCAACTCAATTCTTTACTATAAATATAATAAAATCTCAAAACTCTATAGTGCAAAAGATTTAAGTTAAAAATGTTCAAAGTTATGAAATGTAGTCCCACAATGTCACGACTACGTCGTTCCAAGGGACAAGGTCCCATGATGAAGGGGAAGCGGAGCTTACTAGTAGAAGACAAGACGGTTATTTACGGTTAGTCGATCAAAGCTTGAACTTAAGCTCGGTGAGGGAGCAATGTCCTTCACTTGACATATGTTAATATAAGAAGGATTTCTAGTGATGCGTGCTTCGTTTCAATGTCTCTTCATGTTAAGTCTATGCTTGTCTTTTAATGGAAGAGCGTGTTATTGTGTGATGACATACCATGATTGACCGCGCCTATATTATCATTCTTTCTTAGTTTAGGTTATATTGAGGAAGAGATGAATTCGGGATGGTTGCATTGGAAACTATAAATATAATAAAATCTCAAAACTCTATAGTGCAAAACATTTAAGTTAAAAATGTTCAAAGTTATGAAATGTAGTCCCACAATGTGCTGAAAAACTTCTTTTTTTCACTTTAAAAGCAGATATCTTGCAATTTGTCCGGTAAAAAATTCTGAAATTTTTTCCACACATTTTCATACTAGTTAGGTATAAGATCCTATGGTTAGATGTGAAAAAAACAATTTTCAATTTTTTTAACTCTTTGCTATAGAAATGGCAGTTTTGAGTATTTTTTGGCAGAAAAATGGCCTTGGTCTTTTAGAGGTTAAGTCTCCAACCATCAATTCTACCATTCTTGTCTTGACACATGTGCTTGGTTTGGCGTGCCAAAATGAACAAGAAATATTCCCTTAAATGATCAAAATTGATAGGCTCTATACATTGGATATAGGTTAAGGCCAACTTTTGGCTTTAAAAATTCATAGTAATTTCACTTCAAGTGATAAAATTACCAAATTTTTTGCAACTCCCATCTTTTCTATAGATGCACCTTTGAAAATATTTGTTTTGCTTTGCACTACTTTAGATTATATCGGAATTGCTTATACAATCAGTTATGGGTGGTTCTACTTTAACCCCTAAAGGACCAACACGCGATTTTTGGCTACATAAAAATTTTGGGCAGGTATGTAAGACTAGAGATTTCCATATTTTGGGCTGAAATTTTAAAAGAAGGTGAGGACAAGGAATATCTTTCATATACACTAAATTTCATGACATTTGGAAATAGGAGTCAAAAGTTATAGCCTGATATATTACTTTTTTTCTTGAATGGGTAATCCGGGCAGATAAAAAAATCACTTTTTTGGTAAACAAAAATTTGAAATTGGTTTTCTAGAGTTTTATATACGTGAAAATCTTTGAATTATTCCATTTTGATCATTGAGTCAAAAGCTATCAGAATTTTTTGTTTACAAGCAGTTATGGATTCTCTACTCTAAAATAAACTTTGCAATTCTTTATCTTATTCAGTTTTCAATGCTTAAAAAGAAAAAGAAAATCATAGGATGTACATTGTTTATTACAATGTTGCAACCATTGAAATTGACATTTTTCAATTCCATAAATAAAATTTTAACAATTTAGTATTTTGAATCATTCTCTACTTCTATCTATTTACTATTTTTTTCCTCTATGTTGTACAATTCCAAATGATCTGAAATTTTTCAAGCATGTATTCAAGCATATGGCCAACTTGTCTAGGAAAAACAATCCAAAGAATCACTACCATTTTGAACTTTTTTTCATAGAAAAGTGAGCTTGTAAAGTGGAGCTACCCTGCTTATATATTTCAATCCACACTGGAAATTTTTGGAATTTTTACCAAATGTTATCAAGTCAACATACTAACATACTATAAGATCCTACAGTTACATGTGTCAAAAAAAAGTTCATTTCCAAAAATTTGACACTTGTACTAAAAATGGCAGTTTTTGAGTGTTTTCGGTGAACTTTAGGGGTTAATCCCTATTTTGAAAAGGAGGAAACTTGGTTGGAAATCAATCTCTAAAAACCAATATCAACCTTGGTTGGAAAAGCTGCATGCTACAGGTTGGGTATGAGACCCCAGTTTGGAATCGGTGTTTCCTCCTTAGTGTTGGAAACATTAAATTTCATTATTAGTGTACTGGAAGACAGTAAGGCTCTGATGTTGCTGCATGAGATTAGCGTACGAGCCTGTGACGATGAGTCTTCCAGTGGTTTTGATCGGAGTTCGCATAGGGTCTAACGTCCGTCCTGGTGGTAACGCCCGGCCTGTCTGTCGCCACTATTAAATGACAGGTCACAAATAAGACCTCGTCAGAGACCGAGCCATTGCCTGGGCATCTGTAAACTTCTCCCGGACTGATTCAATGGTGACATGTCAAGGTAGTGGACTTTGAGTACCATAACAGACGGGGTGCAATTTTCAAGGCTAAACAGAGCGGAGATTCAGTCCAAGATTCTATGTAATATAATACGTGTATTATAAGGCGGCAGGAGCTTTCATGTCCACCAGCGTCGAAGTTGATTGTTTAGGTTTTAGCAATATTTTTGACCTAACCTGCAAATCCCACCCAAAGGAACACAGACAATCAACCTGACAACTAGTGTGCCTATACAAATCCAGAGTGATTTCAACTACGGAAACGATGTCAAACCCGGAACGAATCACGTCAACTGAGAGCCAATCAACATCGCCACTAGCAGTTCAGCACACCATCAAAACCAAAAATTTCTTTCGGATGGACGACAATTTACGAAGATAACATGTTTTAAAGAGAAGGCCCTCACCATCTGAATCGCAAATGCAGATGTACATCAAAACCCTTGAAAGGTTTACCACATAGGTTAGACGCAGTTATATCACCTACTGCGACCACAGGCTATCCTTGCTGTCAAAATTCCCTCTGGCTAAACACCCATGAAAGAAACCGCATGCAAAAATAGTATACAAGAAACAACAAGAATTATAAGTCACTGACGAGCAGGCAATTCTGCAAATTACATCGAACCCCCCCATGGCACTGAATGAGTTTTACATTGCTCATCACAAATAGATATGTGAGATTTTGATTAGGTTAGATACAGCTTTCTGTCCTCTGCATCACTGACGACAACCACTCACGTACTTGGCCAAATACGATACACATCATCAGGAACATTCACAGTTTTCAATTTGAGTTATTCAATGAAAAAATCAATTTCCTATTTACGCAAGATATTCACTTCTTGGAGAACTGCATCAAAATTAAACCTACACAATCGTACACAATCTAAACACAAGAAATAGTAGATCTAGAAGCACATTTCACATAGCAAGAGCAGCATAGAAATGGTCGAATGTTAGTACGCCAATAATATTTACAAGTGGCACTCAGACTGTCCATGAACAATATTGGTCATATACATGAGCTTCCAAAATGAATGGGCAATGTCTCCAAAACACGGCCACAAGGTCCCTTGCACTTCACAACCATGTCTACAGGTCAAAAACCGAACCACAACATGAAAAAACTCCACATCAACCCTCACCCGCCTCTTCTTCTTCTTGTTCTAACCCCTAGTCCGAATCCGAGGACGACTCATGCTTCACCTTCTCTTCGACTCTCCCCTCGTGACTCTTTTCCGTCGCCGATCTCATGAGCGCATCAAACGCCCCGGGCGAGCTCACCTTGATATACTCCGCCACCGACGCTTGCGCATCGGGACTAATCGACGCGAACAGCTTCCTCTGTCCGTCGGTGAGTTTCTGGTCAGTGGTGACTCCAGTTGCGGAGTTCAAATACGGGCGCACGAACTTCTCGTACAAGATGATCCCCCCTCGGAACTGGGGCAGCACCAGCCAAGACGCGATCAGCAGCTTGGCGGTAGTGTAGAACGGGATCCATGCGATCACACGACCCGCGGCCATCTCCACGAGGGAGACCAACGAGTAGAGCACCCAGTAGGTTAACCATTGCTGGTCATCTTCCTTGTAAGGGCTCTCGATCGCCATGATCGAAGCGTACAAGGGATACAACAACATCATCACGGGGCCCGAGAGGGCGTAACTCCGCAGTCCGAGACTCCATAGCCAACCCATCTCACACAAACCCTACTTTCTCTCTCCAAGCTCAAAAAGAAAGGTGAATAATGCTCAACACACTTGGCCAAACCCAGAGCTGCAAAGTTGCAAGAGAAGGTAGGTCAGAGCTTGCTGAGAAGTGGAACAGAGAAATGCGAAAGTGCGAGAAGACCAAGAGTGAGGAGAAGTGTCTGGAACTGTTTGCGGCTACCGATTTCATGCGAGGAAGGTGGTGGGAAGTGGATTTAGGGGGGACCCAAGCGCTACAGTGCGCGGCGACGGCGGTAGGGGGGAGTTTTTTTGTGCGGTCTTAGGGCATTGTATGAGTCTGCTACGTGGGTGGTTCTTTTTGCGTCTAACTGGCAGAATTGATGGTTGTGAGGGTGACACGTTACGGCGGGAAAAAATTTGGTTGGGAAGAGCTTGGTAACACATTTCTGACGTGGCCACTGGGCTGGTACAGTGTGGCGGAGCCAGTGTCGGGGAGAAAATTCCAGTGACGAACAGAACTGAGTATGGATTTGAACTTTTTCATTCAAACAACCATAAGGTACTCTGCTCTGAAAGCGATCATCTAAGGGTTGGTCTGCTTTTTTCATAGATTTGTATGAACAAAAATATTTTTAGCTCATTTTTCACACCAAATTTTTTTTGCAACAAACGTAACACAACGATTTCATGTTTTTTGAAACATTTCTGAATTACTTATGAATATTCAAAGATTTCTAGTGCAGGCACCTATTTGTGACCTTAGGTCTCCTAAAATTCATCCACTTGCAACTTCTAAAGTGATTTGGGGGAATCAAGGCCAATAATTGGGTCTTGCAATAAACAATATTTTTTTCTCGATTCAATGGCTAAAGAGGTCCATTTAAGGACCACCTCATATCCATTCAATAGCTTTTTATAAGAGCAGTTTGAAGAAGACAATCACTTTTAGAACTAATGTAACACTAGTTTGAATTGGTACTGAAATTAGAGAGACAAAGCACCCTAATCTGTCCAAAAAAAGTCATGAATTACCAAGCCTGGGATACTTGAAGACTGTGTAAGTGGACATTAGTTTCCGTTAGGAAACAACCTAGCACCGATTAATTAGATCTCTTTGTTGATGCAGGGAGTTCCCAAAGTTGTTGTTCCCCCCCTTGCCACAATTTCTGAGATCCCTTCATTGATGCTGTGGGCCCCAAAATCGTGTGATGAACAATGGTGGTTGCGGCAGGCATTCCGCCGATCAAAGTGGCCGTTGCCCCACGCCGTTGGTGAGGACCAGAGGCGGGGACGCGCCTTCCCAGGGACTTTGGAATCTTCCTCCGCCCGCTCCCGCCACCAAATCTTGCGCTGCTCCAATGTTGCGTCCTCCACTGTTGCATTTCCTCATCTGGACTTCAGAGTTCTTGCGCATCCGCTCAGCAGCCTTCCTCAAGCGCTCATGCTCCTTGTCTGCCTTCTTGCGTTCGACTTGAATTTGCTGCGTCAGTTTCTCAGCCTCCTTGCGTGCTCTTTTCTTTGAACATTGTGCCTTCCGTTGCTCCGCTTGCATCTTGTGCTCCTCTTGCTCTCTTGCCACAGCCTCCTTTCTTGCTGCTTTGGCCCTCATGGTTGCAATATAGTCTTCAGAAGTCATGATAATGGACTTAGAGTAGTCGATAAGGGGCTCTCCAGGCTATGCTTCTCTGCGTTGAGGACGGTGCACTTGAGGTAAGGGAAGCAAATTTCGTCATGTCTCTCTTGCAGTGACCTCTCCTTCACTGTTTGTGCTCTCCGAGGAAGATAGATTGTTGTCTAACTGCGCTTTGACAAAGTATTGCGGCGCATTAGACTGAGTTTTGGGGATGCAATCTTCTCTTCCTTTTATACTGTTTGAGATTGCCACTTCCTCTTCTTCATCGTCCTCCTCATTTTCTACTGCAGGATTGACGTAACAAGCATTGGGCTTCATGTAGGGGTCCATGGTGGTTGGGTGGAGTGGCCAAATGCCGGTAGCTTTGAACCCCTTTGTGATTTTGGATACAGTGAGTGCCTTCTACAATCCTATGGATACCCACTCTGCAAGTTCCTCCTTCCTTGCACCTCTCCCTTTGTTCTGTATAGTCCTTCTGTCCCTACATGTTCTGAATGCTATTTTGAACGGTTTAAAAATAGTAACATCTAATGGCTGTAGTCTGTGTTTCGTGTGACTAGGCAACTTGATAATGTCAAGACCTTCAAATCTAGCCTTCTCAACCACTTTAAGAGTGATATGCGACCCATGTCCGTCTAGAATCAATAGATGTCTATTTCCTCAGAGATACCATACCTCTCCTTGACAATAGTGATAAAATGAGAGATCCAGGCAAAAAACAAGAATGCTGTCATCCAGCCGTTTGGTTACTGGCCATGCAAGATTTTGCTTCACATTTAGCAATGTAGTTTCAAAGCTTTCGTTTACCTCTGAAAATGTAGAAGTTTGGGATGTAATGGCCTACTACATTTACACAAGATAGGACCGTTAGGTGTTCCTTACTATTTGGTACAATAGTGTGGACAGATTTGCTACCATGCCTTGCAAAAACAAGAGTTCCTCCTCCATTCTTGCCTGCTTGGGCTCCTGTTTCGTCAGCATTCCAGATGTGTGTTGTTGGATATTGATAGCGCTCATATGCTTTGTGCAGGTTCTCATACAATGAGGCTACACTAGAAGGATTTAAACCCTTGGCACATCCCTCCGCTAAGGCTTGAGGAGATTTGAGAGTGAGCTCAAGATGTCGATTTCTGAACCATCGCAGCCACCCACGTCCAGGGATGCCATTTGTGAAGGGTGTCCACCGCTCTTGAGTAATCTCTGCAACCTTCTTCCTTAGCTCCAAGATGCAAACGGGATGTGCATGATCTTGCATCTCCATCATCCATGTCACAAGTGCACATTCTTCTTTCACAGTAAGTACCCCTTGCCGCCTTCTTTTCCGTTTCAAAGTTCTGCAGAACAAGTGGTCTCTCAGGGACGATGCAGGAATGCCGTGGTCTTTGGCAACTGTAGCAATTGGAGATCCTGCATCTACAGCAGCCACCGCAGCATCCAGTGTCAAGTCAATCCAAGTCCCCGTTCTTTGCCGTCGTTTTCTATTCAGCGTTCTCCCCGCATATTTGTTTTGTGTTGCGGCAGATCATGTGTTCCATGCCGGCGTTGTAGTCGCCCTTCTCAACCGACTGGTGCCTGCAAGACTTGCGGTAGGGGTCGCAGCAATCATGATTGGAGGATCTCCTCCATCGGGAGAGGTGAAGTAGCCTTCTCCTGTTGCTGTTGGGCTAAAACCGCCGAAAGTCCTCAAGTCGTTGCTTGGTGGCCCTACAGGTTGCACTCCATCGACAAGCCAATGCCCGCCCTCACTAGTTGCCCACCAAGCCCGAAACAGTCCTCCGCTCTGTCAATTTGCCGTAGGTCTTGCAATGCGATAGTCTCCTTCATCTATCTCACTCCCTTGACGTATGCGAGGGTCTGCATGTGCTGGCCACAGACCGTCCCACATTCCATACGATTGCAACTCCGGTGCCCGATCCCCTGGCGCGCTGTCGTTACTCTCGTATTCATGGCTTTGTTCACGAAATGTATTGGACATCCTTATCAATCACTCTCACTGATCACTAGAAATTGCTGAATCACTGAATGAGTGCTCCCTCACAAAGTACGCCTATCACACTGAATTGCACTACACACAATCTTCCAAATTCATTTTATAAGCTCCATGAATTGTAGTGAACATGCTTGGGATGTGCAGCTTGAGGGCAGTCAGGCGTTTGTTTGTAAATGCAAAGCCGCCACTTGAAGTTTGTAATTATGAGTGGACATTCATGTAATACAGCGGCAGTGTATTCCATATCTGCTTCCATTAATTCTCAAAATCATTGGAGATTACATGTTTAACTATTTTAGTTAGTCCAATAGCCACCACCCAAATGAAATAAAACCGCCCACAATGCACCTTAACATTGTATTTAATGATGCTGGTATTAATTCTAAACCGTCACTCACTAAACTTGCCTCCAAACCCATTAGTATTTAATTTTGATGCCATTGTCACCCATCACCGTCATTTTTCCAAACTTGTCAATAATGGGACAAATAGCAATGGGTATGGGTGCTAATATAGGTGACGCCATGGAGACACTCATTTTTATGGGTGCTCTTACCTTACAAAAGTTGTAGTATGTGATATATAACACATACTATAGTAGTTTGAAGAAAAAATTACACCATCATATGTAATTTGAAGAAAATTTTCTTTTCACAATTAACCATGTTAAAACTTGGTTTTGTGCACTTAATTTGGAATTACATTATATTTTATCAGTTTTTTTTAAAACTTCAAAAATATTTGTACCTTTCCATAGAATATTGGCATACATCATTTCAAATTATTATACACAAAAATTGAAGGAAGTTGAAAAATATTATAGAGAATACTTACAATTTAACAAATATGCAAATGGAATTGGTTCTCATGATATTTGAATGTTTTTTTTGGAATTTGAAAGTATGGAATTGCATTAGCCATTGTAGAGAGAGTGTAGGTTGCAATAAGAACCATTGCTATGTCTTAATGCCCTTGCATTTGAAAAATTTGTTGAAATAGACAATGCGTCTAATTTATATATTAGAGTTGATTCCTTTTTAGGTTCAAATTTTTATACAAAAACTAGAGTACTTGATGCACATAATTGATTCAACCAATCCCCAAAATTAAATTATCATTTTCAATATCATCATCAAGTTCAAAACTTATATGATGCATTTTTAGGTTTAGATTTTCAATACAAATTTTGGAATTCATGACACACATCATTGATTTGGACTATCCTAAAATTTAAGTTATCATTTTTAGTACCATTATAAAGTTTAGAACCACAAGAAATTATACTAATTTTTATAAATTTGACACAATCTTTTGATGTTATTGAAATTGAAAAAACAAATTGCGTTGAATTTGAAGGTTTTTGTTACAAGAAACAAAAAAGATCATCTAGATTGTATTGACTGTAAAATCTGAATTAGCAAGGATTTATGTATAGCCTTTGTATTTTTGTATTTTTTTTGAACCAAATGAATGATTTCCATTTCAAAGAGAAACAGTACACAAAACCAAAGGACAAAGCCTCGGCGAGAAATTTTTAATTTTCAGATAGCAAAATGAAACTAGCTAGTAGCCAAAGGGGACAAAATCAGAGTGAGAATCAAGCAAATGTGCCTATCTTGGGCCGGACCATGTGCCACCTGATCTCAAAGTGAACCTGGACCCCTAAAAAGGGCGTCTGTAACCAAGTGTTGTCAAACCTGCGGAGAAAAACTTCGACCTTGTTCGGGTAAAGCTCGCAAAGCTTTGAAGATTTAAGCCAGGCTACTAGGGCTTTTTTTTTCATTTTTTAAGAAGTGCCATAGTGGCAATATTGAATTTTGTAGTGGTGCTTCAAATTTCAACATTCATCTATATCAGATAGAAAATTTGCATATCACATATCTATAATTTGGTTCTCATCCACAATCTGGCGATTTCATCCGATTTTTTTTTAGTTCAAAATTTTTTGGCGATTTCATTCAAGTTTTTTGCCATTTTTTTACCATTTTTTAGCCAAATTATTTTTCTGGGTGCAATCTGGCACCAGAACGCCAAAAAAGAAAACCTTCTAGGCTACCCTTGCCTAGTCCTGGAAGCTCTCCCAAAGGACCGATTCGATTTTTTGGTCAGGCCAAGGAGAGTTGCTGAAGCATGTTGCATTCCTTTCTAACTACAAAACCCAGAGAACGGAGCCACAAAATAGTGACCATGGAGGAATTTTTTGACCTTTTGTATTTCAACACCTTAGTGAAAATGCTTTTCAAATGTTTTTGTTGGATGTAGATTTATAGTACTCAATGCCAATTATGAGCAAGCCAAAATAGCACAAATGTGCATTAGAGTCGTTGCAAAAAACACAGTGCTGTTTTTGTAGCATTTGTCATAGTATTCATTGTACAACTAGATGATGTTTTAGTTTTGTAGCGCTTGTTATAGTACTCGTTGTACTGTGACCTCTTAGAAAAAAATATTTGAAATAAAATAAAATATGAACAATTAGTATAAAACTAAAATTTGAGACCTAAGAAAAATGTAGATTAAAAAGTATTCACAAAATATAATTATTACAGTTTTGAAGAAACTAGACACAAATCTGTAAAAAATAGGAAAAATAATTTACAACAAAATTAAAAATTTGGGCATTTAGAAGAACTTCATGGTGATGAGGTTTCACAAAAAAAATGATCTTGAAACCATCTTCAATGTTCAAAAGTGCTTGCGCAAGGCAATCCTATTTGTATGGATGAGGAAGATATAAAATAATATATTTTTAGATACCCTTTGGTAGGCATATGTCCGCCTAATATGGGAATAGACCGCAAAAAGTTCAACTTCAAATCATTTAATTTGGACACTCTATACCGTACGGATGACATTTGAGGCCTTTAAGAGACTGCGAGTTATCTTGCGTTCTCACAGTGTTCCTAGACTGCAGGAATGCAGGATAACTGCTGGCTTGTGTGGCTGAGACTATGCGATGTCATTTTTGAAAAGAAAAAAAAATTGCTTAAAATGATATTTGGGAAAAAAACATTTGACAGCTCATACCGGTTGTTTGCACAATCAGTCTGGATTTGGGAATGAGCCTGAACGGCCCTCCAATGCCCTCAAATGTCATCTAATGATAGTAAAAATTCCTAAACCTCAAATTGTAACAAATAAGCAAAATTCGCTTTTTAATTTTGAATATTTTTTTAAAGTTTTGAAAAATAAGGGATTCCATTACCACAAGTTAGACTACACATCCAATAAATTTTTGTATTCATTGGACCTGTGTCTCAAAAGTTATAGCGGATGATAACAACATCTCTCCGATTGTGATAGAAAACAGGACCGGTATTTCTTTCAACCATCCATTGTGGGATTTTCACTTAATAGACCTCAATACTCTTCTTTGTTTAAGCCAACAATAGACAAGTATCTATATAATTATGTAGATTGACAAGAAATTAGAAAGAAGATTGTGAACCTACTCAATGAACCTAAAAGAATCAAGTTGTTGGATTGTTGAATGGAGCTTGGGTGCAAAGTCTTGTTAGATATTTATTGGTGAAGTTAAATAAATTCAATCCGATGCTCCGAAAATATACTGATAGTCCTATGGCCAAAGGAGAGTGAGCCATTATACAAATGGAAAACAAACCACTTCCTTGGAGCTGGAGGTCATGCAAGTGGTGTGGTTATTACACAATGTAAATACTCATAAACACATTTTTATTCTACATGTAAGTATTCACATTATCAAACAAATCTTGTGTGGATTGTGCTATTTATATGATGAAAAGATTGCTCATTGTGAAGTCAAACCGCAATATATTGTTGGTTCTAAGTTCAAATCCCTATAATTGGTGGATTATTTTGATTTGATGTTGATTATGATGCTGTCAAAAATAAATAAAAAGTTGGCCTCTTTATCCAACACTATATTAGCAGTAACACTAGCTACTAGATACAGAGTCCTAGAAGTTTATCTGAGTAAACAAGTAAAGATGAAAGTAATATGGTTCAAGGAGGATATTTTAGCTTAGTAAGTATGATATGTGCACAAGCAAGAGTATGTTAGAATCGGTGGTAGAAATAAATTGCAACTAGGTGCAATTCTCTTACCAATGCTACTAATGTCACCAGTGCAATCTATTAATATGGTTTGAAAATTTTATGGTTGACAATAGTGGACTGGTATTAGAGTAATCACAACTAAAACCATTTGAATAAGCATGATGGAACAGGGATCCTATTATTAAGAGCTATATATTAATTTTATTGAATGTTATTGGAAGTTGAAAAAAGATACTACATATTCTTAATATGTGTTTTTTGGAGCCACTATAAATAAGCTATAAATTTCCAAAGTGCTTATTATATATGTACTTAAAATCTCTCTTAGGATCTCATAGTTAAAATTTGTACATTTGAAGCAAGAATCTACAATTCTGCAAGTTTTTTCTTGCAAACATGCTAAAATTTGGTGTAAGTACCTTTAGTATACTGTCATTGTTGCAGTTCATCAATTCATATGCTATGTAATCATTTGAAGGCTTTTCATAGAAAAAAATGAATACACTATTGTCAGCTATTAATTTTGATTAAATGTAGCCCAATAAAGTCCATGTTAATTAGATGGGAATATTTGTGGACTCAATTGAAGAGATCTTGAAAAGTATCACTTCAGCCTTTTGTTCTCTATAAACCACATATCTTCACTTAAATTCTTAGTATCTTTGGAAGGGAATTGTTGGCAAACTTTGTGTTTCTATTCTTTGGGGATAGAGGCATTGCAGGAACCATAGTTTTTTATGTACAAAATATTGCCGATTAACCTTAGAAGGACGCACCCTTTATGATCAAAGTAGTCACCAAAATATTTTGATTAATAGACCAATATGTGCATTCTTTGTTTCTATAGTTAATGACAAAGTCATCCATTAGACATTCTAGGTTGCAATGGCCTTCGAGATGGCCTTACAATGTTAAGAAAATTTGCCACTACCCATTATGAAAATTCTATACACTTAAACCCAATTCACACCAAGTATATGTTGGCTCCAATGCACTTTTCTTTACGCAATTCTTTTGCAACATATACATAGAGAGAAATAATTGCAATCCATTGGGAGGGAGCATGATATAAGAGCTTGTTCAAACCGGTCCCACTCCTAGTTACAAGTAACAAAAAGAGTGACACCAATATTACATACCTTAGTTAAAAATGAAGCTTTGTGTCATTTGGAGTCCTGAAGAGAAGTGGATTTGTTTTTGAACTGGATGTATAATGGGAGAGATGCAACGGGGGACATAGGTGATGTAGTAGTTGGATGAGATTAATATCCATCTACACTACAATGTATTGGGTAGTCTTCTTTGTTGATTGCTTTTCTCTTTCATTGATAATGTAGGCTCACATTTAAGTCTTATTCATTTTAGTCTTTCAATAGTACGCATAGAAGGTAAGTCACGGAGAGTGACTACTGAGCAAGATTTGTTTTGACCTTCCCAAGAGGATTTGCAAAGTCCATATATAAATGTACCAAATATGGGCTATCGAGACCAATGTTATTTAAGACCAATGTTATTGAGCATACATTAGAAGAAATATTAGCCCTCTAAAGGGCTGCTCCGGAGTGACAAACCAAGCTATTAAAAAGCTTGGTCTATCACTCCAGCCGACTGCTGCAGTGAGCAGTCAGATTCTGGAAAAAAAAATTAAATTAAATTTTAAAGATTTTTTGGAGATTTTTTTCTTTTTATTAATTTTTTATTCGCAAATTTCGGTTCCTATGCCATTGTCACAACAGAAAGTGCTGCGCAGAAATAGGAAAAAAACAAATTTTTGAGCAAAAAAATGTAAATTTCAAGGTACCTCGGAGGGCTATGGAGCAACCTTCTAAAGGCCTAAAATTTTCTCTAATGCTAATTAGGTTTGAGACCTTTGTTTTTTTATTGGAAGTCGCTTCAAAAATAGACATATAAACTTTTTCATAAAAATATTTGGCCAATCCATTTGAAGATGTATCAGATATGAGATACCAAGACATATGTTATTGAGCAAATTTTTGAGAGCTTTATCTATTCATTGAGAAATTGCTTTTGAAATAGACCAATAAACTTTTTTATAAGTTTAGTTGGATACAAGCAAAATTGCTGATATCTAAGATATTATGGTTCTTTTAAGAGGTAAGGATTTCATTTGAATTTTTTTATCAATGAAAATTTGATTCCCTTGGACTTTGCAAAGTTCTTAACATTCCTAGTAATCCTTAGATCATTGCCACCATGGGGTGGTGAACCCTCCACGACAAAAATTCTCACCTGTGCCTCGCGGAAGCGGCGAGCACTACTGAATCAGGCACCCACACCCACATTGTGGGCTTGACCTTGATATACTATAGGCAATTAAATACATTGCGGTCATAAATGACCTGCACACTACAATGATGGTGCAAGGTTATTTTTTGAAATTTTTAGGCAAAGTGATGAGCAGAGATACAACTCTATTTGTCCCACCAATATAAAAATAAGAAGCTCACCTAAAAGTACACAAAGATTAGTCAACCCCAGGCTCTACCAAAAGTCTTACCATGCACGCCCAACTGAGATACTTCTGGCTAAAACTGGAACATCCAATGTTTTGGAAACAATGTATAGCATCATGGTGGAGACTGTTTTTGCTCTCAGGTCCAGCATGTGGCGTCCTAGCCAACTTGACTGAGCCATAATGGAGATGCTCTTAGCCATTTCAGCGGAGACTATATAATCTCACCTTGTAGTTTATAACACTTCTTTCCACAAGAAAAGACTATGCTCTTTTGAAGGCTAGCTAAGGCAACCTGTTTCAAGATTACCCTATATGAAGGTGAAATTCGACAAATTTGTCATTTTTGTAAAAAAAAAAGTGCCACATGTAATCTTGCAAATGGTGTGAGGTGACATGGACCCGGAGAATCCGACATGGAAATTCAATTTCAGCACTTGACTGCCGAATCAGACCTTCAGGTACGTCGATATACGGAAGGTTTGATGAGGCTGTGCAGAAGACGTTGAAGGTCAAAATTGTGCATTCATGTTGGTTCATTATTGAAACCTAGAATGATTAATTGACTGCCTCTGCTGCAGGAAGAGGCCTCTGTCGATGTCAGATGAAACAGTGGAACTTTTGGTTTATTGTTACGAAATAGCTCTCTCTTGGTTGAAGAAGGAAGTGCAGTTGCTCAACTATTTCCAGCTTGTGGCCGGAAAGATCGACAAACGACGGGCCAGCGCTAGATCTGATGCCGTTTGGCATCAGGGCTGCCCCAGCTCCAGCAGCCCAGAACGCGCACATCGATCTTCAAATCTGGCCGGAGCTCATCTTCTTTCGTCACCTACTGTACCTCTCCGTCGACAGGAAGTTCGATCGTATTCTTCCCGGCCTCCCCTG
This sequence comes from Neckera pumila, assembly GCA_963969595.1. Taxonomy (NCBI): domain Eukaryota; kingdom Viridiplantae; phylum Streptophyta; class Bryopsida; order Hypnales; family Neckeraceae; genus Neckera; species Neckera pumila. Next base: position 13,319,251 of record OZ018411.1, on the reverse strand, counting down.
TCCTCCTCGCATGCTTTGTTGTAAGTCTATTGCGGTCCTCAGTTTCCTCCTCGACTAAGATGGATGAGAGGTTCGAAGAGAGGGTGTGGTGACAACTCCGACGAAGGAACGAACGAAGAGTGAGACTGGCTTTGCAGATACATAGAGGTATTTGGGTATTTCCAGATGCAGGTTGCAATGATTTGCACAACGAATTCATCTTAGTTTATTATTGCCAATAGTCTTCCACTTGGACTTCCTCAGACTTCATCTCCATGAGAAGAAATTAAAAAACAGCAAGAACTGAACAATGCCTTCAATCCTTGCAAGAGGGGCTTGATAAATGGAGAAATGTAACTGAACGGTGCTCTAAATGCAAACATGCTTTGAATTGAAGAGGTTGCCACCACAAGTATAAGTTGGAAAAACAATAAACTTAGCATTCAAGCCCGTGAACTGAATCAACCATTAGAATCCAACAGAAATCAGTTGTATAAGAAATAATCACAGCCCCTGGGGCAAGGCGTTCAATTTGTAACCCAGATGTGGTCATATGTGGTTTGAGAATTTCCTCATAAACAACTTTTCACCAAAGCGATAGCTAGGACCCAACCACATTTCTGAATAGCTTCTGTTTAACATTTGAATCACGTGTAGTTTTTATTGCTCTCTTTTGAAAACATATCCGAAATGCCCTAACTTGGGGCATTTTGAAGTTGCAGCTCAACAAGTTGCACAGCTTTGTCCAGATTCAGTCTTCCTCATCATCTCCAGCTGGAGGTATTTCGGTGCTTTTCTTCATTTGAAAGGAGGTCGACTGGCTTCAGATTTGTGATGGACTAGGATAGCGTAACGAACAGGAGGGAGAACACTCGTCGAATGTAACAAACAGGAAGGAACACGCTGTTGTAGCAAACAGGGGAGAGCAGAGCTTCATGTGGCTGGTAGATGACGAAAGAAGATGAGCTCCTGCCAGGTTTAAAGATGTGCACGCTCTGGGCAGCTGAAGCTGGGGCAGCCCGGATGCGCAACAGTGCTTGGTCCAGCCAAAACCGCATGAGATCTAGCCCTGGAACAAACCATGCATGTTGCAAGCCAGCCATAGCGGCGGTCCTTGTAATTGCAGGCAGAGCAGCTGAAGTGCACAGACGGGAAATTTCGTTAAAATGGCGGTACGGTATTTCATACGCCATTTTTCCATTTCTAGGACTGAAATAGACCTCAGACAGCACGGCCTGAACGTGAAAGTGCCAAGTTTGTGGAATACCGCCATGTTACCGCCATATCGGTTACAGTCAACTAATAAGGCCATGCAAATAAATATCTCAAGGGAATCCCCTTCTCATTCCAGTCAGTCGCCGTTACCGGCCCATCCCTGCTCGGCGAGCCTGATGAGGATTATCTCTCCCTAGAATTCACCCTTCAGACGTTGGTGACAACACTTGCACATGATTCCAAAGTCGATCTTCAACGTTGTGTCTAAAAGTTGTCCAAAGCAAACAATTTTTTGGAACATGTTTGCTGAAAACAGTTGCTCAAGCAGGTTTCAAAATGTTGCATTTTGCTAAAAACGTCATTGAAAAACATTGCTAAACCCTCCAAATTCTTAGGCCGTGGCCTAACTGGTATTCTGAGAGGAACCATCTGCAAAAATAGACAATTATCACCCTGCCTGAGCCCATTGGGCATTCCAAAACAGATGGCTCTCGTTTCCAACCCCTCCTTCCCAATAGGGCCAGTTGCGGGGTCTCCTGTAGCTATTTCCTGGGTCTGCACAGACCATGTCTGCACTAGTGAGCATTGACTACTGCATTCAAACAAGGTTGGTTGAGGAACTCTGTGACTTCGTGTGATTTTGAAGTTCTTAATTTTAAGATTTAAATCTGTCAGGTGTACACAACGAGATGCGAAGGGTTTGACGTACGACACTTTGAGATAAAAGCAGAGATATATAAATTAGCACACTCTGTGAAATTCAGGGCACAGAGGACATGATTGATGATCGAATATGGTAATGGTCGGAGACTGATAAAACCATCGTATAAAAAGACGATCTATTTCAATTCATACCCGGATTAATTCAGACTTGATAATGCTTTTGTTGAAATTGAACTTGATACTGAACTTCATGCAGCCGACTATGCTTCTGTTAATACATAGCTATTCAACTCTTCCTCAATTATTTGAATCTGAAAACACAAAAGCACCAGTCTCAAATGGTCATATTGGCATGCCAGGGTGACATTCAAACCCTAAAAGAGGAATTTCACGAATTTAAGCTTCCAGATTGCCGCTTGAAAAAGTGCCAATCAATCTCTTGAAGTTTTGCCATTTTGAATATCATGATGATTCAATCAAGACTCTCTGATACAATAGTACTAAATTTTCAGTTTCATTAAATTGACGGAATTCCTGGCCTCTGGTACTTTTCAGGGCTCGCTGGTTGAATTGAAAATCTATGCCCGTCCCAGTTTTTTGAGCTTAGAGCTTTGTGTAGATAAATGTCACACTTTTTGGGTGCCCAGAATCGTGTCAAACTAACATACTAGGTCCAGATCAATCTATGAGCGACCTCATATTTGTTAAATTGGCCACATATTCACGATGCCAACAAGGGACCAGTTTTCGTGTGGATCCAAATTCTACTCCAAGATGTCACTGAATACCTATCTGAATCCCTTTTTTTTTTCCAACTAGACACGGAGTCAAAAATGCGATGTGCAACTAAGATTTCAAAAACCTACGAAGGGCACATGACGGGTATGGATTTGAGACTTTCGTTAGAGTACTGGAAACAGCTCCAGCTCAGTTGGGTGACTTACAACCACTCCAATCTTTGTTGTAAGGCCTTCATAATGGCAGCAACTTCTCCGGAGTTCCACCGATGAAATGAATAACATGACAATGGACTGGGTTACAGATAATTTTGCCCCAAAAAACTCCTAGGTCGAGGTCAGCGAGACCTAGAATGCAGACAGAGTAAATCTGACTTTGACAATCGATCTTGACATCGATGGCATGCATTGACATATATGTACTTACTCGTAACCAGCACTAATAATCAGCTCCCCGATGGTGTGAGTGGTGACGTGATACTCAAACTTATCAAAACAGGAAGTGTATGCTGCCAAGTGAACATACATCTTACAAGCATCTGTATCTTAAGCAACAGGCATGCCCTCAAGATTGACTGGGCAGTGCAAGGCAGCTGCAAAACTAGAACGAAACTACGGTGAGATTTGAACAACCGCAATCATAAAAACTTGCAGCACAAGCTCAAAGCAGCTCGAAAAGCAGGCATGGAACTTGCTAGAAGGTACCAGCAAGCACCATGAAGACGGGTTCCATGTACTCATAGAGACGCTTCCACGAAGAATTGCTGGAGAGAGCAATGGAAACCCAAGCAATCATGTCATAATACCTAAGACATAATGCGAAGTTTGAGTTTACATGAAACTGTGTCACTTTCTCATTGGATAAATAGGGTTACTAATAGGCATATTTCATAACCCGTATACTCAATATGAGTCCTTGGATCCACAAATAATATTGATGAAGGTGTTCTTGAAGGTTATATGAATGATTTAGCATTATCGATCATGTCTAACAATCTTCTCAAGCCCCCCAACTTTCAAATTCAAAAGGGGTCTAGTTCATAAATTTGTATGTGCAAATTAAATTGGACCTCAAATTCTATAGCTTAGTGGCACTAAATAATGTCTTTGCTACATTGGTTATGCACAGGTCTCCATTGTATCCAACTTCGACGTCGTTTCTAGTTGCAAGTGCTACTGGTCATTAATAAAAGATGTTGCATTCTCATCTATTCTTCAATAGAAGACCTTCAAATATCTAGCAAGCTTTTAGCAATGAGCATAAAAATAGGAGTGCACAATTTGGTTGGTGCTCAAAAAGATTGCTCTAAGAACTAGTTGACTATAGCTTGCAACCACCCGGGCAACCACCTAAGAGCTTGTATCTAGATGTACAACTATAAAATGATTTTCTTGCTTGGATTTTGGATCAAATCCTTTGGAAGAAAGAAGGTAGGACCGTGTACTAGCCAAGGAGGTAGAGCAAGACCAAAGTAACGTGTATAGGTTATGACACCAAGTTGTTAGATGGACCCGCATCCAAGAAAAATTAAATTAATAGCATGAGACTCAAGGAGCCTCAAACCAGATAGTAATTAAACTAATTAGAACGCATAGCATACTTAATTGCAACAATTAAGGTCAAAAAAGGTGTGCAGTTCTGTCAATATATTCCTCACCAAGCCCTTCTTGTACCCCTGATGGAACCTCTTTTTATTTTTACTTGGTTATGTTATAGTTTTTCTTAGTATCTTCTAGAAACCACAATTATGAATAGGATTCAAAGTAATTTTTCAAGGTGCATTCTTTTTACTTTCACTTAAAATTCTCCATTATTTTTCCATTTACAAAGTTTGACAACAACAAGTCGACACCACATGTGGCATACATTTTCAGAAACACTGAAGTGCCACCGCCCACAAAAAAAAAAAACACTTAAAATTGACAAAAATGCATCAAGGTTGATAGGCATCTTCCAACTTTTTATTTTTGCTTTGTTTGCTTGACTATAATTATATATTGTATGACCATTGCTTGACAATTGTTATAACAACATATAAGATCACAAGGAAAAATTACATGTATCGAGTTGGCCATTGATGCCTATGGCAAATGACGGATTCATACAGTAATTTTGGGATCTAAATTCTGTTTTTTCTAATGAGGATGTCTCACACCACGGAATAATCAAGTCCATTTTGAGTAGCTTTAGTTTGCGGATACCCTACACAAGTCATCATTTACAATCATCTCTAATATCATTGCCAAAATTACATATCCACATAGTTGTAGATTGTTGTTTTCAACCACACTTAGGAGATATTTGTATGGTACAATAGACTAGCCTTTTCATCTTGCAATGATGTAAAAGTCCCAATTTGGCAAATTCTAAATCCAATCAAAGAATGTTTATTAATAGCAAAGTAATTTTGAAAAGTATAAAAAATTACCAAAAAATAAAAAATAGTCATGATTATTTTATTATTAAATCTTGAAATCTCTTGGAGTTATAGTATACAAAATTTATAGCCAAAAAATTCAATTGTTTTTTGCAATCATCATTTGGGTAAATTTTGGGCACACCTTTAGCTATCACTTTGAACTTCTTAGTTAATTTAGAGAATGTTCAAAAAATACAAGCTAAAATAATTTGGAATTTTTTCAGTACTACAGCCTTTGAGGTGTAAGAAGAAAATTTTATATGGTCAAATTGAGTTGGATGGCTAAGCAAAAGGAATTGTTGACAAGAAAATTTTAAAGCCCAATAAAATTATAGCACAAAAATAAAATAATAAAAAAAAGTATTTACTGGCATTTTATTGTATTTCTCCATTCTACCTTGCATTTATAACGAAACTATACCAAAAAGATTATTTAGTATGGGCAAATAATAGATTAGTGTGAAGATTAGGATAACCAATCTAACAATGTCACCACTACAAATGGTGTTGAACAATATATCCTTGAGATATAGAGTTTATACCGTACGAAATAAACATTTTGAAATGCAATCTACTAAATCTAAAAGTTTCAAATTTCATAACAAAAAATTGAAGGACTTGTTCTAAATTACATTGCCTAAGCATGTTAGAAAACCATGAGAGCCTAAAAGAATAACTCACCAATGTGAAATCTTTGTTAGTTCATAGAAAACTTATGAACAAGTATTGTAATTTTCTTGAAACAAATAATAATAAGACATTTGCGCTTTTGTCAGCTATACTAATAATTGAATTTAGTGTACACCACATTAATTGACTTATAAATGCTATGAGTTTTTGCACTTCATGAATATTTTTATCAACTACATTTACAGAGGTCACATTTTTTTTTTTAAAACAAATAGAAAATCATTACATTAAAAGAAACCTACATACAAGTCAGCCAAGCCATAAGGCTGGACAATGAAGAGATAAGAGCCAAAAAAAACACTAAAACGGACCAACTAGAGAGAAGAGCAAAGGGAGGGCCCCCCTGTTCCAAATAATAGAATCACCACTTTGAGCAAGGATTGGTAAGGTCACCTTTTTGATAGTATAGATATTTGTGCTCTTAGTACAATATTCATGAAGAATAAAAACTTATAGCATTTATAAAATCAATTAGTGGGGTGTACACAAAACTCTGTTGTTATTGTATTTGGCAAAAATATGTTGACTACCAAACAAATTGGAGTAATTTCGTCCCCACAGGTTTGTAATGGATGTGTGAGTTTTATTGGCCAAAATTTCTATCGCAAAGCTTCAATATTTCTATGCATTCTCTTAATGTAAAAAAGTTCTCTTTGAACCATGCAAGATAGTAAGTTACCCATTACACGGTATTGCATGAGTGAAAATTTAAATTATATAAATATTTTGTGTTTTAAAGTCTTTTTAAATTCCAAATTATTCTTTTTTCATTATAACTTTTATTCTTAATTAAAACTCAAATAAGCATAATACGGAGTAGATATATATATATATATATATATATATATATATATATATATATATATATATATATATATATATATATATATATATATATATATATATATATATATATATATATATATATATATAATTATATTTATTTGTTATACTTAATAAAATGGTAGTTATATTGTTTTCCACCAATTTTATTGAAAAAAACAACACCTATGATAGAAAAGAAAAGTTTTGAGAATCCATACCCCCAAAAAGTAAGAAAATAAACATAAGATTCTACAAGCATTGTGATGGATAAAAAAACACAAGAGATTTGAGGCCTCTAAAAAAGCACGAGTTATTGTGCGTTCCTGCAGCGTTTTCAGACTGCGGGAACGCAAAATAATTGCTGGCTAATGTGGTCGAGAGAGTGCCACGTTGTTTTTGGAAAGAAAAAAAAATTAAATTAAATTTTTGGCTATTCACAGATCTGGCCAAATTGAGGGAACGGGCCTGAAACGGCCCTCCAATGCCTTCAAATCTCCTCTAATCATTTGTACTTGGGACATGTTTGCATTTACAAATTGTTCAAATTTTGAATGTATGGGCCTTGAGGCAATTAACCCCTAAAGTCTTAAGGCCTTTATCCATAAAAAAACATTCAAAATTGTCATTTCTATTGCAAAGAGCAAAAGAATTTAAGAACTTTTTTTTGGCATATTTAACTGTAAATCTTGCACTAGACTAGAGTAAGTTTGTCCTAGGGAGATCACTCCTTGTAATTTGAGGTATACACAATTATAGAAAATATGGGCCCTATGGAGGGCCATTAGGATTTTAGCAAATGTGCAAATACAGTGGAAAAAAAATGAATTAATTACTTTTTTAGTTTTTTTAACAAAAAAAATATATTAAAAAAATCTTTTTTAATTGAAAATTCATCAGAGCACACAGGTCGACTACTCATCTTACAGATTCCCTGACGGCCTTTTTGGCTGCTATTTTCTCTTAATGCATATTTTTATGCATCCTAGCAGCCCTCTAGTGGCATGAAATTTTCTGTAATGCCTGAGTTCAGAGGGTATTTGATGTGGGCTCTTGATCTTAATTATTGTATTTAAGATGACCATGGTCCTTCATAAAAAGCTACAAGGGGCATATTTCCAATATCCTATATTTTTTGTAAATTTATTCATGCAATTTTTTTAAGTGGGGCTAGCTTACATATAAAATTTAAATGTCCAATTGACCAAGTGGTAGTTTTTAACCTCTAAAGACCAATGTTTGTTGAACAGATACTTAAAAAATCCGGGTAGGATCCTATGAAGTCAATTTTAGTTGGATGTTTACAAAATTTTGATACCAGGTGTGAACACGTACCCGATTAGTAAGAATATATTTTTTTTCCAATCATGTATTCAAATCAAAGGTCATGTTGTCTTGAACCTGTTCGGTAGCCCAAGCAATTTGGGCATATTTTGGGCACCTTTTGCAAAAATGTTCATCAACTTTTGAAATTTGGCATATATATAACTAATAAAATATGATATACAATTGTAAAAAAAAATTTAGTTCTCAAATCACATTCTTAGAGGAGTCGAACTTTATTAGCTATGTTGGAGTGGCTTCAAGAAAAATTATTTTTTTCTAACCAACTTCAAGCCCTATTATCTTGCAATATGTGAAGTCAAAGTTCTTGAAATTTTTACTACATATTCCAAATGTTGTCTCTAATTTTTAAATGTTTGGATTTTAAATAAAAAAATTTCCTCATTGCCCAAGAAATCATCAAAAAATGACTAGTATACTGCCAATGCACGTTTCCTCCTTCAGTTGTGTTAATTGTAGGTTGATTTAGATTAAACTAGACTCCATATTTGCTTCTGAAATTTTTCATGAGTGAATCTATTATACACATATAAATGGCCAAAATCCTCATTTTGGTGTACAGCTTAAGAAAATTCTTCAAAAGGGCTCGAAGTCTATTGACCTCGTTTCACAAGATTGAAAAAAAGTATTTTTTCTCACCTATAACACTGATAATCTTTCAATCTACATGGTCAAATGGTCTAAGTTTTCTTTGGTATATTGATTTACTTGCTTAGTAGAATTTGATATGGTTAGAATTCAAAAAAAAATTAGTTTTTAGTTTTGACAATGTATAAAAAAATGGGCAGTTTTGGACTTTTTTCCTTCCAAAATACTCTCCAATCTTTAGGAATTAATAACATGTTTACCATTGAACACTTCAAAATCTCCACTAAAACTATCATGTAAACATTCTATTCAATATGAGTGTATTTAACACATATAGCTTCAAAGATTTAACTCAATCGGACTGCAGTTTCTATCTTCCATTAAACCTACAAAGGTAAACCTCCTTATTTGTGCAATGTGACAAGTTTTGCCAATTGTAGTCAATGCCTTACATTTGCACTTAATTTTTTTTATGTATACACTACTAGTACGGTGGCACAATTTCAATCAACCATCCTTTGTTGTAGATTTCTTGACTATGCCCATTTTATCATCCGCATGAAATAATCTGTCCACATCTATAGTCATTGTACTATGAAAAATTTGTACAACTTCTATCTATCAAGGCTATATTACTAATAAAGATCCCCACAACACGATGTTTTTACACAGCCTAATTTATATATATTAGAATATATAGTATTTCATGGACCCTATAGTAGCCCTACATACTATATAAAATTTTCCCGCTTAGAATTAAATATGGTACAAAAAGCCCTTTTTGTAGTTTGATGGGCAAAAAAAAACTTGAAAAAACTTAACATTAAAAAATTTGAAATTTGTTTCATATAGATTATGATTTTATCTACTTGAGAAGCTTTTATTTATTCCATTTAGATTTGCTATGTGAAAATTATGGGCAATTTTGTTTTTGGGCAATTTGAGCATCTTCTTTAAAAGTAACTAGTAGGACTCATTTTTGAACTCAATTTTTACAATTTTTCAAAAAGAAGAAGTTATACAAGATTAAGATCTCTCGCTAGAACAATCTCACTGTTGAAATTAGTACATTTCAATTCAATCTTAAAGCTATTAACAATTTAGATTTTCCTTCAATCTTGAATCTTCATCAATTTAAAGATTTTAAAAAATTCAAAAAACACACACTTAATTTTCACTCATTAAATTTTTTTAAAAACTAAAAGTAAGTTTAAGATTTGAAAAAAAAACTAAACCCTTAACAACTGTACGATGGAATCAAAACATACTAATCTCAATGGTGAGGTTGTTTTAGCAAATGATCTTAGTCATGTAAACCTTTTCTTTTTTAAATGGTGAAAAATGAATTCAGAAATGAATCCTACAAGTTATTTTTCTAGAAAGATGCTTCGAATGCCCAAAAAACCAAATTGTTTATAAGAATTTTTTCAGGTCACTAATCCAAATAGGATGAATCAAAGCTTTCTATGTGAATAAAAATACAATCTATAAGGAAAAAGTATTTAAACAAGTATTTAAATTTAAATTACTATGGATTTTTTTCCCTACGCAGTGAACTAGAGTTTGGGCTTATTGTGTCATGACTTTTGCTCCCAGTCACCAATTGAAATAAAACTTATATTCCCAGAAAGCTAATGTTAAATTTTTCTATCTTCACAAAGAGTTTCAAAGCATCACAATGACTATTGAGACCCAAGGAGACTCCCCAAAATTTGGGCAAGCTCCTTGGCTTTCATGACATTGTTTGCCAATGAGGTACTACACTAAAAATGATATTTAGTGTTGGCAACACTAATTACGAACCTTGACACTAAATATCATAAGTAAGTAATACTAAATCTAATTTCTAACACTAAATATGCTCTATGGTAAATCTGAAATCTGAAAAGGTTTACATGTAGTGTTAGAACACGATTAAAAAATTAACTTGCAAAGGAGCGGAGGCGGCGCATTGAAGTCCAACACAACACTAAATCCGCTACAATTCAGATTTAGTGTTGTGGTTGGTAAGGGGGTAAAACAATAAATGTCATACTACACTAAATATCATTTTTAGTGTTGTGGTCCCTTTTGCATCCTTGAAAAGAAGACTCCTATAATGAACAAAATTGTCTTGTATGGCTCTTCAACCAACCCCAATCCTTGAATAGTAATTGATAAGTCTCTCCCATATATCTAACAAAGCATAATACCTTCCCGACATGGGCAGGACCATTATCTCATTATACTTTCCTATTGCAACATGGGAATATACTCACTCAAAGATCGGTACTATACTCAGCAGTGATAGTCGAGCACTAGAAAACGGAGGAAACGAAGATGCTGTTTCAAACTGAAGGAATCAAAAGACTCCACTTCATCTGAAAACAGGCTCTAAGCTTAAGCTTAATCTCACGGAAAGGGACTGCCATTCAAAGTTCCACCAACTCCATACAGACAAACTCTGGCTCGTAGGCTCCATTTCCAAGATCATTCCTTACTTGTCGGAGTTACAAGTACTTATCGCAACGCAAGATGAAGTCACTTTTAAAATTTTATAAGACACAAGTGTAGTTGACTATCTCATGAATTGTGTCTTTGTGGAATTGCAGGCAAGAAGCTAAATGAATGGTGAAGTCAACTGCACACTTGTTGAACATGAAATCCTTACAACCAGCGCTTCTTTTTACTATAGTTCTTGTGTTCTTGGCAGCATGCCATTGCATTAAAATTGGAGGGATGTCAAGGTATTCATTCCTTTTTGTCAATATTGGCAAAATTTTGCCTAAAATAAAAGTGCTACTCATGACCTTTCTAAGTTGTATTAAATTTTTTGCAAAAAAAGAGTTTCGTATTTTAAAGTTTAGAGACTCCATTGACTACACAGTTCATAGAGGCTCCATGCATTGACCATACGAGTGAACATTGATTTGTATTAAAGCGTGAAAAGGCAGAATTAATAACGTTGTTTACCAACATAACGTTGTTTATCAATGAGGCAAGGGTCCCATTTACAACCTTGGAAATGGGCCCCCCTATAGTGAACAAAATTATCTTGTATTGCTCCTTAGCCTACCTCAATCCTTGCATTAATTGATAAGTCCGTCATAGGCATCATACCTTCCGAGCCTGTGAAAAATCATTACCCGGTTATACAATATTATGAATGAAGGAGGGGCCCTTTGGCATCTTTGAAAGGGAGACTCCTATAGTGAACAAAATTGTCTTATTGATGACTCCTCATCCAACCCAATCCTTGCATTAGTTCTTGATAAGTCCCTTCCATGCATCTAACAAAGCATAAGACCTTTCCAACATGGGGAGGGCCATTGCCTAGTATAACATTATACAATGTTATGATCTATTGACATTTATTTTTTTGCAATTGATAGTTAGCTTGATCCTAGAATGTTGCACATGCCTCTAAAGGGGGCAATGGATGACTTTTAAGATTACTATAGAAATGAAGAATGAACCTATTAATCCATAAATCCAATCATTTTTGGAAAAGTACCTCTGTTGATAGGTTGTGTTAATTCTAAAATATCACTCCACATTTTTTATATGTTTTATAATTCATTCCAAAAAATCTCCAAAAATTGAATAAACTTTGAAAAGTATGTAAAATGCATGTACGTTTTATTTTTCATGATTTTTTTTTGGAGATTTTGGGAATAAATTAGAAAAAAAACATGACTACTTGTAGTCATACTTCCGTCAATAATATTTCACTCCATAAAATTTTAAAATTTGTGAAATTTAGACCAGAAAATTCAAAAAGAGTTTTCATTCAACTTACTAAAGAACCTTGAAAAAAGTCATTTATATTAAAAGTTTCTTTTTTACTACTAAAATTGATTAAATTCTTTAAAAAATAAATTGTTGCATATACTTCAACAATTCCAAAAATAGTTGAAAAGAATCTAATTTCCCAATTAGTTATGGCAATTTTTGAAATGTGTCAATCAACTCATGAAAGCCACCTTATGTAAAATTTTCAATGACTCAAATTTCTAGATTGTTATTGGGGGAAAATGGAACCTCTCTCTAGCATTTTTGTTTTTGAGTGAAAATTTGCTCGACCGGATGCACTATTGGACTCAGGGAGGGCGGCTCAAGTTAAAGCGCAAGGTGGTGCTAGTCATAGACCTCATCAGGCTGTAGATTTTTAGATTCATTTTGACAAGATTTGGCTTCAGTCGCCGATTCTTGCCTCTTGTTACGGTGATTACATTAGGTGGAATAGAAGGGGCCCCCCTCTTGTCAATTTTTGTAGTCTCTTCTTAGTTTCCATTCAGTTTCTTTTGACCTCAATGCACTTTCTCTCTTCATTGTCCAGCCAAGCCAGAATAATGTAGAATAGAAGGGGTCCCCCCTCTTGTCAATTTTTGTAGTCTCTTCTTAGTTTCCATTCAGTTTCTTTTGACCTCAATGCTCTTCCTCTCTTCATTGTCTAGCCTTTTGGCTTGGCTGTCTTTGTATATAATTTTTCTAATGCAGTGGGTTTTCCGTTTGTTCAAATAAATAAATAAATTTGTTCGAACTGCCAAATTCTGATCTCTCTATCATTGTCCCTCCAAAAATTGGCCTATGCAGCAAAGCAATTCTGACTTCTATGTTGTTGTCCCTCCAAAAATTGGCCTACGCAGAAAAGCCAGCAAGCTCACATGTCTCCGTTTGCCACATATATCTCTTGCTATGTGGCAAAATTGTCTTTCTTGTGACTGTCAGTGAGTACATTTGTTTGTGTGTACAACCAGGTGGAGTACAAAGTCAGCAATCCCTTGTTCCGCAATCATACTCGCCATTGATTGAATTATGGGACCAGGGGAGTTCATTCAACCAACTCCAATCACACGGAGAGATGTGCTTTTCCGAACTCTGAAAGGACTCAGTCGATAACTTGAGTATAAAAAGTTAAGCTTTCTTTCTTTCGAACTGCAGACGAAGAAAAAACATGGAACGGCGTTTGAAAGCACAGCAAAAATTCGACTTCGAAGTAGAAAGTATATCCCCCAATTGAGTCCTGCAGTAAACTCATGTTGACTAATTTCAGTTTAATAGCGTGTGGCAATTGAAACAGTGGAATACTTTCACAAATTGTCCATGTGTTTCCAAGAAAAAAAAAAAAAAAAAAATTGTGAAATATGCTGCCGCCAGTCCGCACGCTGCTTGCTTTCCTTGACTGAGTTTAGAAACGGATTAATACGGAGTATCTCAGAAATATCTATCAAATAAAGCTCTTTCTCTTTGCGTCAACAAATGGAAATAAAAAAATTCGCATCTACTCTCGCCATCCGTCCATTGAAGGGAAGAAAACATCATTTCTTTCTGTAAGTTGCGCTCCAGAAATACTGTATGTATCTATCGTCATCAGTGGGAAAAAAAATCCTTATTTTTTATTCCAAAAATGATTGAATAAAGATGTTCTATCGTCAGTCATCACAGGGATAGAAATTACATGGATCTCTTGCTCTCCCCAAACTGAGTAAATAATCCATTTGTTTCTAAAAAAAAGAAAAAAGAAAGGAAAAATAATAATAATATATCTATCGTCATCACGCACAGGGGAAAAAAACACTACTTCTTCTGCTTTTAAAAAATGAAATATATCGATACGTATCTATCGTCACCTCACTCACTAACCTCAAGGGAAAAAATGAAATATTCTGCTCCGAAAAATGGAAAAAAAAATACGTCATCACTGGCTTGCTGATGAAGAAACTTACTGCTCTTACTGCAAAATGAAATCGAAGTGAAGGTCGAAGACTTTTTACCTACCGTTCGTGATTACCGGTACAGTAGCGTATCTGACCACAGGGAAGAAATTGATGATCCTTTGGCTTCAAGAAATGAAATAAAAATAATTTTTCCGGGTCATCACCATCATCAGTCTCGTAATTCTAAGCGGATTCTCTAAACTCCTTCGCTTCCGTCCAAAGATTCATTTTCTTCTTTCCAAAGATCCAAGGGACGATCCCTCCAATTTTCCAAGCTAATAGTAAGAACCCTGAAAGCTAATTTCCTACGGAGCCAATAGGGCGTGTGGATTAAACGCGTTTGTTGCTACTTTAACTCCCCATTCCGTCAACGTCGTGCAACAGTGACAAGCAATGGTCAGTTTTGTCACGGGTAGGTTGACAATGTTCCCGTGGACTACTGCCCTGCAACCACCCCCAAAAGCAACGTTCACCCATGATTTTCCGCTCTTTCCATACTGGGGCTTCTTCAGTTGTTGGGGAGGGAAGGACTTTGAGAGTACTATTTTTTAATTTGGTGTTCTGTTACTCGTCTTTGCATTCAATTGGGGTCTCCAGTCACCTTCTAAGTCAGAGTGGAAATGTAGGTCGAATCAAACTGAAAACGTGTGCAAGTTTGACTCCCTCCCTTCGACGTTGTTGCCAACAGGTTATATTGTTCAAGGATTCTGGAACTATTTCAATTTGCTTGCACTCTGTTTAACTACTACAAGACCGCTCCGAGCAGTAGCTTTCCGCCATATCTCTGTTTAATTGCGGCTGCTAGCTAGGGTGGCGCATTTGGGTCGTGTCGTGCAAAATCGTGTGAATTTCTAGGGAGGTTGTAGTTTTAAGGGAAGTCTGCAAGTTTGTGAGTGCTCCAATTGCTTGGGCGTTTGTAGTGTTGCGACCAATTTAGGCGTTGGAAGTGTAGGACCCTAAAGAGGTGTTCAAAAGCAAGCTTGCAACTTGTTTGTGAGTCGCTACAATTTGAGGAGGAACAGTGTTTCTGTGGGCAAGCAAGTATGGCGAAAATGAAAGGTGTGGTGTGGGGGTGGTGTGTTTTGATGGCGCTGGTGTCACTCGTTCTGCCCACCTCGGGCCAAAGCTGTAGCGAGAATTTGGCCAGCAAAGTCACGAGCTTTCCCACGGCGAATTTGCTGTGCAATCCTTACACTGTTGGAAGCAACCAGTTTTACATTTGGGTAGGCGCACCCTTGCATCCTGCTCCGGATATTTGCGTTAATTGTGAATTTCTACTCTTCATTTGTAGTCTTGGGAATCGTTTTTTGGGATTGCTAAAGTAGGATGACCTATTTTACTCGCTTCAATTAGAATCAGGGCTTACGAAAATCTGCAATTTGATGGGTGGTGGCCTTGAGAGCCTTACAGTTTGTTCGATTTTGGCAATTCCTCTGTTTGTGCAACGGAGTTTTTTGTAAAATTCGTACTTAAGAGGGACTTATTGTTGAGAAATTTTGATGGGTTGGGAAGCGAGTATTGCACTTGACGGCGATCTTTGTCAAGGAAGGAGAAGCTTGGAATTCTGCTCAGAATTGAGCCTGGGCAGCTCGTTTAGTCTAGGGTTGACACAAAAATGCTGTTGGTTGGTTGCTTCTTAGACTTCCTAGTAGCAGAAATCACGCCTTGTTCTCGGGAGTCTACCAACCGTTCAGTCGTTGACGAATTCCAGTTAAGTCGGGTGGACTCCGTGGTTGGAATAGAACATGATTTTCACTAAAACTACAGCAGTGTACCTGCAAAATTACTGTCACTACGTAAAACTTTTTTTCGTGAAAATTAGTAGAATACGGTAATATGTCAGCGTGCAATTGTTAAAACAGTGTGACTTCAGAAATTTTGGGTGACATGCATTGACTAGACAAATCAGTGTAGTGTCCATTTCGTCTACTGTAATATGGTCACTAGTTTCCACATACAGAGAGACGTCTTGCCGTGAGAGCTTAAGAGCATTTACAGGGTTAGGACAGCACTTGAGTCCAAACGAAACATAACTCATTTCATCTGCAACTCTCATCATTCAGGAGGCGTTGAAAAGAGGACATGTCACAAATTAGCGTTCATTTTGCTTTCAGAATGGTTACCAATTGTTGAACTTTTGGGCATGGGAACTGCAGGCATTGAAAGAGAACTCAACCACGAGCATGGTGGTGGCCGTCCCGTTAACCCCAGGAAACTGGGCGGGAATGGGCTTTTCTTCGATTGGTTCGATGGTCAAGTCAACGGCATTGATCGCCACCTTCAATTCTTCGGGGGGAGCCGTGGCAACCGTGTACAATCTCAACGGACAAACTTCCGCTACAGTGGTTCCAGGCACTGGGCTCAGCTTTGTAAACGGGTCTTCTGTTGGGACATCCTATGATTCCACCAGTGGTTATGTGTACATGTCCTACCAAGTGGACTTAGCCACATCGACGCCTGCAAATGCCAGTTTTTTGGTTATGGCTTATGGGCCTCAGTCAGGCACCACCCTTGGGCAACATTCCCCCGGAAATCGTATCGTCGCCCCAGGAAACTTTGTTACAGGTCTGTTTCTTCCTCCAACTGGGTTGCTTGTCATAATGTCACTGGAAATCATTTTGGGTCGCACTAGAAGTCCATCAATTTCAATGTGTATTGAATCAGTTTTATTTCACAAAGAGTGCGTATCAATGGAGATTTCAAGGCATGTGAGAGATCCAATGATCTGCATGAAAAATGGAACAAATGAGAGTCAAAGTGGAGGGTGTTCCTTTTCATAACGTTACAATGGAAATGATTTTTTTCCCTAGAAGTGCATACGGAAGGGAATTCCAATCCTTAATTGGATCAAACGAGGTGTGAATTTTTTTGGAACAAATCAGAGTCGGTCAATTTAAAGTTGAGTTGTTGCTTCTGGTGGAGCGGCTATGTGGCACCCAATTCCTGGATTTGACAAGGTTGTTCTGAATCTCATAAATCAGCTGTTTAATGTCGCAGTTTGTTGACCACGGATGTTTGCTGATGTGATTTGCAGGTGTTGTTGCTGGGCCATCTGCTGCGTCCAAGCTCGAGAAGAAAATTAAAGTTCATGGTTCCCTGAATATCTTGGGGTGGGGGTTACTCTTACCAATTGGAGCCATGGTGGCTCGCTACGCGCGTTGCTTCGACCCAGCGTGGTTTTACACCCACATTTTGTTTCAGATCCTTGGATATGGCTGCATAATTGCTGGAATTGCCACTGGTGTTGACATCGCCAAGCTAGCGCAACCTGATCAGCTTAATGCCCACCGAGGACTTGGGATTTTCCTTCTGGTTCTGGCTTCCCTGCAGGTAACTTACCTTTTTTTAAACTGTTTTCTCTATTCTTCTGATGTTTTTCCATTTTCCAATTCTAATTAGTATTCTTCTAATCACTCCAGCAATTGATAGATAGTTTTCAAATAGTTGTGTTAGCATGTTTGATGCAATCAATCTGCAATTTCTATAGTCTTCGTAATCTTTATTGTTCAAATCTTTGACTTTTCTATTTAGAAACCGTACTATTTTGGGCTAATCAATGGTAATTGAAATTTTATGGCCTGATCAGTGAATGGTAGCTAAAGTTTTTAGGGTTGCTTCGATTATTTGCTGCAGGTTCTGGCAGTGGTGTTGCGCCCTAAAAAGGATGCGAAAGTGCGCAAGTACTGGAACTGGTATCACCATTGGGTGGGTCGCCTGGCGCTCTTCTTGGCAGTCATCAACATCTTTGTGGGTCTTCACATGTCAAATGCGGAACGTGACTTCAAAGTTGGATATATTTCCATCCTCTCCATTGAACTAGGCGCCTTCGTTATTTTGGAAGCCCTTTTATGGCTGCGGTGGAACAGGAAACGCACAAGCCAGGGAGCTCCTCATGAGGATCCTGAATTTCAGTTCGGAGAAAATGTATAATTTAAGTACCATTTGTTAGAAAGAGTCCTTCATCAGGCCAAGGCCATTCATTCGCATGGCAAAGAAAGATAGTTTGCCACTTTGAAATTTAATTATCAATTAGACAGGGACGAATTGTTCTGGACGGGAGCTTTTGGAATGTTGCACTAAATTATAGTTTTAGTTCCTTTTTCTTTTCTTGGGATGCAAACGGACCATTTATTCCACTGGGAGAGAGCAGACTGAATGACCGTAGAATTCTTTTCATAGGCGGCCACTGCCTACATACAACCTGACACTCATACAGGATAGTTGTAAAAATTAACTGTTAGCTGCAGGAAGTCGATCATGAATGCTGCAATGTGACAATTTAATTTAATTTAATTTCAAGACTCACTTGTTGAATCTCCTGTGCGTCACCAGCTGTTGTATTTACAATTTCAAAGTTTTGTGAACTTTGAAATATGTTGAATTTCAATGGGTCTTTGTTGTCAGCCAACACCTCTTTGTTGTGAACCCATGTACAGGGTGATGTGGTACTATTCTCAAAATTGGGATGTTCATTGCACTGCACTCTTTAGACTTTGTTTCAGTGTTGATTTTCAAGTCTAACGTAAAGGGCAATTCTTGCAGTGGGTGAACGTTAATAAGTATCTTGTGGATGGTGTAAAGTTCTAACAATATGACATAAACTTGACTTTAACAGGAAAGGTGCTTTGAATCTGAGTGCCCTGGCTGTAAATTGAAATGGTTGCCGATAACTTTAGCATGTGGTAGTTGATGCTTACCTAGACACTGAAACAGACCCTTTTTGCGAATCTACGTTCAGGAGGTTTTGAAGCTCCATTTTAAATTCTCCTACTTTCATGAAGGAAGGCCGGGTTCTCCACAAAAGTCACGGATTTCCTCCTTCGAACCTCAAAATTTCCTGGTTTCATTCCTTCAAATTCAACTAGTGTGGCCTGTGTCGTTGCCACAATCAAAATCACAGTGAAAATAATTTTCTAAATTTTTAATTCATAATAAAAACTTCAATATCTTTCACTCCATCATTCCAAACGCCACGAAACAAAGCCCGTCCACACCTCCTCACCAAGAGCTTTCCAATGGTACCAAGCACGCGACCAAAATCAAAGTAAAAGTAATTTTCTAATTTTTTGATCCATAATTACTTCGAAATTCAATAACTTCCGCACCATAAGTCCAAACTCCACAAAACCAAGCCCGTGCATCCCTCCTCGCCGAGAGCTTTCCGACAATACCAAGCACGCCACCGGGGGACACACATTTTGGGAGATCTGAACATAACAAAACATAACAAAACAAAACAAAACAAACATCTATCCAAACTTAAGGTATGGATATCTCACAAGTAAAATATCTTTTAAATCAGGATTTGCTCCATTCATGTTCATTCAATTGTTTCATATCGCATTATTCTACTCAAACAAAACTTTAATTACAATATTTTAATGACTGTTGGGCGAAGTGGCTAACTGAACAGTTGGGATTTATTGTACTGTACATTTGATGTCCTTATCCTTTTAAGGTCTCCGGGTACAGATTGTGGGAAGGCAGAGAGGTGCACAGTACTGTACAGTACTTTGAGTGGTTATTGTTATATATCCCAGTATTTGAAGCATCATGCTGTTGAATTTTCAGTCCAAAATTTTTGACTAGGAACTAAGCTTAGGAAGGGTACCCAATTACCTATAGTGCTATGCTAGATTTTTTTTAAATTGCCGACACGAGTAAGTCCTTCAATAAATTCTGCATACGGTAGAATTGGTTCAAGCATGACAAAGTTTACTGTCTACGGTGCCTTGTGAAATTCGTGTACTGTCACTACTGTGTCGGAACTTCTCAAAGAAAATTGTAGCCTCTTACGTTAGAAGTTCACTTACAAAGGCTGACCTCCACAGTTGGTCACACATGACCTTCAACAACCAGTCCATTGAGTTTCAGCAGACACGAGTAGGCCGGTCCGCTTCGGGAGCCAACAACAAACAGTTGGTTTGTTGTCTACGACACACAGAATCCCTAGCTCGGACTAAACACAGATTTTGGCAGATAAAAGCATCGTATATTCAAAGAAATCGAGTTCATGGAGAAGACGCAAACTCTCTGTTACAAAACCAACGACGAACTATGTAACAAAAATTGACTACCTGACTGCATTTGTAACAGCCCCCATTGCTAGCAGAGCCTGTTACTACAGTATTGAACCTCTCTTAGTGCATACTCTCGTACTGCATAATATGCATGCAGTAAGAGAGGTAGTACTTTGAAGCATTTATTTGTGAACAATAGTTGGAGGCCCCATAGTAAGAAGTCACGTTAACCAAAGTTCAGCATAGATCCTCTCCAACTGTATAAACCTCTCTTAGTGCATAATCCTGAGACTATGCACTAAGAGAGGTTCTCTTGTTTACCACTCCATGGCTCTACATGGAACATCCTTGAATGACCAACCGTTAAACCGTTACTTCATGTAAATGACTTTGCAAAATAAGCTCATGACTTTGAAAAAAAAAACTACACAAGTCAATTGGAAATTTCAGATTTGGAACCTAACGTTGCTTATAGCCATACCACTATAAGTTACAATTACAGTTACATATCCCAAAATTTAAGTTTTTTAAGTTTTCTTTTCATAGATAACATTTTTGTCTACATGGAAAGCTTTGATTCATTTTCTTTGGATGAGTGATGTGAACGTTATGGAGCTTCTTGTTTAGCGAGCATAGAAACTCTTTGAGAAAATAATGTATTGGATTTGTTTATGAATTCAATTTTCACAATTTTAAAATAAAAAAAAGTTCCACAAGGTTATGTATACTTGCTAGAAAAACCTCACCATTGGAATTAATGTATTTCAATTCCATCTGAAAGACACTAACCATAGTTTTTCCTTCAATCTTATACCAACTTCTATCTAACAATTTTTAAAGAATGACAATCATGTATTTATTTTGGAATTTTATTTCCTAGACTTTCAACTCAAATCTTCTGCATAAAAAAGACTTTATCAAAATATTTAGAGCAAAAATTTTAAGTTGAGAAGATTCAAAGTCAAACAATCTAGTCATCATTCATTTCATAATAATTCATAGTCAAGGAATATGCTCAAAAAACAACTTTCTTTACCTTAGACACACAAATATCTTACAATCTACGTGATGAAAGTTTTTGAAATTTCTTCCCACATTCCTATACTAATCTAGTGCTAAATCTTATGGTTAGATATGTATAATGAGTAATTTGAGTTTTTTGCTTTTTGCAATAGAAATGATAGTTATAAGTGTTTTTTCCGGTGTTTTTTTGATGAAAAAGGCCTTGAAACTTTAGGGATTATTAAATAATTAAAAGTTCTAATTGAACAAGCAAAAAGAATGGAAGAGTTTAGTCTTCAAAATCAACTACATTTAATGTCCATCAATAGACAATACAATCTAATTGTAGAGGGACTTGACTCCCAAGTCAATTATGAGCTAGATTCTCACCTTAACCCTCATATAAGGTAGTAGCACCATAAACTATTGACCAATAAAGCATTTCAATGTCTTTCATGTGGCCTTATCATAAAAATGTTGTTCAACCAAAATAACAAGTTGTAATTAAAGGTGTTGCACGTAGAATTTGAATTTTTGGTTTCTTGGAGAAAATGTCATAAACTTTCAAATGCAACACGTTGTACACTACTAGACTGAATTAGTCATAGATTCAATAAGAAACAATACATTTGGAACCTTGAAGCAACTCAAACTGATGCATGAATAGTGGCACCTTTAGATCTCATATTAGTACTCAAATTAAATCTTCTACTCGAATTAGAAATTACTGGTTTTATATATACATTAGATTTTCTATGAAGAAAAAAATAAGAGTCCTTTTTAGGTACCGGTAATTTAATACGCTTCATTGATATTTGTCTCTATATCACAAGTATTAACCTGCGTTTCTAAATCCAAAATAGTTTTGAAAACACCTACTAGCATATTTGGGCACCAACACATTCTTTGTATTCAACATTCAATTTCATTGGTGAAAATTCCTCCTGGTATTTGTTTTTCTAAGGTAGAAGGTGTCTCTTTTCTAAGGGTGCCTTCCATTACAAAGTTTTCAATGGAAATATGGTGATAATTAATCTTTCAAAAGTCCTATGCCTTTTAAACTTCAAAAATTCATTTAATAATTCTATAAAGCTTCACAAAAATGTGCATCAAAACAATTTTCATGAAACTTCCATTTGTCTTTCAAGGAGGATTTATTGAAAGTCTACAGTGTGAAATCCACCAGAAAGGAATACTTGCCTCGAAGGATATTGTTTTTCCCCTCCTACTTTACTATTTAACCTCTAAAGAACCAGCATGCATTTTTTGGCTACATAGTAATTTTAGGTAGGTACATGTGACTAAAGATTTCTATATTTTTGGCCCACATTTCAAGAGAATGTGGGGACAAGGAATAGAGTTCATATGCACTAAATTTCATGACATTTGAAAATATGAGTCAAAAGTTATAGCCTCATATCTTACTTTTTTGGTAAATGAGCAATCTGGGCAGATAAAAAAAAATCACTTTCTTCATAAACAAAAATTTGAATTTTTTTTTAGAGTTGTACATACGTGGAAAGCTTTGAATCATTCCATTGTGATCAATGAGATGAAAGTTAAGAGGATTCTTTATTTGCAGAAAGTTATGGATTCTCTATTCTAAAATAAACTTTCATGTCATTTGTCTTTTTCAATTTTCAACTTTAAAAAAAAACAAAAATAAAATCGTAGGATGTAGATTGTTTCTTACAACATTACAACCATTAGAATTGGCATTTTTTAATTCCATAATAAAATTCTTAACAATTTTGTATTGTGAATCATTGATTTCTCTACTACTATCTACTTACTATTTATCCTGTATGTTGTACAATCTCAAATGATTTGAAATTTTTTGAGCATGCGGCCAACTTGTCTAGGAAAAAGAATCCAAAGACATTAGAGGAGGTTTCGGGGTGTTGGGAGACTGTGAGTTCCCTTGCGTTCCCAGATTGCGGGAACGCAACTGGAACGCAAGGGAACTTGCTGGCTGACATGGCACAATGACTCCCACATCATTTTTGAAAAGAAAAAAAAATCTTTTTTTTTTTGGTTAAAATGGTATTTTTGGTAAAATTAAAATTAAAAAAAATTAAAAAATTAAAAATTAAAAAATAATCTGACACGCCCGTACCACTGTTCCCTGAACCTGGGCAGACTGGAGAACGGGCCTAAAACAATCTTCCAAGGCCCCCGAACCCCCTCTAATGTTTTGAACATTTTTTCATAGAAAAGTGAGGTTGTAAAGTGCACCTGCCTTGTTTTTCACAAGGCCAAAAATGATTTCAACGAATTTGAATGCTTATATTTTGCAATCCACAATAATGGAAATTTTTGAAATTTTTACCACATGTTTTCAAGTTGGCATACTACAAGATCCTACCACTATATGTGGATTTTTTTCAAAAATTTGGCACTTGTAGTAAAAGTGGCAATTTTTTAGCATTTTTGGTGAAAACATAGTCATGGAACTTTAGGGGTTAAATCAAACCTTCGAAGACTAGGCATTCAAATTTTGAACGACAAACAAACGCAAATATGTTCCAAGCAGACTAAGTCTTCCTTTTTCATGCATCTAATTTTTGTGTATCCTTTGTCAATTTCTTAACATTTCAAAAGTTTATTGTATAAATATTCCATAATTTAAAAGAGCATTCGTCGTATAAAAATCACCATTATTAGAGCTTCAATTTTTGAACTTAAAAGGATTCTTTTGGATGAAAATTACTTATAATCAATCAAAATTCAATTTCCATTGGAATTTTTAATTTTTCATTAATTTTGATTGATTTTCTATCAATTTTGATTTATTTTTTTTATCAATTTTCATTGATTTTTTTATGAAACTTTTTATTAACAATTATAATTTTGGTAGTAAAATATTCAAACATCTAGTTGTAATCTATATATTCCATTTGACAACTTTTGTTTAGAAATCATCATTAAATTATTGTTCTAAAATACACCTTTAGAATTCTCAAAACTTGGACTACCGGTACCTCATTATTATTAAAGCCTTCCTAAGATATTAAATCATTCCAAAACAATCTTGTTAACAAATGAAGAAAATTGAATAATTAAAATAAGGCATGGAACTCAAAACCCAACTTAAATGAAGCCATATTGAGTTTTATGCTTTGTTTGACAACCTTTGCAAAATACTATGTTCATAATAGGATATTTGATGAGGTAATCCTTAATAACACTGTGGTTGTGATTGTGGTAATAGAACATCCAAATTGCACTTGCAATAACTTTTTACTTTTAATAATATCTGAGAATAATAAAGTGAACTATAAAACATACTTGGTAAGCCTTTTTATTTTGTTAGACCAAACTTAATTGAAATTATCTTTGTTGAACTCCAAAGTAGAGCTCAAACATGAAAAAGTTTGAAAATGACAAAACACTTGAAATTGCATGAAAATTCTAAAAATGATTAAAATGCCTTGAAATTTATAGCACATGTACACATAATGACCAAGCACCTAGTTAAAAAATCTACTTCAAAATTTATTTTTCAACCTTTTTCTAAAAACTTAAAATCATTTTTCACTTTTGAGACAAGTGAGGTTTGACTTTGACAAGGACAAATTAATATAGTTGAAACACCCATCAAGGGTTTATAGATATTTCATTTATATTGGTTTGTTGTTAGTGGTCCTAATCTATCAGCATTAAGGTGGGTACATCCAAAATTGCACCCTATCTTAAACCATCTTCATATGTATACATCTCCAAAATCAATATGTGCTACACCTATGCTCAAAGAAATGATATTTGCAAAAAAAATTATGGTCAAAGTTGAACTAAGTAGTTGAGCAAAACCTCCAAAGCAACAATTTGGTTTTAAAGGATATGAGAATTAACCTCTTAAGAACCACAATTCAAATTTGAATAATGGATGAACTAACTAACATGTTCCAATCACATCTAATCTTGGATTTTTCACCACTATCTAATTAATTATTTGTAGATTCAAGGTTTAGTTCTTTAACATTTGTATAACATATCTTATTAAGATTTTACTTTAATGATATTCTCTAAACACAAAGAAAACACCCGTCAAGATTCAAATTTAAAAATTTAAAATAAAACACTACAATTAAAGCTTAAGATGTTGAATGTTATGGAAAATATTTAATTTGATATTTTGAAAGTTACCATTAAAATTAGACAAAATTTGAATTGTTCAAATATTCATTATAAATCAAGCTACAAAAACAACAAAAGTTGGCGACCTTTAAAGACAGAGAAAATAGTGGTTAGGAATGAGTTGCATAAAGAAGCTTGAAAGGCTATCTTGAACCTCAAAGCCCACAATAATAACCAATTTCTACATGAATTTGTAAACTTGGTGAACTTCTTAACCTTTTATACTACAAATTACAAAGTTATAAGTTTATTTATATAATTTTGATTTGTTAAATTGTACATATATACACTACAAGAGAATGGTGTGTTTAAAGAGAGTTCTTAAGTATAGTCTCACACACAAGATATTAAGTCATGACTTTTATGGCAATTCTCGGCAAAATTTAACTAGAAATACATGTGTTTCTAGTCAAATTTTGCTGAAAATTGCTTTAAAGGTCATTACTTAAAATCTTATGTCTCGGGCTATATTCAAAAACTCACTTAAAACACCCCATTCTTTTGTAGTGATAAACTTTATAAAGCTGCAATTTTTAATCTGTAAATTCAAAAAAAAATGGGATTTTATTACGTTTTCATAATGAAACTAGAGCTTTGTTGTTTTCTATCCTATGTAATAATTGGTAAAGCAACTTCCATTGGAAGTGATCATTGTTGAAATTTAAATTTGCTTTTCCAACAAAGCTTTGCATTACGCACAACAATTTCCTCACAACTTTAAACAAAAGCATCCAAAAGGTGATTATTGCAAAAGCCATAATAAAATTCTTCCAATTTCTATCTTAGTACACAAATCTTAGTAAATTTTTTTTTTAATTTTTAACTTTTCTATTTTATTAGATGGATTGATGTATGTTAAAAAATTTATGATTTATTCTATTTTGATTAACCACACAACCTTTGATTGACCCAAATTTATCTTCTAAGGATTTGATTTGGTTCCTATATTCTCAATTTTTGTCAATTTTTTTAAGATTATTTTTTAAGATAGGAAAACATATTAGCTTTCGTGAAACTTTGGTTTAAATTGATGCCTAGGAGCAAAATTATACCACATGAAGCTCAAAATATCAAATTTTAGCAACAAAACAAATCACGCAATTTTTGAATATTTTCTTTAATTTTTTTTTGAATATATGGTACAATTCATTCATTTCATTAACATTGCACTTGTTCCTCGATGCAAGTTCCTTGTTAGTAAGGGTGAATCATCAAAAATTAACCTTTTTATTGTTTTGACAATATTTCAATGTTAAAAAAATTGCCGAGCTGAATTAGTGTCGTTTTAATGTTGTTTTGTTACTTCAATAATGTTATTGTAACAATAATTACTTTGGTGATTTTGAACTAAGTAATTGTTTCTAATTAGATTAAAATGGCATTACATAAATATTGAAAAAAATACTTGTTATCAATGAATACTAAGTTATTAATGTTGATGCATTATTGTTGCAATCTATGTTGTGTCAACAAAAATTCAACTTCTTTCTTCATCAATATTGATTAAATATCACTTGAGAACTTGTGTCAGTGCATCCTCTTTTAGTGCATAATTGTCAAATACGCAAAGAGTAAGTGGGTCCAATTTCAAGCACATTTTCTTAACAATAATGTAGTTAGAGTCGACATTAGTTAGATAGACACTACTACACCTCTCTAAATGCTCGATCCTCTCTTAGTGCATACCTAACCGCTAGTCTCGGCACCATACACTAAGACAAATTCAATTTTGCTCTCTTCACTCGAAACCTTGTATTATCACGTGGAATAGACCATGATAATTTTGTACACTTTAATATACTTCCCAACTCATCTTCATCAAGTTCATAACAATACTTTATAAATTCTGGCATTTCAAAGGTTGGAGGATATTTTTGCAAAATCCTCCAAAAAAATTCAATGTAATCAACACTTAACAAAAAAATGCCACAAATAAAATCTTGACTATGGGCTTTTTATATCTTAAAGGCAAAGTAGAATCAATTGTATGACATAAACTATGTCATACAATTGTTAGGATAGTTCCTAAATTTTAACCCCTGATAAACTTCAAAATATGATCTAGCATCTTCTTTGAGAAGAAAAATAAAATAATCTCCCTCCTTGAGATGATTGTCAACAACAAAAGCAGGCCATCCACCAATAATCAACACATTTATTGCTTCAAGGGGTCCCACAATAAAGTTGAGTCGTACAAACCATAGCCTTGAGGATCTTCCACAAGATAAATGAGTTCAAAGGATGACCTATTCTTCAATCTTTTCATCGTTCTCTTGTACAAACTCTATTAGCAATGACTGCAAGAAACCAAAAATGATCACTAAAGAATTCATTTGCACCACCAAATTGCAAACAAAATAAGGTTTGACAGGAAAAGTGCAATATGGATTATATGAACGTACCAATTTAGCAATTTGTCAAACACTCAAATTTTGAAATGTTGTTTTGAGAAATTTCACAAAGTGGACGCCTTTCCAAGCGTTGCATTTGTTTTATAACATCAAGATATGTGGTCCACTTGTTGCCTATTTGAAGGCCTCAAAATCGGCTCGGTTTTTGGATTCATGTTGTAGATGGCGGTGTGAATTTCTAACACTAAAAGCGTGGATACACATTACAAGATACTTTAGTATTGCATTCTTCTTGATGTAGTCAAGAATTTGAAGAGTTTAATACACTACACTTTTTCTTATCTTTGCAATGCCAATAGGGTCCAAATATTGCAAAAAATAGTACTTAAAATAGTAAAGTAAATTTTGTCAATCCTCTGAAGTTCAAGTGCCTCTAAAAAAATTAGATAAAATGCAACCTAGTGAAAAATTATTGAACTATGACAACAAGTAAAACAAATCTATATGCCACACATTGACCAAACGTTTGGATGGGATGAAAGATCCTTATGCTCAACTCTTTAAGATAGCAAATGATGGATAATACACTTACCAAAAGTGTAATGTATTGGTTGTGAAGAGACTTAAAGAAAGTGAAATTGTATTGTCATAAAAGGTTCTAAAAGTGTTAGGCTTACTATTGGCACAATAAAGAATAAAACATGCACTTTTACATTTGTAAAACCCTTTTAAACCAAAAGTTGTTTAGAAACTCCTATCCTAATGCACAAACCTCAAGCAAATGCAAGTGCATCAATATGACTACATCTAGAGGCCACAACAACAAAAGATCCAAATTAAACCATAAAATAACAAACTACCATCAAGAGCGCATAGGAGTCGCTTCTCACCCGCAAGAAAAATTTGTCAATGTTTTTTTCTCCCAAATTCTTGCTTTGCTTGCTGGCGCCACCACACCATGTGCAACGTTGTAACCTTGTGGTTTCCTATCTAGAAACAAAATCTAGTCAAGTTGTGTATGAGGAGTTGCAAGAAGCCTAACCTTACGTAGTGCTACACTATTTCAAAGAAAAACCGTAAGTGTACAATAAGACTATAGAAGGACAAGCAAAGCAAAGGATGCAAAGCAAATGGAGTAGAAATTGGTTGTGAGAAGGGGATAAAGATGCGGCAATGCAAATGGACAAGACAGAAGTTGAGTGGTAGGAGTCACTCAAGAAAGTTCACAAACCCGCTAATCTTAAGTATGATTTCTATCATAAAGGTGTTTTGAAGGGAATATTATTTTGCACCAACTAGTTGAATCCGTTGATTTTTCCTCAAAAACTACTTGTCTTGCCTTTAGTTTGAAAACAATATCTATCATCAACACTTTAAAGTTTTTTAACTCACAACCTTATTCATTCTAATAATGAACTATGGTTGCCATCATATGAAATATTATAATTAATTTAGTGTTGGAATCATATACTTTTACCTCAACTAGGTTAAAATTCATTTTGTATTTATACTATTATACTTTATTGGTTATGTCAAAGGAAGCTCCACACAAATTTAATGATAAAGAGTTTCACATGTAATAGTATTTGATTTCATAGTCATTGATTATAAAAATGCACTTAAATTGACCCCTTTCCAATTTTAATGTTTTCAAGAGTTTAGGCTCAGTTGCAAGAAGTGACTGTTGAGAGCGTTGATGTGCTTTATATTTGTAAATATTTGATGATTACCACACAAATTTTGTAAATATGATGATATGTTTGAGGTTTTTAGTTTAAAATGAATTGTCTTTTCTATCGAGGATGTTATTCTTGACGAAGCTACTAGTATTATGAATGATGTCAAATGTGTAGTAGAGTCTTAGAAATTATTACGTCTTCTATAGATAAGTGAATTAGTTTTGTTTTACACATCTCTTATTCATTGCCCACGCTTGTTCCATTTAGGCTCTTATATGAGGTGTCAACAACTCTCTTTGATTTTTAAAAAAAATTCAGACTTTTGTCATAACATTTGTATTGTCTCTTTTACTTTTACTTTTAGATTTTAGGTCTTGTAGCAAGCCGTTGAGTGGTTTCTTTAATTTCTTGCGGCATGTCGTTGAATGGTTTCTCTATTTTATATTTTGTAGATTTTAGTTTCTTGTAGCAAATTGTTGAAATTCAAATAGGGATGGTCTTGATAGGAAAACTAGACTAGGAACTCTAAAGTCTTGGTACTTTTGCCTTCAATTTGACAATGTCATTTTAGAGGAATAGAAGTTGAGTGATTGTCCTTAATTATTAAAAAGACACCAAGAGGGCAATGGACATTGTGAGTATTGTGTCTTACAATTCTTTGATTACTTCACTAGAAGTGCAATACTAAAGGAGTTTCAAATGTCTTTTGCTGTGTACCAAGCTTGACAGTTGTGTGATTCACAAATTGCCATCTAGAATATAAACCAAGAGATAGAGCCGATTTGAGGACTACAAATTGCCATCATGTAGCCAACATGACTAATGCTCTTGCATAGATGTAGCACTCAATAAGCATCTACTTTGTGAAGTCTATCCCAAAGATAATACTTCAACATCCCAAAGTGAGACAAATTGCTAAATTCGTACGTTCATGCAAATAATCCATGTTGCACTTCTCATCTCAAACCCTATTTTTGTTTGTAATTCTTAAGGTGCTAATGAATTTTTCATGTCATTATTTTTATTTTTATTGTAGTCATGCCTTCATAGATTGTGCAAGAGAATGTTGACAAGATTGAAGAGTTGGTTACCCTTCGAGCTCATACATCTAGTGAGAGATCCTCAAGGTCATGGCTTGTGTGAGTTCGCGCTGCTGCGACATTAAAAGTGCAGATCGTTGGTGGATGACCTGCTTTTGCTACCAACAATAGTCTCAAGAAGGGAGATTATTTTTCTTCTTATAGAAGTCAAAGCCATTGAAGCACTACTGGATGCGAATTGTGGTGTCAAAGGTTCATCACAACCTCCCAACACCACAAGTATCACCACAAGTAGCATAGCTTTAGATTGGTGTACCTCGACCATGATTCCTAAACCATGTAAATATTCCATCCTTTTTTCTTTAAGGCAGTGCATTTAAAGATTTTTTTTGTGTTTATTTGACCTTTCTTTAGCTTATCTTGATAAAATGAAACATTCAAGTCACTTTTTCAATAACAAAATGGTAACATATAGTATGAGCTCTAGATTTCAAGTTGATCAATTGCGGTGTCAAGGATTCATCAACACCTCCCATTACAGCAAGCGCTACCACAAGTAGCATTGCCCTAGATTGGTATCCCTATGACCATGAATCCGGAACTATATAATTATATTCCATCTATTTTTTCTTTGATGCAATGCATTTAAGGCTTTTGTGTTCATATGACCTTTCTTTAGCTTCTTATTGATGATATGAAACATTCAAATCATTTTTTTAACAACAAAACAATATTGTATACGCACCACATTTTAAGTCAAAATGAAATTGTCTATTGCTATTGAACATTGTTCTTAGATTTTGGCCCTTGCAACAAGTTGCCAAATAGTCTTTTTGCCCATCATTCTTCCTATTTTAGTGACGCTTTTTTTGGTGACACCTCAAGATGTTCTGTTTGATGTCATTGTTGATATAAAAACAATTGGATCACTGTAGATGTCATCTAAAATGCATCACAAACAAAAGGATTTTCTTCCAATAAATGCCTTTTTTAGAAGAGTAGAAAATAGAATACATAGGCGTAAAGAGATATATAACAACATTTGCCTTTGCAATTCAGAAAAGTGGGACTTTGAGCAAGGGGAGAATGAAGGTTGAAGAGGCATTTAGAAGTAGGAGTGAGAGTAGTAATAATGATGGAATATATTTTAATTAAAAAAATCAAAAATGTCAAATTATAGTTTTAGCTAAAATGTGCTCTTCTAAAAGGTTGGTTGGTGACTTGGTGCTCTACATTAAAAAAATTGTATACCAAAGAGTTTGATAAACAATACAATGAGTAGGCAGTCTTTCAAGTCCATATGAATGAGCACAAAGCATAAAGCTACAAAAGGACTCAATACAAAATCAGTTGCTAAGAAAAAATTATGAATCAGTGGGGCTCAAAATTATAGACTAAGCCAAAATTTTCTTGCTTAAAAGAAAGTTTGTTGTCTTTGAATTCTTTGTCAAAAAAAATAAGGTTGTTGTTGGTAAATAATCAATACCTTAAATGAGGCTGTTTGTTTGTTTGTTTGTTTGTTTGTTTGTTTGTTTGTTTGTTTGTTTGTTTGTTTGTTTGTTTGTTTGTTTGTTTGTTTGTTTGTTTGTTTGTTTGTTTGTTTGTTTGTTTTGTTTTGTTTGTAGTGTGGACAACTTCTTGACCGTGTGTCCCCAGGCCGCGTGCTTGGTACCGTTGGAAAGCTCTCGCTGAGGAGGGGTGCACCGGCTTGGTTTCATGGTGTTTGGAGCGGTGGTGCAAAAGTTATTGAATTTCAAAGTATTTATTGATTAAAAAATTAGAAAATTACTTTTACTTTGATTTTGGTGGCGTTCTTGGTACTGGGAGTGGAACCGGGAGTAGAACTGGGAGTAGAATTGGAAGTAGAACCAGGAGTGGAACCGGGAGTAGATGAAAATTGGGCCAATGACACAGGGTCACACTAGTAAAATATTGAAAGAAAGATTATTCCACTTTAATTAATTATAAAATCAAAATAATTAAAAATATTATATATATATTGATTAAGATTAATAGTTTAATTAATTTTAAATTTTAAGTATACAATCTCTAATTTTTTTAGTTTATTAATTTATCTAATGAAAAGTTTAGAAACCTAAAATTTATAAAATTTACATATTTTTGGTACATAATATAAAGATTTAGAACTTCAAACTTTAAAAGATCTATAATAATAAGTTGATCTGAAATTTTCAACAAAGTCAACAGTGAAGCCCTTGCTATAAAAACGAAACCAGTTCTCTTATCTATACAACACATGATATTTTCTAAGACTCCACTACACATTTGACATCATTTATACTACTAGTAGCTACAAGTATAAAATCCTCAATAGATAAGTCAATTCATTTTTAATTGTAAACCTAAAATATATCATCATATTTACAAAATTCATGTGATAATTATTAGGTGTTGTCAAATATAAGGTGCACTATTGGTGTGAAGAGTAACTTAGACAAAACTTGGCCATAGAATCATAAGACCAAATGACAAAAACAATGAAATGAAGTCACAACATGACTATAGAATCATGGAATCATCAAGCCAAACAACTAAAATAATGATATGAAGTCACGACATAGCCATAAAAGCAATAAATCATGAGGCCAATCGACTAAAATAATGAAATGAAGCCATGACATGGTCATGGAAGTATGATGCCATACAACTAAAGCCATGACTAATGAAGTGAGTCAAGTGTAATTATAACTATTGCTTCTTATAATTTGCCTATCCCTTCATCCACATTACACAATTCCACCGGTTTAAAAAAGGTACCCAAAATATAATAAAAAAATAATTTTGACTTTTGAAAATTAAAGAGTTCATTCAAGCCCAAATTTGTTTATTTATATTTATAATTTTTTGTATTATATTGTATTATATACTTGTTGACAATTTGAATAGGAATGTTTTACGTAGTATTTATTAGGGTTTAGATAATCATTAAATAAGCAATATGGGAGAATATTGACATAGTCAGATGGCAAAAGCATGCTCCAAATTTGATGTTGTGCATAACAAGTGTTGTAACAATTTGAAACTCTTTAGATATCATCTCAAATAATAAGGCACCTTGAACTAATAATATTTTGATGTTCAAACAAGTGATTGATTACAATCATAGTGCTCATTACAATCTCAAAGTTGAAAGATTATTGTTTCAATAAAGGTTTGATCAATATTGGCATGAGATTGATTCAATTTTGGAGCAAAGTAACTTAGCAAAGTATTATCTATATATTGATCTAATGACATATAATTTGTTGGTATTACTTTAATAATGTTTCAAGTAGCATTGGTTCGATACAACTTTAACATTGAGACAATGTCATGTGAAATTGATTCAATGTACATAGGTTCAACACTACTTCAATACTGTTGATATAATGTGTACACAAAAAAATTCAAAATCCAAAAGCCAATGAACTTATTGGTTTGTGTCCATCAACCGTGGAAGTTACATTACACGTCATCAAAATAGTGACTACAACAATAAACATACTTTAATACCATAATACAATCCACTAGAAGATTCAATGAAGTCAATATGCTTCAAAATTTCATCACATCCAATAAAAACAATCATATGAGTTGCACTGTTGTTCTCCCAAACTACCTAGCTTATAATTTGATAAAGATATGTAACTTAGATGTGTAAGGTATATAAGCCGGTTTGTCCATTATTCTTTGCTAAGAGCCTATCTTGTAGAGGAATCGAGACAAAACAATGCATTGTTAATTAAATGAGTATCACACCCATCACATTTGCTAAATTTTGACCACTAAATCTAGTTCTCTCTACTTGCATATGTCCACATCGGTGATAGTGTTGAAAAACATATCTAATCATGGGCTCCCATTACGATGCTAATGAGATGCTTCTCCAAGAACTATTAAATGACAAAGATTTACCTTGGGTTTTAATGTCAAGCTCTCGTCCTCTTACAAGCATCATTTGTTTCCAAAGTAAATTACATCCACCAATGCAAATAAGCCAAAGGTCTGCTCCAGTAAAATAAAAAACATATGCACATACAAAACATAAGAAAACATGTAGGGACATGGTTATATTAAAATGAAAATCAAAATTTATAGATGATACAACCAATTACAAGTATATATGATGCACATTAATCCAATATCTTTTGGATCTTCACATGTCTTTTATACTGAACATATCTTCTTTCTGCAACTGAGCCTAAACTCTTGAAAACATTAAAATTGGAAAGGGGTCAATTTAAGTGCATTTTTATAATCAATGACTATGAAATCAAATACTATTACATGTGAAACTCTTTATCATTAAATTTGTGTGGAGCTTCCTTTGACATAACCAATAAAGTATAATAGTATAAATACAAAATGAATTTTAACCTAGTTGAGGTAAAAGTATATGATTCCAACACTAAATTAATTATAATATTTCATATGATGGCAACCATAGTTCATTATTAGAATGAATAAGGTTGTGAGTTAAAAAACTTTAAAGTGTTGATGATAGATATTGTTTTCAAACTAAAGGCAAGACAAGTAGTTTTTGAGGAAAAATCAACGGATTCAACTAGTTGGTGCAAAATAATATTCCCTTCAAAACACCTTTATGATAGAAATCATACTTAAGATTAGCGGGTTTGTGAACTTTCTTGAGTGACTCCTACCACTCAACTTCTGTCTTGTCCATTTGCATTGCCGCATCTTTATCCCCTTCTCACAACCAATTTCTACTCCATTTGCTTTGCATCCTTTGCTTTGCTTGTCCTTCTATAGTCTTATTGTACACTTACGGTTTTTCTTTGAAATAGTGTAGCACTACGTAAGGTTAGGCTTCTTGCAACTCCTCATACACAACTTGACTAGATTTTGTTTCTAGATAGGAAACCACAAGGTTACAACGTTGCACATGGTGTGGTGGCGCCAGCAAGCAAAGCAAGAATTTGGGAGAAAAAAACATTGACAAATTTTTCTTGCGGGTGAGAAGCGACTCCTATGCGCTCTTGATGGTAGTTTGTTATTTTATGGTTTAATTTGGATCTTTTGTTGTTGTGGCCTCTAGATGTAGTCATATTGATGCACTTGCATTTGCTTGAGGTTTGTGCATTAGGATAGGAGTTTCTAAACAACTTTTGGTTTAAAAGGGTTTTACAAATGTAAAAGTGCATGTTTTATTCTTTATTGTGCCAATAGTAAGCCTAACACTTTTAGAACCTTTTATGACAATACAATTTCACTTTCTTTAAGTCTCTTCACAACCAATACATTACACTTTTGGTAAGTGTATTATCCATCATTTGCTATCTTAAAGAGTTGAGCATAAGGATCTTTCATCCCATCCAAACGTTTGGTCAATGTGTGGCATATAGATTTGTTTTACTTGTTGTCATAGTTCAATAATTTTTCACTAGGTTGCATTTTATCTAATTTTTTTAGAGGCACTTGAACTTCAGAGGATTGACAAAATTTACTTTACTATTTTAAGTACTATTTTTTGCAATATTTGGACCCTATTGGCATTGCAAAGATAAGAAAAAGTGTAGTGTATTAAACTCTTCAAATTCTTGACTACATCAAGAAGAATGCAATACTAAAGTATCTTGTAATGTGTATCCACGCTTTTAGTGTTAGAAATTCACACCGCCATCTACAACATGAATCCAAAAACCGAGCCGATTTTGAGGCCTTCAAATAGGCAACAAGTGGACCACATATCTTGATGTTATAAAACAAATGCAACGCTTGGAAAGGCGTCCACTTTGTGAAATTTCTCAAAACAACATTTCAAAATTTGAGTGTTTGACAAATTGCTAAATTGGTACGTTCATATAATCCATATTGCACTTTTCCTGTCAAACCTTATTTTGTTTGCAATTTGGTGGTGCAAATGAATTCTTTAGTGATCATTTTTGGTTTCTTGCAGTCATTGCTAATAGAGTTTGTACAAGAGAACGATGAAAAGATTGAAGAATAGGTCATCCTTTGAACTCATTTATCTTGTGGAAGATCCTCAAGGCTATGGTTTGTACGACTCAACTTTATTGTGGGACCCCTTGAAGCAATAAATGTGTTGATTATTGGTGGATGGCCTGCTTTTGTTGTTGACAATCATCTCAAGGAGGGAGATTATTTTATTTTTCTTCTCAAAGAAGATGCTAGATCATATTTTGAAGTTTATCAGGGGTTAAAATTTAGGAACTATCCTAACAATTGTATGACATAGTTTATGTCATACAATTGATTCTACTTTGCCTTTAAGATATAAAAAGCCCATAGTCAAGATTTTATTTGTGGCATTTTTTTGTTAAGTGTTGATTACATTGAATTTTTTTGGAGGATTTTGCAAAAATATCCTCCAACCTTTGAAATGCCAGAATTTATAAAGTATTGTTATGAACTTGATGAAGATGAGTTGGGAAGTATATTAAAGTGTACAAAATTATCATGGTCTATTCCACGTGATAATACAAGGTTTCGAGTGAAGAGAGCAAAATTGAATTTGTCTTAGTGTATGGTGCCGAGACTAGCGGTTAGGTATGCACTAAGAGAGGATCGAGCATTTAGAGAGGTGTAGTAGTGTCTATCTAACTAATGTCGACTCTAACTACATTATTGTTAAGAAAATGTGCTTGAAATTGGACCCACTTACTCTTTGCGTATTTGACAATTATGCACTAAAAGAGGATGCACTGACACAAGTTCTCAAGTGATATTTAATCAATATTGATGAAGAAAGAAGTTGAATTTTTGTTGACACAACATAGATTGCAACAATAATGCATCAACATTAATAACTTAGTATTCATTGATAACAAGTATTTTTTTCAATATTTATGTAATGCCATTTTAATCTAATTAGAAACAATTACTTAGTTCAAAATCACCAAAGTAATTATTGTTACAATAACATTATTGAAGTAACAAAACAACATTAAAACGACACTAATTCAGCTCGGCAATTTTTTTAACATTGAAATATTGTCAAAACAATAAAAAGGTTAATTTTTGATGATTCACCCTTACTAACAAGGAACTTGCATCGAGGAACAAGTGCAATGTTAATGAAATGAATGAATTGTACCATATATTCAAAAAAAAATTAAAGAAAATATTCAAAAATTGCGTGATTTGTTTTGTTGCTAAAATTTGATATTTTGAGCTTCATGTGGTATAATTTTGCTCCTAGGCATCAATTTAAACCAAAGTTTCACGAAAGCTAATATGTTTTCCTATCTTAAAAAATAATCTTAAAAAAATTGACAAAAATTGAGAATATAGGAACCAAATCAAATCCTTAGAAGATAAATTTGGGTCAATCAAAGGTTGTGTGGTTAATCAAAATAGAATAAATCATAAATTTTTTAACATACATCAATCCATCTAATAAAATAGAAAAGTTAAAAATTAAAAAAAAAATTTACTAAGATTTGTGTACTAAGATAGAAATTGGAAGAATTTTATTATGGCTTTTGCAATAATCACCTTTTGGATGCTTTTGTTTAACCCCTAAAGGTTTTTGACTATGTTTTCACCAAAAACGCTCCAAAAATGCCATTTCTAATACAAGTATCTAATTTTAGAAAAAAAACATTTTTGAACACATATAACCATAGGATTTTGTAGTACACTGGTTTAAAAAGATGTGGAAAATTTTTTAGAATTTTTCACCATGTAGATTGCAAGACAATAGCATTTGAATTGACAAAAATCCTTTTTTAACCGTTGAGAGCCCAAGGCCTTTTCTACCTCAAAAAACACCCAAAACTGCCATTTCTAGAGCATTCATCTAAAAGGTTTGAAAAATTGATTTTTTGGGAATGTAACCCTATGATCTTGTAGTTAACTTCTGTGAGAATATTTGGTAAAATTTTCGTGAGGTTTGATCGTATAGATTGGGAGATATTTGCATTCAAAGTCTGTTTTGTTTTTTTCCACTGTGCCTAAAAATTTTAGATGCCTTTGACTGCCCTTTGCGGAGTTTTCTTCCACAATATACCTCCAATTTCAAAAATTTACTTATGGGGAAACATGTTAGGCATGTGCATGCCAATTTTCAAGTCAATCCAAGACAATCCCAACATTCAAAAAAATTAAAATTTGCCACTATGTCCTAAGAAATGACAATACACTAGGCCATTTTCAAATAATTTTTACCATCACACAGTTTTTGATCTAGAAATCTGAACGGTGGATTGAAAGATACACTTGTACTTCAGAAGTAGGAAGAAAAAAAATTGGAAAAATGTCAAAATCTCTAACATCTACAAGCTCCTAAAGCCAAATGTGACCTCCCACTAGGTACAACAATAGCCTCTCTTGCCACCTCTGGCCACCTCTCCTCTCTTGCCACCTCCGACGCCCCTTGGGAGTCAAAGGCAAGGGCAGCAGATTCCCGAACTAAAATTTTTATTCAATCCATCATAATTTTTGGAGGGTAAGTCATAATTTGATGAAATTTATCTTCCCACAAAGCTAATGAGATTTCCTATCTCCCAAAAAAGTTTCAAAAAATCATGTAAAAATTTGAGGTCACATGAGCTTGCCCGAAGTACCAAATGACCCCCGCAAGGATACTTGGGCTTTTAGAGATTATTCACTGCAAAAATCTGGACAGCTGCCCTTCACAAGGTCACAGTTGTATGAAAAAATGTCCAAAATGGTGGTTACCCTTTGAATTCATTCTTCAAGGCAAGTTGGCTACATGCTTGAAAATTTTCAGATCATTTGGAATTGTACAACATATACCAAAAAAATAGTAAATAGGAAGAAGTAGAAAATGACTCGAAATACTAAATTGTCAAGAATTTAATTATGGAATTGAAAAATGCCAATCCCAGCGGTTGTAATGTTGTAATAAACAATATACACCCCATGTTTTTTGTTTTATTCAAAAATATAGAAAATTGAGTTAGATAAAGGACTTCAAAGATTATTTTAGAGTAGAGATTTCATAACTACCCTCCAACTAAAAATCCTCATAACTTTTGACTCGTTAATCCAAATGGAATGATTCAAAGCTTTCCAAGTATATATAAATCTATAATACCTATTTCAAATTTTAATTTTTCAAAAAAAAAAATTTTAAAGAATTTTTTTGAGCTGCTCGGGCTGCCCGCCGAATGTTGCAAATTACATATCATGCAATAACTTTTTACCCATAAAGTCAAAAGTTATGAAACTTGTTGGGCCTTGAAGCTACTCCTTGGGCACATCCTTGAGCACATCTCGTGTGAAATTTTCAAAGAAAAAAATTAAAATTTCCATTTGTAGTGAGCTGCCCAAAATTGCTATGTTGCCAAAAAATGGTGTTTGGCCCTTTAGGGGTTAAAGTTGTGAGGAAATTGTTGTACATAATGCAAAGCTTTGTTGGAAAAGCAAATTTAAACTTCAGCAATGATCACTTCCAATGGAAGTTGCTTTACCAATTAGTAGATAGGATAGAAAGCAACAAAGCTCTAGTTTCAATATGATAACTTAATAAAATACCAAATTTTTGAATTTACAATTTAGAAACTACAAATTCATAAAGTTTATTTATGTACAATTTAACAAATCTAAATTTTATAAATAACTTGTAAATTTGTAATTTGTAATATAAAAGGTTTAGAAGTTCATCAAGTTTACAAGTTTGTGTAATTGGTTATTTTTGTGGGCTTTGAGGTTCAAAATAGCCTTTCAAGCCTCTTTATGCAACTCATTCCTAACTACTATTTTCTCTTTGTCTTTCAAGGTCCTCAACTTTTGTTGTGTAGGTAGCTTGGTTTATGATGAATATTTAAACAATTCAAATTTTGTCTAATTTTAATTGTAACTTTCAAATTACCAAAATAAATATTTTCCAATATATTGAACACCTTAAACTTTAATTATATTGTTTTTTTTTAATTTTTTAATTTTTTAATTTGAATCAATTTTGACGGGTATTTTCTTAGTAAAATTAATGCACTTGTATCTTTTTGTTTAGAGAATGTACTTATAGTAAAATTGTAATAATATACACTATACAAATGTTAAGGAACTAAACCAAGAATCTACAAACGGTTGATTAGATGGTGAAAAATCTAAGATTGGAAGACGTCGTTTGTTCATGCAATATATTAATTTTTTAACTTGTGGTCCTTAACCCCTAAAGCACTGAACATGCTTTTTGAGAACATAGCTTTTTTGGGCAGCTCACTATGAGCGGAAATTTTATTATTTTTCTTTGAAATTTTCACAAAACATTTTCCCAAGGAGTAACTTTAAGGCCCAACAATTTTCATAACTTTTGATTACAAGATTAAGAAGTTATTGCATGATATGTTGTTTTCATTGCTCAGCGGGCAGCCCGAGTAGCAAAAAAAGCTTCTTTAAAAATCACTTTTTTAAACAATCAAAATTTGAAATTGGTTCTTTAGATTTATATGTAGGTGGGAAGCTTTGAATCATTCCATTTGGATCTATGAGTCAAAAGTTATGAGGATTCTTAGTTTGAAGGTAGTTATGGGACCTCAACTCTAAAATAAACTTTGAAGTCCTTTATTTCACTCAATTTTCAATATTTTTGAAAAAAAACAAAAACCTTGGGTGTAGATTGTTTATTACAACATTACAACCGTTGGGATTGGCATTTTTCAATTTCATAAATAAATTCTTAACAATCTAATGTTTTGAATCATTCTCTAGCTCTTCTTGCTTACTATTTTTTTCCTATATGTTGTACAATTCTAAATGATTTGAATTTTTTCAAGCATGTATCCAACTTGTCTAGGAAAATGAATCCAAAGAGTAACCACCATTTTGGACATTTTTTCATACAAATGTGACCTTGTGAAGGGCATCTGCCCGTTTTTTCATAGGGACAAAAAAAGGATTTTTGTCAATTCAACCGCTATTATCTTGCAATCCACGGTGGAAAATTCTGAAATTTTTTCTAGATCTTCTCAAATAAGTTTACTACAAGATCCTACGGTTAAATGTGTCCAAAGATGTTTTTTTTCCTAAAATTTGATACTTGTATTAGAAATGATAGGGTTGAAGCGTTTTTGGTGAAAACATAGTCAAAAACCTTTAGGGGTTAAGAGGTTAATTCTCAAATGCCTTAAATCCAAATTATTTCCGCTTTGGAGGTTTTGTTCAACTACTTAATTTGACTTTTAACCATATTGTTTCTTGCAAAACTCATTTCTTTGAGCATAGATATTATACATATTGATTTTGGAGATGTACACATATGATGATGGTTTAAGATAGGGTGCTTTTTTGGGTGTATACATGTTGACATATTAAGACCAATAATAAAAAATCAATATAAATATACAATTCTATTAACCCTTCATGGGTGTTTAAACAATATTAATTTGTCCTAGTCAAAGTCAAACATCACTTGTCTCAAAAGTGAAAAAAAAATTTCAGTTTTTTTAGAGAAAGTCTGAAAAATAAATTTTGAAGTAGATTTTTTTTTGACTAGGTGCTTGGTCATTATGTGTACATGTGCTATAAATTTCAAGGCATTTTAATAGTTTTTAGAATTTTCATGCAATTTCAAGTGTTTTATCATTCTCAAATTTTTTTCATGTTTGAGCTCTACTTTGGAGTTCAACAAAGATAGTTTCAATTGAGTTTGGTCTAATAAAAAAAACGACTTACTAAGTATGTTTTGTAGTTCACTTTAATATTCTCAAATATTATTTAAATTAAAAAATGTTATTATAGGAGTAACTTGGATATATATTATCACAATCGCAGTGTTAAAAGTTACCTCATCAAATTTCCTAATTTGAACATAGTATTTTGCGAATGTTGTGAAATGAAGCATAAAACTCAATATGGCTTCATTTGTGTTGGATTTTCATTTCATGACTTGTTTTAAATATTTAGCCTTCTTCATTTGTAACAAGATTATTTTAGAAAGATTCAATATCTTAGGAGGGCTTTAAAATCGTATGTACATTTGAGTTTGCAAGGTTGCAACTAATGTAACAAGTTTATTTCACTTTATTTCTCATGCAACTTTCAAAGTTAGATGAATTCTTAATCAAGTTCCAACTTTCTTTTCTCTTAATCTATACTTCCATTATTTGAATTAATTAAAGAATTAAACATGTAGAGATTCAATTAGTCTTGAATGGAGGAATGTGCTCCAATGCTTATTAAATACTCTTATTTGTAGGAGGTAAAAGGAAAAAGACAGCATGAAAACTTGAGTTGGACTTGAAGATATCTCTTTGAATTACAGATACA
Source organism: Neckera pumila (assembly GCA_963969595.1). NCBI lineage: Eukaryota > Viridiplantae > Streptophyta > Bryopsida > Hypnales > Neckeraceae > Neckera > Neckera pumila. The sequence goes on along the minus strand of OZ018411.1, from coordinate 13,276,649 downwards.
CCATATATTTTACCATACTACTTCTTCTTTTTGAAACAAAGGATTTGGAGTTGATTAGGCCACTTGTCTTTGAAAGAGAAAAAAATAGAATGAGTTCAAGCTCTAATGGGTCAGAGTATGTTTTGGTGAATAATTGTCAAAAAACTACCAGTTTCTAGTAAGACTTGAGGAAAAATGAGAAAGATTCTTTATTGAAATTTAACCATAATTAGTTGAAGTAGATTACCATAAAAATTTATAGAAAAGACTTCAAAAAATTTGGTTGCATAGATTGTAAAATCATTGCTATGAAGTTAAGATTTTTTTTACTTTGATCTTGATTGATAGGGTCAACTCTTAATAGACTTTGAATACTCTTAGAATGAGATTTTGTGATGCATATATTTTTGTTTATTAAGGCATTGCTTACTGCAATGTTTTCGTTATATTTGCCAAATTTTTGAAGTTAAAAAGAAGGTTTGTATAAATTTCTCAAAAGGTACCCGCTTGGCCTTGATAACTTTGATGGGGCAAAAATTTGGATCCGGGGGCTTTATTAGAAAAAACAAACTATGTTTATGCTAAAGAAATGAAATCTGCATCTTGTATTAATATTTTGAAAAGGTGTATCCAAAATTGACTTCATTAATTTAATATAAGTGAATTTCTAATTGCTCCATTGAGGGACAATTGTCCATTAGTAATCAAAGTGCATAATTCTAAATCAAACATTGTTTCATTTCATAGGGACATTTTTCATCTTTATTTTTTGAATGGAAATTCAATCATATGACTGCACATCTCTAAGTTAACTACTAATGGTGTACTCAATGCACTTCCACAATCCATTTGACACTCAACAAAATGGATGAAAAGTAGCTTAGAATACTCACAATTGCAATGTTACTCAAGTTGATTTATCATATTTGTTATTGATAAAATTGAGTCCTTCAAACCAACTTTGGAGACTAAATTCAAGTGGATTCTTGTCCTTAATGATACTAGCTTGTGATTGAACATTGTCTAACATTCAAAATGAAAATACAAACCTTTCTTTTTTACCACAAAATAAAGTGCAAGTAAAAATGCAAGGGATAACCAAAGCAAATCATTGCATATTGATAACCAAGTAATAATAGAAAATTTCAAATATTTTACATGTACCAAGATATCACAATTGTATAGGGTCTATACTCGGAGGTATCATAAGGGAAAAGTGTAAATTTGTGTTGGGACTAATGTCAAATGCCGTACTCCTCTATTAGAGAGCCTCTTGTACAACACTTTCTTAGGGATATTTTGCTCAAAAGCAATGCAAAAAAAATTGAGGGATTATATTCTTCCATTTACAATGGATGAAATCATTGGTTTGCTACACATTTCAAGGATATAATCACTCTTTTTTAGATGAATGTATGTTTTTTTGGATGAAAATACTTCATAAATTTTATCCATATTTTTCATGTTTCATCCATTTATATTGATGTAAACAGTTGCATCACTCGCACGAAGATTAATTGCTTTTTGCATTGCATCCAAAATAGATGGAAAAAACAAAATTCCTACTCCTGAAGTCTTGATCGGTTGTCCTTGTAAGGTAACTGACCTTAAATCGCTTTAGTTAAGCAATTCAACCTGATTTAGCATGGTTTTTACTATTATATTGATTTTTTTTTATGTGGGATCCCATTGGCAGTCAAAAGGGGATTCTAGAAACTCTTAGAATGCATTTTTGGGACACCATGTGAATGAACTACAAATTTCCAAAGTGCTAAGAATAGGTGCAATCATAGAGTCATATGAATAGTAGGAGTACATTTTAGGCAAGAATATCCACTGTGCAATTTTAGGGAGCGTACGATTCTAGGTGTAGTTACCTTACCTTGCGCGACCCAACAAATTCCATTGCGTATTGATGGATTCAGATATTTGACATACAACAAGTCATCAAAATATAATGATACCGCTTCCCTTTCCCATGAAGACAGATGCTCAGATTGTTGAATTTTGATGGGTATAGGCACGATCATGGTGTCGCCACATACCGTAATGGGTATTTGAGTGGGTCGGCTTGGGCTATTGAATTGATCTTCCTGCTTGATGAGGACCGCCCTTGAAATTCGAATGGAAGACTCCATGAACTAAGGGCCTCTTCACACTATAGCCATCCAAGTTGAGAGGCCGTGGGATTCCCAACAAAAATAGAAATTGCAAGAGAGAGAGAGGAGAAGAAGCCGCATCCTACTTTTTGTCTTGTGAAAAACAGTCCACAAAGATCTAGCGGCTGAGATCTTGTCAGTTTTTTATTTTTATGAAAAAAAAATTCTGAAAAATTTGACAGACTCTCCTCGAGAGTCCGTCGAATTTTTTTGCCATGTAAGCATGTTTCTGCCATGTTGGCAGTTTGGAGGGCAACGGACTTTGGATTGTGCCGCAAAGTGTGAAGGCTCGAGAGGCCAAAGTTTTGGGTTTCTGAAATCTGATTGGTGAAAACCGACGGACTCTCAACCGATGGCCGTAGTGTGAAGTGGCCCTAAGGTAGTCTGGTCTTGAACCGACTATTTAAGAGTTGATTGCCTTTTGGGAGAAGCTAAACTCCTTGAAATAATATTCAGTAAATTTTTCATAGGAAGAAAAATGGAATTGGCATCTAATCCAAGTCATTTCGTATTTTCTGGACCTTTGTGGAGTTAGTTATAAATTTTTGAAGTTGAAATTCAATGGTCACGAAAACCGACCACCTCCTGAAATGTACAATACTGGTACATTGAAGAAAGAAAAATGTACCTCTGTGTCATGATCGCTTCTAGAACACGCTCGCTTTTAACCTCTAAAGTCCCGAGGCCATTTTTCTGTCAAAAATCACTCAAAATTGCTACTTTGATTGTGTTCATCCAAGAAATAAAAAAAATATTTTTTTTAGAATCTAACCGCAGGATTTTGTACGACACTTTTCTCATATCATGTAGTAAAAATTTTGTGATTTTTGACCGTACGGATTGAAAGATATCAGCATTCAAAGTGAAAGAATTTTTTTTTCTCAATAAGATGCTTTGATTGCCCGAAAATCAAGAAACTCTATAACTTTCACATCCTTGATCCAATTGGAATGAATCCAAGCTTCCTATTTAGACAAAAATATAATCTATTAGAAAAAAATAATTAAAAAATTTATTTCAAATTTATACGGGTTTTTTTGCTGCCCGGTCTCCCCCGTTTTGAAGTTATTGTAGCATAACTTTTTGCTCCCGGGCACCAATTGAAATAAAAATTACATTCCCAGAAAGCTAATAAGTTTTTCTATCTTATGGAAAAATTTCATAAAGTTTCATCAAAAATTGAGCTCATAGGAACCTGCCCAAAATCTATTTTGTCCCCCGTAGGGACAATGGGACTTTAGGGGTTAAAGCAAACTACCTTATATATAGGTTGGTAGCATATTTTGTTGCTTTGAGCGATGAATTGCACTATCGTTTTTTGTTTTTTTGTACCACACAAGCTTTTGGTAGGTAACAACCGATTAGAACATGAATAGTGCCTCCCTCCTAATGAAAAGTGATTTAATATTATTTCCAACTTCTCACCTAGTTGACTGAAGTTAACCTTAGAAGAATGCAGACCCCTATGACCAAGATAGTCACCAAGATACTCTGATTATTAGACCACTTGGTGCATTCTTTATTTTTATAATTACCCCCTAAAGTTCCGTTGTCTCTTTGGGGGACAAATCAGATTTTGGGCAGGTTCCTGTGACCTCAATTTTTAGTGAAACTTTTTGAAACTTTTCCATAAGATAGAAAAAATAATTAGCTTTGTGGGAATATAATTTTTATTTCAATTGGTGCCCGGGAGCAAAATTATATCACAAAAAGCCTCAAACTGAACTCAGCGATCAGCAAAAAATTTGCAAAAAGTCAAAATAAATTTTAATTTTTTCTCTAAAATTTTATATTTTTGTCTACATGTCAAGCTTTCATTCATTTTATTTGGACTAATAATTAGAAAGTTATGGACAATCTTGTTTTTTGGGCAACCTAAACATCTTCTTGAAAAAATAACTTATAGGATTCATTTCTAAATGCAGTTTTCACGATTTTTCACAATTTTTTTTTGAGAATGTTGTGTTTTCTTGCTAAAACAATCTCACCATTGGAATTATTGTGTTTCAATCCCATCTAAGAGCTATTAACGATTTAGTTTTTTATTCAATCTTGGACCTACTTCTACCTAACAATTTTGTAAAGAATGAAAATCAAGTGTGTTTTTTGAAATTTTTTTCTAGACTTTCAACTCACATCTTCAATGTAAAAGAAATTTAAATTCAAAGTCTGAAGTGCAAAAAAATTCCACAAATGGTGGTCAAAGTCATCTGAAAGTGCAGGCCACTGTTCAAAGAAACTTTCTTTTTCAACTTTGAATGCTAATATCTTCCAATGTATATGGTCAAACTTCATGAAATTTTACTACATGATCTTTAACAAGTGAAGTACAAGATCCTATGGTTAGATTTTTCTTTAAAGTGTTTTTTTGTTCTTAGATGAACGCAACAAAAATGGCAGTTTTGAGTGGTTTTTGATAGAAAAATGGCCTTGGGACTTTAAGGATTAAGATCAAAGTCATCCATTGGAGCTTTTGAGATACGTAGCATCTTTACAAGGGTAAGTTGTTCCATTGAAATACAACACAATTGTTTGTATGTCTGTCCTTGTTCCTCCCTCCAGGCCACTTGTGGCAAGTAAGCTTGTACTTTACTCCTTTTGCAGTGAAACCCGTTTTCATTTGTTTTAAATTTAAAAAATAAAAATAAAAATTATAGCATAAGAAACTCGGTTCCCTCACCAAAATGCTTGGCAGTGGATGTAAGGTGAACGAAACCCATTACCGCCACCCTTCTCAATTCCGCCCTCATGTAAAGACGGGATATATTTCAGAGGGGAAATGTACAGCACGGGTACATGGGCAGAGTGGTGGTACCACCCACTTTAGTTGGTCAGGCCCATTAGGATTTTATGACCAACTTCACCTGTTTTGGTTGGTTGGATTGTCCTGATCTCGGCTAACTTACTTTTGAATTTATTAGTGATGCGCCTGCAGTTCTGCCAACTCACCATAAGCTTAATTGCATAAAATTTCTTCTGCTTGTCACTGAAATGACAGAGTCTGACGGTGTAAGGCAGTCTGGTAGCGACCATTTAAGAGCTGATTGCCTTTTCAGGGAAGCGAAACTCCTTGAAACAATTTTTGATAAATTTGCGTAGGAAGAAAAAAGAAATAATTAGGCATCTAATCCAAGCCGTTTCATATTTTTTGGACCTTTGCGGAATTCGTTACAACTTTTTGAAGTTGCAGTGCAATGGTCACTAAAAGCAACCACCTCTTGAAATGTACAATCGGGTCCGACTGAATTACAAATTTTTGGATCCTCCTGAGATTAGGAAAACTTTGGGAGGCTCGTGCATGCTAAAAAATGAACGGAATTTCAAATTGCGAATTGCGTTGGAATTGCACTAAAGTCTATTTTATCATTGTTACAAACGCACATATGTAATTGAAAGTCATACAAAGAGCTTGATGTTTTCTATACACTGTACTATATAGTGTTGCCAACATTTGTGAAAATTGCAACTTGTATTCAATGGTACATATAAGAAATGAACCTTCACAATTGCTTTAGAGATATTTAATTTCATACCGCTTAAATTGCTTGTATGATTTCTTTCTTCTTCTTCACCCAAATGCAAAAAAACTTTGACTATCTTCCAAAGAATCTCTATGAAATGGTAGATAGTGTATAAAAGGAATCCAAATTATTATATGTTTTTCAATTATTCATTTTTTACTTGTTATAAAGTTGAAGTGCACTTCATTGCACTTCCAACGCAATTTGCGGTTTCAAAATGGGTTCATTTTTTTTAGCATACTAGAACTTTCTAAAGTTGTTGAACTTTTTGTAAACACGGAATGAAAGATATATACCTTTGTGTTAGTGGTTGCTTTTAGAATAGGGTTGCTATATGAAAGCACCCTACCTTAATCAAACTTGGTATCCTTCATTTTGAATGTTCTATTTTGGCAATGTATTGGAGTAGAGTTTATTTTATGTTATTTATCAAAGTTGAAATCATTCCATGACTGTCTTCTATAAGTTATTATTTTTTCAATTTTTGGGTGCAAATGTGAAATTATCATGAGTTTCTAAAGTAATAGAGAATATAATTCAAATCAACCCTACCTTCTAAATCCCAAGGCACCCAAAAGTGGTCTTGGAAGTGTCTTTAATGAAAATCGTTGAAAATCCATGAAGAGTTTGAAGTTAGCTCACAAGTGGAGGTCAATGATTTTTATACATGCTATGTTATGGAGAAGTCTAACCTTGACAATCAAATTATACATCAACGTTATTAAATTTACACATGACAATGTTTGAAAATCCTATTAACCCCTAAAGGACCGAGGTGATTTTCCGACCAAAAACTATTCAAAACTGTCATTTCTATTGCAAAGAGAAAAGAGTTTAAAAAATTGTTTTTTTTTGCATATCCAACCGTAAGATCTTATACTTGACTAGTATATGAATATGTGGAAGAAATTTCAGAAACTTTGACCACGTAGATTGCAAGATATATGCATTTAAAGTGAAGAAAACAAGTTTTTTTCCACCTTGCTTCACCAGATTTTTTGGCTTTGAATCTTTTTAGTTCAAATTTTTTGCACTACTGATTTCGATTTTCTACTTATTTATGTTAAGTAGTTGAGTTGAGAATCTACCAAAAAAATTTAAGAAAAAAAGCACTTAATTTTCACTCATTAAAAAATTGTTAAGTAGAGGTGGGTTTAAGATTGAAGAAAAAACTAAATTGTTAATAGCTTTTAGATGGAATTGAATCACAATAATCCCAACGGTGAGATTGTTCTAGCAAGAAAATCTAACCCTTTCCAACAATTTTTTTTGAAAAATTCTCAAAATTGCATTCAAAAATGAATTCTACAACTTATTTTTTCAAGAAGATGCTTAGATTGCCCGAAAAACTAAGATTGTCCATAACTTTCTCATTATTAGTCCAAATTGAATGAAACAAAGCTTCACATGTAGACAAAAATATAATCTTTAAGGAAAAAATTTGAAAAAAAATTATTTTGACTTTTTGTGATTTTTTTTGTGCTGCCCGCAAAATTCCAATTTTACTTATTGTGCCATAACTTTTGCTCCCGGGCATCAATTAAAATAAAAATTATATATTCACAAAGATCTCGCAGAAATACACAACCTCAAAAAATCCCGAAAAATATTACTAAAAATTGAGATCGTAGGAACCTGCCCGGACCCAATTTGTCCCCCGAGGGGACAACCGGTCCTTTAGGGGTTAAAATAGTGAAAGAATAAATGATGAAAGATGTTTTTAGATCTGATATTAGGTTTTGTATTTAATGTTGGTCAAAACCAATCTTTGAGGATCAAACATACTTGTTGCCCGAATCTTTGGAAAAGAAATAAAGAAATATAGAGTATACATCCATTTTTGTTATAAAAATGCTTATTTGTAGAAGGGCGGGTAAGTTTTAAATAAATTAAAATTTTGTATACTTGTAATCAATTGTATTGAGACCATGGCAATGTTAGATTAAAATTTGTTTCTACAAAAGTAAGCATATTTGGCATAGAATGTGAAGATTTTGTATACAATGATTAAATATAGATTCATGTAAAATGTTTAAATTCATATAGGAATTGGGCTTAGTTTCTTGTGGTCATTGGCTCATTACAAAATTAAATTTATGCACCATCAATTCCTCCAAAATTTGACACCATCTATTTCAAATCAACTAGAAATTGTAACTCAAAGTTTGTATAAAGCACAGAAATGGACTATGACTCTACTATTGATTTTTAAGCAAATCATACAATGGGTTGTAGTAATCTTTGAAATACAAAATGCTTGAATCTATTATCTTTGATTATGTAGATCAAAGTGAACATATTTGGCCATTTGTTATGAAGATATACATTTCCAAATGATTCTTACAATTATCTTATTCCTTAATAAGTAGGCACAAGACCAAAGAGTTAAGCACAATAGAATTATTTGAAAAGCCACAATGTGTTTTTGTTTTTAAAACTGATTTTTGCATCAAAGAGGATTGAAGTTACTTTGTAAGTAATCTTGACTTTGTGCAAAAAACAAATAATGACTAAAACTAAGGACCAAACACGTTTTGGCAAACATTAAAGTGACGACATTGAAATGCAAGCCCTATGCCCCTCGTCTAAGCACAAAGTTGCATGGGTGAGATTAATATTCCAATTTGGATAAGAATGTAATTAATTTGTATACAAATATGAGCTCATTGTCATTTCAAAAAAAAGCTAAACAAGAAATTTAATCCAACGTAGAAAAAAAATTGTATGTTTTAAATGTGGCCAAAGTAGGGTTATTTATTTTAGAAATAATTGTTTATACCAATGTAAGACAATCAACTATTTGTGCCACATTGTCTTGGGCAAATTTCTATGTGCTGTTTATCAACTTGATTTCATTGTTTACAAGTTACCGGTATTGTCTTTGATTATTTTCAAATGAAGTTCACTGCAAGTACAAAATTGTTTCCTTGGGGGCTACTTATAACCCCAAGAATCTTCTAATTAATAGTAAAACTAGGAGGGACCTAGAGGAAAAATATAAAGACGGGTTTTATTCCAACCCTAAATTTCCTAAGATTTCCAAAAGTGATGATTAGATCAATGTAATGGATGAAAGCTTTTGTCATTTAATAATATTTGCATTGGTTCAATTTAATGTTTTTGTTTAAAGAAATTATGGTGTGCAGTAAGAAGGGAAAAAAACAAAGGGAAGAAAACAAACAAGCAATCTGGCTCCTTGAAAATCCCTCATGCATTGACTTGTTAGTAATTTTTCTACAATTTGAAATGTTTAACCCTGAAGCGCTCCGACGTCCAGATTTGGACAATGGATAGAGGGCTTTGAGGCACTGTTTTGTCCAACTAACTTCTTATTCATCCAATGCAGTATTTGAATCTAGAAAAGACAACCTTCCTTAATGAATAAATTCATGAAATCCCAATAAATGATAGTTTTGGACAAAGATAAAAGCAAAAATGTGCAAAAATTTAGAAAATGATTGAGACGTTTAGGAGGTAATCTATGAATCACATTGAAGTGCATTTTGTAAATGAATTTTAACTTTTTGAAGCTGATATAAATTTGAGCCTACAAAATGATCTCCTTTTTATTTGAGTTTCATTAATGAAATGAAATATACAAAATATAGTTTTGACTCTATTTTAAAATTTAGAAAATTAAGATTTTATTGAACTTTGAACTTTGGATCTATACTCACTGTATATCAATCTTCTAACTTATATTTTGATATAAAGAATTTGGTTTACATTATAATGTTCATCTATAGAAGAAATTTCAAAGTTTTTGAGGTTATATTACAAGTATTTGAAAAATTGTATACAAAACCTCTACCAATTTTTTACTGCAGCTACCCAAAATGTGAATCACACTCTAAACTGAATTTGAAGCACATTTAACAATGTTCTTACCAATTTGCTATGATTTATGTAAATCACCTTTTGATGCCAAGAAATGCACCAAAGGCATCCATGGGCAATCAATCTCAGAATCGAAAAGGCTCATTTAGCATTGAGCTCCTGGAGAAATATTCTTAAAGAAGAAGTGCAATTGGCAAATGCTTATGCCTCTTGCTTTTTCTAAAGTCTGAGAACCCATTATTACCCTAGCTTCCCTAAATACCAACATAAAAAATACGTGCATGAATGGTGAAGAAAGTAGTGGTAAACCATCACTAGAAAAGTCATTAGGGACGTCATTATATTCATTTCATCCTTTGAATCCATCATTTTTATATGTTAATTATATTATCTTCGATTTGTGTCGTGCTTAATGTATGGTGTTTTATTTAAATGAGCTTTGGAAGTGAATATATTTCTATTTTCAACTACAAACTTTCTATTTCCAAGTAACTAGCTTCCCTTTCTTCTAGAAGGCGATACATGCTAACCTCTATTAATCCCCTGAAGGCCCATGGCCATTTTTCTGCCAAAAACCACTCAAAACTGTCATTTCTATAGCAAAGAGCAAAAAAAAAATTTTAAAGTGTTTTTTGCATACTTAACCATGGGATCTTGTACTACACTAGTGTAAGAATATGTGGAAGAAATTTTAGAAACTTTGATTGTGTAGATTGCAAGATATTTGCATTTAAAGTGAAGGAATCAAGTTTTTTTGCACCTTGTTCAACTACATTTTTTGACTTTGGACCTTTTTAACTTAAATTTTTTGCTCTAATGATTTTGAATTTCTAGTTTTATATGATGAAGAATTGAGTTGAGAATCTAGAAAAAAAATTCAAAAAAGAAACACTTAGTTTTCACTCATTAAAAATTTGTTAAGTAGAAGTAGGTTTAAGATTGAAGGAAAAATGAAATCATTAATAGCTCTAAGATAGGGTTGAAATATACTAATTTCAATGGTGAGATTGTTCTAGCAAAAAATCTAAACCTTGTGCAATTTTTTTTTTTTTAAATTGTCAAAATCGAGTTCATAAATGAATCCTACAAGTTATTTTTTCAAGAAGATGCTCTAATTGCCCAAAAAATAAGATTGTCTATAACTTTTGCATAACAAATCCAAATGGAATGAATCAAAGCTTCCCATATAGATGAAAATAAAATCCATATGAAAAAAAAATTTAAATTTTTAATTTAAAGTTTTTTGGAGGGTTTCTTTATGCCCGCCAAACTAAAATTTGGAGTTTTTCTACCATAACTTTTGCTACCGGGCACCAATTGAAACAAAAATTACATTTTTGGAAAGCTAATGTGATTTTCTATTTCCACAAAAAAAATTCAAAAATTTACAACAAATATTGAGACCATAGGTGCCTGCCCAAAATCCGTTTTGTCCCCCGAGGGGACAATGGGCCTTTAGGGGTTAAACAACAAGTTGAACTCCTTGGGTTCATTTCAAGCAAATCTTTGACAAAAGGTGGTTTTATAATTTTTAAGAAATGCTTCAATTTACTAAACCCACTTCATTAGCAAATAATGCTTGCCAAACACTACTTTTAGATTGCTAAGTGAAAACATTGTTTATTGATCAATTTAATATGCCTTTGATCACACAAACTTTGGATAAGGAGCAAGCCCCATGCCTAGCTTCAACAAAAAATTTGGTTCCTCTAGGATTGCTTGCTGGGCCATTAAATGTCATTTAAAGATTAAAGCATGTATACCTATTGTAATCATCACTACCCAATATGTGACACCTACATTTGAAGCAAAAAGCAACACTTAAACCTAGATATTGATGACATAAGATGTAGAAATCAAATACGAGAACCTAAAAGAGCTTAATAGATTTAATGAAGAAGATTTCTATTGATGAATGGTAGGTCTTTTCAGTCACTATTAGAGTCAATTATGGGTGCAATTAACTTGTCTTGTTTAAATCTTCTACACTCTATTATATATTTTTTAAGCACACTAATAAGTGTACATTCTTCATACACTGTAAGTATGCATACACAAAATAGTGAAATTAGGTTGCCCCACACTGATTTCTTGAGTCTACATTATAGAAGTATTCACTGCTTTTATACAATGATGTATTCAATTTAGAGCCATGTGTATAGCATAGATTTGTGCACAAATTCAAGGCCAGGTTTAGAGAGTTGCATGTGTCTCCATGTGGAACAAGCATTGATCCATGAGGTAATTATCTCAGGTAAGGCAACCTAATTGACAAGGCAACCTAATTTCACTATTTTGTGTAGTGGACAAAGAATATAAGGTCATTACACCTCATTGCGACCCCTTTCTAAAATTGATCCCTATAGATTCTTGCCTAAATTCAATACCTTCTATTCATAAGAACCCAAGGTCACTTTTGGATACTCCTATTTTCAAATACTTTGAAAATTCATATGCTACATTTACTATATTCTAAAAAGATAAAGTTAGAAGATAGTTAAGAATTTCATTCATTTGAATTCCAACAAAATCCAGCAAGACTATATAGTTTACTAATAGGGATCATAATCAATTGCTTATTCATATACAATTCATTGTAGTTTCCTTCAAGAAGTTCTACAATCATACCTTGAAATGAAAATCACTGTGCTCGTGTCTTTGTCTAGTCCATAGGCCAAGTCTTTTTGTTCTCTCTTTTTGCAATGAAAATCTTCATTAGAGCATCTCCACTAGTGTCCTGTAAAATAGTGTCCTAGTCTACAACACTTGGAATGTCCTTGCTTGCTTCCTAGCCCCGCAAAGTAACTTGGTTTCTACTGGCAAAAGGAAAATACATGTCTCCTAACGTAGTTTGGGAGTTCCAAGGCAATCGAAACTCCGACAAGGTGACCATAGAACCACTAGTGTAGATTCAAAGCTCCCCACAACAACTCCCCATTGAATAGGCGGGACTGAAAACTAGAAGCCCTTTTCTTTGTTCTTTGTGACCTTCAAGAAGGCAATTGTTTTGTTTGGCTTGTGTGTTTCGTAGCGTGCCGCAAGTCAAACGTGCGGGACACTAGCTATAAAATTTCCCCGTGACCTGCATTGATAAACAACACAAAGTTTGCAATTGATGGGTGTGGCAAAACTCTTGCCAGGGCAAGTTTTCTGCCCCCGGGATGGAGAGTGCTCTTTGTGTCAACAAACCAAAACCAAAACCAAACCAAAACCAAACCAAAACCAAACCAAAACCAAAACCAAACCAAACCAATAATGAAAATGACTGAGAGCTTTATTCTGAAAAGTGACAACATGTATATTATTAAAAAGACCACCCAAGGATCTCATGACCCACTGAACAGTGGTGACGGAAGCGGTCTACCTGATAACCTGAGGCTCCCTCCTCCCCACTGGAGGGAAAAAATGGGAGATGATGGCGTCGCAGCAGGAGTACAGGACTTGATGTAACGCAGTGACCTTCGGCTCCTGGGAAAATAAATGCGCATCCGCGCCTGAGAACGGCATTCATGACGGACGAGCGAGCCATTGAATACAAGCGCTTCAAGTGGCAACCACCACAGTCTGCCAAGAGAAGAAAGCTCGTCCCCAAACTCCAATAAGCTTAACTTACATGTGCACATGCAACCAAGCCAGGCTCTCGAACCTCGAAAGCCCGCCACTCTTCAATTTCTTGCAAGTTGCAACCGCCTGAAACAGCGCCATGCCGGCCATGCTCAAAGTTCAGCTTTTTCTTACTCCTCTCACAGAAAAAAACAGCCTGAAAACGCTTGACATGAGCCAGACTCCTGGAGCTGACTTACATGCAGTAGCTTAGCTTGCAATGCGCGCATCTGGCAAAGTTTTGCAACGCTAGCTTGGCATGGATTTCCATTGTTGTTGGTAAGCTTAAGGCTTGGCAAGGCTCCCAGTTACGTAGTCAAATAGTTGGGATCGAGCTGGAGGTTTGAATCTGTGCTGCATCTGAATCCTAAGAAGGTTCAGTATATCTGACTGGTACTGGCTCGTCATTATCAATCCTGCTCTGGTTGCTCTGTTTGATGGTCAGCTGGCAAGGTTGGTGCAGTCTTTTCGTTGGCCGTCTTTGACATGACCTTGCACCGCTCTCAAGTTGGTTTTGTGCAGGCCTGGGATGTGTTGTTTGGGACGTACTGAAGCGCAGGGTTGGGGGGGGTTGGGGGTTGGGTTGGGTTGTCGTCTTGAATATTGCATGTGTTTGTTGCTTGCTGGCTTGCTGAGACCTTGAACTGGTTTCGAACTGCTTTTTGAGCTGGTTTTCGTGCATGTATGGCCTATATCAGCTAGGGGCAGACATTGGGAGGAGAAATGGATGCCTACGGCGGCTGCATTGGTGACCGAAAGGAAGTGTGGTTTGAAACAGGTGAGCGCTCTGCATAAGTCCATGTTTTGAGGTATCATTGAGCTCATCTGCCGTGTGTCATGTTCCTGGGTTGTTCTTTTGCGGGTTAACGTTCAACGGCTTTTGATATGCTTGGGGTTTCTATTGCTCTCTCCGGCAGTTCTGAACTTTCTCCTGTATATTCTTTCTGCTGTCGATGTCTTCATGAGTTGATGGAATCTCCCTGTGTGAGTCACTACTTTCGCTGTTCCTCAAGCAAGTGCTTTATATCGCAGTAGTTCTTTGGGAGTTCTAAGAAATTTCCTGCTCCTCATAGTTGAGCACATTACAGAGAGGGTTGTGCACTGCTCAATCTACTCTACAAGCACATTATTGCAGCTTCAAATGTGCTTCGGTACTTAGCATGCAATCCCCTGCATTCGTGTCCTGGTTTGCCAGAAGTCGGCAATTAGGGGTGGGCAGAGCTTGATTTCCGCCTCGCTCTTGGTCGGTTGTTTATGTCCATGAGCGATTCTCCTCACAAAGTACTTTGAGTTCACCTCAGAAAAGTTCAAATCGCATTGCTCTAATCGGTTCTGTTCTTGGAGCGCCAGTCGTGAACTCTGACACCGTATTGTGTATCATGTCGCCATTAGCCTCACTGGCAAATTGTACTGAGCTAAGTCACTGCATGCGTAATTGTGTTCCCATAATGGGCCTCAGCTCTGTTACGTGAGTATCAATGTCACAGTACTGAAGCTCAAAATGGTACGGTTGACTGAAAGTGACTCAGTACTCAGGTTCAGAGAACTTGACCTAGCCATTGCTACGAGGTTCCGGAGGCAGGGGATACAGAGGAACGCATTCACAAGAGCGTCGACTGATTGCGTGTGGTACCATTGACCCACATTTTAATTGCGTGTCTACAGATTTACGAGCCCCGGCCTGCTGGTGAAGCTTGCTTCAATCTGCATCGAGAAATCAATGAAGCAACTCGAGTTTCAGATTCAAGCGATCGAGAGCAACGAAATTCTTCCTGACATCAATCTCCATTAGAATTTGAATGGTGTTTGAACCGCTTGATCGAAGAACGGACTATATCCCTGCTGCTTGTGGACATGGATTTCGAGCGGAGGCGAGAGGGCGGTCGCTACAACCGCGTGGTGTGTAGTTGTAGTGACGGAGTCTGCACCGGCATCAACAACGTCAACAATCCCCACGTAAGACCTTCTCAAGTCGCCGTCGCGAGCTCCCCGAGCGACACCCCATCCCGATGCAGAACCTACCATCTTGAGCTTCGTGACCTCTCCTACAAAATCATCAAGAGGCCGAAGAATCCGAAAGGTGTATGGGAAAACATCAAAGCCGAAGTGGCCACTATGAAAGCCAAGCCCTCGCACTACGTCCTGAAGCACGTCAGTTGCGAAGCGAGGCCTGGGGAGGTCATGGCAGTGGCTGGTCCAAGCGGCGCAGGCAAATCGACCCTTCTTGAGGTTCTGGCTGGCAGGATCAAGCCTGGCTCTGGATCAGGAAGCATCCTCGTGAATAGCCAACCTATGGACATGCAGCACTTTCGCCGCATCAGTGGATTCGTCATGCAAGACGACGCGCTCTTCCCCACTCTCACAGTGCGCGAAACGCTCATGTTCTCAGCCAGGCTACGCTTACCCAGCGTGGTGCCTTTAAGCGAGAAGATCGCGCGAGTGGAAGCGCTCATGGCAGAATTAGGGTTAAGTCACGTCGCGAGCACGCGCGTCGGGAACGAGCATGTGCATGGACTTTCAGGTGGGGAGAAGCGTCGCGTCTCGATTGGCGTGGACGTGATTCACGACCCAGCTGTTTTGATTTTAGATGAGCCCACTTCGGGGTTAGACTCGGCCGCGGCGCTTCACGTTTGCAGCATGCTGCGGACCATGGCAGTCTCCCACAACCGCACCATCATTCTCAGCATCCACCAACCTGGTTACCGACTATTGCAGCTCTTTCATTCGATTCTACTCCTTGCGCACGGCGCAGTGGTGCACAATGGAACTCTTGAGCTCCTTGAACAGAGATTACTCGCGACGGGACACAAGATTCCGCCGCAAGTGAACGTGCTGGAGTACGCCATCGACTCCATCGACGCACTGGACATGGATAGAAGCAGCATCTTCTCCATTCGCGGCAACACCGAGCTTCCCATTCTTTCTCTCCAGGAGCTTTTCGTGCTCGATCCTGCAGCGCAGCAATTACTCCCCGACAACGATAGCATTCCCGAAGTGGCCGAAGTCGACGTGAAGCTCCACTTCGCGAATTCAAGCCTGCAAGAGATTCTGATTCTCGCGCATCGGTTTACGAAAAACGTGATCCGCGATAGGCAGCTTCTGATTGCGAGGACGATTCAATCCATTGGAGCGGGATGTGGGTTAGGGTCGATTTATCTTCACATGGGTTATGGTACGCCAGGACTTCAGAAACGCGTGGGATTCCTCGCCTTCACACTCACGTTTCTGCTCACTTCAAGTATTGAAGTTTTGCCCATTTTTCTTGAGGAGCGCACCATTTTGAAACGTGAAACTGGTCGCGGCGCTTACCGCCTCTCCAGCTACGTGCTTTCCAGTACTCTGATTTTCCTGCCGTTTCTGTTTCTGATTGCGCTCATGTACGCTGGTCCAGTGTACTATTTAGTAGGATTAGCGCCTGATACCGACGCGTTTCTTTTCTTCCTGTTAACGCTCTGGCTCGTGCTCGTGTCCGCAAACTCTTTCGTCGCGTTTTTCAGTGCCTTTGTCTCAAATTTCATCATGGGGAATACGTGGGTGACGGGCATCATGGGGGCGTTTTTCCTGTTCTCCGGGTACTTCATTGCGAAGGATTACATGCCGAATTACTGGCTGTTTCTGCATTACTTGTCACTGTTCAAGTATCCGCTGAATGCGCTGCTGATCAACGAGTATACGCACGTTGCGGACAAGTGTTTTGGGCCGGTTTACGATGGTCATTGCTTCGTGACGGGAAGGAATGTGCTGGAGAATATGTTTCTGGAGAAGGAGAACAAGTGGATGAATGTGGGCATCATGGCGGGGTTCGCCGTGGCGTACCGTGTTATGTGCTTCATGGTGTTGCATTACAAGCTTGTGAAGAGACACAGATGAGATCAGTTCTAGGTATTCTCATCTTTGAGCTCCAAGTCATTCTATTTATTTCAGAACATCCAGACCTAGTCTTCATTTTTTGCGATTGACCCGAGGGTTTAGAACAAGTAGGATTATGAGATCTGATGTTCTTTTTGACTAACAATGAAACAGTGTCACGGCTGCCTTGAACACCAAACTTGGCATTCTAGATCAATTGCTTTTCTCTGAGAAGAGTTTGCTTTGAACCCCAGACTTGACATTATAGATCAATAGTCTATCTCTGGAAAGGAGACACCGAGGATGGCATTGGCTATATGTGTTCATGTGGTGTAGTTAGTGGAATTAGCACTCTGGACTCTTCAATGGCTTTGGTCTATAGATTAAAGTTATTCTGCTAGTGGATCAATCTCTTTCTGGTACTGTCGACTAATTAGTATCGGTGTTAGTAGTCACATGACTCATTGGATGGGAGATTTAGTAGGTTTTCTTTCTTGTCGATTTGTTTGTACCAATAAAACTCAGTTCAGTTTAATCAAAGTACCGGATTGAATTAGTGACTTGAGCTCACGTTTTGTGTGCTTTGAATGTATGATTATGACTTGTCAGCTGGCTGGTTCATCAAGTTCTGTGCTCATTGATTGCTGGTTTCCTAGCCTGTACTACAGTGTCAGATGATCTGATTGATCCAACTCTTTAAGAAGCAAAGTTCTGCAACGACTGTTAAACTTTTGTAGTGTGAGATACTTGAGTGAATTGTACCTAGGGGAGTAGGGGTAGCGGGGTAATTGTTACTCGAGGTTGCAGGGCCCTGTTCAACTGGGAATTAGACGCTTCAACCTGCCGTTCAAATTGTTTTATATGGATCCGAGGAAAAAGTAAAATTCGGATAAAAGTCACTCATCTTTTTTGTTATATGAGAACTTGTTTTTGTCTGCTATTGAAGTTGCTCAAATTCTCGTGTCACTTGGACTTGCAAACTAAGGAAAAGGTGAGAAACTCGAATGCAAAAAACCAGCTTCCACCTGTATCGGGAAAATAGACATTTTGTAAGACTGGCTCGACAAGGTACTAATCATACCTTCTACTGGGTCGATTCTGATGGTGATAAGCATAATATAGAATTGGTTTACAAGCATGCGTGTACAGCCACGTTGTGATAGCCAAGCAAAATAAAGATTTGTTGCACACAAGGCTTGTACAGAGTCAAAGCAACAGAATTTTTTGCATAACCGTGCTAACTAACTAATAAAGCACTAAGCTTTTTCAGCTCACTTAAGGCTTTTTAACTTCTTCGATATGCACTTGTCTGCTCAAGCTTAAGAAACTGTGCCGCATAAGCACTGGTCGGTTTGAGCTCAAGAAAATCAAGCTCTAGACCTTTCTACACACTTTAGCAACATTTCTTCAGACAGTGTGATACAACGACGGATAAGGTGTGAGATGCTGATACTTCAGTGACTTGTTTTCTTGCTTCCAATTTAGTTTTCCGTGAATGCTTGCGCTTGTGAAAAGGAGGACAACTGGTCCTTGGCTATAGACACCTTGTTTTTGCGAAATCTAACATCTTGCGTGGATGTTGGGTTTCAGTGGGGACAGGCGAGGCCAAGACCCGTAAGCTCCAAGCATTCTACAGAGATTCCAGAGATTTGCTTTTGAATTTGGTTCAAAACCTGCAGTTTGTGTTTCTACATTAGGTTAAGGAATATTGCAATTACTTTTTATGCTTGTGAGACCCAGAGTGAGCATAACATTCAGTAGCTTGTGTTTGTGTTGATGTTGCCTTGGTTCTACAGTGATGGTGTGCCTCTAACATTCAGTAGCTTGTGTTGATGTTGCCTTGGTTATACAGTGATGGTGTGCCTTTATATCCTCCATCTGTCTAATTCATCAGTAACTACTGATGAAACACTCTTGGGGTGTGGAATATACCACACCATCACTATACAGCCACTGAATGTTATGAGTGGAAAGCCATTTGAGGAGGCTTAATTTCTAAATGCAACCACCTCTTACCAGTGTCACCTATTCAATAGGACATGAAGGGATCATCATATCCTGGCAATCACATCGTCACAATTTTCTGCATGTTTGTAACTCTAGCAAAGTCTAAACATCCATACACTGGGATTCTCAGTTGACAATAGCCTCTAAAATGCATGGTCTAAATGTTGTATACCCATTTTCAAGAGCCTACTTAAAACATGTCCCAAAAAACCTTGAAAATATGTAGACACTCAATGCAAGATGTTCAACTCATGTACATCAAATTAGGGTCTGGTTTTAGAAATCTACTAAGTTAGACTTTGAAAAACATAGTTAATTCATGTGATATCCAAAAAGTGTACATCAAAGTATTTTGGATTCTTGTTTGAATTGCCAATAAGTCCTTACATCACATTCTTGAAAAGAAAGGGGCTTGGGTACCTTTGCCACAAAGCCATTGCAACAAGCATATTAAGTATGTTCTTATTACAATAGTTTCCCAATCAAAGGTGACCATTGATCATGTATGGCCATCTATTAGGTATATGTACGTAAGGTACTATATAAAAAATGGTCTTCCATTGTGCAATTCAAGAATGTTATGTATTCTAGCAATGGTATAACATTCTTGACCTTTAGGGATGATAATATGCTTAATCCCTTATGAAGGATCTCCAGACGATAATATTCTTTAGCCTTGTAGGGGTCCCTTTGCCATCCTGAGAATTAGGCTTCTTCTAATAATAAATGAATAAGGTATGATTTTAAAGGTAAAAAACTGTGTTTGGAGTGGCTCATATCTAAATCTAAACCTTTGCCAAGTATTTAGGAAATGGATATCCCTTGCTTCTGAAAAACCTAGGGAGGTTGAAAAACTCCAAGCTAAGAATGTTGCGTTCTTTTGCCTCTTATACATTGTCGTCTCTTTTTGTTGTTGAAAAGCATTTGATAGTTGAGACTCGTGAATTGTTGGTTTTCCTTAAATCCTGTGGCATGATTGGTAGAACTATTCTATATGCGGTGTCATTGTAGAAGGGAAACCCTATAATATTCAAGAATGTTATGAAATAATAAGTTGGCCTTGATTGAAAAGCAAAATTTTAACAAATTGTTTGGAATTAATGAGCCCTTTGTATTGACCTCAAAAAAACAATAACATTCTACTATGTGGTGGAGGGGTACATACCATTCTTGAATTAGTTGAAAGACCAAATTATATCTAGGCTAATGTGGAGTTATATATTGCAATGATTGTGGGAGAAGGAAAAATGATGGTAAAATCAAATGGCTAGAATATAAAAGAATGGGGGAAGACCTTACATGAATTTGAACAAGATATTCATGGATAAAATAAGCTTTTTTTTGTACCCAATAAAGATTTCTCTTGAAGATGAATAGTTCCTATTCAAGACTATTTTGTGAGGGCTTCAATGTTACCTGGATAGCGCTTTCATTT
This sequence comes from Neckera pumila, assembly GCA_963969595.1. Lineage (NCBI taxonomy): Eukaryota > Viridiplantae > Streptophyta > Bryopsida > Hypnales > Neckeraceae > Neckera > Neckera pumila. The sequence goes on along the minus strand of OZ018411.1, from coordinate 13,256,259 downwards.
GCATCATAACATTATTAACTAATGCAGAAGGTCTCTTTTCCTCTTCTACAATGTGAGAGCCTCTATGTTACAACTTCCTGGCCAACCAATGACTCTACAACTTTCCAACCAAAAAATGACACTGGCGTTGCAACTTCCTAATTAGCTAATGACTAGCATTGCAACTTCCTAGTCAACTAATTCACTCCTAGGGATCCTAGGAGGGATTATCCCAATCTCCAAAGAGAATGGCTTATGCTAATTAACAATGTTATGATGCTCCAGTGTTGCAATTCACTTTTGGGATAGACATTGTGAAGGTTTGATAAAGTTTTGGATCCAGCTACACCAGAGTTTTGACAAATTTGTACGAAATTTAGCCTAAGGAAGAGCAAGAGAGAAAATGCAATTATTTCACCAGATTTTAACACATAATTGCTGAGAAATTCCAGAAATCGTATTGTCGCTACAAAGATAACACTATTGTTAGGCAAAATTCACTAGACTTAGGTGCCTCTGCCAATCGTTGGAGTCAAACCTGTGAATATAAAAGAACAAAACTTGTGTTTCCAAAAACAAAACAAAAAACAAAAACAAAACACGACGCTGCTTCCATGAGCCAAGTTTCCCTTTCTCAACGAAGTGCGACTGCAAACTACAATCAGAGGGATATTGTGGGAACTTTCATACCGGTAACATTGTTTACCAATTAGGCAGCGCATCAATTTTGAATCGTCTGAAAGGAAACCCAACAGTGAACAAAATTGTTTTGTATGGCTCCTCAGTCAACCCCAATCCTTGAATTAACTGATAAGTCCCTCGCAGGTATCTAGGAAAGGCATAATACCTTCCGAGCTAACTTCCCAGCTTGGAACCATTGCCTGGTTATAAAATGTTACGTTTCCACACGGGTCTGGAGGATCGTCTTCTACACCGATATGGTCATCAATGTTGAGAATGCTAAATGAGGCACTGATAGCATATTAAAAACAGCAGAATGTTGAAGGCAAATATAAGAGGCTGATTGATGGATAAGAATATTGATCAGCACATTATTTGGCCTGTGACAACGATTCAAAATATTTTTGAGACCCCGTAAGAACAGAGGTAATTGGATGTCATTTGGCAGCCCGCAGCCATCGCTCGGTTCCGAGCACAGACTTGAGAAATGGGTGCAACCGCGAGACATGCGGATTTCCAGCAGAATGCTCAAATTGCAACACTCAATCTGCAGTGAAGATTAGGAAGCACAACAAGCCCAGATTCCGTTGGGCAATTGAAATGGCCCAGTCCTACGGTATCCCATATGCATTTACTACCAAACATAAAACCAAGCTCACAATAAAACAGAAGATGCATTGAAATGATCGATTGTAGAGAAATCATGGCAACCTGATCCAGGCCAGAGAGGCAACAGCGTTTCAGTTGATCAAAACCAAAACTAACATAGCTAATCGCTAAAGATCAACCATCACAACTAGCTGATGATCGCCCCAAGGAAATAAACAATTCGCAGATTGCCAAAGAAAAACATTTCGCAGATTGCCAAATTCAGCAAAGCGACAAAGAGTGCACAATTAACGCAATTAATGGTAAAAATGTCACGGAACGACTCTAAGATTCATATCTTCCGTCACCACAACATTCCATACTTCGATGAGCACAGAGCTTTCCCATGCATCAGGAAAATCGACGAATTGCACATTGAAAGATCGAAAACGTTACATTATAAACAAGACTACTCCCTCTATTCTACCTGTCCGTAGAAGATCCCCTCAATCCTGACCTCCTTCGGCGCCTTCGAGCCCAAATCCGTGTCTGACGGCTGCACGCTCTCGAAAGTCCCCGCGATCTCGCCCGTCGACGCGTCCGACTTGGCGATGCTAAACGTGATCTTGCCCGACGCCGCGGCCGTGTTCTTCGTATTCTCCTTCGCCAGCTCCTCCTCGTCGCCCGCGCCGCCCGCGATCAACGCCACGGCGTTGTCGTAGCCCGTCGAGCCACCACGGCCCTTGGGGTCCAAGAAAGAAGAACCGCGGTACGAAGGCACGATGTACGTCCCGCCGAACGAAGTCGGCGAACCCTCCGCCACCAATTCCTTGATGGTGAACAAGAAAGGCACGCGCTCGCCGCCCTTCAGCTGCACCGTCACCGCGGCGTAGTCGATCCCATCCTTCTCCTCGAACTTCACCTTGCCGTCGCCGCCCACCGAGAACGGGCCCTCGATCTCGTCCAGAGTGTACGTCAGACGAGTCATCAGCCTCGTGTCCTGGAAACCCTCGCTGCCGCCCTTAAACGCAGACTCCGTCTTCACCCTGAACGAGGTCGGCTCCATGCAAAGCTTCTTCAAAGTGTAGCTACCGGACTTGATCGAGAACGTGTCCGAGCCGCTGGCGATGATGGGGCACTGGTTGGCGGTGCCGGAGCCCTTCACTTCGTTGTACGTCTGGGACACGACCTCGTCGTACGTCATCCGCGCGGGATTGCCCTCGGCCACGGCGGACTGCACAACATGAAGCAACAAATCAACCTAACGAAGTGGACGACCAGTTCACCCATAGAAACCATGACCTCGACTCATGCAGCCCAGCCCATTCCACAACCCTACGCTCCATTCGGGACCAGCTCGGGCTCAGGCTTGCATGTCCTTCCTTCATGTGATTCACGGCACCCATTCGAAGGAAATGGGGCCCGTCCGCTCTCGAGAGGGATGGCGGTCCGGAACCATTCCAAATCTCCATCATGGCCGACTACGGGAAGCCATGGCATCAGCGCCAATTCAAAGGAGATGGAAACCAACCAATGCAACGACATCATCCAAACCAGCTCCAATGCAAATGCCAGCCACTTACCCCGGCCACGAGAGCGGAGGAGGCCAAGACGATGGCGGCGGCCTTGGCGCCATCCACGATGCTCCTCACATTCTCCTCCAAACTGCACGACACGCGAGACGCCGCGGGCCTCAAACCGAAAGCGCTGCTCACCGAGGCGGGCCGGACGCTCTTCTCGAGCTTGGAGCTGGAAGGGGCCAGAGACGCCGAAACCTTGCACCCGACGGACGCGACGGAGGCCGCCATAGCTACCCAAATTCAAGCCTTGCAAGCCCAATGCACTGCAATCCACAAAACAGCAGCAGCAGTCGCACACACGATGCCCGACCTCCCTGTGGCGTAAGCTACTGTGAACTATTGCGCTGGGGCATTTCCTCTGGCTACGGTTTCGGGTGCCCCGCGGGCTTGGGTCCCTCGGATGGGGAGCATCCGCGAACTGGATAAGGGCCTGGGATTGGGTATTGGTGGTGCAGGGGATAAGGCGTCCAGTAAGAAAGCCGCGCGCTTGCGGGGACCTGGGCTTGGGTCCGACTCACTCCCGACCCCGTATCCGTGGTCCCAATGGGAGTTGGGCGCCCGGGACGGGATGAGGACTGGATAGCCTTGAGTTCAGAGCTGGAAGGGGTCAGGCAGAGATGCCCACAACTTGGGGCCTTTCGTTGCAGCATAAAATTCGATGTTGTAAGTTCGAGTTCATGCCGAGTTCAACCAGGGCTTGATCATGGTTTCTACTTTGCGGGAGTTCCCTGCGAAAGACGGAGTCTGACTGGAATTTTGAGATCAAGCAAATAACGAAACCCAAATGTAAGTGCTCTTGTTCAAGTGAAGGGGAGTCGCTCATTCGAAGGGAGCATGAGACGAGAGCATGAAGAAGATGAGCTCCAGGGCCATGGATTCAATGGTGGTGTACAGTGATCGTTGAAAAGGCACATTGGGCTAGGAAATTCGAATCGATTGTGTTGCCCAATTTGAATCAGTGAATGATTCCCAGAAGCTCGTAGCTCCGAAACTTGGACTGATTTGTGCAGAGCCCAGAGCTCTGGACGGGAGGGCTAACCTTGCTGAAAGCCTTGGAATCAAAGTAACCTTGAGAATCAAAACCTTCGAGTACAACTTTGGAGTGTACTGGTTCATTTGTTTCCAAAAACTCAAGGAAAATTCGAGGAGTGAACCTAGCCAGCTCATGCACAAGCTTATCGGATTCCCAAGCCTCCCACCAGCGTCCCAAGGTGGGAACTGGGAAGGAGGGTGGAGACGCGATCAGGAGCATGATTCACAACAAGAGAGCATGTGAGGAGGAAATGGGAGAATGATTGCCCCGGGGCACGCACCGAACCTCGTTCCCAAGAGTTCCCTTGAAATCCTGCCTCTTCCTGCCGGGCAGCCTGCGAGCCAGGGCAGTAGGCAGATCCTGGAGTTAGTTGCCCGGACTGGCTTGCCCTGAAATAAAAATTTCAGCAATGCTATCAGCGTCAGATAAATTGAGTATCTCACTGTGCACTAAGGCTTCGTTTCCATGGGAGCTGGAGGCCGCCATCCAGGGTGCCCACGGGCAGGGTTTTCCAAAATCCCAGAATGTTCATGCAGCAGACAACCAAGGAAAAAGGGTCCGCTAGACGTCCAGAACCTCCAGCGGTGTTTGCGCCTTTTACAGCACTGGAGGCCTAGAGGTCCAGTTTTGGACCCCCTCCAGGTCCCATGGAAACGGGCTTTAAGGTAAACCAGCCTATTGTGGTCAAACTTTGGAGTCTACCCTCATGCCATTGCTAAAAGTTTTCAAATTTTCTCCCACATGAAGATAAGTGAGGACATTTGAAGTTATATTTTTTGGACCAAGTATGAATTAGTTCTAAACTTTTGAAGTGATTAGCCTATAGGGGTCTCTAGGCCACTCTAAGCCAACAAAATCTGAATCCAATATGGTCATCTTTCTACCCAATGCAGTCACAACATTTTCAAGTATGAAAGACCTAAGAAATCATTTTTTACAAGGAATTTTACATTGAGAAGTTGGAAGAACCTATTGAGGTCACTAATTACTCCATAACTACCATGTAAGGCATTGATTGTGGTCTGAAAAACCACAATGGGGTCATCAAGTGTCCATCCGTGTGTCCATTATGGGCCATTTGACTGCAATGGGGTCTTTTACCTTATCAGCGTCAATTTATGCTCGGGTCTTATCCTTGAAGGACGACCTGGTGACCTTGGAAATCATCCATTTTCATTATTGTGCAAATCATTGGCTTAAAAAATTGCAAAAGCACTCATTGGAAGTAAAACTACTGTAGAAGACCTCCCCTTTTCACAACAAAATTTTGAAGATGAATAGTTGAACTTCTCTCCTACTAGAAGAATTCCTTGTCATCCATCTGACGCCAAACATCCATGTTGATGTTTAACCCTTGAACTTTGGGCGGGTGACCGTGGAAACCATCCCTTTTGGCATTGTATGACATCTTCTACTTTGAAAATAACAAAAGTGCTCACTAGAGGTCAAACTACTATTTGTGATCTCTCTTTTCCACACAAAATTCCAAGGATGAATAGTTATTGTTCTGTCCTATACAAAATGACTCTCTCTCATTCATCGACCAGAAAATGGCCACGGCGTCATTTATGGATTAAAGATTAATCCTAGATGCCCCCCCCCCCCCCCCCCCCCCCTATGACCAAGGTAAGTCACCAAATTAATTTTGTTCCCTTACTTATAAAAATGAACACCTTTTCTACCTTAAAAGTGACCATTGATACAAAACAATAGACGATTTGACCTTCTTCACTTAAGAACCCCTACTAAAAGAAATTCCTTGGATTTTGATTTCTAAGCAATTTTCTACTACACAACGTCATCACAAACATACAACCATTTATCTTAATAATATAGACTATTGTATATATGACATAGCCCACCATAAACCATAGGCGGAAAATAGAATGAACAAAAAAACTTTGGATTCATGAAATCTTGAGCAAGAACTTCTATGCAATCACTCTTAAAATGCAAATTTTAGCTTGCAAGCGATCTTCCAAATGAATTGGAAAATTTTAACAGGGCTTTACGTATGGGAAAAAACCATACACATACATACTTTAGCTAATATATTGGCATATTGCCTATGGATCAAAGGGGAAGAAAATTTACATTGACATATGCAACCTTACGGAAGTTTCAAGAACATGACCTTCCTTGAAAAGCAAGCTAGTGCTTCAAGGAAAGAGCTTCTTATTGTATAGTTTTTTGTTATCATGGTTTTGCATTTCCTTCAATCTGTCATCTTTTCATTCCTTCTAACATCTTTGTTTGGATGTTGAACAAGTGCCTCTCAAGAAAGTAGCAAAATCTAGAAAAATTGTCATTTGATCAGTAAAAATTATCTTGAGAGTGTTTTGTATTAGTACAATACAAAGAAGTTTAAAGAGTAGTGTGGAGGACATGAAAAAGAACTCATAATCTCAATTGGACTATTAAGGTGGATACACTCAAATTGCACTCTATTTAGAATCGCCATCATTACTTTATGTACATCTCTAAAATCAATATGTATCTATATTGAAGAAACAATCTTAGAACATCTACCAAAAAATACTTTGATCCTGCATAATTTTTGCATTTAAAGTATTTGAATGTTGCATTTTTGTATATTGACTAGTTTAATAATAGGAACTATGCATTAGTAAAAAGAAATTATGGCGCTTTTAAATGTCCCTACTTTATTATGTTCCAAGTAAAATCCCTTTAATTCCTAATGACGGATCAAAGTGATAATTTTCTAGTCGTTGCTCCTATATTTTGAGCGCTTCTTGTTCTCCAAATTTGAGGATTTTTTCAACAAATATTTCCTAGAAAATAAACTAGGTTATAAATCTAATGGTGGCTAAAACTTTAGGGATTTGTATCTCCTTCCTTCAATGTTGGTTTTCAATAAAATTTGTTGTGTTATGCTTCTTTTGAAGTTTAGTTTTCAAATCAATCTAAGTTGTTTTGAATTTTTGTGAATAATTTGAAGTTCAAAATTGGACACTTTTGGATTATAGTGAATTTTGGCAGCTTGTTTCTTCTTCTTACAATGTTTGTTTCTAGTAATATTTTTCATTAAAGTTGTGCATACTAGTATAGTTGTGCATATTAGTATAGTTCAAAATTGCATATCAATCCAAGAAGCATTTTAGTAGAAGGAGGTTCAGCCTTAGATGTGATTTTTGCAACAATTCTTGCTATTTTTTGACATTTCAAAGTCATTTTGCAAATACCATGATTCTACTAAAGAATATTTGATTTTACCAATCTATTTACATGTTGGTTTTGAACTACTTTATAGTTAAAGATTTCTCATTTGAGTAGGTTTAGAAATCGAACTTCACCTCCAAATGTGTTGCTAGGAAACTTTTAGCATCCATTTTCAATATTAAAACATTGTTATAATCTTGTAATCTATGTGGCTAAATGAGTCCAAAATTTAATTCATGTCATCTACACACATGTATACTAGAAGATTGTAAAGTTGAGATTTTTATACCTTAGTGGCATTTAGACCTATAACACTTCAAAAGCAATGTTGCTTTGTAACGTAACAATGCCTTGGTCATTTAGCGATTAAATATCTACTAAATTGTGCAATCAAATAATCTAAATTTCTTTGAGGTGCTCACTCTCAATGTATACTTCAAGATCCTATGGTTGCACCCCATCTGATCTCAAGAAGAAACGAGCAAAAAAATTGCTCAAATTCTTAGCAGTTTTGGCCCATTTGAATACACATTGAGTACATCCCCATTGGTCATGAAGGGTTGAGTACTATTAGTTGGTAAACTCTTAAAACTCCCTCGTGCAAAAGATGAAACCAACAGCCATTTTGTCAACCAACTCAGGCCATGTGAGATGAAATTACTTAGAATCTTCATTTGGTTTCAAAATCAAGCAAGCCAAGACTATGATTTTTTGCCAATTCCTTTGCCACGAAGAATGATTTTTGGAGCCCAGTAGCTAGTTAAGGTAACTACACATTAAATTGCATGCTTCCTAATCTTGCATACTAGATATTCTTGCCTAAAATGTACTTCCAATATTCATATGACTATATGATTGTCTCATAGATTAAAGGCCTCTACGGATTGTCACACCTTCTTTCCATCCTCAATGTCTAGAGAATGAGGATGTGGCACTCTCTCAATCTTGAATTGTTGAGGGCCCATTCCTTGAAGATTACGGGTAGTCACACCTTTTTCACTGCTCGCAAATACTCCTACAAATTGGGACGTGGCGGCTTTGAATTGGCTTTTGGTTGGTTGTTGGGAGTCAAATATTTTCATTTGAGAAGAATTCTCCGCGTCTATTATTCTCCTCCGGAAGTGAATAATGGACGTAGAAAACTCTTCGCAGAAGAAGATTCTTGTCATCCTTGCTTTTTACCTCCTCGTTGCTCTTCCGTTGGTTCCTTGTCTTACGCTGCCATTGCTTTTGCACAACTTTTGGTGTCTGTGAGTCCATTCTCCATTGCATGCCTTTGCTCACAAAAAAAGAGTATCATACCTTCTTCATGAAGTCAAGCTCTCCATTGACTCCTTGCTTTTCTCATTCTTTAGAGAATTTTTGAATAGTGAAGAAGGTATGTACTCCTATTAGGGGTAGTCATAGCTTCTTCACGCAATTCCGTGAAGGTTGAGAATCAGGTCGTGGCGCTTGGGCATTGGCTCTCCGCAGCTTCATTTCATTCCGTTCAATGAAGTTTGATAAGAGCCGTTCTTCTACTCCACAAGACAAGAACATTTCGTGAAGAAGTTTACACACGAGGTTTATTAACCTTGTTTTTCAAAGTTTCACCCTCTGCTGCAGATTTCACCGTGAACAACCCTTGAAGATTTCACTGTGAAGCCTAGTGAACGACCAACCGTGAAGCCCAGCAAACAACCAGGAAAGTCTGCGTAACTAATGCGTCCAGAACAAGTAAAAGCCAGGTCCATCCTCAACTCTATTTCTCCAGACCATCCACAAGGGGTGTCACACCTTCTTCAATGAGAAATGTGCTCTCATTGGCTCCACTTTTCTCTCCCAATCTTCTCAACCTTCATGGAACCGAGAAGGTGTGACTACCCCTATTGAGACATTCTTTTCTTCTCCTCTAGAAGTGAAGATTGGGCATGAAGATTGACAAGTTGTGGAAAAGATCAACAATCCATGCCTATTCTCATTCTCTACACCATGAAAAGGGGAGTGCACTCTTCTTCATGGAGTTGTTGGCTCCTCTACTCACTCCACACCTTCTCATTCTTCATACTAGAAGTTTCATTCACGAAGAAGGTGCCTATCTCTTGCAAATCGAGGAGCAAGGAGAACAGCGGACCCTCACAAAGCACAAGGCTATCCAGTCCTCATCCCGTCCCGGGCGCCCAACTCCCATTGGGACCACGGATACGGGGTCGGGAGTGAGTCGGACCCAAGCCCAGGTCCCCGCAAGCGCGCGGCTTTCTTACTGGACGCCTTATCCCCTGCACCACCAATACCCAATCCCAGGCCCTTATCCAGTTCGCGGATGCTCCCCATCCGAGGGACCCAAGCCCGCGGGGCACCCGAAACCGTAGCCAGAGGAAATGCCCCAGCGCAATAGTTCACAGTAGCTTACGCCACAGGGAGGTCGGGCATCGTGTGTGCGACTGCTGCTGCTGTTTTGTGGATTGCAGTGCATTGGGCTTGCAAGGCTTGAATTTGGGTAGCTATGGCGGCCTCCGTCGCGTCCGTCGGGTGCAAGGTTTCGGCGTCTCTGGCCCCTTCCAGCTCCAAGCTCGAGAAGAGCGTCCGGCCCGCCTCGGTGAGCAGCGCTTTCGGTTTGAGGCCCGCGGCGTCTCGCGTGTCGTGCAGTTTGGAGGAGAATGTGAGGAGCATCGTGGATGGCGCCAAGGCCGCCGCCATCGTCTTGGCCTCCTCCGCTCTCGTGGCCGGGGTAAGTGGCTGGCATTTGCATTGGAGCTGGTTTGGATGATGTCGTTGCATTGGTTGGTTTCCATCTCCTTTGAATTGGCGCTGATGCCATGGCTTCCCGTAGTCGGCCATGATGGAGATTTGGAATGGTTCCGGACCGCCATCCCTCTCGAGAGCGGACGGGCCCCATTTCCTTCGAATGGGTGCCGTGAATCACATGAAGGAAGGACATGCAAGCCTGAGCCCGAGCTGGTCCCGAATGGAGCGTAGGGTTGTGGAATGGGCTGGGCTGCATGAGTCGAGGTCATGGTTTCTATGGGTGAACTGGTCGTCCACTTCGTTAGGTTGATTTGTTGCTTCATGTTGTGCAGTCCGCCGTGGCCGAGGGCAATCCCGCGCGGATGACGTACGACGAGGTCGTGTCCCAGACGTACAACGAAGTGAAGGGCTCCGGCACCGCCAACCAGTGCCCCATCATCGCCAGCGGCTCGGACACGTTCTCGATCAAGTCCGGTAGCTACACTTTGAAGAAGCTTTGCATGGAGCCGACCTCGTTCAGGGTGAAGACGGAGTCTGCGTTTAAGGGCGGCAGCGAGGGTTTCCAGGACACGAGGCTGATGACTCGTCTGACGTACACTCTGGACGAGATCGAGGGCCCGTTCTCGGTGGGCGGCGACGGCAAGGTGAAGTTCGAGGAGAAGGACGGGATCGACTACGCCGCGGTGACGGTGCAGCTGAAGGGCGGCGAGCGCGTGCCTTTCTTGTTCACCATCAAGGAATTGGTGGCGGAGGGTTCGCCGACTTCATTCGGCGGGACGTACATCGTGCCTTCGTACCGCGGTTCTTCTTTCTTGGACCCCAAGGGCCGTGGTGGCTCGACGGGCTACGACAACGCCGTGGCGTTGATCGCGGGCGGCGCGGGCGACGAGGAGGAGCTGGCGAAGGAGAATACGAAGAACACGGCCGCGGCGTCGGGCAAGATCACGTTTAGCATCGCCAGGTCGGACGCGTCTTCGGGCGAGATCGCGGGGACGTTCGTGAGCGTGCAGCCGTCGGACACGGATTTGGGCTCGAAGGCGCCGAAGGAGGTCAGGATTGAGGGGATCTTCTACGGACAGGTAGAATAGAGTGAAGAATGTTCCCTGTTGTATCTGTCCTAGGTTTTGATGTGTATACCCCAACCTTGTCTCCTTTGTAATGTAATCTGTACTATCTTTCTATGTCCAATTAGTCGATTATCATGTATGGCGAAAGCATTGTGTTCATGCATACAGGTATGAAAGTCTTTTGACGTCGGTGAACATGAATTTGAAAATGGCGCCATTACATCACCTCGTTTGCAATTTCTTCTCTTTCTGTCTTTGTGCTTCATTCCTCTTATTATTTGAAATTTGATATTATTTGTGGTGCCTGTGCTCGTGTTATGTGATTAGTTTCTGAGTCTGTCTTCCAGAATGGAAGAGAAATCCTTGCTCAATTTGAATTCTTTTCAGTTTGTTTCAATGACAACCTCTTGAGTGCTTCGGCTGTAACCTATTCAGCATTCATCATGAAATTGAACTCCAATGGAAAGACTATCTCCAGTTACCTGGTGGAAAGTGAGGACGATCACGTGTTGCTGTACTGTTGTCGCATCTCATTTACGATTTCCACTTAAAGCTCTGCCCATGCTTCGTTTCAGATGATTTGAAAGTTGATGTTATTTGTGGTACCGGGGCTTCCGTTACGTGATCAATATCTGATAATGTGATTGTGTATCTACAAGAGAGGATTCATGTACTGCAGTAGACGAAAATGCTGCACAATTTGGATACTGTGCAGCTAGGTTTCAACGATAACCTCGTTACTGCTGCTTTCGCTGCAACATATTCAACATGGAAATGAATTCAAATGGAGACTTTCGATATCTCTGGAGCAGGACAATGCTGCGTAGCTGTATTATTATCTTGATCATGTGACTTGTGAATTTTCTTCGTGGATTCGACTGCATCAAGACAATGTGCACAATTCTCAACCATATGATGATTTCAGCTGAGGTTGGAGGCGACCCTTACTTCCACCTCTGGCTTGAGATGCGGTAACCCCCATTAAGATAAGTGAGCCCATCACAGGCAAAATGGGAGCAAGAGAAATGTGTGCAAAATTTTACCAGTGGTGTACATTTGAGTTCTGAAATGTACATCACTAATAAGTTCGTTTGTGCAATCATGATAGAGGTACATTTTGCTTTCTTCATTGTACCAGAAGTGTACATTTCAGGAGGTGGTCGCTATTCGTGACCACTGCATTTTAACTTCAGAAACTTGCAACTAATTCTGCAAGGGTCCAAAAATTACGGAACGACTTGGCTTAGATGCCAATTCCTTCTTCCTACAAAAAATTACTGAAAATTGTTTCAAAAGATATCAGCCCTTAAATGGTGTGAAGATAACTTATTGGAGGACCACTGGCTGGAAACGAGACAGAATGCACCTCATTTTTAATCCTGAGCGCAGCATCTGCCATCCATCAAAAGGGTTGCGAAAGCGAATGGTAGTTCATAAGAGGATATTTCCGAGGATCATTCAGAGCCTGTGATCCCTCCACTTCATGGATTTCCGGAATGGCCTTTTTTTCTTGTGCACAGTGGAGATGAGTTAGTGTCCTTGTAGGATGGCGCCTAATGCTATGACGGAAACTTGACCGAAAAGGTCTGGAATCGCTTTGGGATTGAACTGCCCACCACCCTGTCAGTATCAAAGACACTCATTCGTACAAACCACACATCCAAGTCACGAAGAGATAACTCCTTCTAGGGTGGACTCTTAGTGATGAAAATAAAATACGAGGGCAGGTTACACGCGTGGGAGGTAGAGAAGAAAGAGGAACTAAATCCGAGAATACACTTGCACAACTCTGCAATTCATGTACCCACTTGTTACCCCAAGTTGTATGTACTCTGACCTGAATAAAGAACTCCAAGAGAGCAAGAGGAACGTTCTTCTTAAGCAGAAAATCATGAGATCATTATAACCGCATGCCCACAACTTGTAAGAACATTATAACTGTGTATTCTATTTACTGTGCGACACAGAATTTTGTAGATTTAAGGCTATGATTATGTATATCCCTGGATGGATAATTAAGATTGGGAAACCATTTAGAAAAACAGAAAAATCTCAAGCTCCCAGGCGACTTCTACAGCAGATTGCTAGCTATTTCACTCATATTTCTCTCTCCTCTCTTTCGCTGGTGGTCCCTAGGTCAAACCAAGTGCACTATTTAACAAAAGAAGTCCATAAACTGTATGACATGCTATTTTGGTGGACAATGATCATAGATGACACTAAGTAGAATCAGAAGGCATACAGATCAGGCAACTTCAGCACCATCACATTGCTCATCAGCGATTTCAGGGGATATCATTTGTGAGCATCCTGCCAACCGTATGATGTTCCTTCACTTTGAATTTTTAGTATTGAGCTCTGCAGTGACGAACACAAAACTGTTGCCGACGAATTGACCAAAAATTGATTGCTCCTCAGTCTTCTATAACCGCTCTACATTTGATGCACACTTTTGTTCTCACATGATCTACTTTCGGAAGGTATCTTCGTCCGTTATAAGAGTCGGAATTGTCCACGATCCTAGCACATGCACAGAATTGCTCCCACCTGCCACGAGCATTTGAGTGGAAATGATTAAGCGACACGAACCAATATGTCTATTCAAAAGTTATATCAAATGACGCAGGGTGATTGCAAGAAAGACCAGTACTGAAACATTGTCACAAAAGCAGTGCCAAAGCTTCTTTTTGCAATAATTTTTGAAGCATGATTCGCATGAATTTGAAATTTTTATTGGAGATTCAACTTATGAGTTTAATTGTATCTCATATTCTTCAAAAATATTCAAAAATCAATTTATATTTAAAAATTATATAAACTAATATGTCACGTTTTGAGATTTAGGGGGGTTTACTACGTAAGGAGTCTCCAAATTTAATGATATGGAGCTGAAATTTCTATAGTCTATTCCCGTAGTAGGAAGTCATGTTTCTACCAAAGGACATTAAAAAACACTTTATTTTATATCCTCTATGTCCATGCAAAGAGGGCTCCCTTGCGCACGCAATTCTGAGCATTGAAGATGGTTTCAGCATTATTTTTTTGGTGAAATCTCTTTATCATGAAGTCTTCCTGATTGGCGTTTTTTAGTATTTTTAAAAATGATTTTCCCTATTTTTTACAAATTAAAACGTCAAAGTATGTGTTTTCTTCAAATTTTCAGCTCATCTTTTTTATGAATAACTTTTGACCTAGATTTTTTTTAGGTCTGAAATTTTAGTGATATGCTATTTTTTGTGTCATATTAATTATCCATATTTTTAAAAAAATTTAAAATTTGTATGCAAAAGCTCATAGTACTAGGAGTACTAGCCAAAATGGAACAAAAATGGAAGGTCATTCTTGCAATGACCCCCCAGGAGAACCGACTAAATGAGGTCGTCACGTTCTTTTACACCCTCCTCATAACGCTTCTGATATTTGACTAGAATGTTCGGTTCCAAGTTCTTCCAATAGCTTTTGATACTTGACATTACTCTTTCCAATGATTTCAACCTGCAAGTTAGTTGTGAGTGATTTCATGTGATGTGATGTATAGAAAGAACGTCAAGTCATGACTATGCAGAGTCACAGTAATCAAGCAGTTTTGACTTGGATGAAAATAGTACGCTAGTCAAACGATTGTCCTACCAAGTTGCAAGTCATATGCAAGCATTGCAATCCGCACTACCGCTAGCAGTAAATCCTCGAGGTCAGTTTGCAAAATCTAGCAATCCATGGTCGCAACTGCAATGACTGCAAGAAAATTCTCTAAGAAAATTCTGCGGTTATTCTAAAATGTCACGAGCTAAAGAAAATGCCTGCATAAAGAACTAGCGATCTATGATTGCAACAAGTGGTAAATCAAATTCTTGCAGCAGTTCCGCCATAGCCAGGAGCAGCTTCATCATCGGCCCGATTAATGGCTACTTGTCACGCTCTCAAAACTCCCCCTCAACCTTCTGCTGAACTTCTTCAGGGATTACCGCCAGCTTGCGATGAAGATGTACAATGCGCTCTATTTCAGACCATAGATGCTCGCCAACATCCTCGCTAATAGAAACCTTAGAAACTTTGCCACTTCTTGTTGTGGCATGATGTAAAGAAACACCCTCCTCATAACGCTTCTGATATTTGACTCAAATATTCGGTTCCAATTCTTCCAATAGCTTTTGATACTTGACATTACTCTTTCCAATGATTTCAACCTGCAAGTCAATTGTGAGTGATTCCATGTGATGTGATGTAAAGAAAAGAACGTCAAGTTAGGACTATGCAAAGTTGCAGTAATCAAGCAGTTTTGACTTGGATGAGAATAGTACGCTAGTCAAACAATTGTCCTATTAAGTTGAGCTGGTTAGAGATGAGGATCTACAACATAGTGGGGGACTCACAAACCAGGGGGCGCAACTTAATTATAATAGGTAGGCTTGTGCAGCATAATAAGTCAATTTAGACTTGCTTATTCATTTATAATAACTCATAATAAGTCCATTAAGACTTGTTTATTCATTTATAATAACTAATAATGAATGAAGGTTCTTATTATGCCCTTATCATTGTTGTCACATTGGGCAAGTTAGGATCACCGAATGTCTTGGACAGGCAGATACATTGGACAATTCAAATAGATCAAACAAACAATGTAACCATCTTAAAGTATTCACATTAGGCAAGTAGGATCACTGGACGTCCCAGACGGGCGGGCAAATCGGACAATTTGAACGGACAGTCCATCCAATGTGACAACGATGGCCTTTATTACATTAAATTTTTTATAAAAAGTTCTAAAATTCAAGGACCTTCTTGTCCTCACAGGCTCACACCCTTGCATAATCAAATGCCTTATTTTTCACTTCTTATATATTTTATCTAACTATAAGTATACATTTTTTATATCCCAAGTACATGTTCTAAAAGCTTTCAATGTCTTCTTTCCAATGAGATATATTTCATCATAGTCATAAGTGATTAAGTCATAGTAATTTTAATTAAGACATAATAAATCTCCATATGATAACCCCTAAAGTTTCATGACTATGTAATCACCAAAAACACTCCAAAACTGCCATTTCTAATACAACTACCAAATTTTTGGAAAAGAACAATTTTTGACACATGTAACCATAGGATCTTGTAGTATGATATTTTGAAAACATGTCGTAAAAATTTCAGAAAATTCCACCTTGTGGATCATAAGATATAAGCATTCAAAGTCTTGAAAACCATTTTTTCAATCCTGCGAAAAACCGGGCAGCTGCACTTTGCAAGCTCACTTTTCAATGAAAAAATGCTGATAAAGGTGGTGCTTCTTTGAGTTCAATTTCCTAAACAAGTTGTGTATATGCATGAAAAATTTCACATCATTTGGAATTCTACAACATATAGGAAAAAAAAAGTAAGTAGAAAGAAGTAGAAAATGACTCAAAATACTAAATTGTTAAAATTATAATCATGGAATTTAAAAATGCCAATCCCAATGGTTGTAATGTTGTAATAATCAATCTACATCCTAGGATTTTATTTTTTCCAAAAATATTGAACATTGAATTAAATAAACGACTTTAAAGTTTTTTTTAGAGTAGAGAATCCATAACTGCCCGCAAACCAAAAACCCTCATAACTTTTGACTCATTGATTGAAATGGAATGACTCAAAGCTTTTTGAGTATATATAAATGTAGAGAACCAATTTCAAAAAAAAAATTCCGGAAAAAATGATTTTTTCTAATCTGCCCAAACTGCCCAGTTACGAAAAAAAGTAATATATCAGGTCACAACTTTTGACTCGTATTTTGAAATGTCTTGAAACTTGGTACACATGAAGATATTCCTCGCCCCCACCTTCTATTAAAATTTCAGCCTCAAATATGGATATCTCTAGTCACACGTACCTGCCCAAAATTTCTATACGGCCAAAAAACGCATGTTGGTCCTTTAGGGGATAAATGGGAGTCGCTCCCCCGAGCTCACGAGGCCCATAAGTACACAAAAACATTTGGAGCACGTTGAAGGTGTTCTTTCCTACATCTTCCTGCACATACACATATTTTAAGCTGTAACTTTTGAAATAATTTTCTTGTGGAAAATCAGCTGTCAACAAAAGCAAAGTACAAACACGTCCAGAATCAAGAGCAGTGGCTCAATTAATAATCACCTCGTAGTTGAACCTGCCATACACAGAAAAAAATAAAATCCCTTCCACCTGTGTATGAACCAAAGCAAATCCATCACAAAATGATCAGAGATGTACTTTAAAACATTCCTAAACTTCTTAGAATGCGTTAGAAAATGATGGCAAATCAAATTCCAACAATCTGACCTAAATTCATTGAATTCCAGATTCAACTAATTTCAGTAATTACTTAAGTAGAAAACCTCACTTATAAATCATCAGCTACCTCCACAAGAAGCTCCGAAATAGACAGAAAATCGTAAATGAGACTCATCAACCTATTCAATTGTGACATGCTAGTGATCATGTTAGTCTAACCACGAGGGTGTACAAAGAACTTAGTGTCATGGAATTTGAGGTCTGAAAATAAAGAACTATAATAGAAACGGAAACAATGCGTGATAGAAACCTTAGGGATAGCACATTATAGGGAGCAATGTCTGGGAAGAACCGGCGGCTAATACAAAGTTAGCCAGTTGAAATGGTAAAAAAACTGGTTGAGCTTTGAAAGTGAAGGATGGAAAACCGGAGGAAAAATTGATAAGATAGGCAATCAACCGGTGTAGATAAAAATTTGGGGGATAATTTACTCGCCTCAATTTATAATAGGGTGGATTTTAACCGGTTTGTTTTGTAAAAAGGAAGATTTTAGCTACTATACATGTACCGTAAGTGGCACATATCCGGGGTTAAGATAGGTCGGGTATTGGGATAAAGAGGTCGGGTATTGCATAAAGGGGTCAGTGGGACCAGCTGAGGATAGGGCCAGCTGGCCATAGGGGAGCACCCGAGGAAGAGGGGCGGGAGGGCCGTTTGAACTTTTTTTTAATAACTAAAAGTAAAAAAAAAAAAAAAAAAGGCCTAAACCTACCCGACCTACCTACCGCCCCGCCGGTCGTTGCCCTCCTCCGCTCCCGCCTGCGGCCTGCCGTTGCCTTCCTCCACTTTAATGGATGCCATCATCTTATGGAAGAATGCTAGAAAGTTTAGATATTTATTTACTAATCCTGAGAAGTATTTAACAGGGGCAGCAGAGGATCCTCTTGAAGAAGGTAAAAAACCTGAATCCTAAACTTTGATTTCTGCAACCTTTTCAATGACCATCCTTAACTCCATATTGCATGGGTTGGGAGGATTTTTGGCTTTCAGTTGGTGAAAGGCTATGCTAGGTTCAATTCCTGCCAAGAATGTAATGTCTTTTTTAGATTGTAAACCGGCAATTTTTTGACATTAGAGGATTTTCTTTTCAAATTTTCACTTGGAAGGAAATAGGCCAGTTACAAACTGATATGGGGGGCAAAAAACCGGAAAATTTCAGAGTTAAAAGGATGAAACCGTTGCCCTCTAAAAAAAACCGGACCATTATTGTAGAAGGAGGATATCTACTGGTAGAGCTCCAAAATCTTCCCGAACGCTGATAGGGAGTGTAGAAATTCAATCAAGGGTCTGGCATTGAAAGTGACAAGTACCAACCGATTTGTTAAGCAAGTCATACAATAGGAGGTTCAGTACACGATAGTCAAATGATTTAATGCGTAAAGCTCGCAAAACATCTCAACTTTGACCTACTGAAACGGCAGTGTCATAAATGAATATAATGAATATAATGAATGAATATATATTGTTCACCCAGCAAACAATCAGAAATATTTTCATCATTGTACCAAAAGCACAAAGAAAAATTAGAGCTCTCAAAACTTGCCTCTTCTGTAGCTGTGAGAGTGGTACAAAGAGACTGCTCCAAGCACCAATACTGAAGACCATCCCTGAACTCATCGTCAATCCTACGCCAAATACAGGAATCATATTCAGTTCCCAAGAGAAGGATGCACATGCCTCATTCTTGTGTCAAGAGTATGCGCCATTGAGGGAGCCTTATTGTTCACTACAGTATCCACAACCAGAGCTTCAGATTGGTGATTTTACAAAATTCTTCACAAGCGCTCCTACTCTTTGCTTAACTAAGCGCATAGTAGCTCTAATTGAATGGGATTCTCCACTTCCGTGTCATGAAACATAAAATATGATCTGCATTGTCACCAGAAAGCCCCTTATCACAACCAAAACATCAAGTACTGACACAAGCACATGCCATAAATTGTTAATTATGCTGAAGAAATAAAAACAATCAAAACTGATGAGATCGAATCTCGACATGGGCTAAAGTACAATACTGCAATAGACTCTTCATGAAAATTCAGTTTTTTCAGTAAAATTGGAATCCTTTAGGAACTGTAGACATCATCATAGAAAATATCATTTGCATAAATCATGCGGATGGCTTCCTATGTCACGCTGGACTTAATGAGGCCTCTCCGCTTACCAATCTACTCTCATTGAAAACCCTGTTCCTTGGTCTAGGTCTAGCAAATAAAAAATGCATATCAATCAATGATAAGCGATCCGAGGTAGTCACAGGCACTTCCAAAGTCTTCCAGTGTAGATCGAGCACGTTCCAAGCTCTTAATACTGACCATGCAGTTCAAATCACTGCCCTCAAAAGATGCACTTCTTTGTTTCTGGGTAGTCAATGTTTGGTCACCTACATCATCAGTTATTTGTAAATCTGTACCTTGGTGATCCTTTCAATTGATTAATCCTTTTGTGAAGTCATTGGCTCCATTTTGAGCTTGTCTTCTATTGCAGTTTGTGTCCTAGGCGAGTTATGCTCCGGCTTGCTATCCGAAACTGCAAAGGATTTCCAATCTAAAGATGCGCTCATTTACGACACAAGATAAGAATGATCCTAGATTTGACGCAACTTGTTGTATTCCTTGTAGAGTTGTAGAGACCCTGTAAGGACTTGCAAAGAAAGGATCTTCCAAAAGCGTTGCAAGGAAGTCGACGTACCTGACGTATGTACATGTGCCATTTCATTAAATAATATTGAAGCCATCATCTGTCAACAATGACTTAAATTTAAAATCAATTCATTCTTCATATTTTCTATGCTTCCCTTGAACATGGACCGCTGCAGGAACTCAAGCGGCTTCCTACCATTACAGCTTTGTCCGTAATTTTGGTATCTTTAAGTATTTTTCAATTACAACTGGATATAGGAATTGCTATAGGAATTGCAGTTTTCACATATTGCATCTGCAAGTGTAAGTACATACTTTCAATAGGGTCTAATTTCTTGAATAACTTGTGTAGTATACATCACAAAATGCCTTCTATATCACAAATCAATATGCAATAGTGCATAGCAAGGTTAGACAAGATTGCATATGTTGCACCCAATATCAAAAGACATAAGTCATAGGATATGAATTGGATTCACTGCAGATAGGGTGTGAATCTAGTTCAATTGCACAAGATTCTCTTAATCTAGAGTACAGTGATTGTGCCCCAAAAACCATTATTCTCACAATGCCTCTATCTCCAAGAAGACAAAACCAACATAGAGAGTGAGCTAATTAATGCCTGCAATTCGTTAATAAGACAAGAAATATTAAATTAAAAACCTTTTCCAAACCTACGAGCCTAACTCACTCTTGTCAAGAAGAGACAGATTAACCCTTTTCAAATATACATAAAATTCCTTGTCGAGCCATTCAATTTCTTTTCAAACACCTACGGGACCCTAAAACCCTCAACCCTGACCGCTACACCGATTTGTCGTATTATTGCATGTTAAGAAATGAACTATTATTTTTTACAAGGGAGGAACATTTTTTATCCGTAGTTTGTGTAGTGTACTACAGTAGTGCTATTTGTAAGGTCAGTTTATAACACGCAACACGCACTAATAGGACAATTCAAACCCAATACCATTCCATGCGGAACTGGAATTCTCCAGAACAACCAATTTCGAATCATAAACGGCAATCCAAGTGACCATCCCGATGAAATCAAAACAAGTCTCAGTGAAAAAACGGAGAAGAAAACACTTGCACCATTTCAAAGAATGCACAGCGGGGTTAATGGTCGCAAAAGGGAGACCATGAAGTGCATTCACCAGAATTAGGAGAAACTCAGCAAGAAAGTGATTGGTCGGGGAGTGCAAGGTGGCGATGGCATGCGCCGGAGATGGCCATGAACGGCTTGCAGATGCTCCACAGCCTCTATCGCCGAGGATTCTCTGTTGAGACGCAACAAATGAGCTTCAAGGATTCCAGGAATGCTACGCAACATACAGAATAGAATAGTTTACTGCAATTTACGAGAGAAGCGGTAGGTCTCTGCGCGCAAGTTTTGATGTCATCACCAATTCGCAACCTTCAGTCCATAGTCAGATTATAGTCAGTCCAGAATGCCAGAGTCGAGAGGCCTGAACTTTAAACCCTAAACTAACTCCGCATAAAAAATAGAAGGCTGATCATTCAAAGCGTATTGAGCAGATCACTCAGTGACTTTTTTAATGACCAAATTAGAGTGGGATCTTTTATCAAAACTCACTTTTTCCGTGAAAAAATACAAATTTTCAAACAACAGATGATATGGATTAACCATGAAAGGATGAGACCTATCACGGAAGCCAAAACTGATCTGATTTATGGATCTATGGCCTTCTTCATTTTTATTGTAATCTGGAAAGTCATCTATTGACACTTCATTTGGCCTGTGCAGCGTTTTAGGGTTAAAGTATAGATGAGCTATCAAAATTGTTGAGATTAAAGTACAAATACATAGATGACAAATGATTTCTATCAGAAAATAATGGTTGCGTGAAGGACTTGTCACATAAACTGAATTGATGGTCCATGTTGGCCAAATTTGAATGACTGGAATGAATGAAGAATTTCATTTCATTAATTTCCTAGTCAACAATAAGTAAAATAGGATATAAGAAAGTATAAATGTGAACTACTAAAATTGGTTCAAATAAAATAAATCAAATTTTATCGTGACCTCAATAGTACATCATTGTGCATGTTACCCATTGGCTCCTCATAAACTTATCTTTTATCCCTCTCCACCAAGAAAATTCCTTTGAAACATTGGTGACCTTCAAGAAACATGCCTAGAGTTTAATTAATTTATCGGTTAAGCAGGGGCCTTGAGAACGATTACAACTCTAGTGGAGAAAACTTCACTTTCTCAAAACAGAGAAAGCAATAAGTTATGTCTGCCAAGGATTCTTGCATTGGCTTCTGGGTTTAGGGTTGCGATTGGAGCTCAATTGCTTGCTAAATGTTGTCATTTGTCAAGCTTTGAAAACAAGTGATTTGTGTAAAGTATTGCGGTCTTGGGAAATCTGCTTTTTAAACATGTCAGTGATCTCTGTACGTTTGATTAGAATTTGGATTGCAGATCTGAATGGATTGACTATTGGGGAGTGTTAGAGTGTGTTACTTTGGTGGATGCCTTGTTGATTTGCAGTGGAAAGTACTGGTATAATTGGCGAGAGGTGAATCGAAGCTAGAGGTAGAATTTCTACATTCTTGTACGATTGAGCGTAGATAGTGGTGGACGACAAGGATTTCAAGGTGAAGAGTACGTGCGACCGAACTTGCAGCGGAGTAAGGTGAAGATCAGGAGAGCAATGCGAAATTGGTGCTTTTCCGAGTGAAAAATTTACATTGACATTCAGAAAATTAGCAATTTTTGGACAATAGAAGCAATGATGATGGATTTTTTTGGAATTCTTTGGATGAATTATATGCATCATGAACTTTGGTCTTTGAACACAAAAGTTGAATTTAAAAATGCAATATACAATTATAAAATATAAATTGTACACATTGCCCAATTCAACAAATATTTCATATACAAGGGCATTTTGATATAAAAGTAGTCTTATTTTCAACCTATACTTTCTTTACCATGGCTAGTGAAACCCCATGCTTTCAATTCCACAAAAAAAACTCAAATTTTGTAAAAACCAACATCATTTGCATGTTTGTTAGATTGTTAATATTTTTAATTCTATAAATGTGAATTTCCTTCAATTTTTGTATACAACAATCAAAATTGATGTATACCAACATGCTAAGGTACAAAAAAAATTTTAGGAGTTTTAAGAAAAAATTGACAAAAGATAAAGTAAAGCCAAACTATGTTGAACAAAACTGATTTTTTGGTATAGCAAACTTTGGAATTAATTTTCTTTCAAATCACAACTAATTTTTTCTTCAAACTTCCATGAGAATGTGTTGTATGTTGTGCTCTACAACTTTCATGTGTACACGTTTGGGTTTTATCCATTGATGCTTATGGTATGGTTGTTTGAATGAAAACGTTTCACAAAAGTACTCAGTTTTGTCAGTCATTGTACAATGCAAAAGTTATGAGCAAAAAAATACCTATCCTAGGTCAAAGGGACCAAAAAAAGGACAAGTATTCTTGCAATCATTCTTGGCCTTGATTATAAGCTTAATGAGGTAATTGAGCATGCAAATTGGTAGTAATTTAGGCCATGTAATTAATACATGAGATGGCTACCTTCATTTGCCATCCCATAGTGCATTTTCACACTGGTTGATCTGATTTGAACCATGAAGAAATACTAAGCTAATACAACTGGCTGAGTTGTCAGAGTTGTTTGCAACACTTATGGCACTCTGTTTCTGAAATAGTTTGACCCTTGAAAATTCATAGTAAGGTCAGACCACCTATACCTAATCACTTAAGCTCCTGTGGTGCAGATGGCGAGCAGTTGAATGCAATGGAGATTTTTTCCCATGTAGGAAGATAGAAAATACTAAGATTGCAAAATTTTCAGAATGTTTCGTGCAAAATTGAAATTTCTGTGAATTTTGGGAGCCAAAAAGTGTTTTGAACCAATTCCCAATCACTAGAGTCTTCTAATTCCCATCACTCAAGAACTAGCTTCCTACTATCTACTTTCATGTTATTTTTTGCATACTTTAGGACATGTGCCATAATCTTACAAGTTCCAAACTTAAAAAAGAGTAAAAAACACATTACAAGCCCTGATTGGAAATAGGGGCACTACCGGTTGGGAATTGGTCCTTGGTTGGAAATGGGTGGTCCGACCTTAGTCTGAGCCTTGGAAAATTTTGTAGTAGTGTGGAATTTTAACCCCTAAAGGACCAAGTGTCCGTTCAACGTACGCAAATTTGACTACACGGCACATTTTTGTACGTACATGTATATAAATTTGGGTAGAAAATATATTCTGGATATTGACCAATTCAAATCAATTGTGAAAAGAAATTCGTGTACCTTAAGAGGAAAATGAGCCGATTCATGTATGAGATGAGGGGAAATTAGCCAATTCAAATTCACTACCAAAGAAAAATGACTGGATGGAGAAAGGCAAGACCCAACATACTCTTCACCAACCAACTTTTGGCCTAATTTTTCTAAATGTTTTCCAGATGCAGGAGGGGAGAACTCACTTGACAACCAGTGTTGCCATGCATGCACAGCCATTCTACTCATTGGGTGACTTTGTTTCCTTGAGAATGCCGTGTATGAGCACTGTCTGGAGAATAACCACAAGGAAGTAAGATGCTACTTAAACCCTAAACCTATGGAAATTACTAGTTTTGTACTAACATGTGTTTTGGTGCATGCTCAAGGTTACCATAACATTCAGTAGCATGTACTAATGTTGTCTTGGTTCTACAGTGATGGTGCGCCTCTACATCCTTCACCTGTCTAATTCATCAGTAGCTACTGATGAACACTGTTGGGGGGTGGAATACATCACACCATCACTGTAGAGCTATTGAATGTTATGACAGTCTGTGATTGGAGTTTATTTGTGTTTTTCTTTCAATCTGTCTAAGTCTTCTCTCGTCCGGTGTTTGTCTGCCTCACCTAAACCACTTGCAGGAAATGTCCCGCACGTTCTCCGGACATGTTTCGCATTGTAATGTTCGATTTTTTGGTGTCATCCCCGTAATTGAGCATTACGGATTTTACATCCAACATCAAATTCTCATCCTGACTCTTCATCTAGTTTTGTTGATTTCCTATAGTAGTTAATGTCGGGCAATGGCCCTTGTTGTCAGGCATTGTGGCCAAATAATTGGGTCTCCTCGTTGGGCTCCGCCTTCCTCATCAACCAATTATTTGGTGCAATGCCCTCCTCTGCAAGCATTGCCCTATACTTAATTGCATATGAGTCGTAACGCTCACCTATGTTATGATTCTTTATATATTTATGCCCAAATTGATGTGTTTGCTTTTATTTCTTTTTTGCTATTTTTGTTGATTTTTTTCCTTTCTTTCTTTTGTTTCAAAATTTCTTTCCTTGTTCAATTTTCCAATCCATTTTTTCCCTTGCAAATTTTTATAGTCTTTAGTGGATTTTCTTTTGAATGATGTCTCCAGTATCATTCCATTCCTTTGCCTTGAATGTGTGGGCAATCTTGCACTGCTCTGTGTTTTTCAACATGAATGGCATCAATGGCGATCAGGTCAAACAGGGGGTCATGAATGCCACTCTGAGACCAACAGTGCAATAACTACCAATGCATCATTTTGTAAACTTGAAGTTGTTCAAAGACCTCAAGTTGCCTCATTTGGTAGGATTGTGTGTGTCATCCAATTATCTTGTGCCATCCACAATGTTTATAAATACATACCTAAATCAGTCACAGGGCCGGATATTGTAGTCAGAGTTTTGGTAGAGAAGCACAAAATATATACAATACTCCATATATCTTCTTTTTTTGAAACAAATAAAGGTTTCCTTTACTGCTAGAAAAAATAAGAATAAACACCCAGCCGCAAGCGCCCTAGGACAAACAAAGACGCAACAACGACACACCAAATAAAGTAGGAGGGGCGGTTCCCCCCCCCCCAAGGTGAGGAGTGCTTAGGGGGGTTGGAACACGAAGCCGGCCTATGGGCCGGTGAGAGCTCAATGCGGTGAACCATCATGGCCGACCAACCTCAAACTTTGATTTAGCAGCCGCACCACGCTTGGGGTGCTTTCTACCTAAGGTACAGGCAACCTCCCACTCAACTCTACCGTAATCAATCACCCCCA
The DNA here is from genome assembly GCA_963969595.1 of Neckera pumila. Lineage (NCBI taxonomy): Eukaryota > Viridiplantae > Streptophyta > Bryopsida > Hypnales > Neckeraceae > Neckera > Neckera pumila. Next base: position 13,230,366 of record OZ018411.1, on the reverse strand, counting down.
GCTAGATGCATTGAAGGAGTTTTGCCGAGCGCCACTTGGTGTCGTTGAACACTGCATCATTACGCTCAATCCAAAGGGTCCAAAAGATAACCGTCCAGAGCACAGTCCAGATTCTACTAACTACAGCAAACTTTTGCGGGATTCGATCAGAGAAGATGCCTTTTTTCCACGTAAGAGGCCGCCAAGGGCCTTTGGCCTCCTTGTGGGTGATGAGAGTGTTCATAATGTGGATGCCCCACTGCCATGCCCGTTGTACCAATGTGCACTCCCAAAAGCGGTGGAGAACGGTCTTATGGGATTTTCATGGGCAGATTAGATAGTCATTGTCTAGTGGGTGGTTAATTTGTCCTCTCCAAGCATTAACCGCCACCATTTGATGCCACACGAGCCAGAGTAAGCCGGATTCTTTAGGTGTGCGGACTTTCACCCACACTGTATTCCATCTCAATCGGTGTGAGGTGGGTAGAATCCCTTGCCACTTTCGCTCAATAACGTTAGGAACAATCTGTTTATCCCTCAATAGCTCTCTCCTAAATTTGGTGCTATACTCCATAAAAGGTACAGGACCATGTGGACCCTGCCATTGCACTCTCTTGGGGTCCCAGCTGAGGTGGTCCACCCGTTTGTAGTACAAGAGTGATTTCGTTCTCCTTTGCCCGCGGTGAATGCTCAACACTCGAACTCGGTGAAAGCTACCATCTATCTGAAAGCTATTGCTATCCTCCATAAGTGTATTGGGTGTCGGCTTCCAAGCTGATAAGATACCAGAGGCTTGTTGCACCTCCATTAGTTTGGTGGCTTGTGGCAGGATCCATCTTCTGGCTGGCTTGCCTAAGGTAATGTAGGTAGTTTGTTTCGGTTGGAAGACAAAGATGGATTGGGGCGCGAGATCTTGGTCAGGGGGGACTGGCCTAAAACAACCTTCCCACTTGTTGAGGCCTAGTGGAGACCGATTAGGAGATAATACGGTTCCCCAAGTGTTGCTAATAGAGCGGCTAGTAGCATTCCATGCTCCTAGTTCCTCCTCCTGAAGTCCAAACCGCGTGGAGGCCTCAGTCCAGGTGAGGAGACGGTCACCCATTCAGACATCTCCAATTGTGCGGAGCCCAGCTCTATGTAGATGGGAGGCGCAAACTCTTGAGAAGCCAGGGCCAATTTGCCCAGAGAATTTAGACCACCAGAAGGACTCAGTTAGAAGTTCTTCTAGGGTAGTTGGAGGTAACATGATTGTATTTCCTACCATCTTGCGCCACGCCTCACCAGCTCTATTCTATATTTTGGACCCCTGGCGGGCTTGGAATCGACTAATGGTGAAGAACTCCAAACTCTGTTGCCATCTTCCTCCACTGTAGGGCTGGAAGCTGGAGAGTCTAAATCTAAGCAATACATGGAGATTGGATTGGTTTGGCTCATAGGCCTTCACAATCCAATTTGCCATTAGAGCAGTGAGAGCATCTACTAGATTAACAAGCCCAAGCCCGCCCTTGGGTTTGCTTTGGCAGCACTGTAGCCATGCTACTTTAACTCTAGAGCGGTGGAGGGATCCCGACCACATGTAGTTTTGGACTGCGCTTTTGCATTTGGCGATGCCTGCAAATGTACCAGCTTAGATGGCAATGAAGAAGTACAGGGAGGATAGAAGAACATGGTTTACAATGACAACTCTTCCTGTGGTGTTCACTTTAGCTGTACACCAATACCCTAACTTCTTTTGTAACTTGTCAAATAGGAACTGGTCTACATTTTCAGAAGTGAGAAAGAGGCCAAAGAGAGATCCTAATAGTTTGCATACATCTCCCTCTTCTGCCCATTTTAACCGGAGCTGGTACGTCCATTGGGGCCACCATTGGCCTTTGTGGTTCTAATATCCACATGATTTATTCCAATTCATGACTAATCCAGAGCCCATGCAAAAGAAGTCCAAGGTAATGATCATATTTGAGACTGAGAGTTCCTCACCAAGTAGAGTCATTGAGGTGTCGTCGGCATACTCAGCCATCACTTGCTGGCGATCCTCAACTGGTAAAGTGATTCCTTTGATCTCGCCACATGACACCCCTTTCTTCCATCGAGTTCAAGACTTTTGTGACAATAAAGAATAAGTATGGAGCAAGAAGACACCCTTGCCTCACGCCTCTTTGTATAAGGAAGGATGGTGATTGGGAGCCATTGACTTTCACCGTGGCCTTTGCATCTTGAAAGAGCAGCATGGTCATATCCACAAAGCACTCTGGGAAGCCTATGGCTAACATGGCTCTAGATAGGAAATCATGATCTACCATGTCGAAAGCTTTACTGAAATCTAGCTTAAAAAAGAGGAGAGGTTGGTTTGAGTGGGCCGCCCAATCTATGGTTTCGTGTATGAGAAGGATATTATCCAATAAAAATCTCATAGGGAGGAATGCGGTCTGATCAGAGGAAATGATTTCCATCAATATGGGCTGAAGCCTTAGCTGCAAAGCTTTGGCATGTAGCTTGTATGAGACGTTCAACAAGGTAATCAGGTGCCAATTAGACATGCTGTTCCTTTCTCCACCTTTGTGGAGGAGGGAGATAACTCCACTTGTGAGACCTGGTGGCATCTTCTGCGTTTGAACCGCTAATAGTATCATGTCTAGATAGTCGGCTTTGTTAATATCCCAGTACATTTTGAAGAATGTTGTAACCACCCCATCTGGGCCAGGGGCTTTACTAGGGTCCATGTCCTTAAGAGCTTCCTCTAGTTTTGGTAAGGTAATGGCAGCCGTAAGAGAAGATTTTGTTGAGTCCGAGAGTCGGTTCGAGATGCCCTCTAAACAATGTTCTTGGGCTGCACTCCTTTCTAGAGAGGGGGGAGGGGGGGGGGGGGGGGGGGGGGGAGCGGAGTATAGTTTGGCATAGTACTCGGAGTACAGCCTCTCTAGATCAGCTTGACTGTTGTGAGAAGCCCCTGTTCCATCCTTTAATTCTGTGATATTGGCTCCACTTCCCCGATCCTTGTGAGCTTGGAAGAATTCCTTAGAGCAAGCATCACCAACCTTCCACCAGAGCCGGTTTCTTACTTTGAGACCTTCCACAAGTTGCTTTTCAACCCCATTGAGCTGCTCCCCGAGGTCACTAAGGCGCCCTTGGTGTTGGAGATTTGCAGGGTCGGCTGGTAGGGTCTCCATCGCCTCTGAGAGTTGTATACGTAGGCGGGCCTCCTCTTCATAGTGTACCTTTGCCGCTTTGAAAATGTTCCTTGTAGAATCGCACCACTTTGCGGAGCTTCCCAAAAAACCACTTGATGAATTGGCAGTCCAGATTTGGGTGATACGTAATTTGACTGTGTCATCTTCAAGATACCTAGCGTTCATCTTGTATGAGGACTTTCTAGGGGGAGAGTCTTTCAACATGAACTTTCCCCAAACCGGCAAGTGGTCTAAATGACAACTATTGCCTTTGATAAAATTCTCTACAATTGGGCTAGCTTGACCTCCTGTTGCTTGAAAAGAATAGATGCGGTCTAACCAAGCTAGGATCCTAGCTCCGTCTAGTCTATGGTTGTCCCAAGAGAATTTGATAGGACTAGTGTTGGAAAATTATTCCTCCAAATTCAAAGCACAGGTGAGTAATCCAAATGCCTAGCGCTCCACTAGTGAAACCAGTTTCCCACCTAGGCTTGACTTATCTTTAGGATTTTCTACAAAGTTCCAATCTCCACATAGATTCCATCTACAATCTTTGGGGAGGGTAGTGACTAGCTCTGCCCAAAGTTCCAGACGTTCCCGAACCACTATAGAGGCATAAACATTCAGTATCGAGAGATTGCCCCCAGGGGTCCCTTTTAGTCTAATCCACTGGGCTCTCCCGCATCTAGAAAAGCCTGACTGAGACACCATATGCTGGATGTTTGGGGATACCCACATGCATACGCCACCCTTGCCTGCTCCCACATCCCCTAGATTGTGGCCGTATCCTAATGAAGCCTCTTTGCCTAGGAACTTGGCCCTTGGCCAGATTAGGTTACTAAAATCATCAAGCTTGGAGCCTCTAAGTCTATGTTCTTGGAAGCATAACACATCAATACTAGATTTTAAGGTCCAGTAACAGTTCTTGACAATATCAATCTTCAAAGGGCAATTCATTCCATGAAGCTTTTTTGTTAGAATTGTCACCTTCATATCAAAGGTTGGGAGGGTGGATTGAACAACAATGGCCCTCTGGGTGCCTCTCTCTTGGATGTGCTCCGCGGCTGCTGTGATCCCCCTCCTTCAGCCCTTTCTGGTGTGTTTCTCCTGTCCTAAAGAATGGCTGACCTCTGTTGTCGTACGGAGACTTCCTTGATCACTTGCCTATGAACCATCCTCTCCGTTTGCTTCGTTGATTGGGGCGTCAGGAATCCACCGTTTGGGATTGGTCCATAGTTTGATCGGTACCATTCCATGAATACTCCTTCAAGATGCTCTTGGAGGTTAGACATGGACGTTGAAAAGGCTGGGGTCCTTGGTGTTAAAAGGTTTGAGGCAGGTAGCATAGGCTTATCCGAGGAATGTGCCGTTCGAATTCAGCTTGGTCCTGCGGTCATGATGTCGTCTGGTGTCTCTTGATGGATCGAAGTGGGCGTGACGAGCACAGCCCCGTTTAGGTCCAATTGAGGGCGCAACTTTGAACGGACCACCCTCTCTGCCATTGGGATATCTCCCTCCACAGCTTGCTGGTTAGTTCTTGCTAGCGGCATACTTGTTGTGTTGAGGTCTTGTCCTTCTCTTGAGAATGCTAAGTTGTCAGAGACAGGCGCTACTGGGTCCTAGACCGAGGGGGGCCTGGAATTGGGGATTGCCGCACCTCTGAGCTTATCTACGCTGTTCGGTTGAGTTGATCTGGGTTCTCCTGTTGGTGCAGCTTAAATGGCCACCTCATCTCTTCCAATGAAACCAATAACTTGCGGAGGAATTTCCAACTTGTGTCGGGCTTGATCTCCTTGACGGGTGCCACCATCGCTTGGCAAGGTGGGATTGCCACCCTTTGCCTTGGGATTCCTGTATTTGACTGAGGAAGATTGGAAGGGTGCCGATGATACCTCCGAGGATCCGTCATCCTTGGCTTCAAGAACAACCACCGATGGGGTGTCCAGGCGAATCCGTGTCGTTGGAGGTCTTGTCTGCTGCCTAAAGGCGTGCTTGGCACCTCTTGGTACTTTTTCCCAGCTGTTCCATTCGTAGCTTGGGATAGCCCAAAAATGTGCCCCTCTCGACTTGTTTAATTCTGGTTCTGAGGCTTGGGATCTTAGACTGTCGTGATTGTTTTGCCCCTTGGAAGCTCCGCTCGATTGTACTGGGGCTGCCGGCTCATAGTGATTGTTTCCCTGGGCATACACAGGATTTGAGAGGGTTCCTGAAATCTGGCCCGAGACTAGGGGTGGTGGCCCTAGGAGCTAGCTTGCGCAGTCGTGCTGCTTGCGGGGACCACCAGAGCTGCTCCACCACGCGAGTCAAACGACAAAGCTCTGCCACTTGCCTCCTGCTCCCTTTGTGCACCTCTAGCTGGTCCGTCACGTACCTTGCCTACCACTGGAGCTACTCCACCTGCAGCTTGTTCGTTTCTTGTGCCGGTCGCTCTGGCCTCGGAAGTGGGTAGCATCGCCGAGCTTGGCTTGAAGTATCTCCCCGGGCAATCTTTTGCCAAGTGATTGGTGGATAGACAGATCCGGCATCAAATGGGCAGGTTCTCGTAATCCACCTTGATGGTCGATTCTTTGCCTGTGGACTTGTACTCCACGCATACTTCAGTCATCCAGCCTTCTCCTTGTTTTAGGCTAAGACAAAATCAACAATCCAATGTGTTTTGTGTCCTTTTATCAACTCCCAACACCACCCTGATACCTCCCGCAATCTCAACGGCAACATTTGAAAACTCCTCTGGCAAGTTCTTAAGAGACACCCACGTTGGAACTCTCAAGCCGGACGTTTTGTTTACATTAAAGTCCGGGGTCCTGGTATGTAAAATACAAGTTCCCCACCTAAATCTATGAGGGGTTAGCATCAGGAGTTTTTGCGTTGTCACTTGCTGTTTGGTGAGGATTTGGAAGAAGCCTCGCTCAAGCTCCCTCCCAAGACCTACCCAATCACCAACTGTAACTTGCAAGCTGCGGACCCATACTTCCAATGCCTCTTGCGAGGGTTTCCCCCCAACAAAGTAAATAACAATAACATGCTTGGAGAGGTGTTCCGTATCCCGACGTACCACATCTTGGTTGACGTTGATCTTTAGTACCTTATTGTTAAGGAGGAAGCCGGTGCAGCTCCTTGAGAAGCCAACGGGGAGCTCCTCTCCAAGAACCGCCATTGTTGGGTGAAAGCGGTCGTGTCTGCCCATGTTTGTAACCGCCGCAACGAGCTCAGGTTCCACTTGCCCTTCGTCTTTAATTGCCGCAGCTTTCACGCATGCATTCTTCGATGCCATAGGTGCGATTAGGGCGTGTTCCATACAGAGACAATTTGCATACAACCCCATTGTTTGTGAACCATATCTGATCCTTAATCCCTATAAGCCCTAACCCTAAGTTTAACTGCGATCAGACTCCACCACTAACCGAACTCTGTGTCGCCTGTTTGTTGGCAAGGGGTAAGCGTACAACTATTCATACGCTCGGGAAATGATTGAACTCTAAGTAAATCACGGAGCACCATCAATCAGTGACCTAAGCGTGACGAACCCGTCGTGCAGACAGGTGCGGCAGCATTCCATGGTGCCCAACATTAGATGATATTTGGGGGTCTTGGAGGGCCGTTTCAAGCCTATTCCTTGATCTGCTTAGATTCAGTGAACGCCGGTACGGGTGTGTCAGAATTTATTTTTTTTCAAATTAAAAAAAATAAAATAAAAAAATACCAAAATATCATTTTAAGCAAAAAAAAATTTTTTTTTTTTTTTTTTTCAAAAAGTGACGTGGTAGTCGCTCGACCACGTCAGCCAGTTGCTGCTGCGTTCCTAGACTGCGGGAATGCAATAGACAGCAGGGGAATTCAAAGCCTTCTAAGACCCCCCAATCTCATCTAATGGTACCCCATATATCTTTTGAATTCCACCACATACTGGCTTCAAAAATGAGAACTTCTAGGCTGGAAAACAAGGATTATATGTCCAATTTTTTGTTCCAATTTTTTTTTAAAATAAAGCTGCCCATGCAGGTGATCAGTAGTGAGAATTTTTTTTTAAAACCCCACCTGATAAGTTAAAGAGGGGAACATTTTTGGTTGCCACCTGCACACTGAATGAGTCTTGAAGTCAGACACCAACTAAATCAAGTACACCCTCTGCTCTGCTCGATCTGTGATTCTGTGCCCTTCACGTTGTTCAGTTGTTCTTGTTCATTTTTATGCCCAAATTGATGTGCTTGTTTTTATTTCTTTTTCACTGCTTCTGTTTATTTTTCCTTGTCTTATTTTATTTTTTTAAATTTCTCTCCTTGTTCAATTTTTAAGTGTTTTTTCCCCTGCAGATTTCAAGAGTCTTTTTTATTGGTTTCTAATTTTCTTTCCTTGTTCCATTTTCCAGTCAGTTTTTTCCCTTGCAGATTTCAATACTATCTTTAGTGGGTTTTCTTTGGAGTGATGTCTCCAGTATCATTCCTTTGCCTTGAATGTGTGGGCAATCTTGCACTGCTATGTGTTTTTCAACATGAATGGCATCAATGGCGATCAGGTCAAACAAGGGGTCATGAATGCCACTCTGAGACCAACAGTGCAATAACTACCAATGCATCATTTTGTAAACTTGAAGCTGTTCAAGACTTCAAGTTGCCTCATTTGGTAGGTCTGTGTGTGTCATTGAATTATAATATACCTTGTGCCATCCACCATTTTTGTAAATGCATGCCTAAATCAGTCACAGGGCCGGATGTTGTAGTCAGAGTTTTGGTAGAGAAGCACAAAATATATACAGTATATTTTTTAAATTCCACCACGACTGGCTTCGAAAAATGAGAACTTCTACACAAAATAGTGAAATTAGGTTGCCTCACACTAATTTCTCAAAAGTCCACACTATAAAAATATCATTGCTTTTGTACAATGATGCATTCAATTAAGAGCCATGTGTATGACATAGATTTGTGCATCAGTTCAAGGCTTGGTTTTGAGAGTGGCATGCACCTCCATGTGGAACAAACATTGATCCATGAAGTAATTTATCTCAGGTGAGGCAACCTAATTGACAAGGCAACCTAATTTCACTATTTTGTGTAGGCTGTAGATCCGCTGGAAAACAAGGATTGTATCCTAATTTTTAGTTCCAATTTTTTTTTATAATAAAGCTGCCCATGCAGGCTGATCAGTAGTGAGATTTTTTTTTAAAACCCCAAGTCCCCAACTGATAAGTTAAAGAGGGGAACATTTTGGTTGCCACCTGCACACTGAATGAGTCTTGAAGTCAGACACCAACCAAATCAAGTACACCCTCTGCTCTGCTCTTGGATCTGTGATTCTGTGCCCTTCACGTTGTTCAGTTGTTGTTGGTTTGCCAACTGAAGGAATTGTACGTGCCATGAGACTCATTCTAAGCTTGCAGTTTCTTGTCCTTGTCTCATTGTCTTCACCTCCGCTCTTACAGCATTGCTGGGGGCGACAAACTCTGACAACATGCCAATGGAACATGTCCAGTCTTTCAGAGGCAGAACAAAAATAAGCTTAGGCTTTGCAATGAGATAATGTAGATGGTGGAGTAATCAGCATTTCATTCCATACGGTAGGGTGTCCCGACAATAAAGCATCCTATTGCGGAAAAGGCCGGCTTCCATGTGGAGTTGAGGCCGGTGAAGCCCACGGACTGATCAACGGTGGAATAGAATAAGGGCTCCAGAAAAAACAGACTTCCATTTTAACCCCTGAAGGACCATTGTCCCTTCGGGGGACAAATGGAATTTTGAGCAGGTACCTACGGGCTGAATTTTTGTTGTGATTTTCTGAGACTTTTTTATGGAGACAGAAAAACTAATAAGCTTTGTGGGAATATAATTTTTTTTTCAATCGGTGCCTAGGAACAAAAGTTATGTCCAAAATAAGCTCAAAACAGGGGAGAGGGGGCAGCAAAAAAATTTTGCAAAAAATTTAATTTTTTTTTTAAATTTTTTTTCCTTACAGATTATTTTTTTGTCTATTTGGAAAGCTTTGATTCATTTCATTTGGATTTTTTATGAGAAAGTTATAGACAATCTTGTTTTTTAGGCAATTAGAGCATCTTCTTGAAAAAAATAACTTGTAGGATTCATTTTGGAATGCAATTTTTGCAATTTTTCAAAAAGAAAAATTCCACATGGTTTAGTTTTTGTGCTAGAACAATCTCGCCATTGGAATTAGTGCATTTTAATTCCATCTAAAAGATATTAATATTTTAGATTTTCCTTCTATCTTGTACCTACTTCTACTTAACAATTTTCTTAAGAATGAAAATTAAGTTTTTTGAATTTCTTTTTTTTTCCTAGACTCTCAACTCAATTCTCCACTAGAAACATTGAAAGCTCAAAACTCTGTAATGCAAAAAATTTAAGTTAAAAATGTTCAAAGTCGAAAAATCTAGTCCTGCAGTATGTTGAAAAACTTGTTTTTTCACTTCAAAAGCAGATATCTTGCAATTTGTGCAGTCAAAAATTCTGAAATTTTTTGCACACATTGTCATACTAGTTAGGTATAAGTTCCTATGGTTAGATGTGCAAAGAAAATATTTTTAAAATATTTTCTTTATGGACCTCCTACCTTAATCCCTAAAGGACTAAGACCATCTAAGTGCTAAAACTGAATTTTGAGGAGGGGAAACATCTTCAAATGTTTTTTAGTGAATTTTCCTTGAAAGACAAGTAGAATTGACGTCTAACCCAAGTTGTTTCATATTTTTGGGACCTTCTTTGAATTAGTAACAAATTTTTGAAGTTTGAAAAAGCGATCATTTGTGGTCATCAAAAGCAACCACCTCCTGAAATGTGCTTAGTTCGTACATTGAAGAAACCTCTGAGTCATTTTTGCTTCGAATGCCCAATCGGAGTTTGAACCTCCTACCTTACCTTTGATTGGTGGCCTTCACTGGTCCCAACTACACAGAGAAGCCGCCTTAATTGAAGGTAGGAGGTCTATAATTAAAATTGCACATTTAAAAGTTGAAAATTAACCATTCAAGAGGTTAGAGCCCGAGCACTTTATGGACCTCCTCAGGGTTGCTATTCTGTGAGCGTGCAAGCGTGAGCCTATGAGCTTGTGAGCTTGTGAGCATACAATTTTTTAGAGAAAATTCTATGGTAGAACCTATGACCATGGACATTACATCATTCAAGATTTAGGATTGGAAGACTGAAATAATCTAATAATTTTGTCAATAAATGGAAAGTATAGATGTCTTCAACTATTGACATTCTTCCAAACCAAGCTTGATGCTTCTGGAAATCAACGTCTATAGTTAGGAGCCTTCATCCACCATAGAAGAGACTGCAACAAGTTGTTTAGAAGACTAGAGATAAAAGCCACCAAGCTAATTTTTTTGCAATCTCTATAGGATATTTTCAATGGCGCAGTTGTCAATAGGTTCATCAGCATTGTCGTTTGAACCATCTCCTTTAACATTTTCATTTCTACCATAGAGCAGTTGTTTAGTGGCATGGGACTTAAGTTTCACAAAAAAAATTGTAGAAAAATTGATTTAGATCAAATTTGAAAACGGAAAAAACAAACAATTAAGGTCCAAGTGGTTGGTGCATTTAATAACATTTGCTTACTACATAACATGCAAATGTATGATTGTCAATAAGGTCAGAAACTTTAAAACCAGTTCCACGCTAGATTGTTTTTATGGGCCTTATTGCACAATCAAGTTGCAAGTCTCACCTTTTAATAGAAAATCTTGAATACACAAATAAGTCTTCAAAATCATCATGATTAAACAAAATTATAGATTTATTCTTTCTTAATCATAGTTATTCAAATGTGGGCTCCCATTGGTGCCAAGAGTTCTTCCAAATAACCTAATATGTAACCAAAAGAAACAACCAGCTCTTGCACAAACACAGTTTGATCAAACCCATGCTTTAAGCCAATTTATTATTCAAAAATCTTATATACAAGAACAAGTCCTTGATAGCTTAATGAATGAGCTAGAATATAAATTTGGTTTTTTCTTAATTGCTTGTTAGGATGTGAAGAATACCTCTTGACATTGTTGATAGCTCTTTGGTGGCAGTTTCAAAAAATAATAATAACAATTATTTTTTGTTTGCAATGAAAGGCCTCTTGTAGGTGCAAAAAAGTCCTGCTCACATCTTGTCAAGTGATCAAGAAAAAAAAAAAAATCCTTACAGATGTGAAAATCCTACAGATCATTTTATTCAAGCTAGACCAAAAAGTTATTTTTTCTTTGTCATTGGCTTTTGAGTTGAGGACTCCCATTGGCGCCAAGAGTTCCTCTAAACAACCCAATATGTGATTTAAAGATAAAACCAACCTTTGCAAAAGCAAAAGCAAATTGAACACAAGCTTTAAGCTAATTTTTAATTTATGAATCTTGTGTACATGAAAAGATCCTCATCATCTAGATGAAATAGATTGCATATAGATTTTATTTTCTCTTGATCACTTGCTAGGGTGTGAGGAGTACTTCTCGGCAAGGAGAAAATAAATTAAAAATAAACAAATAAAAATAAATAATAAACAAAAATTGTGTCTAAAGGTCTCCCTTTGGCCCCAAGAAGAATCCCTAGAAATCTCCTTTTGGCGTCAAGAGGTACCCCTCACATCCTAGCAAGTATCAAAGATAAATACATCAACTTTGTAGAAGCTCAAGTCCTACAATCAATATGGCTAAATTAGAGTACATTTTTTTTTGCATGATCATTGTGTAGTGACTGCAAAGCTAGGTGCTTCCATGGGCATCACAAGGTCCCCTTCAAATCCTAATAAGTGATCAAGAAAAGACACTTGACACTTGTAAAATGGTTTTGAACTAGCTATGCTTATGCATGGGTCAGGTTCTATTTCTTGATCACTTGCTAGCTTGTGAGGGGGACTTTTTGGCGCCAACAGGAGTCTCTAGCCACGTAACCAATGATTGAGGAAGACAAATTGTATTCTAATTCAATCATGACAATCTACAAACCTATTCCATTTTTAAAAATTTGAAAAGATAAGAAAATAACCTTGTATTTGAAATGTGCTCTAGCTATGTTTGTGCACGTGCTTGTGTAAGGGTCAAGTGTTTTTTTGGATTACTTGCTAGGGTGTGAGGGGGATCCCTTGGTGCCAAAAAAAATCCCAACCTCCTAGCTAGTAATCAAGATTCAAGACATAATAAATTTATACTCTAGCTCAATTAACCCCAAAGGACCGAGGCCCTTTTTCTGCCAAAAAACACTCAAAATTGCCATTTCTATAGCAAAAAGTAAACAAATTTGAAAAATGTTTTTTTTTTCACATCTAATTGTAGGAATTCAGAATTTTTGACCGCACAAATTGCAAGATCTCTGCGTTTAAAGTGAAAAAACAAGTTTTTGAGCACATTGTGGGACTAGATTTTTCGACTTTGAACATTTTTAACTTTATTTTTTTGCACTATAGAGTTTTGAGCTTTTAATGTTTATACTGGAGAATTGAGTTGAGAATCTAGCCAAAAAAAAAAGTTCAAAAAAACTTAATTTTCATTATTAAAAAAATTGTTAAGTAGAAGTAGATACAAGATAGAAGGAAAATCTAAAATATTTATATATTTTAGGTGGGATTAAAATGCACTAATTCCAATGGTGAGATTGTTCTAGCAAGTAAACTAAACAATGCAAGAAAAAAAAATTTGAAAAATTTGAAAAATTGCATTTAGAAATGAATCTACAAGTTATTTTTTTCAAAAAGATGCTCTAACTGCCTGAAAAACAAGAATGTCCATAACTTTCTCATAGAAAATCCAAATGAAATGAATCAAAGCTTTCTAGATAGACAAAAATATAATCTATGAGAAAAAAAATACTTTAAAAAAATAAAAATAAAAATTGCAAATTTTTTTTGCTGCCTGTTGTCCCCTATTTTGAGCTTATTTGGTCATAACTTTTGTTTCCGAGCACCGATTGTGAAAAAACCTATATTCCCATGAAGCTAATCAGCTTTTCTATCTCCAAAAAAAGTTTCAAAAAATCAGAAGAAAATCTCAACCCGTAGGTACCTGCCCGAAAATGCATTTGTCCCCCAAAAGGACAATGGTCTTTTAGGGGTTAAGATGATGTGTAGGATTTGTGCTTTTATATGGGCGATGTTTTAGGATTCATGATCACTTGCTAAGGTGTGCGGGGGTCCTTGGTGCCGAGGGGAGCTATCTTGTCCTCACAAAAAAAAAAAAAAAAAAAAAAAAAAAAAAAAAAAAAAAAAAAAAAAAAAAAAAAATTGTTCATTTTTGTTTTTTTCTCCCTCCACGACACAGGGTTCCCCTTGACACCGAGGGCAAGGTAGCTCCCCTCGGCAGCAAGGAACCCCGCACACCTTAGCAAGTGACTATGAATCCTAAAACCTCGCCTTTATAAAAGCACAAATCCTACACATCATCTTATTTGAGCTAGAGTACAAATTTATTATGTCTTGAATCTTGATTACTAGCTGGGAGGTTGGAGGGTTTTTTTGGCACCAAGGGATCCCCCTCACATCCTAGCAAGTAATCCAAAAAAACACTTAACCCTTACACAAGCATAGCTAGAGCACATTTCAAATACAAGGTTCTTTTCTTATTTTTTCAAATTTTTAAAAATGGAATAGGTTTGTAGATTTTCATGATTGAATTAGAATACAATTTGTCTTCTTCAATCATTGGTTACGGGGCTAGAGACTCCTATTGGCGCCAAAAAGTCCCCCTCACAAGCTAGCAAGTGATCAAGAAATATAACCCAACCCATGCATAAGCTTAGCTGGCTCAAGACCGTTCTTAAACATGATATCTTTTTTCCATTCTTTTGGATTTATTTCTTATATTTTGAATTCCTTTCAATTTGAAATGGCTTTTTTTTTTATCAAGCAATTATTTCTACAAAGAGATAGCAAGATCAAACCAAGAATAGGGTGGTTTATCTTTTAAGGTCAAGAGGTAACTTGACCGCCTGTTGACAAGATCCAAAACTGCAACACTATGAGAAGCCTATTGACATTTTTGAATCAAAATGGGGAAGGGATAACTTATTTTTTAGGGGCGAGAGGTGCCTTCTTAGCCTATTAAAGGGATCAAAATTTGTAGCACCGTGCAATATCAAAAAATAAAAATAAAAATATCACTCTTAGGATTTTTAAAAATTTTGTTGCAGGCCTCATCACATTATTTCTCTTGCAAGGATTGAATGCTGAGAAATGGCAGACATGCCATCATGCAACCTATCCAAAAGAGATCCTACAAATGGTTGTAGCAATTGGGTGTTTGACGTAATGATTTGTTTGCCGCTACTTGTGATGACTGCATTTTAGCCTTCATATATATTACAAATTATTGAACATTATTCAATGACAGAACATCAAGATTAGATCCATTTAAGGAAGAGCTGAAGTTAAGAGGCGCTAGATGCAATGATAATTTGAAAAAGATCATAAAGGCATTGAATGTCCTTTTTGGAGCATCTAATGTTGCAATGCGTATTTAACACTTGCAGGATGAAGAGGTATTTGGTAGTAATAAGCTCAAACTTGACCTTCCTATTTGCTTGGATGGTGACTCCCATTGACTGGATAAAATGAATTTTTCTTAGCCAAGAATATTGACTTGGTCCACACGCACACCTACAAAGTTATGTGAGGAAGCACAGAAGGTGGCTAACTTTGAACAAATACTACATGTCACTACCACATTGGGGAGCAATGGTGACACTTTACAATAACATATTGCAAGATTGTCCCACATATTGAATTGCAAATGTCACGCTCAATAGCAAGGATTAAACATCACAAAAGGATGAAAAGACACTCTAGCTCCAATATACCATGGTAGAAAGAAATAGTATAGCGGAAATAAGGATATTAGACTATGACAAATTTTTGGTTTTGCCCAAATAATATTCACAGCTGTATTCAAGGCTCTAAATGCGCTTGGATAATTGACTAGCCTATAGTACTAGACATTTGACCTATATAAATAGACATTAATGAGGGTCTCCAAATGCAGTTCTTCGATATACGCAAAAGTCTAAAAATCTATGAATGCATGTGATCTGAGTTTGAATAAATTTGATTAAAGATATACATGTAGCTACAAAAGTGTCAATTTTTCTTTGAACAAATACTCTAACTATTTGATGGAATTTTCTATACAACTTTCTTTCTATCCTTGTTCATTTTTCACATCTAAATTGTTTTTCATCTTCACAATATATATTTTCAATATTATAGGCAATATAAAAAATAACAATCTTATTACAAGTCGTATATATCCACGGTAATAGGTCCAAAATAATAGGTCCATGGTAATAGGTCCACAAAAATATAGGTCCTAAAAGTACAAGAAACAAAAATAATTGACAATTTTTTTGGTAACTACCCTTTTTCCTGATATTATTGAATTTTATATTATTTTTCTAAATTTGGAGCTTACTACTCACATAATCCCCGCTCACCGCTCACAAGCTCACATAATAGCACCATTGTGGACCTCCTACCTTAGTTTATGGAATGATTTCCTTTGGAATTTTGGATCGCTCAAAATAATTTTTGATAAATTTATCTTAAAATTGATTTGGAAGTTGAATGGAACACACGTTGTTTTGTATTTTTATAGATCTTTGAAGAACAAGTTATGAGATTTCAGAATCAACATTTCATACATAAGCACCTATTTGTATTTTTTGAGGGGCAAAAATCACTTAAATCTTAGTTGTCCTTGAATGAATTTTGAAGGACTCAAAAATGAATTTTCATAGTTCCATAGGAGTGTGTCGTTTCAAGTTCTGCTCATTTTTAAATCAATGTCTAAATTTTGGTTGGACACACAAATTATTTTATTTCAATATTATAAGTATGAAGAATTTGTAAATCAAATACTCTCCATCCTTCTTCCACCTTTTCATTTAAGTTAACATTGGCTTGTATTTACTCTACTGAGCCTAATTAAATGAAGATACCATTACAAAATCCCACAATAATTATTCTTGTACTATTTACATGTGCAATTTGAAGAATAGGAATGGTTTTAGGAAACCTCACTTTCATGCTACTTTAACCCCATTAGAACCCAAACATTCAAATTGTGAACAATGGATGAATACAAGCACGTTCCAAGTACACTAACTTTGCAAATAATATGCAATTCAAGGGAGACAAATACATTTGACTTCAAAAAATTACTTTTTGAGGTAAAAAAATGATCTTTTCAAAAATATTTGTTTAAATAGGCAAAATATACATCTTGAACAAACACAATTATTAAATCTTAACAATTTAACATTTTTTTTTAAATATTGTAAAAACTACAAATATTCAATCTATAATCAATTTTAGAATGATTTTAGAATGTTTTGATTCAATTTAGGGTTTCAGGTTTGATATAAAATTACACGTCTTTTACATGGTTAAACTAATAACATGAGTTCAACCAATCATACCTCTTTTATATAGTTCTCTTACATATTTTGTATAAATATATGGTGAAGATTTCAAACAAATTTGATTTTCAATAAAATACTACTCTTGCATTTTTAGGTTTCATATACAATAGAGAGTAAAATTTGGAAAGATTACCTCCTAAAGGACTAAGTGACCATTCAACGTATGGAAACAATCTTGGGTAGTTGCACACAAAGTCAATTTTGGTCAAATGTTCACGAAATTTTCACACATGGTATTAACGCGTACCCCCTTGGTGGGAATATCATTTTCCCAATTGTGTGCCCGGATCAAAAGTTACATTAGAAGAGATTTGAGGCCTCCAAGAGCCCGTGAGTTATCCTGCGTTCCTAAATTGCGGGAACGCAAGAAAACTACTAGCTGATATGGTTGAGATAGTGCCACGTCATTTTTGAAAAAAATAAAAAAAATTGGCCTAAAATGATATTTGGGAGAGGATTTTTTTTTTCCTAACAGCCCATACCGGCTATTCACAGATTTGGCCAGATTAGGGAACGGGCCTAAAACGGCCCTCCAATGCCCTCAAATCTCTTCTAATTGTATTGCCTTAAATCTTTTTGGGCAACTTGGATAGCTTTGGCTGGCATGTGCAAATTCCTCCTCCACATCTAAAATTCTATATATATGTAACTAACATGATACAGGATGAAAGTATAAAATTCCTAATCTATAGAGCAAAAATCTCACTCTAGGAGGAGTTAAAGTTTGCTAACCTAGTCATGCAAGGTGGGACAAATTTATTTCTTCTAATTTCAAATATTATAATCTTTCAATCTATTCAGACAAAGTTTATGATTTTTTCCCACATACTTTCATAGTACTCTAGTACAAATTTGTAAGATTGAATTTCAAGAAAATATTTTTTTTCATTTTTTTCTCACTATCCTAGAAAATGGCAATTATTGACAATTTATGCCCAAAATATGCCTCAATCCTTTAAGATTTAATGTCTTGATTTTTTCCAAAATCAAAAGATACTATTTTGAATCTCATAATCTAATTTTAATTACACAAAGGTAATATACTACAATAGATTTTAAATTTTTTTTGTTCATTTTTTAAATCGTACTATTGGTCCTTTTATAAAACCAAAAAACTATTATCAATACCTTAAATGAGGTTGTTTGTTTGTTTTGTTTTGTTTTGTTTTGTTTTGTTTTGTTTTGTTTGTAGCGTGGACAACTTCCTGACCGTGCGTCCCCCGGTCGCCTGCTTGGTACCGTCGGAAAGCTCTCACCGAGGAGGGGTGCACCGGCTTGGTTTCGTGGCGTTTGGAGCGGTGGTGCAAAAGTTATTGAATTTCAAAGTATTTATTGATTAAAAAATTAGAAAATTACTTGTACTTTGATTTTGGTGGCGTTCTTGGTACTGGGAGTGGAACCGGGAGTAGAACTGGGAGTAGAATCGGAAGTAGAACCAGGAGTAGAATCGGAAGTAGAACCAGAAGTAGAATCAGAAATAGAACCAGGAGTGGAACCAGGAGTATATGAAAATTGGGCCAACGGCACAGGGTCACACTAGTTATGATTAAATTTTAATTTGCTTAACTCAACATTCAACTCAGTGATCATGTAGATTTACCATTATCAGTTGATCTTATTACAAATGGATGAAAATCATTCATTTTCTACCAAAAAAAGAACTATTCAACTGTTTATGGACTACTTTTTTACTTGTGCAATAGTACAATAATAGTAGTAACAATAGTAATAGTACTAATTATAGGCTAGAGACCATTATAGATGAATTTGTTGAGAGTAGAATGATTGAGTATAGCTCTATAATTTGATTAAACTAACTAAAGTAACTGCACCTAAAATCTTTTGAACAATTGTTTGAATATGGTTTCTATTATTGAATTGTTTGATTCCTAAAGGACAAAAGATCATGACTTTTAAAAGACAACCAAAAAGCCATGACTATTGCTTTCCTATACAATGACGAAAACCATTCAACTTCCAAGATTATTTGAAGCGTTGCCAAAATTTATGGAAAATATTAAGAATTTTGGATAATTTATAAAAATATTTTTTTTTGTTAGACTAGCCATTCTAATTTTAAATAATGATTTAGCAAAAAATGTGTCAACCAAGCTATAATAATTTTAAAAAAAATTATTTGGTATTATTGGATTGTATATATTGATACCTATTCAAAAACATTTGAATCATTTGATTTTGAATAATGAAATTAAAGTTTCTGGGAGTTTTATTTTGCAAGCAATGAAGGCATGCCTAAAAAACACACATTTAAAGTTGTCTTTTGAAATCTATTTTAAAAGTTTTTACATAAACTTGCAACCAATGGAGATATTCACTCTAAATTTTTTGGAAGGATGTACTGAATAAATTAACTACATAATCCTACTGTTGAATTTGTTAAAAAATAAATATAGATGAACATTTCATCCTTACTTTGGATACAAGTATTTTGAAGCAATTCTTAATCTCTGAATATGAATCAAAAAACTTTAGGGTTAATCTTTGTTGGAATCAATAAGAATTTATGATGGTCTTGACATGGATTCTTTGAACATCGTTTACATAAACTATAAACAATTTAAGTACTCAACATAGATGCATACAAAATCAATTACAAGCTCTCATGAATAAGGTAGAAGTTATTTTCGATAACTTAAGCATTTCAACCTATAGGATATAAATTTTTTTTAAGAAATTGAGCTTAATGGATGCAGAAGAATGCAAAAAGATACAATTTTTTTCTTCCAAAAATGAATATTTTATAACTGTGGATTTTTCATTTGGACCCATTCTGCTCTCATAGACTCACCTATTACGGTTAGCTTTGACACCTCTTACTAAGCAAGGAAAGAAGAGTGATAAGCAGATGAGAAGGTACAAATACATAATCTTTTTCAACAAACATTCCATTCAATTGTTATCAACAACAGGTCACCCTATACGTCCATCATGGGGGCTGTTGGAAATAGGTACTTCTACCTTAGAAAATTCTTAAGTGAACATTTGTAGCTGGGGATCATGGTTTTATAAACAAGTCACAATTTCTAGCTGAAGTTACCACAAATTTCATGTCACAAACACGCAATTAAATGTGCATAAACATAGAAACATTTTGTCTAAAGTATGTCACTGTCAGGAAAAGGATCGTTAGTGTTCAATTAGTCAGTACTGGTCTGCTAATTACAGTAATTAAAAGTATTGTTCTCATAGATGTGACCATGGTGACCTTATCTTTTGTTGACCATGGTCATCTTTGACTCAGTATTGGGGATTTTTTTGAGTTTTACCAACCATTTTCTTTAAGGTAAGGTAGGATGCTCTAAAAGTGACTGGCTTCTTCAAATCAACCCTACAAAATGGTACTGAATAGATATGCGTTGGTCTTTAAATGGACCACTTTAGTCATTGATTGAACCCCCAAAAAATTATTCTTTATTGCAAGAGCCAATCATTGGCCTTGATTTCCTCAAATCACTTTAGAAGTTGTAAGTGGACGCATTTTAGAAGACCTAGGGTCACAAATAGGTACCTACAACAGAAATCTTTGAAAATTCATAACTAATTAAAAAATGCTTTAAAAAATATGAAACCCTTTGGGTTACGTTCTTCATCCATTTTTCTTTCTCTGAAAAATGAGTGAGAAATATTTCTATTCATACAAACCTACGAAAAAGGTGGACCAGCCCTTAAATGGTTGCTTTTAGAGCATCCTACCTTAGACAAGCCTATTAAGGTGAATGTACCCATACCCGATAACTTAAGGGATTTTCCAACAAATGTTGAGCAATTTAAGGCACAAGAAGTTTTTACCATGTAGAAAGATAAGAAATATAGGGGTTTCCAAATTTTTGTATTTTTATTCCCAAAATTGAATTTACTATGAATTTCGGGAGTCAAAAAGTTGTTAGGACTAGTAGCCAATCTCTAGAGTCATCCAATTCCAACCATCTTAAAAACTGCTTTTCCACTCACTATTTCTTATTTTCTTCCTCACTACTTTGGGACGTGTCATAACCTTATTAGTTCCAACCTTGAAAAAACACATTCCAAGCTTTTTAGCTGTGGTTGGAAATAGTGCCCCCTACATATTGGTTATGGGTCATGATCGATTATGGATACATTTACCTTACCACCCTGATTTTGCAATCTGACTATTTTGGGGACATCTCTAAAAGTGGAACATATTTTTAGAGGTGCGCGCTTGTTTCACAAGTCAAACCCAAGTGGAAATATAATTTTCAAATCAAAATTATAATTTCTGTGAATTTCTTGAAGTGAACTGCCCTGAAATTACAAAACCGCTTGTAGAGTAGATGCAAATACACCCTACGAACAACCCATTACCACTCTCCCATGTATTTATTGGCACTTAAGTGTTCACAATGAAAGATTGACACATCACCCCTTTTGACATTAATGCACTGAAATTGTCAAAAAAATGAATGGAATTGCATAATGGACTGGACAGAATTGGAGCTTAACATAGGGTGACGGAATTAGGAAGCTGACAGTAATGGACTGGTGTACCTTAATTATCTTTAAACCATTTTTTGTTCTATTTATTTTTCTGTTCCAATTATTTTTTCTATTTTTGATCCTAAAAAGAAAATTTATAGATTTTCTTACCAATTTTGTAAATGTTTTTAAATTTCAACTGGGATTTTTCCCAATAGCACTACTGTAGCTAACTTTGAACCAACTACTGTTTATCCTGAGCACTTCTTTGACCGTAAGAATTAGACTTGGTGTGAAGACATTTTTAGTTTGATAGTTGCTCCATTCTCAATGAATAAAATTGTTGCAAAATTGTTACGAAAAACATTAAATAGTGCCATCCTTTGTGGGCCCAGCATGGTAAATTCGGGTTTCTCGAGGATAAAAGTAAAAAAAAGCCCCCTATATTTGAGCCATGTCTAGGGATACTTACTAGTCCCCCTAGCTAATTTGGGGCCTCTAATTGCAAATATGAATTCAGATTTTGAAAATAAATAAATTTGTGGTAAATAAAAAATTTCAGCGTTTTCTCCAGAGTGAATTCAGCCCGTAGGTTCCACCAAGGATGGCACAATTTAACGTCCTACAATTTTTACTCCCTCTGTCTTGAAATAAATCCAGGGTTTCCAAATATACTTGTCTCAAACTAAATTCAAAATTGGCTCTCCACAACTTGATGCACAACAACTGAAGCTAGTTCAAACACCCTAAAGCAAAAGAATTTGTAGATGTCACACTCTAAAGATTATGCAGCAATTTGATCCTTGCAAAGGGAATCAAAACACAACCTCCAACCAACCAAAGGCGAAAAACCAACCCAAAACTACTATGCAACAATTTTATCCTTGCAAAGGGAATCAAAACACAACCTCTAACCAACCAAAGGCCAAAAACTCAACCCAAAACCATGTAGAAACTCTTACTAACAAATCTTTTGTTGAAAATTTCTTGGAGTTGAATTACAAGACAATGGCGGAATTGAATACAAAGGACATCAATGAACATCATTGCACCAACATGATTGCTCAAAGAATGATAAAAATAATACCACTTGAGCAGTTCCAAAAGGGCAAAAGTTTGTCACTTTTGCCGTTTGTTTTCAACATGCTTCACTTCACTTTTAGCTTCCATTCTTTCACATCTAGTGGGGTTTAGTAGAAGCTACAATATCTCCCCAATCCCTTGAAAATAGGAACAGCTCGTGAACGCATTAATCTAGCCATTTCCAAGAAACCCTAAATTAATTTTGAGACAGAGGGAGTATAAAATGTTGGAATAATATTGCTTTGTTATTAAAATGCTTGACAATTTTGAATCTTCATGCATCTATTTGATATTTCATCCATAATTATGGATGTAAATGGATTCAACACTCAAGCAAAGATTGCTTTTTACAATATGCAAAATAAATGAAATAATTAGAGACCTTAACTCAATTCAATTTCATAATTAGTTCATCAAATCTTATACTATTCATTTCTCTTCAACTAGTGTTTTCTCTAAGTCTTTAAAAAAATTATAAAAATTAAAGTACAAAAATATAGTTGAAAAGTAATTTTCTCCAAAAAATGGTTAATATTTCTGTTGTCACCACTATTCACTTGTTTTTGATGATTTTATCTCTGTTTAAATAATTATCACCCATCATTTGGCTACAATAAAATGATGTTTTTGACAAGAAAAATCATTTTTAAGAAAGAATTCTTCTAAAATCTCACCTTCACGCAAAATTTTGCTAAGGTTCATTACATCACATACTATCATCCAATCCCCAAGTGCTCTAAATATTTTTTTGGTTTTTGGTTTGAAGATGCACATATTAACCCCTAAATGCCCAATGCACCCAAATCTGGTGTTTGCAAAACTTTGAAGTTAAATAAAACCTAATGAAATTGCTAATTTTAGTAGTTTATATTTTTTTAAAGTTCTTCTTGAAGTCTAATTTTAGCATCAAAAATCCGATCTTGAAAATAAATGATAATGATTTTTCTATTCAAGTTTTTGTACAAGGGTACCCATTGCAATCTTGACTTCCCGTAGTGTTGAGAACTCTTGAAAATGAGCCTCAAATACACTAGATCTTGGAGATAAAATCACATTCAAAATTCATTTAAAAAAATTGTAGAGTAAATTTTAAGAAGCCATAAATTGATTGGAGTTATGTAAGTTGGGTCTTTTAACCTCATGTTTTTTTTATCACCAACTTTTTAGATTTGAGTTGTGTAAAGAAGATTGAAAGATTTTTGTAGTTTTAGCACCCTCATGGTTAAACATTATAATCTTTCATTCCATAAGTGATGTGGTTGCGATTTCTTTTCCTATGAGATCTCTAACATGTCTAGTTTGATATGGTACGGTTACAATTCAAAAAAAAATCTTACAACTTATCAAAATGTTGGCATTTTGTTTAATTTAGAGCAAATTCCAAGGAGCTGAAAATAGGCCTTGGGCATTTAGAGGTTAACATTGGAAAACAATCTTAAAACTCCAAACCCTAAACCAACAAGAAGGGTTGGATTTTCAGTTTACTTTTAAAAACCTATGAGTTGAATGTTTAAAGAATAATTTATTATTCCTAGAGAAAAATTATTCTTTGAGGTAAGTCTATAAATACACCCAAATGAAAAACTCTTTGTTTGAAAAATGGGCTCTCATGTTTATAGTACAATTGTCCATCCAAAATCAACAATATTTTGGATTTTGCTATTTCAACGGCCAAATATTGTAACAATCTTCAATAATATTTCTTGGTATTTTGGAATTTGATTTGATTCACCTATTCATGATAAATTTTATTAATTGAAAATTTAATAAGTATCTTGCTACTCCTAATTAGCCTCAAAATTATAAATTTTTCATCATTTTCATATTATTGTGCGTTGCACATCAATTCCATTATTATTGCAAACTTCTATTATTAATTCAAATTGTAGACTTACAAAAAATAACTAGAGTGATAGATAGATAGATGTAAATAAGGACCTTAGAATTTGAATTCTTAATGTCTCAATTATTGGGTAATCAAATTTTGGTCACGATTTTGTTACAATATAATTCAAAAGTTGAAAAAATCATCTTGCATCTTCATATGATTAGTTCAACATTCAAAGAAAATACTATATAAATTGCATTTTGGTTTACATCAAAGGCTAGTTTCAAATAGATAAGAAATCTAGCCCTTCGAACTAAATCTAACATAGAAGAGTTAATCTTAATTGCTTAAATTCTCAAGTCCCCTTGGAAAATACTTGGGATTTTAAGAAGGCTCATGTAACCTCAATTTTTGACATGGT
The DNA here is from genome assembly GCA_963969595.1 of Neckera pumila. Lineage (NCBI taxonomy): Eukaryota > Viridiplantae > Streptophyta > Bryopsida > Hypnales > Neckeraceae > Neckera > Neckera pumila. The sequence continues at coordinate 13,206,024 of OZ018411.1, read as the reverse complement.
TTTTTGAATTTTTTTTGAAGATAGAAAAACACGTCCGCTTTACGTAAAAATAATTTTTATTTCCAAGGAACAAAGGTTTTGCCATTCTAAGTCAAAAAAAAAAAGTTTTGCTGTGCAAATTTAAAAAAAAAAAAATAGAATTAAATTTTAATTTTTGTACTTTGATTCTATTTGGATTAGTGATGTGAAAGTTATGGAGCTTTTTGTTTTGCAATCAATCAATTGCATCTTCTTGAAAGATAACATATTGGATTTGTTTTGAACTTGCTATTTACAATTTTCAAAAAATAAAATTTCACACGGTTCAATTATCTTGCTAGGACAATCTTACCATTGGATTAGTGTGTTTCAATTCCATATTAATCCTTTAGTGACCGTGGTTGATTTGGGGGGGCGGGGGGGAGGGGGAGGGGGGGGGGGGGGGGGGGGCACAATTTTCCAAGAAAATGAATTTTGTAGCCATTCTAAAGATGCAGTCTTAGATCAAACCATACAAGGTGTTTCCATAAGGGAGATTTTTCAACCTAACAAAAAATCAAACTCATCCAACGGTACAAATTGCTATAAATAAGGTAGGAGGTCCATAAATTATCCTTTTAAGGGCTAAAGTTGAATTTTTTGAAGGTGAAACATCTTCAAATATTTTTTTAGTAAATCTTTTCTCAAAAGACAAGTAGAATAGGCATCTAATCCAATTCATTTCATATTTTTTCAAGCTTTGTGAAATTAGTTACAAATTTTTGAAGTTCACAAGAAATGGTCATCCATGGTCATCAAAACAAATACCCTTCTAAAATGTGCAGATTTGATACATTGAAGAAAGTGAAATGTACCTCTAAATCATGTTTGCTTCTAGAGCCTTGTTGGAGTTTGAGTTACTTTCCTTAATTCTCAAAAATCAAGACTTGAATGACCCTTTAGAATTTGCGCTACATAAATACCAATGCATAAGTTTACTTTGGGCATTTATGAGATTACAAAGCAACACTTATGCCTTGTCAAGGCATGAAGTTACAAAAAAATCTCACAATTTGGTTGATAATTTTTTGTATTTTTGTTGGACACTTCCCATTTGAAGGTCCAGGCTATTTGATTTTACAACTTCATAGCTAATTCATCAATGCTCCAATTTTCTTGAAATTGGTTTTGTTTGAAGCACACAAAGACATTCTAATTGCGTTCCTCTTTGAGATTTTTGTGATCAAATGTATTTTGAACAATATTAGACCAAGAGTTTAAAAATCAACCAAAAGTGGTCGACTGGTCACTAAAGGGTTAAAGCTATTAATGATTTCATTTTTCTTCAATCTTATATCTACTTCTACTTCATAGTTTTTTAAAGAATGAAAATTAAGTCATTTTTGGGGGATTTTTTCTCTTAGACTTTCAATTCAATTCTCCAATATAAAGATTTTTAACCTCAAAACTTTGTAGTGCAGTATTCAAAGTTGAGAGGATTCAAAGTCTCATAATCCAGTCAGTCAAGGCGAAAAAGAATTATTTTCTTCATTTTAACCTGTAAAGTTCTATGACTCTGTTTTCACCCAAAACGCTCTAAAAGTGCCATTTGAACATTTAATGGATACATGTAATTGTAGGGTCTTGTATTACACTGACTTGAGAACATGTGGGTTGAAAGATATTAGTGTTTGAAATCACATAAATCCTTTTTTGGCTCTACAAAAAAACGGATAGCTTGCACTTCACAAGCTTGCTTTTCTATGAAATAATGTCCAATATGGTGGTTCTAGGCAAGTTGGTTACATGCTTGAAAAATTTGACATCATTTGGAATTGTACAACATATAGAAAAAAATAGTAAGTAGAAAGAAGTAGAGAATGATTCAAAATACTAAATTGTTAAGAATTTAGTTATGGAATTGAAAAATGCCAGTCCCAATGGTTGCAATGTTGTAATAAACAATCAAAATCCTGCAATTTCATTTTTTCTAAAAATATTGAAAATTGAGTTAAATAAACGACTTCAAGGTTTATTTTAGAATTAAAAATCGATCTACCTACAAACAAAAACTCTTCATAACTTTTGACTCATTGATCAAAATGGAATGATTCAAAGCTTTCCATGTATATAGCAATTTCGAAAACCAATTTTAAATTTTTCTTTTTGAGAAAAGTGATTTTTGCTGATCTATCCGAACCGGTCGGGGAAAACAGTAACATATTAGGCTATAACTTTTGACTCGTAATTCCAAATGTCTTACAATTTTGTTCACATGAAAGATATTCCTTTTCCACAACTTCTATTGAAGTTTGGGCCTAAAACATGCAAATCTCTAGTCACATATATTTGCCCAAAATTTCTATATTGGCAAAAAATGCATGCTGGTCTTTTAGGGATTAAACACAAATATCTTACAATCTATATGGTTGAGAAGTCTGAAATTTCTTTTACACGTTCCTTTGCTAGTCTAGTGCAAGATACTATGGATAAATATGCAAAAAAAATTCAAAGTTTTTAACTCTTAGCAATAGAAATGAGGAAAAAATTGACCTTGGGACTTTAGGGGGTACAGAGACTACATGTAATGGGTGAATGATGGATGCTTTGAAGAATAGTGGATGTACATTCAAGTACATTGAAAAAATAATTTTCTCCAATTCTTGAGCAGCAATGTGAGTAGATCACTACACAAAATAATGAAATTAGGTTGCCTTATTTGAGATAAATTACCTCATGGATCAATGCTTGTTCTACATGGAGGCGCATGCCACTCTTTGAACCCGGCCTTGAACTGGTGCACAAATCTATGCCATACACATGGCTTTAAATTGAATGCATCATTGGACAAAAGCAGTGAATATTTTTATAGTGTGAACTATCGAGAAATTAGTGTGGGGCAACCTAATTTCACTATTTTGTGTAGAACCTTCAAACTTTTGTGGTTTCATACAAAAAAACAATTCATGTAGAAAAGGGATGGAAGGAAAACTTTCAAAATTGAAGATTTAATGACAAAGTTTTTCTGAGGCCATAATTTTTGTTTGCCTCAAAGCTCCAAATCTACAATTCTTGCTACCAAGCTCTCTTCAAATTTGACCTCTACATAATTTAATAAACCTTAAGCTTAAGCAAATTGAAGAGTTCTTAAAGTGGGCACCCTACAAATGCACCATTAACCCAAAACCACCATCATTATCCTAGGGACATCTCCAGAATCAATATGTACCTATGTGGAAGAAACGATTCCATGACCTCTACCAAAAAAAACTTTGGCCCTATATAACTTTTGCTTGCAGTACCCAAATGTTGCCTTTTATAGTGCATTGGAACCTCTTTTCACTTGCCAACAAGGAAATTTGACAACTCTAATGATAGAAACTAGTCTCTGTTGCAAAAAGCGGCACTTTGGAAGGTGCCCACCTCAATTTTTTATGTTTTGGGACTCATCAAAATATCCTAAATGAATTCAAAGTAGCTTACCAAGATACCCCTCATGCAAAGATCAAGTTTAGCATATATCAAGTCATTTATGTTAAAAGTGCCATGTGTCATTTTGTGAATGGTGTGAGGTGACATGGACCCTTGTGAATCTAATGTGGACATTCAATTTCGGCACCGGAATGTGGAAATCAGACCTTCCCGTACTGATATATATTTACTGATGCACTGTCAGCATGTCTGATGTAATTTCGTTATTGTTGTGGGTATGAGTAGTAATTATGTAACATAATTTCACTTCCTTGTCCAACAGAGCCCTGCCAACCACTCCAGTCACATTCCACATCTGATCTAAATGAATGAATCTGACCTCTTGTCCTCTTGTCATCAAAATGCTTGTCCTTCAGCTTCCAAAACAAGACGTGGAAATAATATCCCTCAGTCGGTCGGTCGGTTGGTCTTCTGCATTCTACACTCTCTTCATTCATCATTGGAGGAGCTTCGGGCCACTTAACCCCTTAACAAAGGAGGTTGGTGCCGGCAGAATTGGCTTAAGTTTGGGATAAGAGCATCGCCACCCATTCACGGGGGAGCTTCCGGCCCGGGGCTCGGGCGGGGCCGGTCAAGAAAAAGTGAGCCACCGCGAGCAGGGGGAAGGACAGAAAGTTGCCGGTCACGGCGCAAATGGCTCCGAGAACGGTAGTGCCCCGTCCCTGGCTCCTTGCCCCGGTAGTTGACTATGTACATATATTCTCTTGAGATACAGTTTGTCGGGTTTCTTTTCAAACTTGGTCCACTTGTAGGTGCAATGATAATGCACAAAAAAACAAAATTGAAAAAGGAAGATGTGAGCAAGTCAAAGAGGGTTTTAAATTACTAGGCCCGGTCTTGATATTTAAGAGAAATTGGGCACATAAATTATATTCAAAATTACATTAAAAATTTGGAATTAAAACAATCAAAAAATTGTGAAAATGTTCAAAAAGTGTCCAATGCTTCTACAATTTGACATGGAGGTGCCTAATGTAGTAAGCCACATGTACACAAGTTTTTAGAACGTTCCACCCACCGAAGACAAAGTTGTGGCTATGTTTACTCAACTTTGACAAATGTGACTAATACCCCCAAGGGGTATTATTCACATTAGTCACAGTTGAACCAATCTCCTGAAATGCATGCCTTCATAGTTTGAAAACGGTCCCAAAACTTTCCAATAGTTTCAACTAATCTAAACAAGCACCCCAACATATAAAATTAGAAAAGTGAATGCCAAATCCATTTTTAATTTTAATTTGGAATTAAAACAATAAAAAAATTGTGAAAAATTCAAAAAGTGTTCAATGCTTCTACAATTTGACATGGAGGTGTCTAATGTGCTAAGCCACATGTACACAAGTTTTTAGAACGTTCCACCCACCGAAGACAAAGTTGTGGCTATGTTTACTCAATTGTGACTAATGTGACTAATACCCCCAAGGGGAATTACTCACATTAGTCACAGTTGAACCAATCTCCTGAAATGCATGCCTTCATAGTTTGAAAACGGTCCCAAAACTTTCCAATAGTTTCAACTAACCCTAAACAAGCATCCCAACATATAAAATTAGAGAAGTGAATGCCAAATCTATTTTTAATTTTAATTTGGAGTTAAATCAATAAAAAAATTGTGAAAAATTCAAAAAGTGTCTAATGCTTCTACAATTTGACATGGTAAGTAGTAACAAAAAACAATCTCTCATCATCCTTCTGTGCATCTCTTGTCTATCTCTAACAACATTTGGAGCTCTACCAGACCGAGAGCCACCAGCATGTGCAGGTATGTCTACACCATCTCCATTGGCCCTTTGCATTTGTAGGACCCATTGCAAATTCAATTCATCATCCTCATCATCCTCCCTCATAACCTGTCTAGTAGCCAATAGCCTGGTCCTCCAAGGATGCATTCTCTAAAGCCTTTATCACTCAAAGTACAATACAACAATTCTTAAACTGCTCAAAGAACTGGAAAAAATGAACACCGGAACAACTCAAAGGAAATTCAAAAAATGCCTAAAATAGATCAACAAAGCGGCTTCAAGGACCTTATAGCAACTCCAAGTGACCTTTCAAAAAATAGAACTAAATTTCCACATCAAGCTACCACAACACCTCTAACCCCTAAAAGACCAAGCTCATTTTCTGTGAGAATGCAGTGAAAACTGTGATTTCAGCTGCGTTCACCAAAGTAAGCCCCAAAAAATAGATTTTTGAAAATCAAACCGTAGGATGCTAAAGTTCACTTGTTAGTGATCATGTGGTAAAAATTTGAGCAAGTTTGACCGTACGGATTGAAAGTTATGAGCTTTCAAAGTTAGGGCAGAAGTTTTTTTAGATGATGCCCTGCAATTTCAGCTGGCTTTGACCGGTTGTACAGGAGAAATTTTGGTCTACACAAACTTGAGCTTTTTTTTGCCCGAACTGCCCCTCCTCCCCCACTTTCTATAAAATTGTCCATAACTTCTTGCTACGAAATCCAATTCACAAAATTTTTGGACCCCCGCATGCTTCTTTCAATTCTTCATCTGCCGTAAAAGTTTCAAAAAAATTTATGAATTTTTACCCACAAAAGGTACATGCCTGAAACCCCATTTGTCTCCCGAAGGGACAATGGTCCTTTAGGGGCTAAACATCCCCGGCTACACCTATTAACAATGAAATTATGTTTCATTTGTACTTGGAAGAAAACTCTACACCTAAATCCTCCTAATGATGCTAAAATTAACTCCGCCGGAACTCCTTTTCTTCTCTCGTCTCGGAAATTCTTCAAATAGTGCACTCACTCCTGGCCAAGACTTGTGGCAGTTTCCATTGTGAAACACAAAACCTCACTCCTTCTCTCCCGAAGCCCCATTACTTTTCAATTTTTCCCAAATTCCCAAAAACTGACAACTTACACTTATTAAAGTCTGACAACTTATAGCACACTCGTGTCATTGACTTTTGCTAGCATGAGACTTTGGCCGTGAACGAGTGGGGGACCTCCCCGGCCAAATGAAACCCGGGAGAAATCAGGCCCTGGCCAACCCATGCCCCGAGCCGCATCCCCCATGAATGGTTGGCGATGCTCTAAGGTAACTACACCTAAAATCACACGGTTCTTAAGAGCGCACAGTGGATATTCTTGTCTAAAATGTACTCCCACTGTTCATATGACTCTATGATCGCTTTTGGGTACACCTATTCTCAACACTTTGGAAATTCATAGTTTATTCACAAGGTGTCCCAAAAATGCATTCTAAGAGAATCTAGAATCCCCTTTTTACTACCAATGGGACCCCACAAAAAAAAATTCAATATATTAGTAAAAACCATGTTGAATCAAGCTGAATTGCTTCACTGTGCGATTTAAGGTGCAATTACCTTATACAGTCCTTATGTACAAGAATTTTTTTTCTCGCACAATTCTGTTTCAAAAAATCCTGTGAAAATCACAAAGCAAGGGTGCAACCCGAGCAATCTCACAAAAAAATTTGTAGAGAAAAAGACAATTTTCACTACATGTTGAAGGCCTTTGTATGTAGGAATTGCAATAGTATTTGCACTCTTATGAGCAGTGCTAATGTTCTTTAGGGGGTAAGCTTAACTTCAAGACAAGACAAGAAAATCAGAAATTGTTCGTAGGAATCTCATTGTTTGAAATGGAGTTTAGAAATGGTCTCTTTTTATCTATGAGCGAGAGCGAGAGTACTTAGAAAGTTTACTCAATTTTCGGTTTGATTCTAAGGTGGGTACCTACAAATCCACCACTTTGGACTAATGTGCCAAGTTACTATTATTGAGATGTTCCAATTTTCATTGATTTTCTTGTTGGGAAGTGAAAGGAGGTTCCAACACACTAAAGAACATGGCATTTGGATACCACATGTGAATATTATAAAGGGTAAAAGTTTTTTTGAGTAGATGTTCTAAAATTGTTTCTTGTATACACGTACATATTGATTTGGAAGATGTACACATAGTGATGATGATGGCGACGGTTTTAGGCTAGGGGCGTTCTTGGATGTACCCACATTAAGTGTAATTGAGCAACTCTTATAATACTTCAAAGGTTCATAATCCATCACAATTATAGTTGTTTCCTTCTCTCCATATTTTGCTTGTTAAGATATTTCTACTCCAATACTCCTTCATTATGGTAACATTTACTAAAGTTGATCAAGAATTAGAAACTACCTAACGTGAAGGCTTGATTTGGCACTCAAGTGTCAAAATTGAGTTTCCATGTCAAATTCTCAAGGATGCATGCCACCTTGTACCATTCAGAAGATGACATGTATCACTTATTTTATTTTACTTCATTTTTTAAATGACTTAATCTATGCCAAACTTGACCTTCATACAAGGTACTACACAAAACAGTGAAATTAGGTTGCTCCATACTAATTTCTTGACATTCAACACTATATATATAGGGATTACAGAAGAATGCAATAATGAAGGAACTATGTGTATTGTATGGGTTGGTGCACTATTCATGACTTGGATTTAGAGAATTGCATGTGCCTCCATGTGGACAAGCAGTAGCTCATGAGCTAACTTCTCTCAGTGAAGGCAACCTAACTTAATTGTTAATTTGTGAAGGCAACCCAATTTCACTATTTTCTGTACTGTAAGTAGAGACCTGCTAGAGATTAAGATTAATTTATCACCGATACTGCTCATAATTTGTTACTTATTATGTTGAAATATACATCCCTTCTGGCTATATACATACAACTATCTGAAATAAATTCCTTGAAGTGGGTCATTGAGACTCTGGCATTTTTAACTTACCTTTTATTGCAGAGGCATGATGTATATCTGCGGCCTGAAGCTCGTGAAGGATACTTGTAATGAAATTTTCAATCTGCAATCTGCAGTAAGGCAGTTTTTATTTAACTCTAAGCTTATGGATGAATGATGAACCATTCAGTCCCACTGCATAACTGAACTGCAGTGCCACTGATGGTAAAATATCTACACTGAATACGGGTATTAAGGGGACCCACAAATTAAAGAGACTTACCTCGCAATGAATGCATGCAAAATGTAATTAGTGAACATTTGTCCATGAACAATGACCAGTGAACATGTGTAAATATTTATATAGTGTGAAATGCCAATGAAATAGTTTGGGTCCCCTTAATACCCCTATTTAATGTAGCTTAGCAAAGGATTTTGGCAAGTACTGAAAATTGGCAGCCACTTGAAATTGAAACTCAAAGGGACCTCTTCTGCGGGAAATACCCAGCCAAGTTTCATAGATTTCTACGCAAGTGTTTTTAAAGGACCATAGAGCCCTTTGCGGCCATATAGTATGCTATGTATTTGGTGATATTTGATCAACAAGACATTGACCAATTGCTTTTTAGCACAGAGTGCACTAGTAATCATGATAGAATGTAAATAATCAGATATTACAATACATATATTAAACCGTAATTGAAGAATAATAAGGCTAAATACGAATTGTATGGAGCAATCCCTATGGTCTTTCTAGGGTTAATTTTTTTCTACCCAGAGTTTATTCCAAGATTAGCTTAAGAACAAACGATGGAAAGCCCAAGACTTCGCCTAGGAGACAAATTTTAGGAACCCCCATCCAACCCCAATAATTGAACCCTAATTTACACTAATTCCCCATATTTCTATGCAAGTTTGATAACACTTGGCTCCGCATCCCATTCTTTTTGGCTCTTGACAGGGTATGGACATTACGTGGCATCTCAAGAAACTCGCTTGTGGGTCATTTATGTAAAGTAGCATTGTTTTTGTTGTGTGACTTGTCGTCTTGACATTCTTTCTCCAAAGCTTTGTCTTTGGCTTCTATCGTTTGCTCTTTGTTCATTTCTTGGAATAAACTCTGGATTTAAAAAAAAGAATGAAAATTCAAAGGAATGAATACAGAAGAAATAATGTATACTCAAGGGCTTGAAGCTGATATGAAGCTGAAAGTAAATTGATAAGGTAGAGGCACCCATTCCCGTCCATGTATCCCATTCCATCATCATGTATCAAGAAATAAATTGTGCACCATTGGTACATGATGAAGAAATGAGGCACAGGGATGGGAATGGATGTGTCTAACTTAGGCCTGCAAGGAAAGAAAGAACCTAATTATACAAGTAGTACACATTTGGCTTCTTTTTTCTAATACTTGATTTTGGGTTGTTCAAAATGATTTCTTTGGTTTGGATGGAAATTTACAACATGGATGGAGCTTTTCAAATTGAGTTTTGACTTGGCTTTGAAAATTTGAAAAAAATCACTTCAAAATGACCATTTTATCGCAATAAAAAGGGGAGAGACTACAATCAAACATTAGAAGAAATTGAGCCCTCAATTGGGTTGCTTCCCTTTGTCATGATGTAGACACAATTTAGAGATAATATGGAACACCAATGACAAAAATCATTAATAGAATGAGGGGATTAGCGACATAAAATTAACCTTATAGACTCATTCATTGACTTTGAAGCTAACATGGTTGACTCTCTAACCACGTGGTGCACATGATGTAATGTGGAAACTAATGTGGTCCATTGTCAAACCCATGGTCCCTTAAGGTCCTCAACCCCTCATTTGGCTTGTTACTCTCTCTGCTCTTTGGTTCTTAGGTCCCGGCTCATCTCCGCCTTCAGCTCTCAATTCCCGGTCCTCGGCTTCCCCCTGCATGCAGGTGACTTTTCTCTGGTTCTTTGTTCAACCTCTGCGGTTTCTGTTCCTCTCCCCCCCGCCCTCGGGTGTTTTCCGCCTTCGGGTGTGTATTCCGCCTTCGGGTGTTTTTATTCATTAGTAAAAGCTCTACCTTCGAATAGGTTTCACCCTCATGGTCCCTTAAGGGTCCAACTTTCTTTCTAATGATTCTAAATATAGAATAACATGGAAATTGGTTTACATTGAAATGTTCTTCATTATAATGAACTCATATGGTAAAATTTCAGATTTTTTTCCATTATATTTTGTACTAATTGGTATGAGTTTTCTTTCACTTTCACTTCAAGAAACCATAGTACTTTCAAACCTTCGGAAAAAATCTAAAATTTTAATGACATATTGAAGACATTTGATTTCATCTTTAGAAAAAAATTTAACCCCTAAAATCCTTTGGATTTTGAGGCCCACAAAGACAAAAAATGTTTGCTTTTGTGTCAAGATTTTTCCATGAAAAAAAAATAAACAATGACAACTGTAACCTATAGATGTTAATTTCACCTTTATGTAGAACACATACAAAAAGTTTCAAACGCAAATTCCTTACCATTTATGAGATCTACAAACACAAAGTAGAAGGTAGCATTTTTTCCACTGTTTGCCCTTTGAGATATCTCAACTTCAAAAATTCAATAAGGATTGGAGGATGTTGAATTTATTCTTTTTATCTTTTAGCATGACGTAAATTCTAAGGGTGGAAACTAGCATACCAAAAATACTAACTTGAATCCACTTAATATGCACCTTGCATTACTATGGCTCCACTAAAAAGAATAAAATATCATTATATTCATTAAAATTTCAAAAAATGACTTGATCTACAATCCAAATGGTAGATTGTTGTATTGTAACAATGAAGTGAGAGAAACACAAAATTGATTTTTTTTTAAAACACAGGCTCAAAAGATAATTTTTCATGCCAATTTCTTCTAGGAAGGATCTCCTCAAGTACCAAAAAACTACCAAGTTGACAATTCCTCACAAGTCCTTCAGTAAATATCGAAATTGGAGAGTTGAGACCAAATTGGAGAGAAGGAGGGAGAGCATGAGTCCAAACAAAGGCTTAAAAGTATTTATTCATATAAAGAAAAAATGGAGTAGACTATGCGTAATAAAAGATAAAAAAGATTAATTTTCCCTTTGTTTAAAAATAAGTCCATTAGTGGGAAATTGTAGGAGTACCATTGAATTTATTTTGAGGCAGAGGGAATACATGGTTATTGAGTTGCAAGGCCATTGTTCAAGACATCTTTTGAGATTTAATTAACACTAAATAGTGAAATTCGGTTGCCTTAACAATTAGGTTGTCTTACTAAGAGAAGTTACCTCATGAGTCACTTGCTTGGCTAGATGGAGGCACATGCCATTCTCTAAACCTGAGCCATGAACCAGTGCACCAACTCATGCAGTACACATGATTCCTACATTACCACATCCTTTTACAATAACTACACATACTTATATTGTGTAGAATGTCGAGGAATTTGTGTGGGGCAACCTAATTTCACTATTTCATGTAGCTTTCCTTTGATTCCCATACGGAATTGTTTTTTCAAATACTGAGTCCAGCTTTTTTCTCTATTTTTTATTTTTACTTCAAATATAAATTTTATAAACTTTCTCACCAATTTTTTTTCAACCGTTTGTTTTCCCAATTCCACTGGCTGTCAGCCTCCCAAACATTGTGCAGCACTCTCCCTGTGAGCTCAGTTCAGTTCGTAAGCTCAATTCATGTTCAACACTCTAACCACCACTTGGACTCATGCTTTCTCTCCTTCTCCCACTTTTGACTTCTCACTGTCAACCAGCCAAGCCTTCACGGAAAAGATCAAACTGAAAACTAAGTTTGATACACAGACTGCTTGACATGTACAGTACTGTAGGTGCAACTGAAAATTATCCAAATAAGTATTTGAAGATGGTTTATCCTTCAACATTGAGGTGGACGTTTGGTAAGGTAGGAGGTCCATAAAGCACCCACTTAAGAACTGAAACTGAATTTCAGGGAGGTGAAAGTTCTTGAAATATTTTTCAGTAAATTTTCCTCCAAAGACAAATGAAATTGGCATCCAACCCAAGTTGTTTCATATTTTTTGGAGCTTTGTGGAATTAGTTATGAATTTTTGAAGTTCAAATTTTGATACTCAGAAGGCTCTAAAATTGCCCACCTCTTCAAATGTTCACTGCTTGTACATTGCAAAAAGCAACATATATAAGCAGTGAACATTGACTAGGTGGGCGATTTTAGAACCCGAGCGGTTTAAGAACCTCGTACCTTATCTGATGAATGGTAGATAATTTCATGTGTAGGAGAGAAGTTCAACTATTCATCCTCGGAATTTTGTTGTGGGAAGGGGACTTCCATTGAGTGCTTTTGCAATTTTTTAAGCCAAAGATTTATATGGTAATGAAAAGGGATGATTTCCAGGGTCACTTGTTTGTCCTTTAAGGATTAATCCATTAAAGATGCATGCTGAGGACAAAATTTGTCCAATGAATGATTATCTAGGAAATTGTAGAAATGAAGAATTTTGTGAAGAATACACCTATTCATCCAAGAAATCAGTTTGATAATTTTTGGCTAACTAACTAGGTGATTGAATTGCATCCTTCTAAGATCAATCAACAAAGATGTTGAGGCCAAAAAGTGGTCAATGGATGACTTCCAAGGTTTACTTACTCAAGAAAAGAAGCTAGAATGCACCTCATAGATCCTAAAGTTGAATCATTTTGGTTGACCATTTTATTGATAGGTCTCATCCTTTCCAAGTTAACCCCTAAAGGTTAGATACTATATTTTTACCAAAAACGCCACAAAATTGCCATTTCTAGTACAAGTACCAAATTTTAGAAACAAAACATTTTTGGACACAGATAACTACAAGATCTTGTAGTAAGCTAGTTTAATAAGATGTAGAAAAAATTTCAGAATTTTCTACCATGCAGATTGCAAGTTATTAGTGTTCGAATTGACAAAACTCCTTTTTTGGCCTTGCAAAAAATCGGGAAGCTACCCTTCACAAGGTCACATTTGTATAAAAAAAGGTTCAGAATGGTAGTTACTCTTTGATTCATTCTTCAAAGCAAGTTGGCTACATGTTTGAAAATTTTCATATCTTTTGGAATTGTGCAACATATAGAAAAAAAATGGTATGTAGATAGAATTAGAGAATGATTCAAAACACTAAATTGTTATGAATTTAATTATCAATACCTTAAATGAGGCTGTTTGTTTGTTTGTTTGTTTGTTTGTTTGTTTGTTTGTTTGTTTGTTTGTTTGTTTGTTTGTTTGTTTGTTTTGTTTTGTTTTGTTTTGTTTTGTTTTGTTTTGTAGCGTGGACAACTTCCTGACCGTGCATCCCCCGGCCGCGTGCTTAGTACCGTCGGAAAGCTCTCGCCGAGGAGGGGTGCACCGGCTTGGTTTCGTGGCATTTGGAGCGGTGGTGCAAAAGTTATTGAATTTCAAAGTATTTATTGATTAAAAAATTAGAAAATTACTTTTACTTTGATTTTGGTGGCGTTCTTGCTACTGGGAGTGGAACCGGGAGTAGAACTGGAAGTAGAATCGGAAGTAGAACCAGGAGTGGAACCGGGAGTAGATGAAAATTGGGCCAATAACACAGGGTCACACTAGTGGTATTGAAAAATGCCAATCCCAAAGGTTGTGATGTTGTAATAAAAAATCTATATCCTTTGCTTTTATTTTTTTCTAAAATTATTAAAAATTGAGTTAAATAAAGGATTCCAAAATTTATTTTAGAGGAGGGAATCCATAATTGCCCGCAAACTAGAACACCTCATAATTTCATCTCATAAATCAAAATGGAATGATTCAAAGCTTTCTACGGATTTATAAGTCTTGAATACCAATTTCAAATTTTTTATTTTTTGAAAAAGTGATTTTCAAATATTTCTGAGCTGCCCACCGACTGTTGAAAATGACATATCATCCAATAACTTTTTAACCATGTGGTCAAAAGTCTTGAAATTGTTGGGCCTTAAAGCTACTTCTTGGACACATATGTGTGAAAATTTCTTAATTTTTTGTTGGACCTTGTTGGCAATTGAAAAAAAATTCTACATCCTTTACAATGTACTTATAACACCTATAGAATAAACTATAAATTTAAAAGTACTTATTAATCATTGGCATAACAAAATTCTAGTCTCTCATATTCAAAATAGTAGATATTTTTGTCTTCTTTCTCTCCTTCTTAATAACATGCTTCCAAAGATGCTCAAAACAACAATATTCCATAAGATGACTTTTTTCCAAACAATTTCTTTTGAAATTTCAAGAATAATTTTCCAAAAATTGGAATCTATTTTGAAAATCATTTTCATGACAAACCCACCCCACAACTAGCATTAGGAAAAATTTTAGCCCTTGAAGAGGTTGCAAGTTTTGCACCCTTGCGGTGCAATTATGGAAAACAATAAAAATAAAAATTTATTTTATCTTTTTAAAAATTTGGATGCTAATGTGGAACTACTAATGCCACCTCAGACTTTTCCTATTGGAAAGAAGGTTGTCAAATCAATACAATTCTAAATGGTTTAGATCTACCCAAGGTGAACATTTAAAGATGCCCATTGGATAGGCCTTCTCCTATTTCAAAATGTGACTAATAAACTCATGTCCTAACGACATCAAATTTTTAACCTAATCCTTTTTTCTTCTTGGGTGTCACATTTGAACCATTTTCCAAACAAAGTTGGTTTTCCAGCCCCTCGAGCTTCCTATTCTACTCCAAATGAACCAGTCCTCATGGCACCAGCGCAAGCAACATTCATAAACTCACCTCCTGCCTTGGGTGAAAATGATTATAGATTTACAATGCATGTACAATGCCCTCTAGAAAGTAAGGTAACCCTTGTGACTATATTGCATGGTGATCTTTACACATTCTATAATATATATATTCACAGTTAAATGTTTCTATATGTTTAGAATTTTCTAACAATGCCAAAAAAAATGATCCATGATCTACTTATGATGTAGCATTGGCCATGGTTTCCCTTTTCATTTTCTTCTTTGTGCAAAAACTTCATAGAGGTTACTCCTTACTTTCTAGAGGGCATTGTATTGTACATACAGATGACAGTAATCCTCTTCATGATCAGTCACAGCCATTACCAACAAAATGAAGTTCCATAATCACACTTAATTTACCGCTTTACTTCTCCAGGCAAGCTTGGCATGACATCAAAATTATTATGTAAGTAAGCTTTCAACCTCAACTAAAACCAGCAGCAGGGGCACCATCATGGGCACTGGCCAAAGCATGCATGGCTCTGGTGCAGAAGCAGGAGAGATGTGTGTGCTCTAAGCAAGCTAAGCTAGTTTTTGAGAGAGAGAGAGAGAGAGTTTTTGAGAGAATTTTCTAAGCTAAGGAAGCTAAGCTACAGTAGGAAGCAAAACAAGCAAGGCTTGCTGCAGCCTGTCAGCAAGGATTGAGAGAGAGAGAGAGAGAGAGAGCTTCAAAGCCAGATGATCAGAAGGAGTCTGTGTCAGGAGGGTGGCCCGCTGCGGCAGCTGTCAGAGATGGCGAAAGCTTGAGCTGGACTGGGGCCGTCCGGAGATGAGAGCAGCAAGGTTTGGTACATTATGGCTTGTCACGTAGTACCCGCAGCTTGCCGGTGAAGAGGAAGGGAGCTTAGAGAATGCTATTGTAAGCTTAAGTTAGCTGCGGTACACTTGTACACGAATTGGGTGTGTGGTGGGAGGGCGGATGGCGTGTGATGTCCTTGGGCTCCTTTTCTGGAGTAGAGGGAACTCCTCCAGTGTCAGAAATGGAGGCCTGGGTTGGATGGGACTGCGTACTTCGGTGGCGTTAAACTCATCTTTGCTTGTAGACAAGAGATGAGGAAGTGCATGAAGCTAGCCATCTCCTTGAGGAAGATGAGAGCGTGGAGGGATAGAATTGCACTGTATGTTGTTTTCGTGTCTTTGTGTGGCTTGAAGCTCCGAGGAAGAGTAGGAATGGCGAAGAGGGAAGAAGAGGACACTTCTTGTGGCTGTTTCAAGAACGACAACGGCACGCGTTTCTTGCTATTCTCCCTTGCCAATGTAGTCATGGCTGTGTGAGCTTCTTCAGATTTGTGAAAGATAGGATGAGGCTGTGCGGTAGGATCGTTGTAGGCGCTTTGGAATGCCTGAGAGTCCTATGTTGGTATCAAAGCATCTATCTTTACCCTCGAGACCTTGTGATGCCGTGACTTGGACTGTAAGTAGACCGGGTTGTTTCAGAAAACAGCGTGTAGTTTTCGTTTGTATAGATCAGTCTTAGTTCAAGATTGCATACAGAGGGACTGTCAAATATTTAGGTCATTTGAGTTGAACATGCATACTTGCTCAAATCCTTCTTCTGGGTACACTCTTGGGCCATCGACACTTCTTCTTTAGTATTAGTTTTTAAGCTATGTGAAGATCCTGGATTCGATTGTCGTGGGGTTGGGAGAAGGATTCTTTAGTGACTTCTGCAGAATCGAAGGCTTTTGCTTCTGGATGCAGGAGCTCGGGTGAGTAGGTTGGGCCATGGCCAAAAACCTACTGTGTGAGGGAGTGTGCAACACTAACTAAAAAATGAGGGAGAGTGGGGATTGGGAAAACGATAGGAGAGTGGCAAAACTGGAGCAAATCCCCAGCTTACAATGAAAAGAAAGCTGCAAGGGAGAGCGGAAGAGTTTCCAGCAATGTCAAGAAATGTTAGCCACGAAGCCAGGATGCCCAACTTCGCTGCAAGAGTGTTGAGTACCCTAACATGGCTCCACGTTCTGACTACAGTCTATGCTCTGGACGGAAATCCTGAAGGTATGGCTTCTGTTTTCTCACTTCTTGGAGCATGTTTCGAGAATGAGGCTCTTCAGGGAGAAGTTTTAATAATGACGTGAAAAACATGAAAGTTATGATTTGCCACATTCTCTGTCTATTTAGAGACACGCTCTTTGAGGGATAGAATCAAAGTGCTACTGTTCAATTATCATGGCAACTACAGAGGGTCTGTCTTCTTTTTTCCATATTAAAGGAATGAGTTGCTGTTCTCCCAGAGGAATGAAGTTGAAGTCATGCAGAGGTCATGGTGTTAGTGTATCCTAAGAAGAGGATTTCTTCAGATTTCTTGAGCATTTTTACTTGCTTATTTGACGTCAAGTTTCAACCTATTTATGTTGGATAATAGGATGCTAACTTTGAGTAATGGGGTGCAGTAAGGTCTTTATCTGCTATAAAGGAAGCGTTCATCGACCCTGAAAATGTACTTGCATCATGGGATCCGAACTATTTGTCACCTTGCACGTTTGCCTTCGTGGAGTGCGATGCTAACCAATCGGTCACCGGCTTGTACGTGCTACTTTTCCCGGACTTAATATCCAGTTTTGGGAGCAAAAAATGTTGTTATCACATGCTCATCACTTTTTGCATTAAGTTCGAATTTCGAGCCTTTGATTAACCTACAGTTTAGATGTGGTCATAAGTTAACACATGCATATTGATAGTAGATATTGGGGTTAAAATTTTAACCCTGGTTTCTTGGGATTTTGGGATGGTTCAGGGCATTACCTTCGCATGGTTTAAATGGATCCCTATCTCATCTTATTGGGAGCCTTCCAAATCTTCAGCGTCTGTAAGTACCTTCAGCTTTCTTTGAGGATGAGCTTCGTTATCTGGATTGATATCTTTCTGAAGCGAACTACAGAATACTTGAATCATACTCGTGGTGGTTTTCACCAGCTTGCAAGTTAATGATCGCTTTGGCTTCCCTGCAGGATAATTACCAACAATTCGCTAACCGGCCGACTACCCGTGGAGATCGGGAAGCTATCAAAGCTGGCGGTTTTGGACTTGTCCAGGAATGCCTTCTATGGTGCGATTCCCCGCGCCATTGTCAACCTGACAAGCTTAGTAAATCTGTAAGAAACTGTTTCATACGCCAAGGGAGTTTCAAGGGAGCTTGTCACTTTCTCACTTTTGTTAAAATGGTGATGGTCAAAAAAAAAATATGAACAAACTTTGCATTGTAGTAAAACGGATTTTGACAAGACGTTTTTGTATTGCTTGTGTGTTTCTCTACAGAAATTTGGGAGGGAATCACTTCAATGGAAGTTTTCCAGTATTTGTCAACAATATGTCTTCTTTACAATCACTGTAAGCCGTCTGTTTGTTTGCACCAATCCTACAAAGATTGCTATTTAACTCGTGACTACGGTGACGTGAACACTTGTTCAGGATATTTAGGGCAGTTACTTGCAGCATGCTGACTCCATGTACACTCTAGAATGACCCTTGTTTTTAAATTCATGTCAGGGATATTTCAAACAACGACTTGTCGGGTTTCGTTCCCAACTCGACACTGAAAACGCTGATGTAAGAATGCCGTACCTCTGTTGCTGAGAAACCAAGATATGTCATAGAGAACTTAAAACTAGCTTATCCTTGAGCAATAGGTAGTACTCCTAGATTGTGATCAGGATGTAGATACAGAACCTACATCGAAAGAGGAAACACTTGCAATGCTCTCTTTTTGACGTAAGGATTTAATCTTCACACTAGATCAAGAAATTGTGGCGGAAATGGATTAAAATTTCCATTTCAAGATACACCACAAAACAAGCGTACAGCTGGATAATCACTAACGTCATTTCTTCACTTGGGGTGTCTACTTGCAATGCAGAGCGGACGGAAATTTAAACTTGTGTGGATGGGCTATAAGGAAGGAGTGTCCCGGTGACCCTCCACTTCCCAATCCTGCAAACATAAATATTGTCGACAGTGAGTTTCTAACCTAACTTTTCCATGTTCCTCTGGAAAGCCAAGTAAATCCTTGTTTACAAACTGAATCTTTGTTTGCTTCATGAGTTCCATCATATTGAAAGAGTTATAACTATACTGAAGAAGACACTGGAGTCTTAGTTTGTAAGACTTGTTATACTGTTGCACATTATTAGCTTGCCATTTCTTTGGTGAATAGGTGAGTTTTAGATGTGGGATGTTCATTAACAAGTACTCCGTAGAAGGTAAATGGGTTAAGCAAGAGGAGAGGCGGTGTTTGTGTTAATGTATTGAACTACGTGAATTGACTGCAGCTGACCGAAGCAAAAGATCAAACTCATCGGCTGTAGCATGTGGTTTATCTCTGGGAGCAGCAGTGTTAGTTGGGGCCTTTGTCTTGGGCTTCCTATGGTGGCGTCGCCGGAATGCCAGACAAGTCTTCTTCGATGTTTATGGTAGTACTTGCAGCACTTCATTTTTCACTCTTTTTGTATTACAATCACCATGCACTGAAGGATCAGATTTCTGCCATATATCAAGCTGCCCAAATCTTAACGCACATTGCCTTTTCTTAAAACTGATCATGTGAGTTACAGAATAATGTGATGATTTTTGTAGCAAGTGGCTTGAATTATATGTTCGGTTTACTACTCAATTCACCATGTTTCTGAAGTCAAATATGGTGAACTACTTGCTCCAGAGCAACAAGACCCCGATGTGCTACTAGGACAGCTCAAGAAATTCTCATTCCGGGAACTCCAGATTGCTACTGACAATTTCAACGTCAAGTACATTCTTGGCAAAGGGGGTTTCGGGAACGTCTACAAGGGCCATCTGTCGGACGGGACTATTGTGGCTGTTAAGCGGTTGAAGGGCGAAGGCAGTCCTGGAGCTGAAATGCAGTTTCAGACTGAAGTGGAAATGATCTCGCTGGCTGTGCACAGAAACCTCTTGCGCTTGAGAGGATTTTGCATGACTCCAACAGAGCGCCTTCTTGTTTACCCTTACATGCCCAATGGTAGTGTGGCATCTCGTCTTCGAGGTAAGTGAACCCCTGAAGGACCAAGACGCCCAAATTGAGCCTCTTAATTTTATTTTACCAGTTTTGAGTAGGTCTTATGCGGAATATCTTTTATTCCATGTTATCTGCTCTCGACTATCCA
Organism: Neckera pumila; assembly: GCA_963969595.1. Classification (NCBI taxonomy): domain Eukaryota; kingdom Viridiplantae; phylum Streptophyta; class Bryopsida; order Hypnales; family Neckeraceae; genus Neckera; species Neckera pumila. The sequence continues at coordinate 13,185,960 of OZ018411.1, read as the reverse complement.
TTCAATGTTCTTCATTGATTCTGGTGGAGAAATAATTATCCCCATCTGGTTTATCGGATTTTCACACTATGATCGATCAAATTTTGAGACCATGAAAACAAGGGGTTAAGCTCGTGTTAAGAAAACTAAAAATGATGGCAATTGTGATTATCTGGCCTTGAAGATTCGTTAAATTTTGTGATTGACAGATTCAGTGGCTGGGAAGCCAGCATTAGATTGGCCAACGCGCAAGTGCATTGCGCTCGGTGCTGCTCGAGGCCTACTCTACTTGCACGTGCACTGCGATCCCAAAATCATCCACCGGGATGTGAAGGCAGCCAACATATTGCTGGATGAAGATTTTGAAGCAGTAGTTGGAGACTTTGGGCTGGCCAAGCTGTTGGACCACCGAGACTCGCATGTAACGACGGCAGTGCGCGGCACCGTTGGGCACATTGCACCTGAGTATCTCTCTACTGGCCAATCCTCTGAAAAGACTGATGTCTTTGGATATGGCGTGCTCTTACTGGAGCTCATTACTGGGCAGAGGGCGTTTGAGTTCGGCCGGCTGTCGAGTCAGAATGACATGATGCTCCTTGACTGGGTAAGGTTCATGCTTCCATTCTTAGGATGCAGTCACACGTTTGGAATGTCTTAACCTTTCAGAGGGAAAAAATAACCAGACTAAGATCCAAGGGTCAAAACACTCACCCTCCAATCTCAATCCTCCATTGGGGCGGTTTATTTTATCCCTCTCAAGGTTGAGATGACCACGTTGGTGTGCATGTCACAGCCAGAGTAGCGAAGTTGTGTTTAAGGATCTGACGAAGCTCGTATTACAGGTTAAGAAACTTCAAGCCGAGAAGCGTCTGGAATTGTTGGTGGACGCAGAACTCAAGTCAGAGTACAATTCTCTGGAGCTGGAAGAGATGGTGCAGGTAACATAACCTTTACTTCTCTCTAATAAGCCTCCTGTCCCTCTAATAATCAAGCCATGTGTATGAAATCAATCCTCCGAGCACAGAATTGCAAACCCTCGCCTTGGGGAGCTGTTCGATGGATATCACATTAGCAACTGAACTGAAGATGCCATTGATGATTACACGGTATCCCTCGCTGAACCCCTAAAGAACCAAGAAGCTCAGATCGGGATTTGTGATTTTTTGCAGTCTTAAGCACTTCACTTGAGGACTATCTTGTTGCTAGCTAGTTTTATTACTTTTTAACTAACACGCAATGATCTTCACTGATTCTGGTGATATAAAATTCTGGTGACCCCATCTGAATCATCTCTTCCTTAGTGTGATCCATTAGAAATGATCATATTAGAACCATGGAGCCTTAGATCCATCTTTTGACATTCGTCATGTCTTTGCTGAGTTTTGTCATCTGTCTCGATGACAATAATGCTTGAACCAAAGCTTAGTCGCGCTAGTGGATTCAAGTGAAGTGATCTAGCTGTGCCTACCATTTGATGCACCAGGTGGCATTGCTGTGCACCCAAGTCCTCCCCGCGGAACGCCCCAAAATGCTGGATGTGGTGCGAATGCTGGAGGGCGATGGCCTGGCTGAGCGGTGGGAGCAATGGCGAGAAGTGGAAAGCCGAAGAAGCAGAGAGGCGCTGCTCCCACGTAGGTATTGTGAATTAGTGGAAGATTCTTCATGGGACATTGAAGCTATTCAATTGTCAGGACCCAGATAACATGTAACCTTAGATTGTTTTTGTGAGGTACACCCTAGATTATTTCGATCATTTGGAGATCACAGAATTGTCCAGAAGGCTCTGCAGGTAAAATCTTATGATGTACGAAGCACCCTACTGTTACTGTCACTTGTTCAGGACAGTGTTTTGAATGTTCTGAGAGGTTTCTTTCGAATTCTCAGCGATTTCAAATTTCTGTAGCTCTAGCGTGTACAAAAAATACTGTCATGTTGAAAACAGGCAGAGTTGAAACGTTTCATGGTTAAAAAGGACTTTTTATCCCTGACCATTTATATGTGTGTTGGCTTCTTATACCTCAGTGTTGTCTCTCTGAATGTTCTCTCTCTGAATGTTGCCTAGACTCTGAATGTTGTCTCATTCTCCATGGCTATACATGAAGAATTTCAGAGGTTAACTCCTAAACGTCTCAATCCTTTTCTGATTTTTGGGACATTTTTGCTTATATCTTTGTACAAGAAACATCATTTATCAGAATTTCATGAATTTGGTCATTAAGGAAGGTTGTCTTTTTTAGATTCAAGTATTACATCGGATGAATGAGAAGTTAGTTGCACAGAACAGTGCCTCAAAGCCCTTTGTTCATTGTCCAAAATATGGATGTCGGTGTGCTTCGGGTTAAGTTCCTTGAAAGACGGGCTAGTCACTAGGGAAATCATCCTTTTGGATAGAGTGTGAGTCATCTACTTAAAAATAAAAAAAATAAAAAAACACACTCAATGGAGGTCAAACTATTGTGCAAGACCTCCCCTTTTCACACAAAATTTCAAGGATGAATATATGCACTTCTTACCTAGAAGGGGTTTTGTGTTATCTAGCTTACCACTCTAGTCTGCAACGTCCTTATAGGATTAAACTCATGTGTGTCTACAACCTTTAGGCACATTGTCTATGCTTATGATTGGAACTTAAAATTGTAGTCCATGAACCCATATTGAGAGTTTCATACTTTGTTTTGTTCAATCTTCCTCATTTGTTCGCAAAATGGATTAGGAAAGTCTTCAATACCTTAGATAGGCTTTGAAATTGAGTGTAAATTTGAATGTGTGAAGTTGTAACTAATCTAATGGAGAATAAGGTAAATGTACCCATAGTCGATCATGACCCATAACCAACCTATAGAGGGCACTATTTCCAACCACGGCTAAAAAGCTTGGAATGTGTTTTTTAAAGGTTGGGACTAATAAGGTTATGACACGTCCCAAAGTAGTGAGGAAGAAAAATAAGAAATAGTGAACAAAAAAGCATCTTTTTAGATGATCGGAATTGGATGACTCTAGAGATTGGCTACTAGTCCTGACAACTTTTTGACTCCCAAAATTCATAGTAATTTCAATTTTGGGAATAAAAATACAAAAATTTGGGAATCCCCATATTTCTTATCTTTCTATATGGTTTCTTGTGCCTTAAATTGCTCAATATCTGTTGGAAAATCCCTTAAGTTATTGGGTATGGGTACATTCACCTTTATTTTTTATTCACATAGCTTTCAAAGTTGAATGAACTCACGATCACCTTTCAACCTCTATATGTTACCTATCTTTGATTCTAGACTGTCTTTCCAATGTTTGAATTGATTAAGAAACAATTGTAAAATGGTAGGATGTCATCCATTGATTATTAATTAGTATGTGTGAAGTGAACAATCCCCCTTCACATTGGAGGTCAAAGAAGAAAACAATGGCTTTGAAGTCCGATCCGAGTGACGAACGGATTCTGCGTGCGTGGTGTGTTTCCGTAGTTTCCGTAGTTTCCGTAGCACCCTCGTCAGTTTCCGCAGCCGATTCTGGGCTGAGTTTCCAGTTTCTGGACCCCAGGCAGGAATTTCAAAAAGCTGAACCATGCGATGATCTCCATACCTGCACGAGAGGATTCTTCACACGAGTTTCCAAGACCTCTGTAATCTCTTGAGAATAGTAGCCTCATGTCGAGCTAGTGTTCAAGCCTTGTCGTTCGTTTCGATCTGCACAGGATTGCATTCTGAACCTCTGCACACTTCCAAATACGGTAAACTTCTGGAGCACACGCTGGTCACCGACATTCCTTCAACCGAACTTTACTGGGAAACCCACCTTAACTGAGATCCACGACAGTACTGGAGTGTATTTCAGGATTTGCTTGTTCGGCACTTTGCCAAGTTAGGCAGGCAGGCTTGACACCTACTGTAGAGGCCAGTAGAGGCCAGGCCAATTTGTTGGGTAAGAAGACTAAAATCCTCACTTGTGTGATTGGACAAAAGGTTGAAATTTGTGCAATCGGCCTTTAGGTGGAAAGCGTCCCTTACTTAACCCCTAAATGACAGACCCATGACCATTCATTTCAAACCTCATTTTCCATCACTCAATTTGCTACCATTTTGCAATTAGATATGTATGAAAAACTTTATATTTATTTTTCAGAGATGAAAGTACATGTCTTCTTTATTCATGGAAAAATTTAGATTTTTTTGTGGAAAATTAATTTTTTTTAAGAATTATTGAAGAAAAAGTGAAGAAAAATCATATTAAACAGAAAAAAATTTCAAAAAAAATTTGGAAATTTAACCATAACTGTATATCACAATGACAAACATTATGGTGTAAACTCAATTTCCGTGTCATTCTATAATTAGAAAATAATAGACATTGAAAATACATCCAATGTTCAAATGGCAATAAAATATGCAATATTAGGAAATTTTTCAAAATTCAAATTGGAGTAGAAACTAGAATAGATGGCCTTGATTTTGTTAGTTTGGCTCAAACTCAAAAAATATCATTTTTGTGGAGAAATTTTAGATTTAAAGCAAGGAGCAACAACTTCCCCAAATACTCTAAAATAGCATATTTTGTGATCCGTTTTTTTTAATAGCTTCTCATTTCCGTGAAGACAAAAATTGGAAAGAGTACAAATTCAATTGGATATTCTTCATAATCCAATGTGAAAGGTCAGCAAGGAGAAGGAGGATGAAAAAATGCTTCTAATCTTTATATAGACCACAAAGCAGTCATCCAAACGCCACGAAATGGCGTTGCATCGCTTTTGAGTTAATCTTCAAACGTTGGGTGGCCAAAAGATGGTCTTTGGTGGATGACATTTGGCATCTCTATGAGATGCACTATAAAAAACCCATGTTTTTTAGGATGTTTTCACTATTTTTTGGAACGCATTTTTGTGGACATTACAATTTTTTGACATAAAAATTGTAATGTCCACAAAAATGTGTTCCAAACAATAGTGAAAACATCCTAAAAAACATGGATTTCTTATAGTGACAGAAAAAACCGGTATTTCTTCTAATTCTTTAGGAAACTTGGTTGAAAAGTTTTTGTAAGAAGTTAGTGTTGGAGATCCTCACTGTCTTTGTTGTATTGTTGACTATTCCACCTAGGAAAATGCTCGGATCACCATATAGTGTATTTTGGCAACTTCAAGCTTGTTGCTCTTGATGTGAATTTGAGCCATAAAAATGATCTTCACTTTGTATTTGTATGCATTTAATGAAACAAACCTATCAAAGTGTAGTTTCTATTCCAATTGAGAAATTCCAAAAATTGAATGCTTCATAGCAATTTGAATTATAGGTCGGTAACCATGGTCTATTGATTTTCTAATTATAGAAAGATAAAGAAATTATTTGACTTCATGCCATACTCCATGGTGTTATATATACCTTTGAATAAAATTTAAGATTTTTTGAGCTAATTTTGGAATAGAGTTGAATTTTTCTTTTCTTTCCTTTTAGAATAATCTTTATCATTTCAAATTTTCACAAAATATTTTGGATTTTTTTTAGTTATGGGTGGCATGTGATTTCTTCTTTGAAAAATTTAAGAAATGAATTAAAAATAAATAGCCACAATATGGAAACATATGTGTAAGGATATTGCATTTCATTTCTATAGTCATTGGCCCGTCCTTTGAGAATTAATCCTAGAAAGACAAGGCTTAGCACCAAGGTAGTCGACCAAAAATTACTAGAGTTTTGGATGAATATGCACATTGATCATTCTCCATTTTTCCAAAAGGTCATTCATCAACCTTTATAGATTACCTAGGGTTTCTAGATTTCACCTCTAAAAGCATGTAATTTCCATGTCCCTAAATTTTTACAAGGTCATGATCATCTACTTGCTACTTTAAGTTTTCCAGCACATCATTTCTATTGAGGATCTTCTAAAAAATTGGAAGTCTACCAAGAATTATAGCAAGGTCTTCCAACTTCACAGATATTATTCTTTATTCTTTAAACAAAAATAGAAAATCAACAATTTTTTTATAGCTTCTTTTTTGAAAAATTCATGAGAGTCTTGTGAATGCTTCTATTTTATTTATTCTTGTAGGGTGAGCATATAGAAATGATCCACCCTATTTTTCTTATGACTGTGAAGAAAAAAAATACATAGAAATTGACGGGGAAGTATTTTCATGTGGTTGTACTTTATAACATATATTGAAGAGACATTTTTATATTTTTAATTATCATCTCAAAAATTCCATTATAAAACCATTGAATAGTTAATAGAATTTGATCATACAAATTTTTTTATTTTTTATCAAAAATAAATGGGAGATGTAGGCATTGTTGTTACCTTTTCAATTGTAAAACCTATGGGATATTCTAGAAGTGCTTCTAAATTGCATTTTTATATATTCAAAAGGATACCAAAGTAATGCAATTGAATATTTGCATACAACACATTAGCATATAGAGAGTGAACATTTCGAGAGATGGAATGTAGTGATTTTGAATTAATTGACATGCATTGACCAAAGTCAAAGCAACATATTACAAATTAGAATGATACTTTTGGTTAGTTAATCATCATAGTGATGTAAATAAGTAAATTTTGCTACAAATAGGATTGTAAAGGGCAATATTAGAACTCTTCCTATTTATACAATTAATGGGAAGTTATATATTTTTGCTTTGCTTTAGTTGCCAATACTCACATCTATTCCTTGATATTGAATTCACAAAATATGTTTGCTTGCTTTAAAAAATCCAGTGAACCTACATACAAATGATCAATGTGACAATAATAAAAAGTCTACTTTAGTTTTTGTAGAATTGTAAGCCTAAAAATTAAATAATCCCTAAAGGACCAAACACCGTTTTTTGGCAACATAGCGATTTTGGGCAGCTCACTATAAACGGAGTTTTTATTTTTTTTCTTTGAAAATTTCACAAAACATGTGTCCAACAAGTAGCTTTAAAGACCAACAATTTTCATAACTTTTGACTATACGGTTAAAAAGTTATTGCATGATATGTGATTTTCATTGATTGGCGGGCAACCCGGGTAGCTCAAAAAACTTCTTTAAAAATGACTTTGAAAAAAAAAAAAAATCTGAAATTGGTTCTTTTAGATTTATATAGAAGTGTGAAGCTTTGAATCATTCAATTTGGATCTATGAGTCAAAAGTTATGAGGATTTTAAGTTTGTGGATAGGTATGGTTTTGAAAGACTCCATACCTATCCACAAACTTAAAATCCTCATAACTTTTGACTCATAGATCCAAATTGAATGATTCAAAGCTTCACACTTCTATATAAATCTAAAAGAACCAATTTCAGATTTTTATTTTTTTTCAAAGTCATTTTTAAAGAAGTTTTTTGAGCTACCCAAGTTGCCCGCCAACCAATGAAAATCACATATCATGCAATAACTTTTTAACCGTATAGTCAAAAGTTATGAAAATTGTTGGTCTTTAAAGCTACTCTTTGGGCACATGTTTTGTGAAATTTTCAAAGAAAAAAATAAAAACTCCGTTTGTAGTGAGTTGCCCAAAATTGTTGTATTGCCAAAAAACAATGTTTGGTCCTTTAGGGGTTAAACCCATTTAATTCTTATGGGTGGCCTAACTTATAACTTTTCATTACAAAAAAAGTCATCCTTCAAGAGGTTTGCTTTCCTTTACAAAGGCAAAGGGGCTGTGAGTTCCCTCCAATGGAAATCACAACCCCTTTGGCAACTATTCATGAATAGTGGCAACAATCAAAATAATAAAAAATATGAAAATAGTGGAATTTTAAAAAAGAATATTAAAAGTATTGTAAAACATAAAAAATAATTAAAAAAACAATTAAATAATATTCAAGCTGACAAGGATAATTTCGGCTACATCAGATTTGGAATTTTGGAATTTTTCTATTTATTTCAATAATAGTATTATTATTCAATTTTTTAAATATTTTTTCAATTGTGTTATTGAAATATCCCGACCAAATCAGGCCTTGCAGTTTGCTGCCTCTCCCTCCAAAAATAAAAAATAAAAAAATCCCATTTATTTGGCCAATGGTCCCTGCTATCCGGGAACTCATAGACCTCCCAAGGACTCATTTTTCTTGTTATGTGTTTACATCTTGCCTGTACGTTACAAAGATGGTTTGAATGAGTCTAGAGGTCATTTAGTTATTGAAAAGATTGTTGTATCAATCTTCCATTCTTTCACATCTTCTCTAGGGGAAGCAACCCATTCCTGATCAACACCCCATACTCACACATTAGGCTATTTTCTTTCTATGAAGGAGGAGATGAAGAGTGATTAGTTATAGCACGATTTTCGAGGCAATTGTAGCACATTCTTGTTGGCTACAACACTTTCAATATTGCAACCAACCTTTGTTCAATTTTGCAACAAGTCCTTAGTCAGAAATCGCAAGACCCATATCACCAATATGGGATGGACACAATCTCTAATTGATTATTTCATAATAATTTCATTTTGAGATTAAAAAATCTGAAAATTTTGAAAACTATCTAAACTCTATTTCTACACACGGGAAAAAAATTCCCCCAAAGAAACTCTTTAAGTGGTTAGAAATGGGTTGCTTCCCTTAAGTTAAAACAAAACCATACCTTTCAAGTCACATCTTACCTACAACGGCTATCAAGCCGGCCATATCTTTTTGTTCACATCTTCTGCAAGATAGGACAAGTCCATACCTATTCACACTTTATGTACAACATCCAAGCAACAAGCTATATCTTTCTATTCACACTTAACTCTTGAGGAGATGGTCGTATCAATCTTCTATTCTTTCACATCTTCTCTAAATTAAAACAATACCATACCTTTCTGGTTACATCTTACGTATGTAGAACAACAATCAGGCCATATCTTTTTGGTTATATCTTACGTGCATAGAACAGCAATCAAGCCATATCTTTCTATTCAAATCTTCTTCACAATAGGACAACCTTATACCTCTATTCACATTTATTGTACAACATCCAACAAGTCATATCTTTATGTTTACATATTGTATAAGTTTAACACCTAAAGTTTCATGACTATGTTCTCACCAAAAACGCTCCAAAACTGCCATTTCTAATACAACTACCAAATTTTTGGAAAAAAACAATTTTTGACACATGTAACCGTAGGATCTTGTAGTATGATATTTTGAAAACATGTCGTAAAAATTTCAGAAAATTCCGCCGTGTGGATCATAAGATATAAGCATTCAAAGTCTTGAAAACCATTTTTTCAATCCTGCAAAAAACCGGGCAGCTGCACTTTGCAAGCTCACTTTTCAATGAAAAAATGCCTATAAAGGTGGTGCTTCTTTGAATTCAGTTTCCTAAACAAGTTGGCTATATGCTTGAAAAATTTCACATCATTTGGAATTGTACAACATATAGGAAAAAAATAGTAAGTAGAAAGAAGTAGAAAATGATTCAAAATACTAAATTGTTAAAATTTTAATCATGGAATTTAAAAATACCAATCCCAATGGTTGTAATGTTGTAATAATCAATCTACATCCTAGAATTTTTTTTTTTCCAAAAATATTGAAAATTGAGTTAAATAAACGACTTTAAAGTTTTTTTTAGAGTAGACAATCCATAACTACCCGCAAACCAAAAACCCTCATAACTTTTGACTCATTGAGTGAAATGGAATGACTCAAAGCTTTTTGAGTATATATAAATGTAGAGAACCAATTTCAAAAAAAAAATTCCGGAAAAAATGATTTTTTCTGATCTGCCCAAACTGCCCAGTTACGAAAAAAAGCAACATATTAGGTCACAACTTTTGACTCGTATTTCGAAATGTCATGAAACTTGGTATACATGGAGATATTCCTCGCCCCCACCTTCTATTAAAATTTCAGCCTCAAATATGGATATCTCTAGTCACAGGTACCTGCCCAAAATTTCTATACGGCCAAAAAACGCATGTTAGTCCTTTAGGGGTTAAAGCAAGCTATTAAAATGAATATATCACTGAATAATAGCTCAACTCAAGAACATAGTTCACGTGAAAGAGTGAAAGAGACTTTGGACCAAACAATCATAGATTCTAACTTTATAAATACATATACAATAATATATAATGAAGGCAATTGATTAATTACAAAAATTAAAAAATCTTAAAATAGGAATCCCACTATATTATATTTATCTTTGAAAACATTTACTAATATTTGAAGAAAAAGATTTTGGGGCATTTTGATGCTTGAGGTAAGTGTTTGGGACACTTTCCTTAATTGCAGTAGATGTATTTGTTGCCAAAAAAATTGTAAGAAAATTGATGGACAATACTACTACTTATTTTTTTAAATACTTAAAGTAGTCAAAATGAGTTTTAGTTTTATAATTTCAAACTAATCAATGCAAATAAGGTCCTATTTTTTTATTTTTTTACCTTTTCATTTTTATATATCAATAATAAATAAGTTGCATTGCCTTATTGACATCACAAACAGAGTCCATTTGTACAAACATGTAATCAAATGATGAAAAATGAAACCTTAGAAGAAGCCACAATTGTTTTTTCAAGAAGATGTTTATAAGTCCATATTAATTTCCTTTAGAAATGTAGTGATTTGAAGTGGAGCAAAAGTTGAAAAATTAGTGAAATTGTCACTTTCTATCAGCATAATCACTACATCATAGATTGAAAATTTCTAATGCCAGAATTTTTTTTGAATTCAATAGTTTTAGATTTATGAAATTAATTAAGAATAAAGAACCCAAAAAATTTAAAGGAAACTTGGGAACTTTGTCTCTCTCACCTAATGAAGCATTTGGAAACACAATTGAGAGTCTAGACAATGTAGTCTATGGTCACAATACAATGGATATAAATTCCCCGTTCCACAACTTTTCTTTCACTAAGAGACAGATTCTCCTTTCTCTCATGTGCTCTTGTTTTTCTAATTTCAATTTTAGTTGAACTTTGCAATTTCCAAATGATTTTTTGTCCATCCAAAGTAATGTTTGAATCTTAAAAAGTTAACCTTCCTCTATGAGGATTTTGATGAAATTGAGGTAAATAGCAAAATTATAGAAAGATATAGCATAAGTGTGCAAAATTTCAAAAAAAAATGGAGGAATTAAAAGATGTGAATTTTTTATGAATAACATGTATACCAACGTAATTCTAATTCAGTCTTTGTAATCCAAGGGATACAATTCTAAACACAAGTGTACACAAGTGTATGAGGCCATGATGATTGAAATTTGGGTGGTTCATTTTGTTGATATGATATATATGAAAATATCATATAATTAGTTTTTAGCTCTCTACTAAGAAAGATGCCCCTAGCTCATTGTTGAATAAATTTATGGTCACTGTATTAGAATGAAATAAAGCATATTATAAATAAAATGAATATATAAAGCTATAGAATGAAAAAAATTAAATGTATAAGTTATATTAGGTTTTGTTTTGTATCCTTTGACGATACTTCATAAAAATGAAAAAAAAAAAAACTAAAAAACTAGAGTAGATTATTATACATGAAGGTTTGATTCAGTACTTAGGTGCCAAAATTTAAACTTCCATATTAGATACTCAGGGTTCACGTCACCTCACACCATTCACAAGATGACATGTGACACTTTTTTACAAAAACAACTTAATTTACGCCAAATCTGACCTTCACTTAGGGTAGTCTACCTTAACAACATTAATTGATTTACAATTCCTATATGAATATGCCATGGAACTTTTTGAACAAAAGATACAAAATTACAAACCAATTCAGTGTTGTTAGCTACTGAGAAACGGTTACAATAAATACCAGAGAAATGATATTTTGGAAATCATTGGGGGCACACACGTCAAGTCGTCCGTCAATCAATGATGTCCAGACACGTGCAACAAATAAATGCTAAGAAGCCACGACTCCACCCAGCCACATAAACTTTGCAGGACGCTAAGGTAGAGCCACCCAGGGTTTTTTATTTTGTTTTTGGTAAATGGTTATGTGGCCTTTCTCTCAAGAAGGTTTTGAGTTTGGGGCTCCTTCATTTTTGGGTTTGAATTAAAAGAGGCCAATTTAGAGTATGCAATTTTGAATATGTAATTTTTGTATGCAAATTTTGTATATGTTGGCTCTGTTAGATGGATGAAATGAGGTTTAGGAAGCATTGTGGCAATAGTGTGCACGGCCATCATTACATCTGGCATTTTTTAACACACTTACCCCCTTTTTTTTTCCTATAGGCTTGAAGTGGCACAATTTTTTTTGAGGAAATTGGGCATTAAATTGCCTAAAAAAAAACCCCTAGAGCCACCCATAACTGACCGAATAAGAATTCCAACAAGATTTGGAGTAGTGAATGCAAAACAAATATTTCTTAGAGGTAAGTTTACATTGATAGAAATGACAAGGATTGCAAAAAAACTGATAATTTTATGGCTTGAAACGAAAATATTATGAATTTTGGGAGGCAAAAAGTGCTCCAGATCCATGGTCAATGTCTAGACTCTTCCAATTCTGATCACAAGAACTTTTTTCCTAATCATTCTTTCCTACTTTCTTTCCCACAACTTGGGACATGTTTCACGTATTTATTAGTTCCAACTTTGAGAAGGAAAAAAACAAACATTTTAAGTCTAGTAAAAAATACATGCACCTATAAGTCAGGAATGGTCATTAGTCAGGAATGGGTGACTCTACCTTAAAGCAATTCTATAAAGTGGCCCCTGCATGATGAATTTGATCATGAGGAAAACACAAGGATTTTTTTATTTGCCACACATGATAAAATTTGAAAATTTTGAATTCATATTTGCAATTAGAGGCCCCAAATTGAGGTAGCTAACCCATTTCCAACCACTTAAGCAATTATGCATATCTAGAGTGCAGGTTTCTTAAGTGGGGCAATTTTTCCATGTATAGAAATAGAATTTGGAAGGATTCTATAATTTTTCATAATTTATTTCTCAAAACATAATTATTATGAATTTTTTAGTTGAAGATTTTGTTTGACCTATATTGGTCATATAGGTCTTCTATTTCCAACCACAAACTGGTTGCAAAATTGACCAAGGATTGGTTGCAATATTGATAGTCTTGTAGCCAATCATAATGTGCAACAATTGCACTGGAACTGCGCCATAATTGATCACTATTAATCTCTATTTGGGCGAAAAGAAAGCAATCTATATAACCAAAACAGTGGGGCTTGATCAGAATTGGATCGACTACTATAGCAAAGGGAGGTGAAGAACATAGAATTAACAAAATAGTTGGGTGTCCTTTTACAATTATCCCACATGAAACAAAATCCACCGTGCAGGATCTACTTCGTGGGATAGATTTAGCATCTTGCTGTAACTTTTAGTTCACATTGAGGACGTTAAAGTGATCATACAAAGTGGGCCATGGAGGGTGAATTCATCCTCGAAGAAAATAATGGAATTTTTAATTTGCCACGGGCATGATAAAATTAGGAAATTTTGAATTCATATCTGGAATCACATGCCACTAATTGTATGAGAGAGGTATAGAACACAGAATTGACCAAGCCCAATGTAGGAGGCAAGTTTTTCACAATTACTTTGCAAAACACATAATTCACCCTGCATACTCCACTTTATATGACCACTTTAATGTCCTGCCTTCCAAATGTGGTGAATTTACATACGTGTTTTTCAAGTGGAGAATTTTGTGTCGAAAGGCCAAATTCATTCATTTTTCTTACCCAAAAATTCATTTTCTACTTCTCAATTGCACTTAATTTAGAATAAAATTTATTGCCAAATGGACAACAAATCCATACCTTAAGTTAAAATATTTGTTTATTTTGTTTTGTTTTGTTTGTTATAGTAAAATCTCTTGGATTGTGCATCCTCTACACGAAATAGTGAAATTAGGTTGTCCCACACTAATTTCTTGACAGTCCACACTACATAAATATTCATTTCTTTTGTACAATGAAGCAATCAACTCAGAGCCATGTGTATATCTTAGATTTGTGCACCAGTTCAAGATTAAGTTCATAGAGTGGCATGCACTTCCATGTGGAACAAGCATTGATCCATGAGGTAGTTTATCTCAGGTAAGGCAACCTAGTTGACAATGCAACCTAATTTCACTATTTTGTGTAGTTACATTCTTGGTACCGTTGGAAAGCCCTTTGCGAAGAGGGATGCACAAGCTTTGTTTCATACCGTTTGCATTGTAAAAGATATCGAATTTCAAAGATTTTATGAATTAATTAAAAAAATTATTTCATTAAACTTTGGTTTCATTAAACTGTGGCAACGGCACAGGGCACACTAGTGTTCATATACAAGGAAAGTTGGAGAAGTTGAGATTTCTATTTTATTAAAAATTGATGCATCTTCTCCTCATCTCCCATCACATTTCATGACTTCATAGCCCCACATTCTGTTTTTGATTTTAGTTTTATTCTGAAAATGATATAAAAAAAAGAGGGTATTTAGTTGTTGAAAATTAAAAAAAATTGACTCTCTGTGAGATCGCCAGGGACTGGTTCCTCTCACTGGTACTTTGTATTGTTTCCTAATTCAATGGAAATGGTCCATGTGTTTAAATTTTTATTACTTGACACAGCAAAATGTAAACCATCATTTTTTATTTATTCGAAAAGCCCCACATTCTCAGTTCCAGTGGAAAGTTCCAAGTTGTGAGTGGATATGCCAACATATCCAAATCTTGTCATACACTCTTTGTAGACATGGAGACCTATGTGTACCATTTTTCTTTTTTCTTTTTTCTTAAAAACAAAAATAAAACTTGACAGATACCAAATTGAACTGCAACAATTGGATGCGTAAACAAAGTTACCAGCTCCCTGTCTATGGTTGATTCTATGGGATAAAATGACCTTTTTTTTTGCATACCAATGGATGGGTGGTGGTGGTCGTTGTACTTTTATTTGCCTTTGAAATAAAGTGCAATGTGTGGAAAAACAAGAAACCCACTGGTCTCCAAAAGAGTTTGTACTTGGGGCTCTAGAAGTTGTTGTTTACTTTTCAAGATGACAGCATCAATGATTTGCCATAAATTCAAACCAAGTAAATTAGGAATTTTTTATTGCCAATTCAAAAGGATTCACTCCTAAGGGGAGTGCACCTAAGGTAGCTATGGTAGAACAGCCTATGACCATCCTTTAGCAATGTGCTGATTGTTGCCTGCATTTCTCAAAGAAAGAATTAGTTGGATTGACAGAAATACAAGTGGAATCATATTAACCCCTAAAGGACCAAGGCCTTTTTTTTTGCCAAAAAACTCTCAAAACTGCCATTTCTAGAGCAAAGAGTAAAAAATTTTTTTTTTTTTTTGCACACCAAACCAGAGGATCTTATACCTAACTAGTATGAGAATATGTGGAGAAAATTTCAGAATTTTTGACCACACAAATAGCAAAATATCTATGTTTGAAGTGAAAAAAACAAGTTTTTCAGCACATTGCGGGACTAGATTTTTTGACTTTGAACATTTTTAACTTAAATCTTTTGCACTACAGAGTTTTGAGCTTTAAATTTTTCTAGTAAAGAATTGAGTTGAGAGTCTAGGAAAAAAAAGAATTAAAAAGAATTAATTTTCATTCTTAAAAAAATTGTTAAATAGAAGTAGGTACAAGATAGAAGGAAAATCTGAAATATTAATATGCACTAATCCCAATGGTGAGATTGTTCTAGCACAAAAACTAAACCATGTAGAACCTTTTTTTGAAAAATTGCAAAAATTGCATACCAAAATGAATCCTACAAGTTATTTTTTTCATGAAGATGCTCTAAGTGCCCGAAAAACAAGATTGTCCATAACTTTCTCATAAAAAAATCCAAATGAAATGAATCAAAGCTTTCCAAATAGACAAAAACATAATCTATAAGGAAAAAAGATTAAATTTTTTTTGCTGCCCCTTTTCCCTTGTTTTGAGCTTATTTGGGCATAACTTTTGTTCCTGGGCACCAATTGGAAAAAAATTATATTCCCACAAACCTTATCAGTTTTTCTATCTCCAAAAATAGTTTCAGAAAATCATGACAAAAATTCAGCCCATAGGTACCTACCCAAAATCCCATTTGTCCCCCAAAGGGACAATGGTCCTTTAGGGTTAATACAATAAGAACTCAAATTGATATGAATTTTCAAACCAAAAATATGAAACCGTTAGTAGGTGGGGGTCATGATTATTTTCCAAAGTTCAAAATCATTGACCTACCATCCTAATTTAGTTTTATGAGTGTTATAAAAGCACAAGTTCAACATTCTAAAAGCACCTCTTTTATTGGCTGAAACTACAACTACCATGCTCACAAGTATTTATTCACAATATTGCCTATCTAAACCAACCTTTATTCAACCACATTTTAATCAACCTTAAGCCTTGCATAAATAGGCGTGAACTTGGTGTCATTTTCTGACAAAAGCACCCAATTACTTGCCTAAAGTAAATGACTTAACAGGCATTGTAATAAATCCAATTCAGTCATCTACGGAATTAGATGGGAGATTGGCGCAATTGAGAAGTTCCTATAGATGACATAATTGCATGACTGGCAGTGTTGGGTTGGTTGACTCTGCACCTAATTTGACCGCTTTCTAAAATAGCACACTCTAGATTCTTACCTAAAATGTACTTCTATTATTCACAAGAGTCTATGGTTGGTTGTCATAAACCCTATTTGCAGCACTTTGAAAATTTGTAGTTTATTCACACGGTGTCCAAAAATGCATTCTAAAATAATCTAAAATCCCCTTTTGACTACCAATAAGACCCCACAAAAAAAATTCCAACATAATAATGGAAACCATGCTGATTTGCTTAACTATGCAAATTTTAGGTGTAATTACCTTAAGCTTACTTGAGAGTTGTGGTATGTTTCTCAAATTGAGCCGACCTGTACAAATGGACAACCTCAATTCATAAAAGTCTAGGATGCACCAGTTTTGAGCCCCTAGAAAATTTATAGTTTTTTTCTTCTTGTGGTATCCAAAAAATGAATTCAAAGAGAATCTAGAATCTCTTTTTGACTACCAACAAGACCCAACAATAGATTTCACAATTCAATATTTCCTTTCTTATGAATAATACCAGTGTTTCTCTTGTAAAATGCAAAGGAAACATTGGTATATTTAGAAACAAAGGGAGTAATAGAACCCCTGCACAAACCTTTTGGGTGGACAATTTTATATATTGTTGACACTGATCAACATAGTTGGAAGTTCAATCCAATCCAATCCAAGTGGCATAGGCAAATTTGTGTTGTTTGGGAGCATTTACTAGCTCTAATGGAACAATAAAGAGGATATCTAGGATTATTCCAAAGACATACTTCCAAAAATTTAAAGAATAGCCTTTATTTTGCAAAGTTCAACTTTTGTTCCTTTGAAACTAATGTCATCAAAGCAATGCATGCATTATACTAAAATTGTATTTAGTGTCTTTGTTTCTTAGTGTAATGTTCAATTCTACATTGAAACTCTAGTATTGATATTACTGACACTACATATCAACATAAAATGATTTACTAAGTATTTAATTAGTTTGGTTAATATTTTTTTAACCTTGTTGCAATTATTGTCACATATCAAAACATAGATCCAAATAGGATTTTGGTTGTGGACGAATAAAAAGGTGGGTTTGGATGACATTATTTGTAAAGATATTTATAAATAGTATTACCTCCAAAGTGACTAATAAGGTGACACTAAGTACCATGTATTGTAAATATAATTTTGCCATTGATAATGTTGTGCATGTAGATACAGAGTTGTTTAATTTTCTACCAAGGCCACATTTTCAAATAAATTTTGCAAGGACAACAATAATTTAGTGGTGTTGCAACAGTTATGAAAGTCTGGGACTACTAAAATCCAACTCCAAATCCTTATTTAGAGTTTTTTGGGAGGGGGGCAATTGGATAATCTAAACTATTGGAGCATTTTTTTTTCAAGATGAAAATTTATTGTTGCCAATGTCATCAAATTATTATTATAGAATAATGCGAAACAATTGCCGCGATTGTTTATAGGAAATTAATCCCTGGAAGATTAATATCAAATTTGAACAAAAAATTTCACTTTCTATTGCATTGAGTATCAATGGGATTTTTTAATTGTCTAAACTTGTCCACCATGCCCTCCCCAACTTGTGCAACATAGTTTTTGGTTATGAAACTTGATTTGAAAATAAATTACACTTCTGCAACAGGGATGTATTTTTGCAATTTGTATCAAAATGTTGCAAAGATTAATTTCAAAACAATATGTAGAAGGGCCTACCCAAATTCCCAATTATTCCTTTCAACATTAGAAGAAATTTCACACATTCCAAGTGATTTTTTGTATTGAATCTATTCTGTTGGAAATAACAAAAATTTAATAGAGTTGTGACTAAAATAATGTTGCAATTACATTATTTTAAACATAATTGTGTTAAATTTAATAAAAAAACATCAACTAGAATGTTTGAGATTTCTTCTAGTACAGGTACAAGAATCATTTATTATCTTTCAAATTTACTTTCCATCATGGTTGATTATTAGATTCATATTATCTTTCATTGGTAGAAAGATGGTCTCTGGACACCAATGAATAGGGTCAAAGTGTGGTACCCAAGGCCTACATTAGTCTCAACTTCCAAGCTAGTGCCAATACAAGCCTTGAGCACCGCACTCCAATACTATTCCTACTAGTTTTTTCTACTAGTATTTGGACAAATTATCATCATTTTCAGAAAGTAGAGTTTTCCTCTTTCAAATTTTCATTATAACCCTTTGGATTTATTTGCAATAATTGATTTATTGACCTAATAATTTCAGCACAAACTTTTTGAAATATAATTTTAATGAGGTTGTTGTTTGGCTATAGTAGATAACATGTTGCAAGGTAAGAGATCCACAAAGCACTATTTAAGAGTTGAAAATTAATTTGTAGAGGTTAAACTTTTCAAAATATTTTCCAGTAAATTTATTTATTTATATTTTGAAACAAATGGGATTTCCATTGCAGAGCAAGAGATACTTCTTTAGTCAAGCCCTCAAGTTGGATTAAAGAAGAAGAAAAGAAACGGAGCCTAATAAAAAAAACATGGAACCGACCCTTGCCTATTCCAAACAAATTAGATTTATTTTGAAAGACCAACGGAACTAGCGTCTAACTCAAGTCGTTTCATATTTTTTTGGAGCTTCATGAATTTTTGAAGTTAAAATATAGTGGTCATTAAAAGCGTCTACTTCCTGAACTATACTTTATTTTGTACATTTTACTTTTTCATTACACCAACAATGTACAAATAGTATATTATTCAAGAAGTAGATGCTTTCATAGAGCCTAAGAATACTTTATAGACTTCCTGCCTTAAAAGGCTTTGAGGCTCAAAGTATTTGCACTTATATTCCAAATAAGATTCTTCAATGACTCTCTATAGACCCACATGCAAAAAAAGGTCCTCCACCCAATTTTTTCCAAGAAGTAGAATTTGAGCAGGTTCTATAAAAATAAACCAAGGCCCGTAATTATTAAAGACT
Source organism: Neckera pumila (assembly GCA_963969595.1). Classification (NCBI taxonomy): domain Eukaryota; kingdom Viridiplantae; phylum Streptophyta; class Bryopsida; order Hypnales; family Neckeraceae; genus Neckera; species Neckera pumila. The sequence goes on along the minus strand of OZ018411.1, from coordinate 13,166,533 downwards.
TGCGCAACTACTCTAAAGCGTAAATTTGGCATAAGTTACTTTTGGCATTGTTTGGTCTTATAAGAAGTCGATTTCTTGCGTCAGAGCATTGTGAGCTGCTAGGAAGGTGCCACATAGTTGTTTAGAGTTGAGAGAGTGGGCAAAGGTGGGGCAGCTTCCTACAACTTAGACCTCAGAAATTCATCTAGAGCGGGCCAATGTTTGGGGAGTTCTGTAGAGGAATCTAACCATTTTCTAGCTTTTTGAAGGTGACTCGGCTTTTTGAAAATTTATCTTGAAGTCAACCTAAAGAGTGTAAATTGTATCGGTTGAAATCCTCCTATTTCTGATGTGATTTGGCAATTTTTTAGATTTTTTGTTCTCAATTTGTCCATTTTCCTAAATGTAGAAAATGGGGCTGGTTTTATCTACTTCTATATTTTTTTCTTATTCAAATATTTATTTGTTTAGTTATATATTTTTTCCTTTAGTTCTATATTTTTTTTGTTCTAGTTCTATATTTTTTTTATTCTAGTTCTATATTTTTTTTGCTCACTTTCTAGTTTCAAATATCCTTGGCAGGAGTTGAATCTGGCCAAGCCCCCCTGCCATTTTAGGGCCAAGGATGTAGCCTTCGGAAAATGCAAGGATCCACAAGAGGGTCCATGTATTTTCTGGAGGCTAGATAGTATGGTTAGTATTTCAAGTCAAAACAAATTTTTACCACTACCACCACTATCAAGTGCAACGTCTGAGCAAGAAGCATCACTAGCACTAGGTCCACTTGGAGCATTCAAGTAGGAAGTCAGGTTAGCAAACAAGAACCTATAATTGCTATTGTTCTTCCAAAGAGGAATAGCATTACATACAATGTGACTTACATGCTCATCTGGGCCTTCTAGGGCAATTCTAAGCATTGCTTATAAATTCTTACTGCCCAACCTATTCCTAACTTGTGTCTTGATAAAATTTTGCACACTAAAAGCACGTTTACAAGTCGCTGTAGAAACACATTATACACAAGCTACCTCTGAGAGAACAAGGAGGTTAGGGTAGAGTATTTGCAAGGCGTGATTCCAAGTAATTATACCCTATAAGTCCCTAAAGTTTTTGTCCCCCCCCCTTCCGTGGTATACTACAGCATGAATGCCAAAAACTCCCACTTATACGCTGCGACATTCACAAGAAGAGGGAGAGAAAAACCCACATGAGATTGGTCTACTCTAACATGGCCCAGAAAATTCTTCAATTTGGCAACACACTAATTCTGCAAGCCCACTTGCTTTAAGGGCATGTTAGGAGGATTGGAAATTTTAAAATAAGAAATTATATCATTACTCTTAAAGCATGCGTTCAAACCTGCACAAATAGCCTCTACAAAGGATCGTTGGAATGCCACTGCTTCTTCCAAGTCTGTACCTAGCCTCAAACGCTACATCTGAAAATTGTGGAAATTGTTGCCCCTTACCTTTGTCTGCAACCTCCGTAGTAACCCCCATGAGGACCATATTCCGGCATGATATGGTAACTTGTGTCATTGTTGAAAGTAGCTACATTCAAGTCACAATTCTCTACAATAAAAAGCATAAGGATTTGAGCAATCTCAATGGGGATTATACTGCCTACGATGGTGACATCAACAAATTTGATTTGAAACACTTTAGACAGTGTGGCCAGAAAATATAAACTGTCAACTAAAAAATATAACATGTAAATAAATTTGAACTGATCCAACTTCTGCAAGACAGCCTTGGAATGCTGAACTGCAAGTTTGCCAAACCACCCTTTAATCGCACGCTGCCACGCATTGAGATTTGATAATCATGCGGCAATGTTGAACTCGGAAGCATCCTCAATGCGCACGGTCAACCAAGCAAAACAACTCAAGCTCCCTAGTAGGTAGTTTGCCAGAACACCAAAATTCTAAGTAGCAACACGTCTCCCTTTTTGAGACGTGAGGAAGATGAGATTGTTAGTGACTAAGCACCACCCTAACCATGAATACACACTTACAGAGCAATTTGCACACAATTAGCCAATCACGGATGCATACGGAGCAGAGTTTGAAAAATAAAGAGAGCAAAACAAATATTAGAGGGGATTTGGGGGCCTTGGAGGGCCGTTTTAGGCCCGTTCCTCAATCTAGCCAAATTCAGTGAACAACGGTACAAGCGTGTCAAATTCTTTTTTTTTTACCAAAATATCATTAAAAAAAAAATTCTTATTTTTTTTCAAAAAATGATGTGGAAGTCATTGTACCACGTTAGCCTACAAATGCTTTCCCGCAGTCTATGAACGCAGAAAACTTGCAGCCCTCCAAGACCTCCAAATTCCCTCGACTGAGAGTCGGAGACACAAGGAAAGTTACGAATCAGGAAATCCCAAACTCCATAAGGGATTAGTTCCGATGCCTAAAGCCCCAAACCCCTCCCCAAACCCTAATGCACAACTTACTAGGACGGCCAAGATGGTAGTGCAGGGCAGTAGTGCCAATCAACAGTCCAGATGTCACAAGTTGAGTGAAGACTTGGGAGCTGACAATTGATTGAAGTGACAAGCACTATGGTGCATTGGTGTAGACTTGTAGACTTACAGGCTAGACCGCTGATTTTTCATTCACTTCATTGTTAATTTGTTGGTAAGCTACTAAGCTCCAATGCTCCAAAAATGATTCAATCATTCAAGATATAATTGTATATTTGTAATTTTGTATACATTATTTTTTTTCCTTACATAGTAACAAAAATTTCCTAGAGACCCTAAACCCAATCGAGTGCCTGCCGGCAAACAGACTTCTAAATTGGTAGTTTTCCTATATATTCTAAAGGTGGACGGTTGAAATGCTGATATTTCATTTTACTTCCCGACCCATTTCCAAAAATCCTCTTTTTTTGTTCGGAACCTCATAGAGGACATTTCAAAAATCTTCAAAATATTTTGGCTAACTCATAACTAAATGCCAATACTCTCCGGACATTGGAGCAGGCCCTCTAAGCTATGTCAAAGCATCGCCACTCATTCCTCGCAAACATGGCTCGAAAATGGGGTGATCGGGGCCTTGCTCCTTCCGGGCCGCTTCCATGCGCCATCCATTTACAGGGAAGCAGGACAACAAAACAAGACAAACTCATGCATTAATGACTTGTCGTAACCAAGAGCCAACCAAAATGCTAATTGATTAAAAAAGTTAAGAAATGGCCCACTAACCAACAAAGCCGACAAGATCAAGGCCCAAGTCAAAGCATGGCGGGGACGGGGAGCTAGTGTTTGGAGAGCTCATTTTGGAGTGACCAGTCATCTTTTGTCCCTTTCCCGTGAATGTGTGGCTCGCTTTTTCTTCCCGGTCCCGCCTAGACCCCGGCCCATGAGCTTGGCAGTGAATGGGTGGCAATGCTTTCATAGATTGAGAGCATCTCCTGCAACCCTCTTGGTTTGAGTACGCCGAATTGGTTTCCAAGTGGAGAATATCAGAGTCAAGGACTATTAAAGGGGGCAAGACTAGAAAATGTCTTGCGGTTTGGAGTGAGAGGGCTGGCAAAGGACTTTGGTAGCAACAGCTGGCAGGTGACTAGGAGCTGCAAAGGTCGACCCAACGTTAATGTGGTTGCTGTGGAGAGCCACATCCTTCACAGGCTTCTACAAGCACAGGTAGCTTCTCGCAAAGCCTTCTTTTGCATGTTGTATCTTCTGAAACCCTATTTTTTGATTGCCGCTCTTTGTAAGGCACCATGGACTTAAATCAATGGAGGCAAATGATGGAGGCGCAATTGAAGGCCGCTCACGAAGATGATGAACATGAAGATACAATCTATTGGCTTATTGCCGATCAATTGCAACAGAACCTTGAGGATGATGTGGAAGTTGTGAGGAGGAAGCATGGAGGTTCCAGGGAGGGGAGATTGGCCAATGTAATGCACAATTGGGCACAAGGGCATGATCGGATTTTTCAAGACTACTTTGCAGAGGAACCGGTATACTCTAATCAAATGTTTCGACGTCATTTTAGGATGCGAGGTGAATTGTTTTTGAAAATCATAAATGAAGTATGTGAGCGTGATTCTTTTTTCTTACAAAAAAAAGATGCCTCAAGGTTGCTAGGTTTGTCGTCTATCCAGAAGTGTACAACTGCACTTTGAATGTTGACATATGGAATTGCAGCTGATGCAACCAATGAGTATTGTAGAATTGGGGAGTCTACGGCCATGGAGAGTTTGAAAAGGTTTGTAAAAGCAGTGAGGGTTGTTTTTGATTCACAAGACAATTCGCATCCTAAAACGACGTCGACAACCAACAAAGAAGGACCTTGAGCTTCGAATGCAAATCAATGCTAATAAGGGATTCCTCGATATGTTTGCAAGTATTGACTGCATGCATTGGGAGTGGAAAAATTGCCCAGTAGCTTGGCAAGGACAATTTCAAGACAAAGATAAGAAATGGTCAATTGTGCTTGAAGCCATTGTTGATCAATGTCTTTGGATTTGGCATGCCTTTTTGGTCTTCTGGGTGGAAATAATGACATAAATGTTCTTGATCGGGGGCCATTTGTGGTAAACATGCTTCGTGGTCAATTCTACGGAATCAAATTCATTGTGAATGGGCATGAGTACCCTTGGTACTACCTTCTAGCCGACGACATATATCCACCATGGTCTTGTTTTGTCAAGACTATTCAAGAACTACAAGACGAAATGAAGTCACATTTTGCAGGAGCCCAAGAAGCAACCCGAAAAGATGTTGAACTTTGCTTTGGCGTTCTACATGCTCGGTGGGCAATAGTAAGGAATCCAGCCTGACATTGGCAGGTTGAAACCATTCAAAATATACTCATGGCTTGTGTTATTATACACAACATGATTGTAAAGGATGAATTGGAGGTAGGAGACTTGGAGGATTTGTTTGAAAATCTCAACCCAGTGCCATTGCGTAGAGGATTAACTTTTGAGCAACTAGTAGGAGGGACCTTAGAAACAGAAAATGAAAATGTTCACTTTGCATTGAGGCAGGATCTCATTACACATTTGTGGAATGCAAAAGGAAATGTAAGATTTTGACATTTAAGAAAATTGCAAGCCACAAAAGGGCCATTGCCATAATTGTCATCATATTAAAACTCTTAAAACATCTAAAAGTGTCCAATGCAGCCAAGAATTTACAAATACATGCCTAATAATGAAGAATATATATAAATATTTAACAAAAATTCCAACAGCCCAAGCAAAAGTTGTCAAAAATCTAACTCAACTAAGACTATTGTGACTAAAACCTCCAAAGGACCATTAATCACATTAGTCACAATTTAGCCAATCTCCCAAAATACTTGCCTTAAAAGTTTGAAAATGGTCCCAAAACTTTCAATAGTTGCAACTAATCCTAAACAAGCATCCCAACATATAAAATTAGAAAAGTCAATGCCAAATCCTATTTTTATAATAATGTGGAGTTTAAAAAATCAAAAAATCATGAAAATTTCAAAAAGTGTTTGATGCTTCTACAATTTGACATGTAGGTGCCTAATATAATAAGCTATATATAAACAAATTTTTAGAAAGTTTCACTAACCCAATACAAAGTTGTGGCAAAATTCACTCAATTGTGACTAATGTGACTAATACCCCCAACCTTAGTCACAGTTGAACCAATCTCTTCAAATCCATGCCTTCAAAGTTTGAAATGATCTCAAAACTTCCCAATAGCAGCAACAAATCCTAAACAAGCACCCCAACATATAAAAATTAAAAAAGTCAATGCCAAATCCTTCATTTTATTATAATGTGGAGTTAAAACAATAAAAAAATTGTGAAAACTGCAAAAGTGTCCAATGCTTCTAAAATTTGACATATAGGTGCGTAATATAGTAAGCTATATGTACAATTTTTTTTTTAAAGTTTCACCCGCCCAAGAGAAAGTTATGGCTAAATTTACTCAATTGTGACTAATGTGACTAATACACCCAAAGGGTATTAATCACCTTAGTCACAATTGAACCAATCTCCTCAAATCCATGCCTTCAAAGTTTGAAAATGGTTCCAAAACATCCCAATAGTAGCAACTAATCCTAGACAAGCACCCCAACATATAAAATTAAAAAAGTCAATGCCAAATCCTTCATTTTATTATAATGCGGAGTTAAAACAATAAAAAATTGTGAAAACTGCAAAAAAATGTCCGATGCTTCTACAATTTGACATGTAGGTGCCTAAACCACGTGATTGTGCCAAATTAGAAGGAAGGAGATTTTTGGAATATGACAATCTATATGAATTGGATTATAATGAAATTGGATTTAGGGGATGCACTTATTTTGCTCATATTAAGCGGCAACACCATTCTGTAATGTATGTTATTCCTTGCAAATTTACATTAAAAAATCAAACTTTTAGGAAGTTATTTGATGGTGAAGATGTTGATCTATCCAAAGGTACAATTATACATCATTGTCATAAAATATGTCATAATTGCCTTGATAGATTCAAAAATGAAGGGAGAAGGTGTAAATTATGTCCAAATCATATGGACCTGGATTACAAAATATATTGTAAGCCTCTATTGAATTTATAGATTTGCCAAGTTTTCATAATTAAAAACCTAATAGAGTATCATGGAATTATCGAAGGTTGCAAAAACGATATTGTTGAGAAAAAGAATAATGCAGTATGGGGATTAATTATACAATGTGAAGTGCAATTAGATTGCACATTATATAACTCTACTTGTCATTGCCTAAATCTACCAATGGGAATAACAATGCACATAACTTATTCAAATATACCAAGTCAAAAAAACGTCATGACTAATACAACACCATATTGGAACATGAATGAATATAATAATCAAGATTATAAGTGGGAAGATATATTTCAAGATGATAATTTAGTAACTACTATATCAAAATTGCTTGTAATATTTGATGGTGTCCAAGTTACTCCTAATACTAAATCCTTGAAGTTGGATCATGTTATTTTGATTTATATTCCACATATATTAAACAAAGGCATATATAACTCTACATCAAGGTTAGCAAATGTTTATTATGAATGCGGCTCCTCTTTATGGCAAGAAAAGGAAAAAGAAAGCTGAAAATTCACAACATGGAAATTACAAAAATATTAGTCATGGTTATTCTTCAAATGCAGGGATTAATGGTAGTGGTAGTGCTATTCCATATCACTCAAAAAGGGTATCTCTTCATCAAGAAAAGGCATTCAAAGACATTGGAGATGAAATTGCAAGTAATATATAGAAAAGTGCAATGTCAACATTTGGTCAAGAGATTAATCATCACTTCCAACAACAAACAAGCAGTACAAGCCATACATATGTTGGTCTTGATGAAAGTCCAACAAATGTTTGTCAATTATATTTTAGTAAGAATTCATTTATTAAGACTCATCTTGATCTTTTGGATATGGAATCCTTGATAATAACATGGTTTACATTTGGAAATCCCTTAAATGGACAATTTGCCCCCCACCAATATCTATATAAATTTCAAACCAATAATGGAGTTGGTTTGTTTGTAAGAAGTGAAACACATGTCCATAGAATCCTCCATTTTGATACAAAAGAGAATCCAGTAGAAAACTATATATTGGGACTTGCTCTTACATACAAAAGTGGTTGAAAACTAGAGCAGAGCATCAGTTGACAGTTCAAACAAACAGACCTACTGGAATTCTGTTTAAAAAATACTGGACATAGCCATGAACAATAGACATTTTAATTTTTTGTAGATAATTGTATAGGAATTTAATAAAAATGACAATATGCCTTGAGCCAACAATTGTGTAATTCATGTACATATATACATTTAAATACATTGCATAGTTCAAAATATTAAAAAAAAGAGTATTAATAAGATCCACTAAAAAACAAAAAATATTCCTTAAATATTCTTTATTTACATTGTTGAGTTCAAATTATTACTACAAAACTCCTAAATTCTAACACTAAACCAAGCAAAAACATTCAAAAATCAATACAAAAAAAATATAATCACATTGATAATGAAACAATAGCTACAAATTCAATTTGTTTCTTAGAATTTTGTAAAAAATACTCTTTTAAGAGCAATATGTAAATTTTGTAAAAGAATTGGTTGAATGTGCCTAATGTGACTAATGCCCCTTAGTCATATTAGTCACAATTGAGTTATTCTGCTACAACTGTGGTTTTGGGAGGGCGAAACTTTTTAAAAGTTTGTGTATATGTAGCTTACTATATTAGACACCTATATGTCAAACTGTAGAAGCATTGGACACTTTTGAATTTTTCACAATTTTTTGATCGATTTAACTCCACATTATAATAAAATTAGGATTTGGTATTGACTTTTCTAATTTTATATGTTGGGGTGCTTGTCTAGGATTAGTTGCTACTATTGGGATGTTTTGGAACCATTTTCAAACTTTGAAGGCATGGATTTGAGGAGATTGGTTCAACTGTGATTAAGGTGACTAATGTCCCTTGGGTATATTAGTTACATTAGTCATAGTTGAGTAAATTTAGCCATAACTTTCTCTTGGGCAGGTGAAACTTTCTAAAAATTTGTGTATATATAGCTTACTATATTACGCACCTACATGTCAAATTGTAGAAGCATCGAACACTTTTTGAAATTTTCACAATTTTTTGATTGTTTTAATTCTATATTATAATAAAATAGGATTTGGCATTGACTTTTCTAATTTTATATGTTGGAGTGCTTGCTTAGTGTTGCAAGTGTTGGGAAGTTTTGGGACCATTTTCAAATTTCAAAGCAAGCTTTTTTGAGATTTGCTAAACTGTGACTAGTATGACTATTTAAAAAAAAAAATCTATTTCGTATGTATGATTTGTCCATTTAACATTTTCTATGTACAATGTATGGTTTTTGACATTGTTTAAGTTGTTTGAACATTATTTTTAAAGGAATATACAATTTTTTTTTCTAGTACCCAGTTGTCACTGCTTATATCTTTGTTTATTATTAATACTATTATTTAGGAATCTTTTAGAAGTCTTTGATCACTACAATATGTTATATATTCTCAAAGCTTGGTAGAGCTCCAAACAACTGCTTTTTTTCTTTTATGATCAATAAAATTGAGAATCATTCAAGTTGAACGATATATGTGAATGCCGCTCTACACTCATTTCCTGATTCTCATCTCCATTGTCAAATGCTTCTATACTAATTTTGTTTGATGATAAATCATGCCTATGCATCACTCTCGGATCCATAGTACTAACTACTACATTCTGTGAATATGGGGAGAGTGGATGAACATATTGTGAGCTTGATTGGTCAAAATGGTGGCTTAGTATTGCTCTCTATCTACTTTGGTGAAGCTCTTTGTCTACCTCAAATTGATCTTGATGTTGCTCTGTCACCTGATTGTGTTGTTGTCACTGTTGAAGCCACCATGTCGTGGTTGCAAGTATCCCACATGGACACATTCAAACTCCTCCTTTGCCATGAGTTGGTCCTTTGAATTGGCTTGTTGTTGCAGCCTCACTTGCTCCTATCGATCCTGCCTTGGTGGAAAAAGAAAGCCAGAAGTTGTAACATGTGGGGGTGGAAGTGCTCTACCACGTGAATCACCTGTTGTAAAAGCATCCTCCCCACTTGAATCCCCCTCTGACCCTGGTTGCATATTGTTGGCCTGCATTGGCCATGTGCTCTCCACCCCACCCCCCAATCCCTCCTACTTGGCCGATTGCAGTTGCAGCGGCAATGGCAGCGGCCTTTACAGCATCTGTTTTTTTTCTATTCTAATCAACATTTCAATTTATCCATTTCCTCCTTTCTTTGGAGTCTAAAGTATTCACAAGCATCCTCATTGTCTAGAATTGCCTTAGACACGGAAAAGAGCATCAAGACAGATTGGTCTAGCAAAATACCAGATTTTTCTTGTGTTGCAGCTGCCAATTCTAGCGTTGCATCAGCTTGAGTCTGCATTGCCAATTCTTGACCTCGCACCACTTGAGCATCCTCTTTTGTATTTCTTGAACCTTGCGATCGCTTCAAAGGTCTGAAACTGCTAGTACTAGGACTTGGGGTAGGTACCATTGGAACTTTGCCCCTCGGAGACATACCACAATTAACCTCCTCTTTAGGGGCTGTCACCATGCTCTGAGCTCTTTGTAGCATTGTGCTGGATCGCCGCACGTCTTTCCGCACCTCAGTCCAATGTGGACAATCCTTCAAAATGAGCCAACGCTCAAAGCACAAAAATTTCTTCTTTTGTGGATGCTAAATCAATAAAGATCAAGAGCACGGATTTACAAGTCCTCCTCTAATGTGCCGCTTATATCCAATTCCTTCACTTGTTGATAAACACCACTAAATTTGGAAACATCATGTTCGATGCTACCCCACTTACTTTCCAAGCTCCTCGTAGGTCGCTCTCCATTTCCATCAGGCTTGTATACATTGTAGTGCTGCGCAATACAATCCCAAAAATGTCCGTTTCTTTGTCCAGTACCAAATATAGGATCTTGCAAAATACATAAAAAAGAACAACATATCTGAGTCTCTTCATTTCTAATGTAGTTCTCGCCCTTTTGCACGCGAGATGCCCCGGTCACAGCGGTTGCTGAGACACTAGAAGGAGAGTTGGAACACAGTGGGGCAACCATGGAGAGAACTTGCGACTTCCATGCTAGCGTTGTCGTCACGATGTTGACTCTAAACTAGTCAAAATACAGAATCCAATGTCGAAGAGGGGCTGTGAAGGTCTCTTGTAGAAATGGAAATTCTAGCGCAGTAAAGGACAAATCTACAGGCCCCTCGCCTCTACATTCTGAACTCCAATGTCGTTGGGGATTGGATTTCACTTGGCCGTTCAAAGTTACATTGGTAGCGCCATTTAACAGGGTGCAAGAGATGCTATGAGGGCTTGTGTTTGTGAGTGTGGGTGCCGTTGCTTCCAGAATGTTTTCACCAGAGTCACTCCCAAAACAGATTTTCTGGTGAACTAGTCCCGTACACTGGCAATTGCAGACAACCGAAACAAGACGCAACCGGCAAACCGGTCCCTCACGCCCTCCAAACTCCAAAGCCCAAAAACCTAAAAGCCTAAGACCATTTGCAATGCTGTCACGGTACATGGCCTAGTATCGGTATAACTAATTTTTGAATGCTAAACAATTAGAATTTGAAAATTGTCTTATTAGAAGCGCATCGGAAAGAACTTGGAGAAGGACAAAATTTTTTTAAAACTAGACATTGGACAAGTACTTCAAAAGCAAGGTACAAATCTGAAATTATAGAGGTCTTAGCAAATCACAATTACCAAAGCAACATTTGGCCATTGACCCTCTAAAAATTGTCAAATGTAGAGGGTCAATGGCCAAATGTTGCTTTGGTAACCGTGATTTGCTAAGACCTTTATAATTTCAGATTTGTACCTTGCTTTTGAAGTACTTGTCCAATGTCTAGTTCTAAAATTTTTGTGTCCTTCTCCAAGTTCTTTCCGATGCGCTTCTAATAAGACAATTTTCAAATTCTAATTGTTTAGCATTCAAAAGTTAGCTATGCCGATACTGGGCCATGTACCGTGACAACATTGCAGATGGTCTAAAAGCCTAAAAGCCTAAGCCTAACAACTCCGAATCATAAAGGGCACACAGAATCCAGGCTGGGTGAAAGGCCCGTAATTAATTTCCAAATAAAACCCGTATTTGAGGAAGTTAAGCAAGGAATTAACCCCTAATTAATTGACACGTTGGATTTCCTGATCCAGCCAACTGGCTGCGCCTCCGTGAAGCAACTGAAATCCTAATTTAGAATCCGAACGAACGAAACACCGAGCCGCGTTCCGTCCGTCACACTCCGTCAGTTGCAGATGGACGATCCGTCCATTTGGATGATATATTTTCCTTCATTCACACGCGGTAATAGAGGCTCAATAATATCTCGTCTCTCTCTCGGCACCGCACTGGCAGTGGGACGAAGCTGCAAGTCGATGCCATCAGAGAAGCAAGTGGCGCGCTCGTTGCATTTTCGCATTGGCCGGGAGCTCCGATTTTTTCGCGTCTTACTCAAGCTTGGTTCAGTTGCACAGCAGTTGTTGAGCATCGGTTTGCATGAGCAGGGAGAGCCGCGGCGGCGTCTTGCGCTAACTTATTTGAAACGAGTTTCGGAGGTTCGTTTCCGCTCGTGTTGTGTGTCGGGTTGGTTGTTTAGTTTGTCTTGGTGGAGGTCATTTGTCTGTGGAATCTTGAAGCGGCTCACCCGCGGATGTGCGTTTTTGGAAGCGAAGATTTATAGTCTGCTCTGTTGTGTGCTACAGTGTGAGATTTTTCTTCTTTGCTGTGGTCTTCGTGTTTTTGTTTGTTGTTGGAAGATTTGATTTCTCTTTGATTTGCGGGTTTGCATTTTAGTCTACTGATTTTAGGCAGGTTCCTCCTTCATTTAGGCTCCCGATGGTATGTCCTACGTGGTTTTTGAGTGTCTTGCGACTTCCGCTGCTGGTGCATTTATGTGGAAATTCTTGGTGATCTCGTTGGCGTCATCGTTTTGAGCTCAAATCACCGACGCCGATTTGGTGTTTAGTTTGATGCTGTTTGCTTCTGGAGTCACCCCTGTGTTTGGCATCTGTATCATTATCTGTCTGCGATCGGAAGTTTTTGTGATGTTTTTTGGAAAAATATTTTACGTTTTCTTTCCTTGTTGACGTATAATGCACACACAAGTTCAAGATTTGTTTTCGAAGTGCAGCTCTTACTTCTAAGCTATTACCAGAGAGTGGCCACCACTGTCTGACTTCAGAGTCTTTCGTTGGTCCTCCGGTGCTGTGCTCATACCTTATTCTTATCCGTTAGGGGATATATGTAAATTCTTGTTGTATGTTTCTAGTCCTGAGAGCTGAAAGCTGAAGTCTCTGTGCATCAGGGTCTTTATCTGCATTTTCGATATACTTTCGAAGAAGATGATATGATATTTTTTAAAAGTTTTTTCGTTGTTCTTAAACCCTGAAGTTTCTTCGTCTCTTCTGTTTAATTGCTTTGTTCTTGACCTCCAACTTTGCCGATGGCAACGAGGCGAGATCTGTCACGGAGTAGTCTTCTCCTTCTAGTTGAACAATTATGCGCCAGGGATTTCAGGTCAGATCATCATCTCAGCATACATGCGTCCGCCTAGAGCATGCACTATTACTCTTAGGTGATCGGAATGCTTATTCCTTCTTTAGTTTCTAGTGTTTTGGTGTGTTCTGACGCGCTCCTTCTTGATTTGATTTGGCGATAATGCTGTCTCTTATGTTTGGAACGCCGTCTATGTTTTTGCATCAACGTCATCTTTTATGTACATCTAAAAGAAACGAGGTTTTGGACTTTTTGATTTGCGATTGCGATTTGATTCCTGTACCTGACTGAGTATTTTGAAGGTTGCTGTACTTCCTCGGATGGTTTTTCTTTAATTGCTGCCTGCTCTGTGTGCCGTGTTTTTATGTGCATTCGCTAGAATTGGTTGCCACTATGTCCTGTTCTTAACCTGGAATAGATATGTCAAACTAAGTTTGGACAGTATCGAAGTTACAATTGACATATCTATTCCAGGTTTTTTTGGCTGCACTTATGAGCTCGTAAGAAGTTTAGCAGAGGTCTTCTTTCTAATTTTGTAGTTTTGTGGCTGTATGCTCCACTCCCCGTGCAATCCACTCTTGGATTTATCGTTTGTAGCACTTAGTAGAATATGTTGTAGAGCCATTCGACAATTGTTCAAGGGTCCTGTGATTGCACTAGAATTGTTTTTACGATGTGCGATGAATAATTGTTTCAAGAGATTGAAGTCATGTGCCGTTCCAAGTAGCCTGCACATTGAAACGTCTCACTTGCGTGGATTGAGTTGACGAGCTGATTGCTGTAAATTTACAGAAAAAGCTCAATTGGGGCATTTGACGACATGGCAACCACCACTCTTTCTGTGAACCCGGAACCCACTCTGAGAAGCGGTCCTGCAGCCATGCATTGTGATTGTTCTGTAAGTCCCTTCACTGATTTGCTCTACTCTCTCCGTTTGGAAATAGTGTAAGTATGTCACAAAGCAACAACACTGAGAATGGATACACTATTTCCAAACGCAGGGAGTACATGACTAGAGTTTCTGTGAGCTCAAGTTGAATTCGGTAGATGCGGGGAAGTAGTTTGATTCAGTATTGATGTAGGACATTCCTCGAGGTGTTGACAGGCATCTCCGAGAAGCCCTGCACCAATGGAAGTTGAATCGGCTCAATCGAAGATAAGTTCGCCTGGAGCACTTCAAATTCAACTGGAGGTAAAGTTTCTAAGTCGTCTCTGTTCGGCTCTGTTGAAGAAATTGAACTTCAGTTTAATTTGCGTCTTTTCTCGATGGGCTTTGCATTCCATCATCGTCTTCTGATCGTCTTTTGGCTTGTGCTTCTTTGTCTCCAATTCGCTTACATGTTTCAAAGTAAATTGGTTAAGTCATATACTGCTGCGTTTGGTCTATGTGCAGATAGTTGTTTCCATCTGTAGGTCTCTTGGCCTGCGAATTTGCTTTGGATAATCTGTTTCACATGTTCTCGTCAGCGTCTGTTGTATGAGCACCATTCTCGTGTCCCTTCACAAAATAAATTTGAAGTGACTTCTGTTTATTTGTAGGAGAAATATTTTTTGGAGAAAGTTCCGTCGCCTATCAGAGTGAAGGTAGATGCGAAGCCCGCAAATGAACCTGCATCCCTTGAACTTTCCCCACCTCCTTCACCGAAGCGCAAGAGAGAAGTAGACTTCAGCAAGGACTTGAAGGATGTTGCATTTACGGCAGTTCTCCCTTCAAAGAATGTTGACTTGACCCGATCTCAATCAACATTTTAGCTGAGCCCACGCTGTTAATCAGCTTCAGCATCGCAACTAGATGAGTTATATTCTAACAATGATGTGGGTATGTTGGATTAGCATGATGGGTGCTCGTATATAGGCTTATCAGGTGAATGTAGGTAGACAAATCTTTGTTATAGGAGCTGGGTATGTTTCTTCGAATGAGTCTTGCAGCTCATTTGTACCCTTATCTTACGAGTCTTTGTAACAAATCTGTATCTTACTAGTTGTAGATTTCAACTAAAACATAGTACCTTTTGTCTAGTCTTCGAGCCACATTTCGTGCAGATCTAGTAAGTCGAGATGAAATATATTCCCTTGTTATAGATATGCCATGAACTGTTGAGCTCGGTTAGAACAAGAAATATTTGAGCTCTGGGCTCGGGATATGTGTAGACCTTTTGCATCATTCTTACCCCTAAAGAATTGGTAATTACTTAAGATCATGTGCATGGACCTGTCACGGTTTTCCTGTGACGCAGCTTTAGTATCGATGCAAATCAAGATGGTAAGTGCGCACTTCGAGTAGTATTCACCACAGATCTAACAGTTTTTTCTGAGTTATGATTCAAATGATAAAACATGGATTGTAGGGACATCTGTCTGCTGCAGAACATGCTTGTAATGAGCCGATCCTATGGAACCTCTCTGTACCATTGTCTACTTTTAAAGCTTGAAACCTGGTATGTTGATTAAGCTTTTGAACGTCTAATATGCTGAAAGATTATGATGTCCTTGAGCACGAGATCTTAAAATTTCTTCATATTGTTAAGTACAGCAATTTTTTTGATGGTTTTGAGTTCATGTGCATACTTCTGTAGCCAAGCTTATTCTCCCAAGCATATAAAATGTAAATTAGCGAGGGGAAGCTCATGTTGATGAGATCACTGTTCTTGCGTGAAAACTCCTTCCGGAACTTGAAGAAAATTTTAAATACTTTGACAAGGTGTCTCTGTACATGCCAGACACCATGTTCTCTACTGAAGTAAAAGGACTAAGGTAACTGCACCTATACCCAACCAGGGTCTGAAACCCGACCTGTAGCATGCATGTATTTCCCACCAAAGCTGGAGCAGGTTTACAACTGAAGATTGGAATGTTTTTTTTTTCTCCTTTTCAATTTTGGAACTAAGAATGTCATGCACATGTCCTAAAGTGTTATAAAGTATGTGGAAAGTAGTGATTGGGAAAGTAGTCTCTTGATTGATTGGAATTGGAAGACTCTAAACATTGGGTATGTGTTCGGCCTACTTTTTGGCTTCCAAAAGTCACAGTAATTTCAATTTTGGGAATAAAATTACCAAAAAATTACAGTCTCCATAATTCCTATCTTCCTATTTGGGAAAAATTTGCATTGCTTCATACTGTTCACGATCTGTTTCAAAATCGCTTAAATGTTCGGGTACGGGTGCAGTTACCTCACTACTACACGTTGAGGATTCCGAGCCACACTGTAAAAGATATTACTGCGTCATTGTAAGCATTTTTGACATATTTTTGATTGATCTTAGGAAGATGTTATAGCCTTCTGGAGAAGTCCTTGGGTACAAGGGCTCTAGACCTAGTATAGGTGATATTACCGGTATCTTCGTGGACTACCTGTTTTCCAGACCAGATCGGAGACCGCAACCATTTAGCCACGTCTTGCTTACTCTTCATGCTAATGATTCCAACCAAGTGTATGAAAATAGAGGATTTTGGTATCAAGGGTCAATATATGATCAAGTTTTCAGTATTCCTTAGAGAAATGACCTGTTTATAGAGGATCCGTTTAACGGTTTCAGCATCCACATTCATCTAGAGAGGATCACTTGCATTCTACATCGTTCTGACAATTGGGATGGATTACAGTAAATTGAAAACCAATTTAGGAGCTGATCAGACTTGGTGATTAGAGACCTTGAGAGCTGTCAAAGCTGAGAGGAGCTCCCAGGCGCTTCCAGGCGCAGATAATCGTACAAGACTGCAGTGAAAGGCCCTGTGGCTTTGCGCTGGGTGAGGAAGAAGCTGTTCTGACCCACTTGCAGAAGGTTTGCATCCACATGAATTGTCCAGAGCTTGTATAGTCCATGGATGCCATGACGGGCCACGGCGTTGTCCCTCCCGTACTGCATCGTGTCGAACACCGGTTTTGTAGCGTCGAATTTGTTCACGAACAGCTGCATAATTAAGGTAGAGGATACTAGTTGCGTCACTTTTAGCATTTTTAACAATATGTAGAACTGTGGAGAGATTTCTTTGGGTAGGAGAGCCAGAATTGTTTTTAAGAAATTATTATCATCATGGATGAATTTCTCAAAGTGGGATATTATCATCACTGTCTGATATTTACATCACATATGATTTCTGATGGCACAAGTTTGGAGGTTATGGGTTACCTGGATGGCGGCTCCATTTGCGGATGCCGTTGCAATTCGAAGCTTGTAAGGGCTGCTGGAGCGCATTGCTGTGAGATTAAATCGAACCTCCCAGGTTGTGGCTGCGTATGAACCATCGGGCATGAGCCTGCCATCAGGTACGAATTGGATGCTCTCAACTCACAGGATAGTTTTACGAGTTTTAACTTGAAGAAGGTAACTGCCCTGATTCAACATGTTCCTTAAATGGACACTTCGGCAATCAAACAGTAGGAACTGTAGTCAATGTTTAAAATATCTGAATTAGGTGCAGGTCCGAAGATTATTGTACTGTGAAGATAATTTGTTGCAGATACCTCAATCACTGAGATAGGTGCAATCTGAGTCAACCTTTTAGGAAAGTCGAATTCAAGAGGATTTAAAATATGTAAAATGTAAACAAGGTCCGTCGATCGAGAGAATTGGCTGACCTGTTAAGATGGGCATAAAACCAATCTGTTCGCCAGTCACTTTGGCCAACCGTGTAGACCAAATCCTTTGTAGGATAGAGATCTGTATACCGGTTCCACAAGCCATACTGACGCCACCTATATTGCCCACCCGAGTGTTTATTTAGGGTTTATTATTCCCAACACTTATCCTGGCGAATATCTTGATTCTATCATCTTGCTGATGGATCAATTTTGCAAGGATCGATGTACTGGAGTTTTTTTTATGGAAAATTATGGAACTTACTTTTGGTTGCTGTTAAGGTAGAGAGGGTTGACGTATTTGGGATTCGGATCCGGCACGAAAAACCCTGTTGCTGTGCGGTCAGGGATACCAATCTCCCACACCGTAGGTCCGTCTCGAGGACTCTTGTAAGTTATGTCCCCCATTCTGATCACCCTACCTGCAACAAAATGGCAACACATGCAACACATGCACTTTCAATTGAATTCACTTCTTGTCGAGTACACCATGTTGCTGAACCTGCCATCATTTTGTAGGGGATATCACATAACTACAATTTTTTTGCTGAAAATACTGCATCAGAGTAACTAACTTGGTTGAACTTGAATGGGACCATTGTCGAATTTGTAGTCTCCCACAACACCAGGAATCCATCCATAGAGGTCATAGACGCCTCCTCGAACATTTCGTATGCAGAAGTGTCCTTCAGCATCTGCTTGAGTCCAGAACTGGTAGCCCTGTTTCCATCACTCATTACCATCATCGTTACTAATCAAACAAAAGGACTGGAGTGGGATTTTAGTATCTCTGTGTCTGGAAAGGAGATGAGCTTCGCTACGTCCTTACCTTGCTCTCGGTTTGCCATGAACCTGTCTCGCCTGGTGTGGCCAACCCTAAGAATGCGTTCTTGCCTGCCCAAGTGTATGGTGGCTGGAACCTGCCTTTCAAATTCGTAAGCTCAAATTCTCTAAAGCATCATTTGTGTGCATTTGTGAATCTGGGTACAGATAATGAGTGTAAGCAAAAGTAGTGTGTTCATACGGATCCGAAACAAGAAGTCGTCCACAAAGAGAGCCACGTTCCGCTGCTTTGGAGAAGTCGGCTGAAGCTGGCCAGGAATATGGCCAAGCTGCTGTCTCCGTCGTTACTTGGGCCTGCGCATTCTGCCAAAGAGAAGAGGCAGGAGTAGCCTCTGGTGCGGAGTTGAGGTAAATAAAGACTGGGCCGAAAACCTTTTTCCAAGGCTCTCCTTCTCCAAAGCTAGGGCAGAGATCGATCCCAGCATAATGTGCACTATGAAACATCTGCACTCACAATCATCCCAATAAATCTTGAAATCCGAACGACCAGGAGCAACGTCGAAGTTAGATTGAATGGAGCAAAGAAACTAAGATTTCAGAACTCACAGCTAGACACGTAGGGCCAACATGGGATGTCAAATTCTGCTTCATGGGACCGCCGTTACGAAACTCGGCACTGGGTGTGATGATCCAGAAACCAACCACCGGGTCGGTATTGCTAACCCATCCGTGCACTTTGAGTTCTTTGTTTTCCATGGAGTACTGATATTTGTCGTCCACCTGCAGGCTTCCACTCAATCGATCAAATACTTCATGGATGAAGCCGGTAGCAAGCTTGAAACAATGGTGAGGAATATACTCTGAACTTCTCAATCCGACTGCCTTGGGTCACAAATCAATTATTATGATACGTTTTCAACGGATAACGAGTGTGCTCCAAGTGCGGCTATTGTGCAAGATATTCTAGATGTCATTATAAGTTCATGTTAATGTCATCTCAAATTTTGTGTGTTATTTTGCACAGGAAACGTACATACCTCGCCTACAAGGGCAGGTTCGATGGGATTGGTCAGGAGATGAGCTTCAGGGTACACCAGCTGCTCACTCCTGTTCGGCATCAAATCTTCCGCGCTCGGCATCACCCTTTGTCGGTCGTCGGCTATGGCCATGTAATGGAATCTTTGGGGGATTCAGTATAATGTGGCAATTGCAACTGACAAACAATACAGAATTCATGGAGCTATGGGAGTGTAACCATACTGGTCATTGCTGAGCTTGAACGTGATGCGTGTTTGGTTGAGGTTGAAGGCAGGCCAGCCACTGGGCCGCTCGTAAATGCCATACGAGTAGAACCCTGAGCTCCCTCGCAGGAGTACAAATCTGAAGTGTATCTCACGCAACAATCAAACCTCCCCCAATTCTCAAGTGACCTGGTGGATCATATGGATTGCAACAAATTCTGATTTGCAACTGCGGTTATGTGATCCTGGTTTGAGGTGCTCACCGTTTATCAATGTTGACAGGCACCCCTGAGGCAGAGATTGGATCATACGGTCGCAGAAAGGAAACCTCCACCCTGCTTGCGTCCTTGCATACCACGCTGAAGATGGTTCCGGAAATGCTGCGAACAATCGGAAGAAACTGAAACTCTTACGCATCGAATTGGGGAGCACTGGTGGGTTTCGAAATATCTTCAAACTCAGCTCTTCGACGTTTTCACTTCAAACTAACAACATCCCAGACAACATCCCAGACAACTTGAAAGTTCAACCTTTCAAGTTCCTTATGCTTTAATTAGCACTTTTAAGTAGCTTGTATGGGATCTCTCTCTTTTTCTACTACGTAGTATTATTTTTGACCAAGACATGCGATGTTCTGATCTGATTCTTATGATATGAGACTTGACACTATCTCAATTATATTTTGTACAATATAATTAATCAAATTAGCCATTTTTTAACGTTGCATCTTTGGTCCGTTAGAGGTTAAGACAACATGCGTCAGACGTTAAGACGTTAAGACTACATGAGGATGTTCTTTCAACCCTTAAAGGAAGAAACAAACATTCAACACGATCCCAGTGCTGTTTAGAATGTTGTTTCAACTCAGTGTCTGCACTATTATTCTCGATGAAAATTAAAGAGTACTTAGACGTAAAAATTATCTTTTCCACCATTTCGGCTCCAGTTCATATCCCAGTATCTGCAATCAACCGTGTTAACGTTGCCATGTGCTTAAGGTGAGCCACAGATGGGACAGCACTAGATACATGTGATGGAGCATGAAAACATCAAGGACTACCTGTAACCCAACTGTTTGTGAATGATTTACGGGAAGTGAAACATCACCCTCTGTTGGTTTCCTTGTTATTGTATTCGAGGAGATTTGCTATGCCACCGTATTTGACGCCAGTCACAATGCCCCCAGGCTTGGTCAGCGTCACTTGCACAATGCCATTATCCAACACCACCTGCAAGTGGAGAAGAGTGAGTTATTACAACAGCTAAAAAATGTTCTGCACTTTCACATGCAAGCATTCAAAATTTGAGAGGAAATTTAAGCACTAGTACATAGTCAGATCGCTCTTCGAGGAGAACGTCAGTGCCATCGATGCCACTAGTCTTGTTGACACTTTGAGGAAGGGCTTTCAACTCTTGCATCATGTTTCCCAATTTTTCCTGCATCCCAACTCCCAACAATCATCACTCCACTTGATTAGTGCACAGCAGAAGCTAGTATTGTTGATGCCATTTCATAGTGACATGTTTGTGGTGTCTCAGAAGAGGATTATGTATTAGATAACCGACGAGCCGCGGTAGCGGCGAGTAGGTTATCGGACATAACCGGTTGTTCACTTTTCAATCACAACCTTTGATCTCCGTGATCCAAGGGTGGAGGAAGCAAGTTGAGAGGAGAGAAGGTTATGAGTTGCAACCTGTAATGGCAATGGTGATGGATTGCCAATGGGACGGTGCCACGTGAGTGTTGAAAACTCAACAACCGGTTATGACCTCATTCCATAGCCCTTGGCTCATCCGAAAAGTGCAAATTTTAGAAGTTCCTAGAGTCTTGACATTTTGTCTGATTACGATCTTGAGCATTATCTAGTTCATTCAACGATGATTGGATTGAAGGACTACAAGTGCAAACGCCTTGCTGAAACAAGATGAGAATAAACATCAATAAAACAACCACTGGATGCTGTTTCGACTTCCTTGGTTGTTTGAAACAAAAGCTAGTATTTGAGCGACTATCTAGTGCACATGTATGTTCAGATATGCAAAGACACGAATCACCATTCACACAATGTGCACAAAGACGTGAGCCAACCACCGCTATGGACTTGGGATTAACCGGACGAATTCAAAAGCAAAAGTTTTGAGTTTGAAGGCAATAATCATCTGTTGAATGAGTAATCAAGCCAGTTGAGTCCAGCTTTATAAATGGCTGATTGGCTACAGGAAAACTGAGTTAATGTGTGGTTTGGAAGCAATGTAGGTCATCGCTCTGACGTGAGTTTGACAGGAGCGAACTGGAGCAGGAAGATGACGAAGCAATCTTTGCCAACAATATTGCCAATTCCTCTTTACCGTCATATAAAATGTATGCAACGCAAAGCTTCACGTTAGCTTCGAACTTGGGAGCACTTGGAATTTCCACTCATCAGTAGAATCAGAATCCATTCGACGGTGGATGTATGACTGCAATTCTAAGCGTGTTCTGGGCTCACATTTGCCCTGTCCACCTTTAGAAATGCTTCGTTAAAGCCTTGCCTGGAGGAGCCCCTCTGGCACAAAGAGCTGGAGCGCAATGCTCTTGATGGCCATTAGGTAGGAGGGGCAAAAAGTGTGAATTTTACTTATTGTTGTAAGAATTTCACTTGATCATTTTCGGGGGGACGGACAGGGAAATAGTTTATGAGCATTAATGAAGTCCAAGCACATTATTTTATTCCTTTTAGTTCTTTGGTATGTTTTAAGCCAAAAGTCGTCTAAAAAACGCCTAAAAGCATAGCTGAAATCGTTTTCCGGTTTTCAAAATGATGTTTGTGCCTGACCAGCATGTTCTAAATGTAATCAATGGCTTTTCAGCTAACGATGTCGTTTTACATTCTTCATTTGTCCTTTCACAATTTACAGTCATTTTCTTATGCACTTCAGCTTATTTTTAATGTACTTTTCACGCAATATCCGTGTCTTGCCTACGTTTACAGGCACCACCATTAATATCTGAATACCCCGATCTACAAAAGAAGAATTATACTAAGTATCAGTATATATATATAATTTTATTTTTTTTATTTTTTGAACAAATGGGAGACCCATAGCATTAAAAAAGACCCACTAAGTACAAAATGGCCAAGCCAGAAGGCTGGACAATGAAGAGAGGATGAGCAAAAAGGACCGAACAGAAACCTCAGAAAAAGACTAAACAAAAACACAAGGAAGAGGGCCCTCCTTGTTCCAACTAATCTAGTTGCCAATACGGGTGGCCAAAATAGGAGATTGCATTCAAACTAAGTCGAACTTGAACCAAATGAAGTCCGATTGGGACGATTGAAGTTTAGTAGTACTATAGGCTTTAAGGAATGCAGCCCTCCCAGCTTCAAGTAACGCGTTCCAAAGGGCCTGTTGAACAAAATTTGGAGGCCACTGGGTTTGTAAGAACACCTTGTTGTTGCAAGCAATCCATAACAACCGCAGTGATGAACCTCAAAGAAGAGACCAAATGGCTTTGATATTGTGGAACCTTCGAGGGAATGTTGATCCAAACATGCACTAAATAGGGCTGAATTGGAGATGAGGCCCCCATCAAGTTGAACTCCACAAATGTGATGGACAATGGATTGCACATACTCCCATATTACTTGGGCTCCTGGGCACTTGTAAAATGTATGAATGGGGGTTTCATCCATATCCATTGAACAACAGTTAGTCAATTACATCTAATGTCAATATCTGGATTAATATGAGCTCGCTAGGAGCGGACTACAACGACGTTATGGTACACAGACCACATGAAGGCTGCTTCTTTCTTGGAACGGGTTTTGTGCCAGACTTCCTTCCAATCAGGTGAAAAGGAGAGGTGAAGTATGCCTTCCCACTTCAGTACCAGTGTATTTCAATACCTCAATTCCTTCCTGAATAACCAGTATCATCACAGACCAGCACCAAACGCAGTGGGTTCGCCCATTTGTTAAAAAAAAGAAGAAGAGCGCACTGATCTTCAAAGACAAATCGACAGTCAAGTACATAGGTACTGAATGGATCTCACTCATCTCAGGGGCCAAATCTGCAAAGAATTCCTCTAATAATGCTGATAGAATTTCATTGCTGGTGCCAAACAACTTTACAGTCATTTGAAATCCAGGTTTGCATTCTATTTATATACTGACTTTATGGAAACCCAAATGACAAGTCTGTGACTTGAATTTTGGATGTGAATGTACCAATGGATTTTGGATACAAGTCTTGATGCATTGCACACAAATTTAGTCAAAGCACTAAATTGGCTCAGTTTCAAGCCACTTGAGTAACTTCAAATGAAATGTGTATCAGTAACATGCAACTGGCCTAGATTCTGACAAATCCTTTCAGTATGAATATCTCATAACATTATTAACCTTCATTGGAGGGGTCCCTTTTGTTCCCCCAATATCAGGACCCCCCAATAAATGATGTCCACTGTTTTGAGCTCTTGTTAGAGGTACAGTAATCCAAACCAATGAGTTTCGTTCAATTATAACTAAACTTCCCCTTGCAGGCATCCAGGGGAGGATTATCCCTCTTGTCAGAGGGAAGGAACCATCGCCGTTAACAATGTTATGCTACAAAGCATCCAGAGCACTTGCTTTGTACCACGGCAATGGATGTAACAAGAGTATTTATTAAGCCACAACGGCTGGGTACGTATGTTCCCTCTTTCCTAAATGATTGCTCCTTTAGTTTGTGTTATTGAGCATCATGCATAATCTACCTTGGTATTTAGTTTCAACTGAATGGACAAGATTCTGCGGAGTAAGATACAAGTTATACAAAATTAGATCACTAGTTGCTAGCAATGTTTTGTTTTGTTTTTTCATTTTTGATGAAGTGCCAAAGTGGCAATATAAAATGTTATAATGGTGCTCCAAATATGTGGATAGAAAATATCACATTAGCATATATCACATGTCTATAATTCTATTTTCATCCACCAAATTTGGCAATTTCATCTAAGATTTTTTTAAATTCAAAGTTCTCTAGTAAAAAACTTCACAATTTTCCGCCCTTTTTAGCTAGACTATTTTTTGGGGTGCAATTTGACACCAAAAAGCCAAAAAAAAAAACACCTGGTTGCTAGTAGAGTTCAAAAAAAGCTAAGATAACTCAAAGGCATAATTTAGATGTGAATATGACTCATCTCCATCCTATAGTAGTCAAATCACATTCACAAATTTTCATTTCTTGTTGCAAAATACATATAATATACAATGTATGGTAGGATAGAAACCAACTCATTTGTATTGGGCATAGTTCAATGCTTAGAGCATCTCCACTAGGGCACAAAATATTGGCTTGGTGAATGGTTTGGCACGGTTGGGGTTTGGCACGGTTGGGCTTTGGAGAGAGTCCCACAACGAATGCAATTTGCTAAGACTAGAAACGTAAACAAAGCCACAAAACCACACAAACACCAAAGTATGCAAGAATCAATAAGTGTACTTAGGAAGAAGATATACAACCATAAACAAGGAGGGAGAAGATAAATAGTATTCTTCTCCCATTTGCTGAAAGGATTCTCATCTAGTTACTAGTTGACTATCAACTAGAATAGAGAGCGTATTAAGTTATTTAATATAATCTTAACACTCCTCCTTGCTCGATATAAAATTTTATATAATATCAAATATGATAATTTCTGTAATCTTGTAAGATATACGGTTGTTGCCTCATTAAAACCTTATCTGGGAAAAATCTTGATTATGGTGAAGAGAAAACCACAAAGGAAAGAAAAAGAGTACAACACCTTTCTTCCATCAAAGGTTTGATGAAAAACTTATTGAATCTTTTGCTCTAAAATATTAAGTTGTGGCATTCCAATACCATGAATAAGTCGACGATGGATACATAATGGAAGAGCCTTAGTAAAAAGGTTGGCAAGATTATCTGCTGATACAATCTTCTTGATTTCAAGTGCTCGGTTTGTAATCAAGTCATGGGTATAACTAAAATAATTTGGATCAATATGTTTTGTTTGATCACCTTTGACAAAACGCATTTGCATTTGTACAACACAAGCACTGTTGTCTTCATATAAGACAATTGGAGAATCATCTTGTAGCAATCCACAATTTGTTCAAATAAATTTATCAATAGATCTCAACTAAATACATTCTTGAGATGCCTCATGTAAAGCAATAATTTCTGCATGGTTGAATGATGTTGTAGTTATTGTTTGTTTTATCGATTTCTAAGATTTTGTAGGTTCATGTTGTAAGAAAACATAGCCAGTTTGAGACTTGAATGTTGCAAGGTCAGATCTACAGCTAGCTTATCCAACCAATTTGGGATATATGATCGAGAATAATATAATCTCAAATCTTTAGTTCCTTTCAAATAATGAAGAAGGTGTTTAACGCCATTTCAGTGTCGTAATGTAGAATGGGCACTATGCCTTGCAAGGACACTAATTGCAAATGCAATATCAAGCCTTGTAGATGTAGCTAAATATAAAAATGCTCCGACCGCGGCGAGGTATGAATATTGTTCACTCAATAGTTCCTTTTCTTCCTTGCAAAGCAGTAAAGGCAATAAGGATCATCATCTTTGTTACTTCGACCAACCATAAGTGTAAAAAGTAGATAGACATCTATTATATTGAATCTTTTCAAGATTCGAGTGATGTAAGCCTTCTCTGAAAGAAAAATGCTGCCATCTTTTATATGGAGAACTTGTAAGCCAATGCAAGAAGTAGTTTTGCTAAGCAATTTCATCTCAAACTCAAGAGTAAGGAGCTGATTGGTTGCAATACATACAAATTTGGTGCCCACAAGGTTCAAATCATCAACCTATACTGCAATGGTTACAAATTTGTCTTTCTCTTTGTCTTTGTCTTTGTTTGATAAAGAGACATGGGAGTAATTGATCATTATAAACTGATGCTCAGTAAAATAGTTCCACAGTCATTGATACCACATGAGTCCAAATTATTTAAGACTATATAAAGCCCGTTGAATTTAATGCCATGGTGTTTATCTGAAATAGGTGCAATTGAACTGATGTTTTTAAGATCAGGTGAAACTTTCGTATAAATATGGACATTAAAAGACCCATATAAATAAGCAGTGACTACATCCATAAGACGCATTTCAAGGATGGTATGCATTGTCATTCCAAGAAGATATCGGAAAGTAATAGAATCCATAACTAGTGAATATGTAGAATCATAATCAATACCAAACTTTTGTGTGAAACCTTGAGCAACCAAGCGAATTTTATAATGGATAATCTGACCTTTGTCATTGCATTTGTGCACAAACAAAATTTTGTATCCAAGAGGTCTAGCAGTAAGTTTATTCACAATAGATCCAAAGACCTGTCTCTTCTGTAAAGAAACGTACTCCTCCTTGATAGTAATTTTCCACTTTGGCCAATCTGAAAGATGCATTACTTCCTCAATAGTACTTGGTTCAGGATCATCTTTCTCGCAAGAAAGATATTCTGCAATCATAGAAATGAATAATCCATCTATTTCAATTGTTGCTCTGTCCCAAATATCACTTGTACCACAATACATCACAGATAATTCTTTGTTCAATTTGGACTTGTTTTGCTTATAAGTAATAGTTTCTACCTCAAGAGCCATAGTGATATTGAACGTGGATGGAGAATTTGATGTAAGTAATCTTGTATACTTGGCAATGGTTGCTGCACGCGCAGGAAAAAAAGTATCATCAGCCATTGTCTTGCGCTTCCGTGGTTGTTTATCTGGTCCATGTGTCCATTTGCCGAATGGTTGCAAAGCTGGATTTGTAATGGTTTCTAACAATGAAACTCCAGCAAGCTTATTCTGAGCTTCATTCAATGGAGTTTTGGTAATTCTTAGTGCATCATTAAACCATCAAGTGTCTGATCCGCGATCTTTTGTAAGTAAAATTTTGGCAATCTCAGTTTCAGCTAAAGATGTTTGAAGATCAAGATTCAATGTACATGTCATAGGTGCCTTAGAGAAGAAGGGTACAATTGGCATAAGAGGAGTTGAGAGGTCCAGGGAGCAGCAGTGGACAGATGAGGAGATTGCAACGCCTCATTTTGAAAAATAAATTATTAATCGGAAGTTGAAACTCAAAAGATTCAAGACAAGAGTATATAAAAAGAACGTACCGATAACGTGCTAAGACTTGAAACGTAAACAAAGCCGCAAAACCACACAAACACCAAAATATGCAAGAATCAATAAGTGTAGTTAGGAAGAATGTATACAACCATAAATAAGGAGGGAGAAGATGAATAGTACTCTTCTCCCATTTGCCGAAAGGATTCTCATCTAATCACTAGTTGACTATCAACTAGAATAGAGAGCGTATTAAGTTATTTAATATAATCTTAACACAGTTTAAAGTTTTTGGCAATTGGACTCTTCAAATTTTACTAGCCACGCTCCAAG
Source organism: Neckera pumila (assembly GCA_963969595.1). Lineage (NCBI taxonomy): Eukaryota > Viridiplantae > Streptophyta > Bryopsida > Hypnales > Neckeraceae > Neckera > Neckera pumila. The sequence continues at coordinate 13,138,476 of OZ018411.1, read as the reverse complement.
CTGTAGAGCCCCTCACGTTTGACCTTGCACTCCATTTTTGCAAGAGCCGGTTCAAAGTTCAGGGAAAAACTTCTAGAAAGCTTGCAGTTTTGGAGCCTTGACCCTTTCTATTGAGAATAGATACCAATAGTCTATAATTATTGTATTTGCAGGCTTGTTGTATGCTACATCATTGTTTGATCCAGATTTGCCTGCTTTATGCAATTTGGAATTTGGATTACTTTTTATTGCTCCGTGCTACGTCATTTACTTAACTTGGGTTTGCTTGCTTTGTGTAATTTGGAATTCGGGTTCTTTGACTTTTTATTGCTCAATGCCATGTCACCTACCTGACCCAGGTCTACTTGCTTTGTAAAATTTGTGATTCAAATTTTGTGACTTCTTAGTTCAATTTCTAATGTCTTCCGTTAGGGGCCTACAGTTAAGAGGCGAGAGCTTGTGGGCAATAGGGACGAGTCAAATTCTCTTTACTCTACATTCATTTTCCTTTTTGCTGATGGAGATGTTTTTAGATTCATTAATTATTGACTCTAATTTATTTATTCTTGTCAGTAGGTGAACGAGGATTCCACAATGCACCAATGTTTGTATAATTTGAAAACTGAACATACAAAAGTTAGAATACTTGACATTTTCTTGGTAGCCCTATGAAGACAACATCAATAGTAATTGATGTTTAGGTGGTGTATATTCTCATAATGATAATGAACTTATTGTCCAAAATTTTAGGGATACTACTGGAATTGAATTTTCCTACTTTAGCCATTCTATTTGTCACAATCATTTAGTATCCTTGCGTTTATGTCCTAACAAATGCTTTGCTCAACAACTTACAAGAGAAGTAAAGTGCAAAACTATAAGGTGGAAACACCAAAAAACGTCAAAATAAGCAATTCAATATAGTAGGAGGCTCAGAATTTTTAGAAAAAATATTATTATAATAGTAGCAATTAAAAATCATAAAATTTCAAAAACAAAAAAGAATTTTTGGATAAGGCATCTAATTTCTATGAATTTTCAAAGTGGAACTCCCTAGGGCACCATGAATCACACTCTAGAAAAATTGCTTTAATTCTAAAATAGAACTCTATAAGAATCAACAATCCACCACAATTAAGTATGGGAACAATTTAATGACACTTTTGGAGAACACTTTAATCCCTAAAGGCCTAAAGTCTCCTCGGAGGACTCTTGGGATTTTGGGCAGGCTCATGTGACCTGAAATTTTGGCTTGATTTTTGGAAACTTTTTTTGGAAGATAGGGATCACATTAGCTTTCTAAAAGTATAATTTTTTTTTCAATTGGTGCCTGAAAGCAAAAATTATGCCACCCAAGGTTAAAAAAAGCAACTCACCGAGCAAAAAAAAAACCCGTAAAAAATTGTATTTTTTTTTCCTTCTCAAAGATCATATCTTTGTCTACATTTGAAGCTTTGATTAATTCTATTTGGACTCATAATGAGAAAGTTATAGACAATCTTGTTTTTCAAGCAATCTAACATCTTCTTCAAAAAATAACTTATAGAATTCATTTTCGAATGCAATTTTCAAAATACTTCAATTTTTTTTTTAGAAAGGTTAAGTTTGTTTGCAAGAACAATCCCACCATTGGGATTATGGTGTTTTAATTCCACCTAAGAGCTATTAATGATTTAGTGTTTCATTCAATTTTAGACCTACTTCTACTTAATAATTTTTTATATGAGAAAATCAAGTTTTGACATTCTGGAATTTTTTCCCCGACTCTCAACTCAAATGTTCAGCATAAAAAAATTTAACCCAATGGTGCCTAGTGCAAAAAAAATCGACAAATGGCCGTCAAAGTCATCTGAAATTGCAGGCCACTTTTTAAAAAAAAAATTTCAACTTCAATGCTACTATCTTCCAATCCGTATTGTCAAACTTCATGAAATTTTTACCACATATTCTGAGACAAGTGAAGTACAAGATCCTATGGTTAGATTCTAAAAAAAAAGTTTTTTCTGGTTTCTTGAGTGATTGCAACAGAAATGGCAATTTTCAATGGTTTCTAAGCCAAAAATTTCCTTGGGTCTCTAGAGATAAAGGAAGTCTATTCTCTGTGAATGGGTACCAAGATAATAATGGGTGTTTTCACCTTAAGATAACTACGCCTTAAATCGCACAGTTAAGCAATTTAGCATGATTCAACGTGGTTTTTACTATTATATTGGAAAAAAAATTGTGGGATCCCATTGGTAGTCAAAAGGGGATTCTAGATTCTCTGAGAATGCATTTTTTGGACACCATGTGAATAAACTATAAATTTCCAAAGTGCTGAGAATAAGTGTACCTAAAAGCGAACATAGTCATATGAATAGTGGGAGTACATTTTAGACAAGAATATCCACTATGCAATTTTAGGAACCATGTGATTTTAGGTGTAGTTACCTTACTACACTACGGTTCTCTATCGGTCCAAGCACAACTTCAAAGCGTGCTCAAACTAGATATTTCAATTCCCAGAAATAGCCCACAAATTCCAAGAAATGAATAAGCTCTTGGAGTCACACATGTCATGTAACAGTTCCAAAAACGATCAGTGAACAGCAAGTGTCTTTACCCCAAATATGTCAACTGTCACATCATTCTTTCAATGATTTCAAAAATCCCTATATGACAATCTTACAATGCCACAAATCCCACAGTAGACGACATGCCACCTGTCATCATTCTACACACAAAATAGTGAAATTAGGTTGCCCCAACCTGTCATCATTCTACACACAAAATAGTGAAATTAGGTTGCCCCACACTAACTTCTCGACAATCCACACTATAGAAATATTCATTGCTTTTATATAACGATGCATTCGATTCAAAGCCATGTGTACGGCAAAGATTTGAGCACCACTTCAAGGCTTGGTTTAGAGAGTGGCATGCGCCTCCATGTGGAACAAGCATTGATCATGAGGTAATTTATCTTAGGTAAGGCAACCTAATTGACAAGGCAACCTAATTGACAAGGCAACCTAATTTCACTATTTTGTGTAGAAGACATTAAGAATTAATTCCTCGGAGTGACGGGTCCCGACATGCTACCTATTGATTCAAACATGTCAGTCAGTCAGTCAGAGATAGGGTCCAACATGCAACTATTGCTCACGAAATATTGCATCATACACTAAAATATAATAAATGGTGTACAGGTGTATCAAGCTGGTATCTACAGCTTCTCAATTACATCATACATAATAAAACAGTACCTACATTCACAGTTCTCAAACGACGACAATGGCAGTCGGAAGTGATTTAAGAAGGCGATACCGTTGAATATGGTCGTCTGAAAGAAGAAGCTTTAATCAAACTAATGATGGTTGACCGAGAACTTCATCGTCCACTCTGCAATTCTGGATACTTCTTCATAAATTCGCATTTCGTCGTTCAAAAACTAGTGTTAGCTCTCCGTCTGCAAAGAAACTGGCGTTCAAAGCTCTCATTATAAGATGCCACGGTCTCCCATCAGCTATGTAGAGGTCCATCACTCGTTGAGGTCGATCTCAATGAAGTCCACATATACTCTGCCTGCACAGCAAACCCTTTCTTCTCGTCACAACCACAGGATCTTGTAACAAAAAACACACCAATTGTAACACGCATAAATAAATTGGCTTCTTTGCAGAGATAAAATACAAAAAATGCTCGAATTTGAAGTTTCGTATCCTACAATTTTATAAAGCAGTAAGTTAGACATCCTGAAAACAGTTCTCTCTTTGAAAGTAAACAGATCAGAAAAAAGTCACCTTCAAGCAAAACTACTGGGTCCTGCAGCACCCTGCAATCCTTGCATAACCGATGCAGACATCAACAAAGGTGGACCTTCAGCTTCAAAACTCCAAAATACATATACAAAAGTTCGTGGGGAATGAAAACAGCGATACAGAACAAACATGGCAGCTCAATTATAATAGGGTTTTCAGTTAAATTACGTTGATTCAGGAACTTTCAGGCATAATTCATCGGCAGATCTCCCAATGGTCACAATGATCATAACAGGACACTCTATGTATCATACGGAGACCACCTCAAGAATCATGAGGAAGATCCTCCTTAGGATGCTGTCAAAAAGTTCCTGAAAACGCTGTTCTATAACTAGCAACTCTGACTGGTACTGCGTCCTCCTGATGACAACCTTGGTGATTTCAAGAGAACTCCGATCATACCAGCTGCAGGGTTTTTACCGTTGTGGTTGCTCGAAGAATGTCCCCGAGCATGACACCCCCATTGAGTATAGGAGTATTGGACTCGACATTTTTTCTGGGTGCGCCTAGGAAAAGCTGCGCAACTCGTGAAGCCCGGTCGGTGTTCCCATCAGCGACAAGCTCCCCAACCATAACGCGGTTCTTTCAATAAGAGTTTTTCAAGGGGCTCTCCACAAACACAATGCCCAAAGGTTTTGGCACAGTAACCAGTATCTGTATTTAACAAGAACTAGGTAATGAGAGTATCCCACCATCGTACGTTCTCCACAATCAATTATTGTTGTATAAGGTAGGCATACCCCAAACAAACTCAGAACCGAAAACGAACGCACTGCACCAGTCTCATACATGTAAGAACCCTACATGTGTGACATAGTGTTGGTTTTGGTTTTGGTACTGGTTTTGGGTATACTTACCTTGAATGGTTACTTTATGCATCTGATTCAGCAAATTCAGATTGAAACATTGCAGAATCCCGTTTCTATCCACTCGAAGCAGTTGCGTAATGAGTGCTAATTTCGTCACTAGCAGTTGGAAATACTAAAACACAACACGCACGTCTGATCTGTTTCGCAGTACATTGATCCTTGCAGCAGCTGCTTGATTTGAATGATTTATCTTCACTTTTACCTAACAAGAAACCAAGAGATAACGGTAAGTTCACAATTGACTTGATATTTACGCTCTTGACAACACAACATTCTGAACCCTTAAGTCTTTCTACAAGTACACCCATCGTACTGTCATCTAACAAAGTTTAAGAAACAGGATATGATTTGGATTCAATCACTATGCCAAAGAATGGTGTGCACCAGCATGTCACTTATGCTTGCTCAGTCTGGGATCTATTGTCAGGGAGTTATTGAAGTGATTGATGTTAGAGCTTCCTTATTTACAATTATTGAACTCAAGATCTAAAAGGATGTGAGAAAGAAGATGCCTTTCTTGAATTACGAGATGGACCCAAGGTGTTGGATCTCCTTTCCAAAATGTTATTACACACGCCAGGAAAGAGAAAAACACAACAGCTAGTCATTGAGGACAATGACTAGCTTTAAAAGGAGGAGATTGGGATGTAATACAGTAAACCTAAATGGATGTTTGACAATGAACGAGGACTAATAATATTATTTGTAAACAAAGGACGATGGAAGCTAGTCAACTCCAACTAAATGAGATTCGCGATGGAGCCAGCAAGCTTGTCAACCATGACCTAAAAGAATGACATAATAATGGTTGAGAATCTTGACAACACTCTACACACTCCAGGAAAGAAAGGAAATAGAAACAAAGAGATTGTAATGCACAACCCACCTCGTCCAGGGCTGTCTCATCAACAGCAGATGACGCCGTAGCAATCCCTCCACCTTTGCTTTGTTTCCATGACCTTCGTGATGACCACCGAGAGCTTCCGTGGCGCAAATTACCCACAGGCCCATGGCCAAAGAGGTTACAGAATCCATAACGAAGAGGTGAAAACTTGGTGTGATCTTGGGGAACGCTCAGAGAGCGTTGAGGACTCACAAGGGATCCACAGCCAACGCAGATGGTTCTGTTGGGGACTACTTTGGCGCTTCTTTGGCTGCTGCACTTTGGAGGGAGAAGCCAATTCGCATTACTCAAGGAGGGCGCCAAGGCTGGGAGCTCTCGGCATGATATGGACGTTCCTACTGCCCATGCAAAAACAGCAAGGAGAAGTCTTGAAAATCGGCTTCAAAGCAAACCCTTTTATGCTTACACTCTGTCAAAGTATAAGGTAGGGAATACTCAAAATATTAGGGACCTGATCCCATCTCCTATAGATTGACCTCTGTTACATCGGTCTACAACCTCCCACTTTGAAATTTCATAAGGAATTCAACTATTCATGCACTTAGTTGAACTTGCTAGCAAGTGGCGTAAGAATGACGGGGCTATATGCGTATGAACATTGATCTTTGAACGAAATGAGGCTATTTACATCGGTCTACAACCCCCCACTTTGAAATTTCAAAAGGAATTCATACATAGTGATAGACAGTTGATTTAAAGAAAGTTTGGCTCTTGTACCCAAATATCTCTCCAGAGCTCAATACATCTCTAATAAAATTACATTCCCACATACCTTGAAATATTTAACGTGACACAAATTGTATCCTCAACCTTAAACAGATTCCAAATTCCAAATTCCAAATTTAACAGAGGTTCGATCGGCAATATGACACAAACCCTATTAGTCCAATTTCAACTCTCGAAAAGACCCTTGCACAGCAGCTTATTCAGCACATGAATCGCCATGATCACACGGAATGCATCAGCTAACCTTTAAATTCGGTACTTCGGCAGCTTAATCACTTTGCATCTAGACACAAATCAGGACTGGATATGATATTCTGTCACAAGCCTCAAATTTCCCCAAGTTTGAATCCTCCTCCGTCAAGTACCTACATAAGAAAATTCAAGCTCTAACAGCGACAAAGAGGATGATCTGGCAATTCCGCACATGCAAAATTCATAACTCCCTTTCATACAAAAGGCAGGGACACCCAAATTCGCCACTAACCCAAAAGGGTTACCCTAAATTCTTCCACGGTAGGTATATATTGGAATATAAAAACTTGACATTTGCCTCAAAACTATACCCAGCAATAAAACGGGCGATTCAGGTGTCTATATCTCATTCACTGACAATGGAACTCTACTGTCACCTTATTCGAGTTAAATACGGAACAGAAACTGAGTATGACACCCTAAAACCAGTCTCAACAAGTGGAATTTCACTGAGAGACTTCAATCTAACCCTACAAACGCCGAATAGTGCAAACGTTGAATCCACTCAGAGCTGATCATGATTCTGGCTTGACAAAGAGATGAGATGAGCGATGCAATAAGAAGCTAGGTGCAGCAGTAAGAAAACTCACAGTAAGAATTGGAATTAGAAAAGGATAATCACAGTCTGTGACGATGGAATCGCAGATGATGCGTTGCTTGAAGGTTTGCTTGAAGGTTTGATGTGCCTTGCTTTCTACGGTTTAGAAAATCTTAGAAGATCAATGGTGCAAATCGTTTGAAGAGTCCCTTTAGCGTGTTGCTGTGGGGCTGCTGTAAGTTAGGGGAAATCTGGGGTAACATGCAAAGGGATTCTAAACATTTGTGCATGACAAAGGGACTGGACGGACGGAGGCTCACATTGATGATGCCGTGACAGGTAAGTAGCACTCATAACTCATCAAAGTTGATGACCGTACATTGGGGACCAACTCGAGCTTGTTTGAGGCCCTTAAGCACATGATATTCCCTTATTTTGAGGTGTTCACCACTCCCCTTTATAGTGGAAACACCCAATACCGTCCATATAAGCTATTCAGCATAGTTGGAGGCATCTTTTTGTAAAAATAATATTTTTGTAGTATTAGCAAGTGAAAATCATGAATATTAAAAAAAAGTAGATTTTTCATATGTAGTATGTAATTTCTATGATTTTTCAAAGTGTTGGCTCCCTAGACCATTGAAATTGTCACGTAGGTGGACCCTAAACCAAAATCTGCAAAAAAACAACGGTCAGCAAATTAGAGTCAACCCCTAAGGATCAACATGCGTTTTTTGACTACATAGAAATTTTAGATAGCTCCGTGTGATTGAAAATTCCCATATTTTTGGCCCAATTTTAAAAAAAAGGTGAGGACGAGGAACACAAACACTAAATTTCATGACATTTGGAAATGTGAGTAAAAAGTAATGGCCTAGTATGTTATTTTTTTTTGTAATTGGGCAGTCCGGGCAGATAAGATAAATCACTTTTTTCAAAAACAAAAATTGAAAATGGATTTTTAGAGTTGTACGTACGTAAAAAGCTTTGAATCATCCCATTTTGATCAAAAAGTCAAAAGTTAAGAAGATTTTTAGTTTGCGAGCAGTTATGGACTCTGTAGTCTAAAATAAACTTTGAAGTCTTTTGTCTTACTCAATTTTCAATATTTTTTGAAAAAAATAAAATCATAGGATGTAGATTATTTAATACAACATTTCAACCATTGGGATTGGCATTTTTCAATTTCATAGTTAAATTCTTGACAATTTAATATTTTGAATCATTCTCTACTACTATCTACTTACTATTTTTTTCCTATATGTTGTACAATTCCAAATGAAGTGAAATTTTTCAAGCATATAGCCAACTTGTCTAGGAAAAAGAATCCAAAGAAGCACCATCATTTTGGACATTCACAATTCCTGCATTTGACTTATCTATGAGCGGTTGAGCTCCTATGAATCCTAATTTACATATCCCACAAGGGTTATTTGACCTACTAGTAACCCACTTGCATAAAGAGCTTCTTTGCTCTTCCTCTATTCCAATAAATTAGCTAAGTGGCTATTTAAGCCAAAATAACTTGGCTATTGCTTCAAAATAAGTGGCTAAATGGCTTAATTGGACATAATTGGAACAAATAAGTTTAAATTATCAATTAAACACCCTGCTGCCTTGCTATGTATTGTAATTATTATAGCGATAATTTTCACGAAAGTTAGATAGTTTTTGCAAAAATCAACTTGTATGACAGTGAACTTCCAATACTTTAGGTAGGCTCCCTACTAGACTTTAATCCCTAAAGGACCGGTTGTCCCCTCGGGGGACAATTTGGGTCCGGGCAGGTTCCTACGATCTCAATTTTTAGTAATATTTTTCGGGATTTTTTGAGGTTGTGCATTTTTGCGAGATCTTTGTGAATATATAATTTTTATTTTAATTGATGCCCGGGAGCAAAAGTTATGGCACAATAAGTAAAATTGGAATTTTGCGGGCAGCACAAAAAAAATCACAAAAAGTCAAAATAATTTTTTTTCAAATTTTTTCCTCAAAGATTATATTTTTGTCTACATGTGAAGCTTTGTTTCATTCAATTTAGACTAATAATGAGAAAATTATGGACAATCTTAGTTTTTTGGGCAACCTAAGCATCTTCTTGAAAAAATAAGTTGTAGAATTCATTTTTGAATGCAATTTTGAGAATTTTTCAAAAACAATTGTTAGAAAGGGTTAGATTTTCTTGCTAGAACAATCTCACCGTTGGAATTATTGTGATTCAATTCCATCTAAAAGCTATTAACAATTTAGTTTTTTCTTCAATCTTAAATCCACCTCTATTTAACAATTTTTTAATGAGTGAAAATTAAGTGCTTTTTTCCTAAATTTTTTTGGTAGATTCTCAACTCAACTACTTAACATAAATAAGTAGAAAATTGAAATTAGTAGTGCAAAAAATTTGAACTAAAAAGATTCAAAGCCAAAAAATCTTGTCAAGCAAGGTGGAAAAAAATTTGTTTTCTTCACTTTAAATGCATATATCTTGCAATCTACGTGGTCAAAGTTTCTGAAATTTCTTCCACATATTCATATACTAGTCAAGTATAAGATCTTAAAATTGGATATGCAAAAAAAAACAATATTTTAAACTCTTTTCTCTTTGCAATAGAAATGACAGTTTTGAATGGTTTTTGGTCGGAAAATCACCTCGGTCCTTTAGGGGTTAAATAGCTTGGTTGATCACTCTAGAGCGGCCCTCCAGAGGCCACAAAATTTCTCCAATGATATACATGATTAAAAAGATGGCCTTGATTAATAGAATGTTTGACAAAAGTCAATGTTAAATTTATTGGACTTGGATTATTTGTTAAAGATGCAATTGTCCCATATCAATTGTCAAAGGTACTATAAGGTTGGACACATAAGACTTGTAGGTTGTCAATCTACATGATAATGAATTCTATTCACAGAATTCTAGCTTTTCTTGAATTTGTATATTTTAGAAATCTAAGAAAATTTTAAATCACATGAAATACAAAATATTAGAACAAATGAAATCTACATATACCTAATATTTGAACTCTTGAAATCTAGAAAAGGTCTAGATCCAAAGTTCTGATTCAAGGTACAAATCAATGAGATTGAAATTTAAAATCTACATGTCAGTTAGATTTGAGACTCCAAAATTTACAACTAATATTGATTATGCTCACTGAAATCTACATTAAATTTAGATTTTAGAGGCATAAATCTACATTTTGAAATATTAGATTTCACAAATTCAGTAGATTTGGAGGCAGGGACATCACTGAAAAATGCACAAATTTCCCCCTGAAAAATGCACAAATTTTCTTGTGTCGCATTTTTCTATAAGAGCTACATTCCCTATGTACTGGAAAAGAAAAAGGCAAAAAATCAAATTCTTGGAGGGGATTTCCATTATAGTGCCTACAAAGAACCTTGAAAATGTTTCTACAACTCGTGTAATTTTATACTTCATTTAGTTTATTCTACAAATCTACCATTGCTTTGCGATAAAACAATATATAGATAAGATTTGGTGCTAATAACAATGGTTGCAATTGCAAGATAGTCATGTAGGTGCTTAGTTGTTGTTTAACCAGTTGTGGCAAATAATTTTTTCTCATAGAGGTTATGAAGCTACAAATGATCCTCTCTATTTATTTTACAAGTATGGAACAAAAGATTCCTAATACATAGAGCATTATAATAAATAACAAATAATATATATTTAATTTTTTGGTTGTTGACAAAAAAAAAATACTTAACTTATCAACTTTTGGCTATTAACAAATAACATGTATTCTAACTTACCAATTTTTTCAATATTCTAACATGTAGCAATGTATATTCACAAAGACTAGTGTGGCCTGTGTCGTTGCCTCAACCAAAATCATAGTAAAAATAATTTTCTAATTTTCCAATTCATAATAAAAACTTTGGAATCCAATATCTTTCACATCGTCATTCCAAACGCCACAAAACATTCCACCCCTCCTCGCAAAGGGATTACCATTGGTACCAAGAACGCGACCAAAATCAAAGTAAAAGTAATTTTCTAATTTTTTTATCCATAAATACTTCGAAATTCAGTAACTTCTGCAACATAGGTCCAAACGCCACGAAACCAAGCCCATGCACCCCTCCTCGCCGAGCCCTTTCCGATGGTACCAAGCACGCCACCAGGGGACGCACAGTCCGAAAGATCTCAACATAACAAAACAAAGAAACAAACAAACAAACAAACAAACAAACAAACTTAAGGTATGGATGTTATGACAAAATACTAACGTTTAGCATTGAACATTTCTCTGTAGTTCACAAAGATGTTATGACAAAATACTAACGTTTAGCATCGAACATTTCTCTTTGTAGATCCAAAGGGGAGTGAAAATTCTGTAGCATATATAGAGGGTCATACTTATCGATCTGGGTCGCCAAATATGTGCAAACCCTAACTAGCTACAGTATTATGTTTTCAGTGTCCCCTGATGTCCTTCAAGGTTTGAACATGTTCCATAAAGGAAGTTCTAGATCTCGACTCGAGACACGTTAGACATGCGCTACTACTGTAGCTTGAAGTCGGCAGAGCTCCCAAAAGAACTTCGGCATGAATGGACAACTTTGTCTGTCACACACAGCTGGAAAGCAAACTGTCTCGCAGATCATTTATGGCAAAAGTGGGTGAAAGTAAAAAGTCTATATTATATGCTTGTACCAAAATTAGCTCCAAGCATGGTATTTACCACCAGTTCTTCAACCTGGCAGTTAGGTTCTCAAACGCCAGACAATTATGCTGATCCTAAAATTGAGCACCATCTCAAAGACATTTGAAAACGGTGCTTAGTGCTTACGCTCACGGAAATGGATTGAGATGTCTGAACCATGTTATTCACAATAAACAGTAAAGCAATTTCAGTTAAATAGTTTCCGATTGTTAGGAATGAGACGCACAAACGGCGCAATGGCACAAGCGGTGAGATGATTATCTCTGGTTCCAGGATTGCCGTTTCTGTTTCCACTGATTTTTCTCGACCTATTTGAGACTTTGAGGCTTACATTTTCCTGATTCTACCGAGCGCAAAATGATCTGGTACACTAACTGAAAGGAGTACAAGGATATATTATTTTCCCAAGTAGGACAAATTATCTCTTTACATTGTACAAAACTTGGCAAATTTAATTTTAACTGGAAATCTTTTCAGTGTTCTCGTTCGTTTTTCAGATTAGATTGTTGCAAGCTTGCAGCTCCGATGGAATTTCTAGAAGAAATTATGTCAGATATACCCCAGGGGTAGCAGTGAACCACCAGTAATATGTACCTGAAATGATGATCAAAATCCCGATCAAAATTAATGGCTACCGGTAGAGCAGTGCTTGTGCCGGCCTGCTGTCGACGAAACGTATAAAGCACCCTCCATTCACTGCAGATTCCCTTCTTCTTCACAGTGCGAATCACGAGTACCCGTCGAACGTATTAATCTCATTGGGAATCACGAGCAGCGACAATACCATCTGGTCATCTAGCTCATTTCTAATTGAAACGACAAGAACGCCATCGTTCCGCCCTTAGATATTATTTGGGCTATGTTTCGATTAAACTTACAAGTGTCGGCGTTCTTTCCGATCCCTATTGAACATCAAAATGGATGAACACACTTATCAGATTGAACACACTTTTCCTGCAATAAAAAGCACTGGTCCTGCATGCAATGGAGGACAAGCGAGCAGGACTGGCTCTGATTGATGGCGGCTAGCTCTACTGCGGATTCAACATGGGACCTCACTTAAACAAACAGAATTCAAACACCATTATTGTGCATGGCCACCCGAGTCTCCCCTCTAGCAGATGTTCCAACCAGCTTTTGATGTCTGTTTGTTTCCAGCCTTTGAAAATAAAGTTTGCTTTGCGTTAATCTTCCCCGTCGAACTATCTGGAGAAACAAGAGCAGTAAATAGAAGAGATCATTCGTGCCAAGTCTAAACGGCATGGACAAAAGTAACAAGAGGACAACATCATATATTATATTTGATCAAAATATTCTGTCACAGCTACACACTCTATAGTCTATACCATACTGGATACAAAGAAAGCCATAGGTACTCATGGTAGGCACTCAACTGCAGCACTATCTCCACACCAGAAGAAGACTAGTCAGGCAACAGTACGCAGTACGCTCCATAAACTCCTGTACGAGGCGGGAAGCACGCTAATCATTGATCCAGCATGCACGGGAAGGCCCATTCAAACTTCATCTTTCGAGTACGTATGCATATTTCACAAAGTACTTCGGATGATAAATCATTCAGTGCTGAAATCGTTCGTCGTCCAACAGGATTCGTACACAGGCCGGCTAGGGATCATCTAGCTGTGGCCGGTTGCCGCGTTGCTTTCCCGCTCTGCAATTATTTTCCACCACGGAAAATTTGACCCCTTTTCTCTAATCCCCGTTCCTTGAGCACAATCGTGTGCTATTCCCGGAAGGCAAACACGGATAATCTCCGTGTGTACGTCTCCAGGTAACTATGTACTGGTAATCAACCAGTGCGGCTGCACACAGGCTGGTGACAAAGGCTGACGAGCCGCGACATCATGAGGGTCATCAGATCGAGATTGCAATCAGCAAGAAATTCAATAATCATAGTGACTCCGATGCTCAGAGCGACGGGATCCCTGCATATTAAAAAAAAAGGGCCATTAATATTTCAACTCACTACCTCCTGTTTTGCCATCTCCCAGCTAGCCAGCTGCAATGTGATTGATTCACTTGACATTGAACTAGCACGCTTGGCATCGCTATCGGATCAAATTAAGTTAAGATCATTCCTTGAATGTTGTAGGATTTGTAGCAGGGCAGGGTGTTCAATCTGATAGATCGATCGAGATTGAATGCCAGTCGAGATGCCAGTCGAGATTTTCAGTACTAACTGTGCAAATTGTGTCGGCGGTGAGCGATCGAAGAGAACTGCTTCACAAAGAAGTCGACACCTAACAACTTGAAGAGGGTCCAGTTGCTTACGACGAACGGGAAATCGAAGACAGTCATGTGCAGACATTGAAGGGTTTTGTGCTGGGTCAGAATATGCATGGAAACCTCGTGTGGAGATCAATGGGCCGCCGGCGATCGACGATTTCCTCAAGGGAGACCGGGAATCTTACTTAGTTGGTGAGCGTGCTTGCTCGGTATCACGAAACACGTCGACACGTCGACAAGTCCAAGTATCACTTAGATAAGCACGCCATTGTCCAGCACCGCTTGATCGATTCGTCAGGCGGCTACGCTTGATTAATTTAATGATGGTTGAAAGGAGCCCCTTTAATGTATTTGTTTGTCAATTTTGCAAATGTTTTGGAAGTTGGTGGAATTTTAAGACAAGTGACCTGAAATCTCAGCAGCAGTAGACAGAGCGAAAATGCAGATTTAAGGGATATAAATATCAAAACCTTTAAATTATCAGCAGCTACTCGATCGATCAGCAGTATATTTACAGCAGACAATGGATCAGATCATACTGTATATTGGCGATATGATTTAGATCATTCTCGATGAGTCAGTAATAGTCTGTGGCTTTCGGATAGAAATTCCATTCCATGACGTACGAAACCTTGACCTTTACGTTCTGACGTTCTGACGTTCTGACATTGTCGTCTGCATTTGATGTCAGCTAGCTGCTGACTTTCCTGTAGTACAAAAGTTACAGTTTTGGTTTCACTGCCCTGCTCTTGCTGTCCAGCCTGGGCTAGCTGAAGCTTATATCTTAATTTGATGCTAATGGCGCGATTGCGGCACCAAAAAAATATTTCTTAAAGGATATACATCTTAAAAAAGCTCGATATACTAGCTAGGGACTTCTATAGTTTTTCATTTCCGGACTAGCGTCTCGACAAGTGCCAAAGGAGGGGAATATCGCCTATAAAATTAATTGAAATTGACGATCTATTCTTTGGATAATTTGCAGGATATCCATCCCAATTTTACTTAGACTGTGGAGCTTTGTCAAAGTTACAACACTTCTCAATTAAGAACTTGGACGACCCGTTCATCAAGAGCAACGACGGACTGCATTCCAGGCAATTTGAGGTCGGTATGTGTCTTGGACTGGTTCGCCAGGTTATGGGAACTCGAGAATGACGAGTACTGGGGTACATCACCAACTGGGGTACAGAAGGCAGCCGACACGGTATTCTTGTGTAGCGAGTGTTCGATCGGTGAGTTTCGAAGATTGCCCATGTATCTCTAGATATGATACTCCCAGTCCAGTTTCAGTATCATTTTTTAGTATCTTGCATCTACAAGTCCATGTAACAACCCGAATAAAATCGCAATGATCATATGTACAGATCCCGCTCTCTGAAGCTATTCCAGAAAGTATATCTAGCCGAGTTACAATTAAAAACACAGGTTAATACAGTACATTATAAACTGGCGATGCAATGGTAGTGTTAATGCGGCTAGATCCTGGGATAGATTTTCTACAAGGGGACGCTTCTAATGTCGTCACATACTGGGAACTAATCTCTCGATCAATGTATGCCTGTATATATGTCATTAAATTTACAGTATATTGCAAGCTCAATATATAATTTGGTATGACTCACTCGAACTTACAGGAACGAGGTGCTTCCGGAGGGGATTTGTACGCGTCGAGATTCTCACCATTGGGTGAACTGAAGACTTTGGAGAAAGTGGGATTCACGGAGAATCGGTTTTATATCCATGTCGATGGTGTATTGTTTGGCCTCATGAAGCCTTCCGGATGCCTTTCTTCAAAAGGGTTTTCTTCAAAACCTTCCTCGTTACTTTTGCTATTGCATGAATGTTTATTAGGGTCGAAGCATGAACTGGGGCTAGCTAGCAAGCTCCAAGCTAGTGTTGGCTGGTTCTAGCTGTTACATTGACATTGTTTGACGCTACCAAGTATTTCGCACTCAGGGGAATCTTTTGCGTTTCCCTGTCTCACTTTCCCTGTCAATCCTGTGTCAACTTTCCCTGTCAACTCTGTGTGACAATCCTGTCCACTGAGGAAAGTCACAGGATTGTCACTCACACAGGGGAAAGTGAGGCAGAGAAACGCAAAAGAGTTCCTTCTGTCGTGCTTTTACCCAAAGTGCCCATTAGTCAATAAAGATGAAGAATGATACTTTTCTGGATAGCTAAATAAATGCATGATGTCCACTGTGCACTTGTGCAGGCTCCCCCACGGTCACATATATTGAAGATCGAAGCCCATTGGAAGCGAGAGTCCGGCCACACTTGCAACTTCGTGGTTTGCCGAATGCCTTATGGAGTGCAAATCGATCAATGTGTGGAGACAGAATGTGGAGTACGTATCTTGGCTTCCTGAGATGCAACAATCATGGGCACTGGCGATGACCACGCCCCACTCTTCCTGCGGTATGCCCTGAACACGAAGGGGTACAGTGCCTTCCAGAAAATTTGTGCAGCGTTGTCTGAGTAATGCGGCCCACCTGAAAGAGCGTCTCAGGAAGGCCAAGGTGGGTGTGCTGTTGAATGAGGTCGTTGTATTTGAACGGCCGTTGGACGAACAATGCATTCTGAAATAGCGGCTGGCAATTCCGGATCGTGGTCTCCTCTGTTTCTGAAAGTAAAGCATGGATGTCAACTTTTTGATATGGTGTTACGTTGTGCCGAATTTCAACGGGGATATCTGATCCTTTGTTATGTCGATCAGTTTCTTTTTCGTTTTAAATCAGTTGAATCCTCTTGTAGAGAACTTTGATGCTCTATCGTAGAGAATACCGCTGCATTAAACCCTGTCAGTTGTGAAGCACTTGAAGGCAGTTTCTAACTTAAAACTTGTCAGTTGTACCTGGGCGTCCTTGCCGTCTGAGCAACTAGTAGTACCGTACGTGTAGGTCAGTTTCGTAAATAACTCGGGAAAATTTGGAAGATGTCGAAATTAAAAAAATTACTGACAACTATTTCTAAAAGTCTGAAATAATTGTTTTTGAGAAAAATTAGAAAAAGTAACACTTTTATGCATGACTAGAAAGAATTGATCCAAAATTAGGAGCATCCTCATGAAGTGCCGAAAATTTAAAAAAATCCCTATCCCCTTGCCGAATTGTCAAACTGCTAAAATTAAATTAATTCGGCAAGACAGTGCCGAAACTGCCCTGCATGTACGGTATACTTTAGAATACCTCTCTTGGGTGAAAGATTTTATACTAAAGACATACTACGTACCTGTTGATTGTGGTTTTCCCTGTAATATTGGATGCTAATTGAATTTGAATAGAGCTAACCTTGCGTGTTTAAGATATAGCAATTTATTGCATGAAACCTAACATGCGACTATACTTGTGTTTAACCGCTGACAAACCACGGCAACCATTCAAATTTCAAACAATGGATGAACTCAAAGACATCTCAAGCATGCAAAAAAGCATTTTTTCATCCATCAATTTTTGGAAGATTTTTGTGTTAATTCTTTAACATTCATATTTTATAGATTATGAAGATTTTGCTTTGCAAATATTTTATAA
The DNA here is from genome assembly GCA_963969595.1 of Neckera pumila. NCBI lineage: Eukaryota > Viridiplantae > Streptophyta > Bryopsida > Hypnales > Neckeraceae > Neckera > Neckera pumila. The sequence goes on along the minus strand of OZ018411.1, from coordinate 13,120,940 downwards.
TTCAAAAGATATTAGTAGGTCTAGACTTTAAAAGTAATTTTTTCAATTCAAAAAATGACTTGAATAAATAATTAAAATTAAATTAAAATCTTCAAAAATTACCTATGATTAGAACTTAACATTTTGACCTTAGAGCAAAAAAATTCGTGGAAAAATCACAAATATACAACCTATAATCAATTTTAGAAGGAATTTTAAATTTTTTAGTTTCAAACATTATTGAAAAATATTGGTTTGTGTACTTGTTGATCTAGCCATAATGCCATATAAATATGATCTATGAATTGTATTTTACAACTGCTATTTGAGACATGAGAGTCATGTTAAATTATTCTTCTAAATTGTAATACATTTTCACAATTGTAGAAATTTAGACGACACCCTAGTCCTTTAGATTAATACTTAAAGTCCCATTTTCTATTTAGAGACAAATAAAAGTTTGGACAAGTTTCTATGATCTCAATTTTGGTGCAATTACATGAATTTTTTTGAAGATTGAAGAACACGTTAGATTCATGGGAATTTTATTTTCAATCATTGTCTAGGAACAAAAGTAATGTGTCCCCTAGCTCTAGATTTTAGGTTGCCAAATAATTAAAAAAATTGAAAAAATTGAAATTAAAATTTTAAAGTTTTTTTCTTGAAGGCTATTAATATCTTTTCTACATGGAAATCTTTGATTCATTCCATTTGGATTAGCTATGCAAAAGTTATAGAACTTCTTCTTTTACAAGTAAGCATAGAAAATATTTGAGAAAAGAACATATTGGATTTCTTTCTAAACTCAATTTCCAAAATTTTCAAAAGAAGCCCAGCTCCACAAGGTTTATTAAGCTTATTAGAACAATCTCACCATTAAAATTTGTGTATTTCAATTCCATTTTAGAACAATTTAATGATTTATTCTTCCTTCAATCTCTTACCAACTTCTACTTTTAACAATTAACATTTTTTAAAGAATGGAAATCAAGTTTTTGTTTTTGAAAAAAATTTCCTATGCTTTCAACTCAATTGTTTAACATTAAAAAACTCAAATTCAAATTCCATAGTGCAAAAATTTTAAGCTAAGAAGATTCAAAGTCTTATAGTCAAAGGTGCAAAACAAGTTCTTCTTCACTTTGGAGATAAATACCTTGCAATCTACGTGGTCAAAGTCTTTAAAATTTCTTCTGCACATTCTTACTGGTCTAGTGAAAGATCCTGCAGACAATTTTTCAAGTTTTTTGCTCTTCGCAATAGAAATGGTAGTTTTAAGTGTTTTTTATGAAGAAAAAAAAGATCTAACTGAGACCTTATCAACAGGCCTAGTTTTCTAACTCTCATGGCTCGATCAATTGACAACTGTTAATTGTTGATGTATGTTTTCTTTTGTCACGGACAGGGCATAAAATTGCACATGTAGTGGTGATGCGAAGCGTAACGGTGGAGATGCTGAATGATTTTGTGGACTAGATAATCGAGAGTCGAAAGCGTTCATCCCAAATGGAAATGTGGTTGTTCCGTGCAAAGAGGAGGAAATTGGTGCTGAGAATTGTGCTTGTTATGCTCACCGCAACATCACTAGTTTGAAAATTAAAGTAAAAAAGCTGAAGAGCGAGAACGTAACGATCGACCGTTTCAAATGGCGTGTCAAAGTTAAATATCAAAGCCGTGCCTGCAGTCAAAGCGAGAACTTGAATTGTGACTGGCTGTGGACGAAGGAGGTCATCCTTGACACGGACTTCTGAGTGTAGAATACTGCGTGGCCATGCTTTTTTCACCAAAGCTCGCATAAAAGCCTGTACATCCTGCTCAACTGATTTCCCTTTGAAGCGAGAACTCTAGTTCTTCCTAGCAAATTGGCTTTGGCATATTTGAGGCTGTTGACCTCGCTACATATTGACGTCGGCGTTATTGACTGCAGTCATTGATTGATGCATGAGTGATATGATGTTTTCGTATTACTGAGTCTCCTCAATTGATTCATTTGCTTCCCACTGCTGAATCGTCCAAAATATCTGGAGCCATTTCTAGGCCGGCGTACCCGACCTGAAAGTTTGAGCCGAGGCGAGGGCTTTTTATCCTTTACTTACGTGAACGGGATTAGCTAGAGAGCTCACTGCAACCCTAGGAACTCCACGTGTATAATGAGTTTCCCATGATAAAAGGGCTTTTTTGAATCATATCATTAAAAATGAGAATTGCAGTACTTTAGTGAGAGCACATGGCTTGTGTTAAAGTTCAGCGAAACGGCACAAAAACTACTCTGTGGGCTAGAAACCAATCAGTGAACCAGCACTTGACTAGTATGGAACCGCCAGCAATTCAGTCTGATATTTAACCTCAAGTACGGTTTACTGTTCATCCGACCCTGGAAAAGTGGGAGTCTCATGTGAATATTCTTGAACCCAGCGTGTGATTGTTCTCCTATAGCCCTATGGCCGTGAGCTGTTTTCAATTGGTGGCACGCTTGGAGTGCTTGCAGTGGTCTACGTAACCCTAAACCACGGTGCATACAATGTGCGTTGCACACTGATTTTCTTAGTTAGCACGGGCTGGAGCTTGCAATCGGTTTGAACCTCAGACGATTCATTTGTTCCATTTCGGCCCGTTCGTGTTGCACTGTTGCCCGGTGTTCTGTATGCAGCTCCATTCGATCTGCTCAAATCTAACTTAGTTCGGACCACCAAATCCTGCTTTCCATCCTTGGATCGATGTTCAAGACGGACTAGCTAGCTTTCAAATTGCTTTCTGCAATGACCTTGGTTCTTCCGCGACTGCTTTATGACGCTGCAGTTGTTGTTCTGATCCTGTCTGTCCATTACTGGACTGGGGCCCAATTTAATTCGAATTTTCTACGCACTTGCTTTTGTGGTGTCGTTGTTCCAGCTGCACACATGCAGTGACGACGCACTAATGTCATCCAAGTTCTTGAATACATTAGAAAAATACGTATGCTATTCTTGAGGCTACCTAGCTGGAACTGGAGATTAACTTACCAGCCGGCCAGGTCCGATATATCCTGGCTAGCTTGAGGTTCTGGAATACTTAACAAAGTGTGGGGTCCGGTACGCCGACGCCGACGTCCAGTGAGCTCCAAACATGCAATCCATGGAGCTGTGTGCCTGTACGTACGTACGTCCGTTGCTTGGCATGAAGAAAATGCCGAAAAGAGAAACTTGCAGAAATTAATGTTTTTCACGGTGGAGGGAGGGGCCATGCATGAGAAGGGTGTGACGGTCTCGGAGGAATCATGTTGCATGCCGGGTCCTGTGTAGCAATCAACTTTCGGCTGGTCCATGGACAGGATGAGGATTGCTTAACTTGGAGAAAGTACAATCAACTATTACTGTAGAATCTCAAGTACAGTAGGTCACTGCAGGTCGCTTGGATCTACAAGACGTAGCGTGATCGAGTGGGTGGGTGGATCTGAAGGTGACATGCTAGAACGTAGGCTAGGGGTGACCGCTCCTTCGACGGGAGCTACGCTGATTTATCCTATTAGTGCCGTGCCATACAAAATACGGAGTATATTTCAAAAAGACACGCTATGTGCGACTAAAATGGTACTTTGTTGCAGTAAATTTCACTAAATTCTATTTTTTGGTGACACGAATTTTAGGATTCCGTAACTAGGTTAATAAAATCGGTTGAGTAAGTAGCAAACCTGGGTTCTGAAATCATCACCATCAGAAATGGGGGCATAGTCAGCCCTCCCGACTCCCGTTAGTCTTAGGGTCTCCTTACATGCTGGTCCGGCTCAGTGATCTGTGCTAATTGAAGTAATAAGACAGAATAGGTTCCACCAATTGTCTTGCCCATCATGGGTAAGTGGAAAGACGGAAGTACATATTTCACTGATATCAGTGGACAACCTCATTGGTTGAGATTGGTCAAGCTTGAGAGAATCAATACGTGTCGAATTTTTATTTTCGCTCCCATTAGGTTCAACACACAATGAAATATCACGAATTTTTTATTTAAAACTATTCTGAAAGAAGTTAGAATTCGTTTATCCCTCCCCCACCTGCCGGGTCCATATGAAAGTGGAATTGTTCATTTGGACATGTAGCACCCCTTGTAAAGTGGTGCCCACCCACCAATACGTGTAAAGAGGCCCTAAGGGGTTGGACGCAAACAATACTATAATACAAATAGAATAAAACCATTTAATATTGATGAAAATCTAATCTTGATAGTATGTAACATTTGCAAAAATAACATTTGTAAGACTTTGAAAGCAAATATGTAACATTTATAAAAATAAAAGATGAATTCAATCTAATCATGATTCATCTAAGTTGATTGAAAGAAACAATTTAATGAATTATAATAGTTGATGAGATTCTTCTATTCGCCAAGATTGTACTTTTTTTTGAAGTAATTGGATATTCTTCATGAATCACATGACGTCATTTGGTCTTTGTTCCAAAAACTTTTACAAAGTCTCAAGTGCATTCTTAGCATCTTTGAATCCTATCAAATTTTCTAAATTTTTGCGACTTTATCATTTATGAAAGTCAAATCAATAAAGCAGGAAGCTCAACATTTCCGTAGTGCATATTTTATTGGAGCACAAATCTCCATAATACATATGAGATTTTCATCCTTAGAGACTATATCAATAGATTGAGGGCACTCCAAAGGGGTGTTTTTTTTTAGAATACTTCATCCAATGTTGACGTGACCCTCAAAAACATTGATCAGTCTAAAATCAAGCCTTCAGAGAATATTAATTTTTGATGGTTTAACATGACCTTGGATGACCTAAGACAGTTTTAAACAACCTTGGCCAAAACTTGTTTCATTCAAATTTAATGATGTGTAATATAAAATCTTGTATTAATCTGCAAGATCTATTAATTAGGAAGTTAGAAATGATTAATATCTACAAAACAAAATACAAAAAATTCATTATATGTACATACATATATAAATATAATCATACATCAAACTTAGAATCCAAAATAGGAATCTAAACAATTGATGCAGGACTATTAGAAAAGATAGTATAGGTAATAGTAAGATAGGAATCTAAACAATTGCAATTAGAAAAGATGGTATAGGTAATAGTAAGATAGTTAAATGGTGTACATGCACATTAGTTTTGTGAACGAAATTGGAGTTGGGAACAAAATAAAGTTCTCCTAATCCAAATTACTTACTATTTTTTATTGAATGTGAAGACATATTAATTTATTATAGGGGGCACTAATCAAACACCATTCTATTGCAAAAGAAGAAGTATATAAAGACCCAAAAGGAGTCAAGAGCCCAAAAGCTAGTTTTATCTAATATTTACAAGGCAAAAGGCTATCCATCAAACACAAAGACATCTTTATACCATTATTGAACAGTCATCTATACTAAGAGAGGATCTTTCCCCTTAGCATTGACCTGCTTCTCAAGACAATGTACCCATAGCGCTACATTATTTGAAAACTACCAATATTCAAAACTTCCTCAAGATAGCTTTTGTTGATAGTCGATACAATGTCTTCTCTCCTTAAGGTAATTTAACTCATTTTTATTTATTGCCTAATTCCATCATCCTACTTTTGGCCCCAATTTTGTCTAAAACTACATCCAAATTTGTTCGTTTTCTGACAAAATTACTAATCTAATGCCAACAAAAGATAAGATGTCAATACTTGAATGGTGAACATTTAGCCCTCTGCGGCCATATAATATATTATGTAATTGGTGGTATTTAATCAAAGAAACATCGACTAAGTATCTTTCAGTACAAAGTAAATTAATAATCATGATAGTATGTAAATAACAATGTATCACAATTTATGTACTAAACCACAATTGAAGAGTTATAAGGCTAAATGCAGGTTATACAAAAGAATCCCAAGAGCCTTTCAAAGGTTAAGTATCATTGGACACATGGAAGAGCGGTTATACATTGTTTATAGGGTGTTTATACCTCCACTCTGTGAGTGGTTTTGAGTTTCAAGGCGGATTGCTTCAGAAATTCACAAAAATTACAATTTTATTCAAAAAATTATAATTCCACTTGGATTTGATGTGAAACAAGCGCACCCCTCTGAAAATATGCTCCCCTCTTGGAGTTGGCCCTAAGATATTCAGATTGCTAATTAGGGTAGTAAATTACTAGGTTTGGCTACCTTAGATCTAGAGCGGCCAATAAAGTTGTGTTGTAACTACACAAATAGTGAAATTAGGTTGCCCCACACTAATATCTCGACAATCCACACTATAGAAATTTCCACGGCTTTTGTACAAGGATCCATTCAATTCAGAGCCATGTATATAGCATAGATTTGTGTACCAATTCAAGGCCTAGTTCAACGAGAGGCATGCGCCTCCATGTGGAACAAACACTGATCCATGCCATGAGGTAATTCATCGATCTCAGGTGAGGTCCAAGCGGTGTTAGTACCGCCTTGCCGGCGGACATGACCGTTGAGTGCATCGTCAATGGGCAGAGCAGGTCAGCAGGACTGCAGGACTGCAGGAGGGGCAGCTTTAATTAACTGAGCTGAGATTTGGGTACGTATAAGTTAGAGCATGAACTGTATGTCTGGCCGAGTGGTCCTAGCTCGATCGAGTCTGGTACAAACACCTACAGTAAGTTAGCTTGGGTCTGACGACAGGCTTTGCTTGCTAGCTGACACCACCACCCCACTGACGGATTTTCTTTCTTTTTAATAGTTTCTCTACGTACGACGACAGGAGCTACAGTAGCTAGTTTCCGATTCCAAATGAACCAAGTATGGTATTCATATTCCTGCTGACAGACTGATCGAGTTCGCTTGAATGATTCATCTTCCTTTTTTCCTTCCGTGGCCCGGCCGGCTGGTAACTTAGGGTGTGCCTGTCAGTCCGGCTTCAACGCAAGATTCGGATGGCGAAGGGATCTGGTCCAGTCTCCAGGGCAATTCAAGGACGTGGCGTTGGCATCAGGCCAAACGGATAATCATCAAATAATGGAGACAAGAACTTAGGGAGCTTCATTTGCATTCACGGTTTGCATTCACGGTTCATGCGGCACACTTGGGGATCGGGAAGGTAGGAGCAAGCGGGTTCTACCAGCGAACATGACATACATAGAGGTACATTTTGCTTTCTTCAATGTACTAGCAGTGTACATTTCAGGAGGTGATCGGTAAGGTAGTAGCAAGCAGGCTCCACAGGCGAACATGACACGAGGAAAAATTGCAGCCCTCCAGAAGACCGCTAAGGAATTGATTTACGGGACCTCTTTGGTGCAATTTTAGAATGAATAAAAAGAAAAAAAATACGAAGTTTTAAAAAAAAAATCTGACTAGTGCCACATCAACACCTAATTTTTTTTAAATTTAAAAAAAATCAGAATTTATAATATTTTTGATTTTTGGTTTTTTTCCATAACTGCACCAGGTGGATGCAAAACTTGCAGCCTTCTAGAGGGTTGAAAATTTCCTAATGCATAGAAGTACATTTTGCTTTCTTAAATGTACTAGCAATGTATATTTCAAGAGGTGGTCGGTGGTTGTTTTTAGTGATCACTGCATTTCTACTTCAAAAATTTGTAACTTAGTTCCACAAAGGTCCAAAAAAAATGAGATGACTCGGGTTAGATGCCAATTCCATTTTTCTTCCTACAAAAATTTACGGAAAAATTGTTTCAAGGAGTTTAGATTCCCCCAAAAGGCAATCAATTCATAAATGGTCAGTTTTAAAGCAGACTACCTTATTGCAGTACTCAGAAGACCACTATAGACCATTTGGTCATTGTGCATGGTTACGCTTATTGGATTCACATGGTTTTTGCAAAAGAATGGCAAATTAGGGAATATTTTACAAGTATCATGGTCAAGTCTATTGTTGAAAACAAACAATTCATTATAGACAATTAAAGAAAAGTCACATAGTTTTCCGTTGAAGACCTTAACTCCTAAAGTTTCAAGGCCTTTTTCCATCAAAAACCACTCAAAATTGCTATATCTATTGCAAAGAATAAAAAACTTAAAAAAAAAAATATATGCATATCCAATTGTAGGCTCTTGTATTAGACTAGTATAGAAATGTGTGGAAAAAAATTCAGAAACTTTGACTATGTAGATTGCAAGACATTTGTATTTAAAGTGAAGAAAACAAGTTTATTTGCACCTCGCTTGACTAGATATTTTGGCTTTAAATCTTCTTAACATAAAAATTTGGCATTATTGATTTTGATTTTTTGATTTTTTCTGTTGAAGAATTGGGTTGAGAATCTAGGATAAAAAATTCAACAAAAGAATATTTAATTTTCACTCATTAAGGAACTATTAAGTAGAAGTAGGTTTAAGATTGTAGAGAAGACTAAACCGTTAATAGCTCTAAGGTGGAATTGAAATACAAGAATCCCAATAATGAGATTGTTTTAATTAGCAAACTTTACACTCTCATAATTGTTTTTAAAAAATTGTAGAATTGCATTCCCCAAAAGGAACGTTGTAAGTAGAATTTGAATTTTATATTATTCTCTAGTTTTATTTTTTCAAATCCCCTTCTAAAATTTGGTCTTTTATCTAAAGTTATGTCGTCCACTAAATCAATACTCTCTTGGTCTCAAAATAAATCTGTAGTTTTTTATGGGGAATTGTGGAAGTCAATATCTTGGATTCATTTTGAGAAAAAGGGAGTATTCAGTCATTCTCAATGAACATAATTTGCTTAACATTCTTGGATCCCTTTGCAATCCAAATGCGTAGGAAGGAATGAAACGAGGTGTCCATGAATGAATGATATAGACAAAGAATAATTCTTTTCTATCATGTTGTATTGGCTAGATTTCTACAATGGTGAGGGGAGGTTATGTCAACAAGATAGAATGTAATGAATTGCAAAGAGAATTACAAATCCGTGGGTTCTCATGGGAAACCGTGGAAGTTAGTATCTTGGATTCATTTTGGGGATTCATTTTGAGAAAAGGGGAGTATTTAGTCATTTTCAATAAACATAACATTCTTGATCTGTCTTGTTGGATCCCTTTGCAACCCAAGTGTATAGGAAGGAATGAAATGAGGTGTCCATCAATGAATGATACAAACAAGGAATAATTCTTTTTCTACCATGTTATAATGGCTGGATTTCTATAGTGGTGAGGGTAGGTTACATCCATGGTATAGAATGTTCTGAAGTGTGAGGAGCATTACAAATTTGTGTTTTTTCATGGGGAATTGTGGAAGAACTATTTATTTATTTTGAGACAAGCATCAGAAAAGTTAGGGCATGCCAACATAGTGTCAATACGGTGCAGTAAAAGACTATGAAAATAATTTGGTGCCAACCTCTATGCAAACTCAGTATCGAAACTGGCATGGAAGTTGGCACCAAATTATCTTGATAGCGTTTCAATGCACCACCATAGCACCAATTTACATATCTTGAACTTCCTGATGAGGATAGTATTCAATTATTTTCAATGAATATAACACTCTTGACCTGTTTGTTGGGCCCTGTTGTAATCCCAAGTGTATAGGAGGAATGAAATGAGGTGTTCAAGAATGAATAATGCAACCAAGGAATAATTCTTTCTATCAAATTGTTTTTATTGGATTTCTACAATGGTGAAGGGAGGCCACATCAAAGGTATAAAATATTATAAACTATGAGGAGCATTACAAATTTGTGGTTTCTCATAGAGAACTATGAGAGTACGACATTAGACATATTTTAAGACAAGAGGAGTACTCGATCATTTTCAATGAATATAACATTTTTAACCTGTTTTGTTGGGCCCCTTTACAATTCAAGTGTACAAGAGGGAATGAAATGAGATTTTCATGAATGAGTGATGCAGCCAAAGAATAATTCTTTTTTTAAGTAGAATTAAAATTTTATATTATGTCCAAATTAGAAGGGGATTTGAAAAAATAGAATTAGAGAATAAAATAAAAAAATAGAACTAGAGAATATGCTTATGTTATAAATTTTCAAATTTTTGCATTGTGGGCCAATATAATTAGTCATTGACTTAATAGAAAAATGAATTTTAAAAATCTGAATCGACAAGAAGAGATTTCTTAATAGTCAAGAAATCATTTGCAAAAGTAGCACCGTAAATAGTCATTTGAATTATCTAGTAAGGCATTGAACTCCTAAAGTCACAAAGTCCCTACGATGGAATCTTGGGACTTCAGGTAGGCTTGTGTGATCTCAATTTTTGATATAATTTTTTGAAACAATTTGTGAATATAGGAAATTAGATTAGTTTTCTAGTAATATAATTATTTATTTCAGTCAAAGCCTAGAAGAAAATGTTCTACCACCCTAAGTCCAAAAAACAACTCCGGGAGCAGTCCTAAAAAAATCTTAAAAAATAAGATTTTTTTTATTTTAATTTTTTTCTCAAAGATGATATTATTGTTTACATTTGAAGATTTGATTCATTCTATTTGGACAAGAGATGAGAAAAGTATGGACAATCTTGTTTTTCAGGAAATCTAAGCATCTTCTTGAAAAAACAACTTATAGAATTCACTTTTGAATGCAATTTTTATAATTTTTCAAAATAAATTGTTAGAAAAAGTTAGGTTTTCTTGCTAGAATAATCTCACAATTTACAATTGTTGTACTCCAATTATGTCTTAGAGCTATTAATGGTTTTGTTTTTCTTTCAATCTTGAATCTACTTCTAATTTGTAAATTTTTAGTGAGTGAAATTAAGTATTTTTTGGTTGATTTTTTCCCCCTAAATTCTCAACAAAATCCTTCAATATAAAAAATTAGAAAATAAAAATCAATTAAAATTTTATATTAAAAAGATTTAAAGCCAAAAAATCTAATTGAACAAGGTGTAGAAAATTTTGTTTTCTTTGCTTTAAATGCAAATATCTTGCAATCCATGCAATCAAAGTTTATGAAGTTTCTTCCACACATTCTTATACTAGTATAATACAAGATACTATAGTTAGATATGCCAAAAAAAAAAAAAAATTTAAAGTTTTGATCTCTTTGCAATAGAAATGTTAGTTTTAAGTGTTTTTGAATGGAGGAAAATCCTTGGGACTTGAGGGTTAAGCATAGTCAAGTTTAGATTTTCTTTGAGACAAAAAGTAGGAGTTGATATTAAATATGTAGAACTTTAATGTTACTATATTACACAAATCAATGATATAAATATATTGGAGCCTTTCCAACTACTTATTATAATTTTAAAAAAATAAATTGTACTAACCTTCACTAATCAGACACTTAGGGATTAACCCCTCAGTACTCCAATGTTCCACTTTTAAACGTTGAATAGGGAAGATCCAAGGGCCTTTTTGAATAAAGAGCTTCTCATTCATCCAAATTAATGCTTGCCTACTAAAAAACCACACTTCTTGTATTACAAATTTGATGAAATTGAAGTAAACTATATATATATATATATATATATATATATATATATATATATATATATATATAAGCAAAAACATACAAAAATTTAAGAAAGAATTAACCCTTGAAGGATGTATTGGTACAATGGATATCAACTTTTTTGATAAAATGTGAATTATTTGCTTTTAAAAAAAATCCAAGAATATTCATTGGAGGTCAAACTATTCTACAAGACCTCCTATTTTTACACAGCACTCTAAGGACAAACATTTATATTTCAATCGCCTTACAGAGAGAAGGATTCTTTATCTTCCATCAGACATTTAGTAGCCTCGGCGTCCTTATACGGTTAAGAAGCTTGCCCACAAAGTTGGCAATTTGAGCCCTACGGTCCAACTCAGAACCCTGCAATTTTAGGAACGTGGAGACTTGTAAACATAGACTCAGTTTGATTAGCATTCAACAAGGCTTGATTTCCTTTCACCAATTCACGTGGTGAGAGCAGTCCCACGCATAACACTAAATCCTCTGTTCAAAGTGGGATCAGTAGGATGAGTTTTGTGTTCTCCGGGGTAAAAGTTTAAAAAAAGCCTCCTATTTTTGTGCCGTATCTAGGGTTTGTTCTAGACCTCTTCTAGCTAATTTGGGGACTCTGATTGCAAACACAAATTCAAAATTTGCAAACTTTATCATATGTGGCAAATAAAAATTCTTTTGCTTTTCACAATAATAAGTTTGGCCCGCAGGGCCTACTGTTCAAATGGAAGATTTAACCCCTAAAGGACCAAGGCCTTTTTTCTACTAAAAAATACTCAAAATTGCCATTTCTATAGAGAAAATTTGAAAAATGTTTTATTTTGCACATCTAACCACAGGATCTTACACCTAACTAATATGAGAATGTTTGGGAAAATTTTCAGAATTTTTGACCGCATAGATTGCAAGATATCTACATTTAAATGGAGAAAAAACAATTATTTAGTCTATTGCAGGACTAGATAATTTGACTTTGAACCTTTTTAACTTTAACTTTTGCACTATGGAGTTTTGAGCTGTTGGTGGAGAATTGGGTTGAGAGTCTAGAAAAAACAAAAGAAATTCAAAAAAACTTTATTTTCATACTTCAAAAAATAATTTAAGTAGAAGTAGGTACATGATAGAAGGAAAATCTAAGTTACTAATATCTCTAAAATGCAATGAAAATGCACTAATCCCAATGGTGAGATTATTCTAGCAAGAAAACTTAATCGTATAATTTTTTTTTTGAAAAATTTGTAAAAGTTGCATTTAGAAATGAATCCTGCAAGTTATTTTTTCAAAAAGATGCTCTAATTGCTCAAGAAACAAGATTGTCCATAACTTTCTCATAACAAATCCAAATGGAATGAATCAAAGTTTTTTTTTTTCTCTGAAATTTTATGTATTTTTTTTCTACATGTGAAGCTTTGATTCATTCTATTTGGACTAATAATGAGCAAGCTATGGACAATCTTGTTTTTCGGGCAATCTAAGCATCTTTTTGAAAAAATAACTTGTAGGATGCATTTTTGAATGCAATTTTCACAATTTTTTACAATTTCTTTTTTGAGAATGTTGTGTTTGATTGCTAAAACAATCTCACCATTGGGATTATTGTATTTCAATCCCATCTAAGAGCTATTAATGATTTAGTGTTTTTTTCAATCTTGGACCTACTTCTACTTAACAATTTTTTAAAGAATGAAAATCAAGTGTGTATTTTTTGAATTTTTTTTGTAGATTTTCAACTTACATCTTTAACAAAAATAAAATTTAATTCAAAGTTTGTAGTGCAAAAATTTCCACAAATGGTGGTCAAAGTCATCTGAAATTGCAAGTCAGTGTTCAAAAAAACTTTCTTTTCAACTTTGAATGCTAATATCTTCCAATCTATATGGTCAAACTTCATGAAATTTTTACCACATGATCTTTGACAAGTGAAGTACGAGATCCTATGGTTAGATTCTAATAAAATGTTTGTTTTGTGTTCTTGGATGAACACAGCCAAAATGGCAGTTTTGAGTGGTTTTTGACAGAAAAATGGCCTAGGGACTTTAGGGGTGAAACCGCCATCTACACTCTGTGAGGATTTCCATAATCAGTTTTGTACTTATGTGGAAGAAATGCTTTGAGAACCAAACTTTGTTCCTTCATAACTTTTGCATACAATATCTAAATATTGCATTTCTTTTTATGCTTTGGAACCTTCTTTCGCTTGCCAATAAGAAAATATAAAAATTTGAATAGTCTAATAATAGAAATTAGGCACAATAGCAATTAGTGGTAGTTTGGAGGTATCCACCTTAACATCCTCTTAGCCCCACAGCAACATGCTCAAGCAAATCAATGAAGGCCACATTCCTCTATCATAGAAGATCAATGATAACTTATAGAACCTATAGGGTAACCACACCTATTTGCGACCACAAATCAGAAGCCATTCCCTGTGACTACCCCCGAATCTGTCCATCAAGTGTCCAAACTCCAACCATGAGTTGGCTTTGTGGCCGTTGGATCTTTGTGATTTGTGGTTGGAAATGGGTCCACTGACCACTGGGAGTAGGTGCTTTTCAACTTTGCACTTTGACCAAGGTTTGTGAAGCCTTTTATAATATTTCAGAGTGTTTTTTTTTTTGCATCTCTCTCTCTCCTATTTGCCTTCCCTTCTGTCCATTTGTTTTCCACACCGACTTCATGGTCTGTTTCCCATGGCTTAAACGGACGGGAATGATGTGGTTACCTTAGTACTCAGTTCTGCTGTGGCGTGTTGCTGTGGGGCTGCTCTGTTTGATGAGTGGGCTACCGAAGCCTAGTTGAAGCTTACCACTCCCTTACGTGAAGTTATGACGGAGAGGAACCCGCCTCGTCATTGCTGTCGCAGGGAAGTCTGCCACCTTGGTCGCAAGCCAAGCAGGCCAAGGCAAGTGCGTCTTCGGTCTGCGGGAACTTAAGTTACAGTGAGCCACTGAGCCCCCGCCACGTCATTGTTTGCCTCCATTCAGTAGGTAGTACCTCTGTGTAATGATTCTTTAACTGAGCCGGATTCGACCGAATCCTCCGTAGCTGAGTCAGGTTTATCTTGGCAGGCCCTGCCTCCGGCTCCCTCCCTCCATGTTGGCATTCTCACTCGATTCAGCCCAGAATCACCATCATGGCGACATCTTTGCCGTGGATAGGAAAAGCACTTTCATCTACAGACACGGACTTTACTTGTGCAATTATGGTTGGTGATTTCGTCTATTTGGTAATGATTTCCATCCACCATTGGGCAACCCCAAAAAGGGGAATTTTCTTTTTCTTTCCAAATCCCCTTTTAAGACTTGATCTTCTAGCAAAACTTACTTTGTCCATAAAATCAACACTCTTGTAGTCTCAAAATAAAATCCGTGGTTTCTTATTATAGAGAACTGTGGGAGTCAGTGTCCTAGATTCATTTTGAGAAAAGGGGAGTATACGCGGTCATTCTCAATGAACATAACATGCTTAACCCCTAAAATACCAAGGCAGTTTCTGGCTCCAAAATCATTGAAAACTACCATTTTTGCTGCGATCACTCCCTAAATCAATTTTTTTTTTTTTTTTTTGAATCTAACCGTAGGATCTTGTACTTCACTTGTCTTAGATCATGTGGTAAAAATTTCATGAAGTTTGACCGTACGGATTGGAACATATTAGCATTTGAAGTTGGAAAAGGAAGTTTTTTTGAACTGCGGCTTGCATTTCAGATGACTTTGACGGCCATTTGTGGATTTCTTTTGCACTACACACCATAAAGTTAAAATTTTTTGTGTTGCACATTTGAGTTGAGAGTTTGGAAAAAAAAATTAAGAATGTCAAAACTTGATTTTCACATATAAAAAAATTGTTGAAAAGAAGTAGGTCCAAAATTGAACAAAACACTAAATCGTTAATAGCTCTTAGGTAGAATTAAAACACCATAATCCCAATGGTGGGATTGTTCTTGCAAACAAACTTTACCTTGTCAAAAAGAAAATTTGAATTTTTTTTAAAATGGCATTCAGAAATGAATTATAAAAGTTTTTGTTTTTGAAGATGCTTAGATTGCCCGAAAAACAAGATTGTCCATAACTTTCTCATATTGAGTCCAAATAGAATGAATCAAAGCTTCAAATGTAGACAAAAACATGATCTTCGAGGAAAAAAATTGAAAAAGAAAAATTCAATTTTTTAAAGTTTTTTTTTCTGCCCGGCGACCTGCTTTTTTGACTTCAGGTGGCATAACTTTTGCTCCCGTGCACCAATTGAAAAACAAATTATATTTTTAGAAAGCTAATGTGATTCCCTATATTCAAAAAAAATTCAAAAAATCAGGTCAAAATTTCAGGTCGCACGAGCCTGCCCGAAATCCCAAGTGTCCCTCGAGGGGACTTTGGTAGTTTAGGGGTTAATATTCTTGAATCCTTTTGCAATCCAAGTGCGTAGGAAAGTATGAAATGAGGTGTCCATAAATAATACAAACAAGGAATAATTCTTTTCTATCATATTGTATTGGCTGGATTTCTACAGTGGTGAGGAGAAGTCACATCAAGAGTATGGAATGTTATGAATTTTGAGGAGCATTACAAATTTGTGGTTTCTCATGGGGAATTGTGGGAGTCAGTATCCCGGATTCATTTTGAGAAAAGGGGAGTACTTAGTCAATCTCAATGAACTTAACATTCTTGACCCATCTTCTTGGGCCCTTTTCCAATCCAATTGTATATGAGGAATGAAATGAGGTGTCCATGAATGAATGATGCAGCTAAGGAATAATTCTTTGCTGTCAAGTTGTTTCTGTTGGATTTCCATAGTAGTGAGGGGAGTTCACGTTAACAATATAGAAAGTTACAAGGAGCATTACAAATTGGTATTTATTCATGGAAACTGTAGAAGTACCACGGATATATTTTGAAACAAGAAGAATATTCAATCATTTTCAATGAACATAATCTTTTTGAACCATCTTGTTGGCCCCTGCTTTGTAATCCAATAGTATAGGAGGGAATGAAATGAGGTGTCCATGAATGAGTGATGCAGGCAAGGAATTATTCTTTTCTATCATATTGTATTCTTTGTGTTCATACAATGGTGAAGAGAGGTCACATCAAAAGTAGGGAATATTATAAACTATGAAGAGCATTACAATTTTGTGGTTTCCTATGGGAAACTGTAGGAGTATGATGGACTTATTTTGAGACAAGGGGAGTACTCAGTCATTCTCAATGAACATAAAAATCTTGACCTATCTTGCTGGGCCTTTTTGCAATTGAAGTGTATAAAAGGGACTGAAATGAGGTTTTCATGAATGAGTGATACAGCCAAGAAATAATTCTTTTTTATAATGTTGGATTTGTTGGACTTGTTGGATTTCTACAATAGTGAGGGGAAGCCACATCAAGGGTATGGAATGTTATGAACTATGAGGAGCATTACAAATGGGTTCTTTTTCATGGGAAATTGTAGGGGACCACGGATTTATTTTAGGGCAGGAGGGGTACACAATCATTCTTAATGAACATAACATTTTTGACCCTCTTATTGGGTCTTTTTGCAATCCATGTGTATAGGAGGGAATGAAATGAGGTGTCCATGAATGAATGATGCAAATAAAGAATTATTATTTTTCTATCATGCGATATTCATTGGATTTCTATAGTGGTGAGGGAAGGTTACATCAGTAGTATTGAATATTATAAACTATGAGGAACATTACCACGTCTCCTAGCAAAACTCACTTTGTCCATAAAATGAATACTCTCGTGGTCTCAAAATAAATCAGTGGTTTCTCATAGGGAACTGTGGGAGTCAGTATCTTGGATTCATTTTGAGAAAAGGGGAGTCTCAATCATTCTCAATGAGTATAACATTCTTGACCCATCTTATTGGGTCCCTTTGCAATCCAAGTATACAAGAGGGAATAGAATGAGGTGTCCTTGAATGAATGAGCAAGCAAGGAATAATTCTTTTTTGTTGGGTTGTGTTGGCTGGAATTCTATAGCGGTTAGGGGAGGTCACGTGAGGGTAGAGAATGTTATAAACTGTGAGGAATATTATAAATTTTTGGTTTCTCATGGGGACCTGTAGGAGCTAGTATCCCGAATTCATTCATTAATTCCTTTGACCCGTCTTGTTGGGTCCCTTTGCAACCCAAGTATGTAGAAAGGAATGAAATGAGGTGTCCATGAATGAGTGAAACAAACAAGGAATAATTATTTTTCTATCATGTTGTATTAGCTAGATTTCTACATTGGTGAGGGGAAGTTATGTCAACAATATAGAATGTTATGAAGTACAAAGAGCATTACAACTTTTTGTTTTTTCATGGAGTAGTGTAGAAGTACCACTGATTTATTTTGAAACAAGGATGGTACCTAGTCATTCTCAATGAACATAACATTATTGATCCCTCTTGTTGGGTCCCTTTGCAATTCAAGTGTACAGGAGTAAATGAAATGAGGTGGATATGAATGAGTGATGCAACCAAGAAATAATTTTTTTTAATCAAGTTGTTTTTGTTGGATTTTTGCAGTGGTATGGGGAAGTCAGATCAACGATATAGAATGTTATGAACTATAAAGAGCACTACAAATTTGTGATTTTTCATGGAGAATTGTGGAAGTACTACTGATTTATTTTGAGACAAGGATAGAACTCATTCATTCATTCTCAATTCATTCATTCATTCTCAGTTCATTCATTCATTCTCAGTTCATTCATTCATTCTCAGTTCATTCATTCATGCTCAATTCATTCATTCATTCTCAATTCATTCATTCATTCTCAATCCATCCACCATTGGCAACAAAAGAAGAGGATTTTTTTTTTCTTTCCAAATCCCCTTGTAAAATTTGGTCTTCTAGCAAAACTTTTTTCATCCATAAAATTGATACTCTCTTATTCTCAAAATAATTCCGTGATTTCTTATTATAAGGAACTATGGGAGTCAGTTCTCCGGATTCATTTTGAGAATAAAAAGAGTACTTGGTCATTCTCAATGAACATAACATTCTTGACCGATTTTGTTAGGTTCCTTTTGCAATTCAAATGTGTAGAAAGGAAGGAAATGAGGTGTCCATGAACGAACAATACAGACAAGGAATAATTCGTTTCCATCACTTTATATTGGTTGGCTTTCTGCAGCAATGAGGGGAGGTCACGTCAACAGCATAGAATGTTCTAAATTATGAGGAACATTATAAATCCGTGGTCCCTCATGGAAAATTGTGGGAGCCAGTATTCCAGATATATTTTGAGAAAAGGGGAGTACTTAGTCATTTTCAATGAACATAACATTCTTGAGCAGTCTTGTTGGGTCCCTTTGCAACCCAATTAAGTGTATAGGAAGGAATGAAATGAGGTGTCCATGCATGAATAATATAGACAAGGAATAATTCTTTTCTATCATGTTGTATTGGTTGGATTTCTACAGTGGTGAAGGGAAGTCGCGTCAATGGTATAGAATGTTATGAACTGTAAGGACACTATAAATCCGCGATTTTTCATGGGGAACTATAGGAGCCAATATCCCAAATTCATTTTGAGAAGAGGGGAGCACTCAGTCATTTTTTATGAACATAACATTCTTGACCCGTCTTGTTGGATCCCTTTGCAACCCAAGTATTTAGGAAGGAATGAAATGAGGTGTCCATGACTGAGTAATACAAACAAGGAATAATTCTCTCTATCATGTTGTATTAGCTGGATTTCTACGTCAGTGAGGGGAGGTCACGTCAACAATATAGAATGTTATGAACTATGAGGAGTATTACAAATTAGTGTTTTTTCATAGGGAATTGTGGGAGTCATAATTTTAGATTCATTTTGAGCAAAGGGGAGTACTCAATCATTCTCAATAAACATAACATTCTTGACCCCTCTTATTGGGTCCCTTTGCAATCCAAGTTTATAGGAGGGAATGAAATGAGGTGTCTGTGAATGAGTGATGTAGCCAAAGAATAATTCTTTTCTATGAAGCTGTTTTTATTGGATTTCTACAGTGATGAGGGGAGGTCATGTCAACAGTATAGAATGTTATGAACTATGAGGAGCATTATAGACTTATATTTTTTTATGGAAAATTGTGGAAGTACCAGTGATTTATTTTGGGACAAGGATAGTACTCAATCATTTTCAATGAACATAACATTAATTGTTGACCCTTCTTGTGGTGCTTCTTTGCAATCCAAGTGTACATGAGAAAATGAAATGAGGTGTCTATAACTAAGTGATGCAAGCAAGAAATAATTTCATGTTGGATTTGTTGGATTTCTATAGTCATGAGGGGAGGTCATATCAATGGTATAGAATGTTATGAACTATGAAGAGCATTATAAATCCATGGTTTCTCATGGAACATTGTGGGAGTAAGGTAAAAGACCCCATTGCGGTCAGAATTAGGAGTGTGCCTGCATGCCATTGCTGAAATTTTTCAAATTTTTTCCCACTCAAAGATAAATGTGAAAGACAGTGAGGGCATTTGAAATTATATTTTTTGGACCAAATATGAATTATTTCTGAATTTTTGAAGTGATTAGCCCATAGGAGTCTGTAGGCTACTTCATGACCAACAAAATCTGAATCCAATATGATCATCTTCCTACCCAATGTAGTCACAACATTTTCAAACATGGAAAACCTAAAAAGTCAGTTTTTACAAAGAGTTTTACACTAAAAAGTTGGAAGTACCTATTGAGGTCACTAATTACTCCATAACTACCATGTAAGGCATTGATTGTGGTCTAAAAAACCACAATGGGGTCATTTGACCGCAATGGGGTCATTTACCTTACTATGGAGTTATATTGAGAGGAATATTAAATAACTATCAATGAACATAACATTCTTAACCCTTTTTGTTGGATCCTAAGTATATGAGAGAGAATGAAATGAAATATCTATGAATGAATGATGCAGGATAGGAATAATTATTTTCTTTCATATTGTATTCGTTGGATATCTACAATGGTGAGGGGTGGTCACATCAATGGTATATACTATTATGAACTATGAGAAAGATAACCACATCAACACCTTTTCTAAAGATTAAGGTGTAAATTGCATCATATTCCAATTCTATCACTAATTGATATGTGTAAAAGATGTTTGTTTAGAAATCTTAGTCAATTATGGACACAATTGAAATATGTTTCATTATGCCTACCATTGATAGAAAGTAATATTTGAATACTAAGTTCCAATGTGAGGGCATAGTTTTCAATTCCTATATGGGTACCAAACTAGAGTCTACACTCCACACAAGCCTTTCATTAGAGGGGATTTGGCCCTTCCAAAGGGCTGCGAGTTTTCGACTGCAGGGAACGTGTTGCACTGCAGGCAGCACAGCGTAGTAGTGTGACGTGGCCGAAGTTTGGCCACCTCACTTTTTCTTTTCTTTTTTTCTTTTTTTTAAACTTTTTAAACTTTAAAAAAAAAATTTGAATTCAATGCTTCAATATTTTCAACCTTAAAATTTGTATATGTCCAATCTCATAATGCCCTTGATAAGTGATATAGCACAATGGCATCTTGTAAAATCCACCAAAGATTTGGATTGAAACAATAGTGCAATGCAAGATGAATCAATGAATTCTGAAATCTAGCTGTTTAAGTTTCTCTACAATTTATGTATTCCTGAAATTATGGAGATAAAAAATGGCACAAGTAATTTTGAAATCTATGAGAATTATTAACCCAAGGTCATTTTTCTGTCAAAAACAACTCAAAATTGCCAATTCTATTGTGTTCATCTAAGAAAAAAGAATTTTTTTTTTTAGAATCTAACTTTAAAGTCTTTTAATTAACTTATCTCAAATCATGTGGGAAATTTTTTATAAAGGTTGACCATACATATTAGAAGATATTAGCATTCAAAGTTGGCAATTTTTTTTTAACCTTGACTTGCAATTTCAGATGACTTTGACCGCCATTTGTAAAAACAATTTACACTACAAACTTTAAATTTAATTTTTTTTATGTTGAATAATTGAGTTGATAATCTAGAAAAAACTCCAAAAAAAAATACTTGATTTCATTCTTTAAAATATTGTAAACTAGAAGTAAGTCCAAGATTGAAAGAAAAACTAAATTGCCAATAGCTCTAAGATGGGATTTAAACACTACCATCCCAATGGTGAGATTGTTTTAGCAAGCAAACTTAGCCTTGTCCAACAGTTTTTTTGAAAAATTGTAAAAATTGCATTCTAAAATGAATCCTGCAAGTTATTTTTTCAAGAAGATACTCTAAATGCCCAAAGAATAAGATTGTCCATAACTTTCATTTAACAAATCCAAATGGAATGAATCAAAACTTTCCATATAGATAAAATGACAACCTATGAGAAAAAAAATTAATTTTTTTTCTTAAATTTTTTTTGTGTGAGAAGATTTTGCCCGCACACCGAGAAAGGACCTTTTGTGCCATAACTTTTGCTCCCAGGCACCGATTGAAATAAAAATTATATTTCCATAAAGCTAATGTGTTTTCTGATCTTCACAAAAAGTTCCAAAAAAATGATGAATATTGAGGTCGTAGTAGCCTGTCCAAAATCCATTTTGTCCCTCGAGGGAACAACAGGACTTTAGGTGTACAGGGGATTAGAGATATTCCTACACTTTTAGAAGGGGGCCCAAAATAACTTCATTGTATTATAAAGTAGGATTATAAACTAGAGTTCACCATGACTTTTCAAATACTTCTAATATACCTCTAATTTATAGAACATATGTAAACTATGCTTGGAAGCTAAAATTTAAATAGCATCAAAATATCCATTTTTAAAAAAATTAAAAAACTAAAAATTGAAATCAAAAGTAGAATTGGTAAGATTCATTTAATTTGTGAGTCAAAAATTCCAAAGTGATCAATTTTATTGAGGTTCGTAAACAACAACTTGTCCTAAGTGACTTGAACATATTATATTGTGATCCGTCTTTAACCATTGCTTTAGAATTAGGGTTTTTTGCAAAACAATAAAATAACTAGAATGCTTGAATTTGATATGGTGATGTGGGATATCCATCAATAAAAATCATATAACTTCAAAAAAAATTGTCTAACATCTTCCAAATTGCATTGTAAATTGTAAATTATTATAAACAATTTTCACACCATTTAGTACCCATTCTATGGAACAACAATCATTCTTTGAAGGTAACTATATTCTTTTCTTCCATTTAAGCTCCCAAGTTGCCAATTTAGCAAACTTGTACAAGTCTTTCAACCATACTATGATCTACATAAAAATATGTTGGAATAGTGCATTTTGTAGGAGTAAATTCAATTGCACATACACGCTTACATCCAATGAGTTCTCCAATAAATTGTGCCCTCAAATCTTTGTTGCACTTTTTCAATGTGGCTACCTCTAATGCCTTCACAGCATACGGGTGGCACAAAATCAAACCACAAGACCACAAGTTACTTTTAGTCCAAATTTTTTTAACCCCTAAAGTTCTTTCACTATGTTCTCACCAAAAATGCTCCAAAACTGCCATTTCTAGAAGAAGTACCAAATTTTTGAAAAATATCATTTTTGGACACATGTAACCATAGGATCTTGTAGTACTCTAGTTTGAAAATGTGTAAAAAAAATTTCAGAAATTTCCATCATGTAGATTGAAAGATATTAGCGTTTAAAGTGGCAAAAGTCCTTTTTTTGGCCCTGCAAAATTCGGGCAGCTGCACTTCACAAGGTCAAATTATTATGAAAAATAATTCTAAAATGATTGTGCTTCTTTGGATTCATTCCTTAGGTCAGGTTGGCTAAATGCTTGAAAATTTTCAGATTATTTGAAACTTTACAACATATAGGAAAAAAATAGTAAGTAGAAAGAAGTAGAGAATGGTTCAAAACACTAAATTGTTAAGAAGTTAATTATGGAATTGAAAAATGCCAATCCCAATGGTGGCAATGTTGTAATAAACAGTCTACATCCTACAATTTTATTTTTTTGAAAAGTATTGAAAATTGAGTGAAATAAACAACTTCAAAGTTTATTTTAGAGTAGACAATCTATAACTGCCCACAAACTAAAAATCCTTGTAACATTTGACTCATTGATAAAAAAGGAATGATTCAAAGCTTTCCACGTGTATATAAGTATAATAAACCAATTTCAAATTTTTATTTTTGAAAAAAGTGACTTTTCCTGATCTGCCCGGATTGCCCGAGTTGAGAAACAAACAACATATTAGGCCATAACTTTTGACTCGTATTTCCAAATGTCATGAAATTTGGTGCATATGAAAGATATTGCTCGTCCCCACCTTCTATAAAAATTTCAGCCCAAAATATGCAAGTCTCCAGTCACACGTACCTGCCCAAAATTTCTATGTTGCCAAAAAACACATGTTGGTCTTTTAGGGGTTAATCAAGATGGTCACCACACCATTGTTATGATGGTCTTGTCATACAACAACTTGTGTTATCCAAATCCCTTGTTTTCTCTCTTGATACAAATATCTTACATAAATGTCTTGCTCAATATGATTATGTTTTGAATATTTGGCTATCACTATGCCAAAGAGTCAAATTAAAATTGTTCCATAAACTTCATCACAAAAGCTTTTACATAGCTCTTAGGTTGTGGCCCTTGTAAGTTTAGTGTATCTATGACTAACCACGTGTGTTCAAGTGATTTTCTGTCCCATGTTTATTTTTTAATGAACTATGATTTCAACCTATAATTTTGAGCATTGTTCAACAAAGGCTATAGGTTTCTATTGCCAAAAACTCCCAATTCAAATACCATATAAAATGATTTCTAGAGAAGGTTGAAAAATGAACTAAAATGGCATGTTTCTCTACTCAAATATTTATAGAGAATACATTTAAAAGACCATTGCATCAATTTTCAATGAACATGATCTTTCAATAGAGAGTTATTTTTGAGAATTTTTGGTCTATTTTTTATACAATTTTTTCTTATATAAAATAGGAATGTGAAAGTTATTTTTAGCTTTGCAGTGTATCTTTTTACTTCAAAAATTAGTAACTAATTTTAATTAACAAATAGAATTATCAATAATTCAAAATATAAAATTTCAAAGTGGGAAAATTTGCTCATATTTTTTTCTTTTCCTTTTATTTAAATTTTAGAACATAAGATAAGGGGTCTAAAATCTTAACGCATGTAGTTCCTAATGGACCCTCTAAGTGATCTTCCTAGGTAAATAATTTTTGATATTGTTTTACTTGACCAGGTATAATTTCTAGCTTAATGTGACTAAAAAATGTATAAGTGTAACAAACATCCATTTAGTTGAAAATAAAAAATATATACTGAACAATAGATGTAGATGTATGTCAATTGCAACTTCTACACTTAATATTGTTAACAAATATTAATCCAACTATCCACATCAACTTCAAACTTTAGATGAGACTACTATAAATTATAAAGAAATTATAAGTTGCCTCCTTTAACCCCTAAAATACCAAGGCAGTTTCTGGCTCCAAAACCACTGAAAACTGCCATTTCTACTGCTATCACTCCCTAAATTAAAAAAAAACTTTCGTTTAGAATCTAATTGTAGAATCTTGTACTTCACTTGTCTTAGATCATGTGGTAAAAATTTCATGAAGTTTGATCATAAGGATTGGAAGATATTAGAATTTGAAGTTGAAAAAATAAGTTATTTTGAACTGCAGCCTGCAATTTCAGATGACTTTGATAGCCATTTGTGGATTTCTTTTGCACTACACACCATTAAGTTAAAGAATTTTGTGTTGAACATTTGAGTTGAGAGTTGGAAAAAAAAATTAAGAATGTCAAAACGTGATTTTCACATATAAAAAAATTGTTAAGTAGAAGTAGGTCCAAAATTGAACAAAATACTAAATTGTTAATAGCTCTTAGGTGGAATTAAAACACCATAATTCCAATGGTGGAATTATTCTTGCAAACAAATTTAACCTGTTCAAAAAAAAAAAATTGAAAAAAATTGAAAATTGCATTAAAAAATAAATTCTATAAGTAATTCTTTTTGAAGATGCTTAGATTGCCCAAAAAACAAGATTGTCCATAACTTTCTCATTCTGAGTCCAAATGGAATGAATCAAAGCTTTAAATGTAGACAAAAACTTGATCTTTTTTCAAAAAAACTGAGAAATTTAATTTAATTAATTAATTTTTTTTGCCCGACAAACTGCATTTTCGACCTCGGGTAGCATAACTTTTGCTCCCGGGCACAGATTGGAAAAAAAATTATATTTTTAGAAAGCTAATGGATTTCCTATCTTCAAAAAAAGTTTTAATAAATTAGGTAAAAATTTCAGGTCATACAAGCCTGCCCAAAGTCCAAGTGTCCCCCAAGGGGACTTTAGTACTTTAGAGGTTAATAATCTGTGTCATAAAATGATTATTAGACAAGTTCACTAGAATAAGATTGCGATGCATTTTGTTTTTTATATTGACATTTTAAGATGGAATAAAATAGTTAAGATAAAGCAAAAAAGCGTACAATCCAACCTATAGTTTATTTTTAATGCTGATCATACTTGTCTATAAAATAGGAGTTGCATACTTAACTCCTAAAGGACCATTGTCCCTTCGGGAGACAAATGCGTTTTCAGGCAAATATCTACAGGCTGAAATTTTGTCATGATTTTTTGAAATTTTTTTGGAAGATAGAAAAACTTATAAGCTTTGTGGGAATATAATTCTTTTCACAATCGGTGCCCGGGAAAAAAAGTTATGACCAAATAAGCTTAAAACAAGGGACGGCGGGCAGCCCGGCAGCAAAAAAAAATGGACAAAAATTTGAATTTTTTTTTTAATATTTTTTTTCTCATAGATTATATTTTTGCCTATCTAGAAAGCTTTGATTCATTTCATTTGGACTTGTTATGAGAAAGTTATCGGCATTCTTGTTTTTCGGGCACTTAGAGCATCTTCTTGAAAAAAATAACTTCTAGGATGCATTTCTGAATGCAATTTTTAAAACTTTTCAGCTTTTTTTTTTCCTAATGGTTTATATTACTTGCTAGAACAATTTCACCATTGGGATTAGTGCATTTTGATTCCATCTAAAATATATGAATATTTTAGATTTTCCTTCTATCTTGTATCTACTTCTACTTAACAATTTTTTAAAGAATGATAGTTGAGTTTTTTTGAATTTCTTTTTTTTTCCTAGACTCTCAACTCAATTCTCCACTTCAAAGCTCAAAACTCTGTAGTGCAAAAATTTTAAGTTAAAAATGTTCAAAGTCAAAAAATCTAGTCCCGCAATGTGCTGAAAAACTTGTTTTTTTTACTTTAAATGCAGATATCTTGCAATCTGTGCGGTCAAAAATTTTGAAATTTTTACCACACACTCTCATACTAGTTAGGTGTAAGATCCTACAATTAGATGTGAAAAAAACACATTTTTCATTATTTTTTCATTTTTGTTATAGAAATGGTAGTTTTGAGTGTTTTTTGGCAGAAAAAGGACCTCGGTCCTTTAGGGGTTAAGGGACTAGATTGCTATCTTTGCTACCAATTATGACCCACATAGAATTCTTGAGTTTTAAAATCGTAAATAATCTTTGAACTTCAATATGTGATAAAATTTAATATCTTGATTTTTGAATGCTTTATTTATTTATTTAAATTATGAAGCTCTGACTATTCAATTTTTTCAAATACTAAATACAAATAATTGTACCTCAAATAAAAAATACACACTTGTCATTTAAATTAGTTGTAAATTTAAGTTTCTAGACTTTGAATGATTCAGTTTAAAAAAATTTAAATCCAATAATATATCGATATGTTATATTGAACTTGAAATATTCAAACTATTGAATTTATTAACATTTAGGTTGATTGAGATGAAATAATCTTTAATATTGTAGCTTGATATTCCATGACCTCTTTTCTAGTATAGTCGTGGAATGATGGATTTTAATAACTAGCATATGTAGAAGCACTTTATATATGCTTGGAATCAAGCCCACACTTTTAAAAAGGTTAAGGCACATTTAGGAAAAAATTGTCAAAAATTGTTACCTTTTAGGACAATTAAAAACAAGTTAAAAAAAATTCAACTATAAAAGCTCTTAGTAGATTGCTATAGGAATGTGTAGGCTTTTTTTCAAAAACTTAGACTATACAGATTGAAAGATTATAACATTTGAAGTTGAAAAAAAAGTTATTTTTCAACCTTGCTTTATAGGTTCAACAAACTTTAACACCTCCTATAGTAAGATTTTTGCACTACATAAGGTTCTTTTTATTGATAGTTGCATTCTTCAAATCTCCCCTAATGTTTAAGCCTTTGCTAGTATAAGTCAACCCTCATACTTCCTTTGATTATTGCAAAATCTTTTCGCTTTAACATTCTACTCAATTAGACTACCTAAATTGCAGAAGTTGACTTATTGACCAAATTCTTCTTTCTCCACTAATTATAAACAAGGTTTATTTTTCCTAAATTGTTGGAAGGACAAAAAGGTATTTATATTCTTTCTACCCCCTTCAATGCTCAGTCATCCATTAGATGGATGAAAAGTGCACTTCATTCCATTAATACTCATTGAGGAAATTTCAAGAAGATTAATGTAATATATATATCAATAGAAATACTCTATATAAATCTCTGATATAAATATGTTGTAGGGATTTCTAACATTAATTGTAATTTTTCAGCAACATTCTCACTATCTCTAGTTAGAACACGTAGGAGTTAACCTCTAAATGTAAAAAATGCGTTTTTTGGCAACATTGTGATTTTGGGCAGCTCAATACAAATGGAGTTTTTATTTTTTTTCTTTGAAAATTTCACACTAAATGTGCCCAACAATTTTCATAACTTTTAACCACATGATAAAAAGTTATTGCATGATATGTGATTTTCATTGCTTGGCGGGTAGCTTGGGTAGCTTAAGAAAATTCTTTAATAATCATTTTTTTTAAAAATAAAAATTTGAAATTGGTTCTTCATATTTATATACACGTGGAAAACTTTGAATCATTCCATTTTGATTAATAAGATGAAAGTTCTGAGGAGTTTTAGTTTGCAAATAGGGATGGAGTCTTTGAAAACCTTACCTACCCACGATCTAAAACTCCTCATAACTTTCATTTCATTAACCAAAATGGAAGGATTAAAAGCTTTCCACATTTATATAAATCTAAAGAACCAATTTCAAATTTTTATTTTTTTAAAATCTGATTAAATTTAAAGAAGTTTTTTGAGCTGCCCAGGCTGCCCAACGAGCAATGAAATCACATATCAAGCAATAACTTTTTAACCACATGGTTAAAAGTTATGCAAATTGTTGGGCCCTAAAGCTACTCCTCGGACACATGTGGTGTGAAATTTTTAAAGAAGAAAAATAAAAACTCTATTTGTAGTGAGCTGCCCAAAATTGCTATGTTGCCAAAAAACAGTGTTTGGGCATTTAGGGGCTGAAATACAAATGAACACAACAAAAAAATATATTTAAAAGAATATAGAATCTTTTTTTTAAATGCCAAGAAGACCCCTCCAGAAAAACAAAGATAATTTCAATAGGAATCACGCTTATCCGGTTGCTTTGCAGATGTAGTTACATCAACGCTAGCTTAGAAAGATGGAGAGCTCCAGTCAATTGTGATGTGATCAAGCCTTGGCCAAGCATCTAGCCTCACTGAAATTACGCAGGCAGAGGAGAAAACTTCCATGGATAAGATTCAAGCATAGCAAAGAAGGTGGGTCTCCCGGTCCAAAGTTCAGTTTTCTGGCTTGATGTAATTGAGGACTTCCAGTCAACTTGCTTCTCTGGTCTGAAAGCTCCACACAACCGTAACCACGATATGCATGATACAAATTAACCCCAACAGATACTTCAGTTAAACAGTCTTCAAATTAGTCTAGAACTTAATACAGTTGCCAAAATGGGTAAAAGCCTGGGCTGCCTACGTGTGATAGACCATCAAGCTGAACTTCATGCATCGACGAACTACCACCTGTGACAAGCTAGTCACTCATGCCATGACCTGGGAGACTGGGACGAATCAGATTGGCATGGGAAGTTGATGGCCAAGGAGGATTGACCCCTTGCTGCCGCATGTTTTACCCTTGGAGAAATGAATGGAATTTTTTATTTGTCACCCATGATAAAAAAATTTGCACATTTTGAATTCATATTTGCAATCTGAGGCCCCAAACTAGCTAGGGAAGGTGAAGAAATAAATACAAAATTTACGTGGCACAAAATAGGGGGCAATTTTTACATTTACCCTTGGATGGGACAATAAGGCCAAGGAGGATTGACCCCTCTATTGCCTCGTCAAACGGTAAATGTAAAAACTACCCCCTATTTTGTACCGCGTAAATTTTGTATTTCTTCACGTCTCCTAACTAATTCAGGGCCTCTGATTGCAAATATGATTTCAGAAATTGTAAATTTTATCAATGTGGCAAATAAAGAATGTTAGTATTTTTTGCAAGGATAAAACTCGGGGCAATAGAGGGACTAGTTCTCCTTGGCCAGGCAATAAGGGGGT
Source organism: Neckera pumila (assembly GCA_963969595.1). Lineage (NCBI taxonomy): Eukaryota > Viridiplantae > Streptophyta > Bryopsida > Hypnales > Neckeraceae > Neckera > Neckera pumila. The sequence goes on along the minus strand of OZ018411.1, from coordinate 13,091,150 downwards.
CAATCCTCTTTGGTTGAGAGAAGCAACCCAAACAATAGTGTAGCAAATTGTGATAATTTCTAAACATGGTAATCATTCTAGAACTTAAATCTAGGTAGACCATAGTCTTAAGTTATTAATGTCTACCTAGATTTATGCTCTAGAATGACTACCGTGTCTAGATTTTATTGCAATTGGATACTTTACTGGTTTTGAGTGCTCTTCCCATAACGCCTATAGTCCCAAGATCATTTTCATGTCAAAAACGACTCAAAACTGCTAGTTTTGTTGTATTTATCCAAGATTAGAATATATTCTTTTAGTATCTATCTGTAGGCACTTGTACTTAACTTATCTCAAATCAAGTGGTAAATTTTTTTGTAAAGTTTGACCACACAAATTAGAAGATATTAGTATTCAAAGTTAGAAAAAATTGTGTTTTTGGACTCTAACCTGCAATTTCAGATGATTTTGACGCCATTTGTGAATTTTTTTTGTATTATAGACTTTGAATTTCATTTTTATGTATTGATTAATTGAGTTGAGAATCTAGGATAAAAGTTTAAAAAAAATACATACTTGATTTTCATTCTTTAAAAAATTGTTAAATAGAAGTAGGTCCAAGATTGAAAATAAATCTAAATTGTTAATAGCTCTAAGATGGGAGTAAAACACTATAATCCCAATGGTAAAATTGTTTTAGCAAGCGAACTTAACCTTGTAGGTTTTTTTTTGGTGACTACCTCCAACTATTTTGTTTTGTTGTTGTTTTGCTTTGTAGTCAAACTCAAGTAAAACACTTTTTTTTTAAACTGTGAAAATTGCATTTAGAAATGAATCCTATAAGTTATCTTTTCAAGAAGATGCTCTAATTGCCCCAAAAATAAAATTGTCTATAACATTCACATAAAAAATCAATACCTTAAATCAGGCTGTTTGTTTGTTTTGTTTTGTTTTGTTTTGTTTTGTTTGTAGCGTGGACAACTTCCTGACCGTGCGTCCCCTGGCCGCGTACTTGGTACCGTCGGAAAGCTCTCGCCGAGGAGGGGTGCACCAGCTTGGTTTTGTGGCGTTTGGAGCGGTGGTGCAAAAGTTATTGAATTTCAAAGTATTTATTGATTAAAAAATTAGAAAATTACTTTTACTTTGATTTTGGTGGCGTTCTTGGTATTGGGAGTGGAACTGGGAGTAGAACTGGGAGTAGAATCGGAAGTAGAACTAGGAGTGGAACCGGGAGTAGATGAAAATTGGGCCAACGGCACAAGGTCACACTAGTCTAAATGGAATGAATCAAAGCTTATTGTATAGATAAAATTACAATCTATGAGAAACAAATTAAAAAAAAACTTGAATTTTTTTTTGTGTGAGGAGATTTCTGCACACTGCACACAAAAAAAGGACATTTTGTGCCATAACTTTTGCTCCTGGACAACGATTGAAATAAATTATATTCCCCAAAAGATAATGGATTTTTCTATCTTCACTAAAAAATTCAAAATAAATCCTAATGAATATTGAGGCCATAAAAGCCTGCCCCAAATCCAGTTTGTCTTTTAAGGAGAAAATGGGATTTTAGAGGTGAACCTCCACTAGTGTACCCTATGTTGTTGCTACAACCAAAACAAAAGTAAAAGTAATTTTCTAATTTTAAAAAACCTAAAAATACCTCAAAAATCCATAATTTTTCCATCATGCATCCAAATGCTATAAAACAAAACTCGTGCACCTTTCTTTGCTGAGAACTTTTTAACAGGACTAAGAACGCAACCGGACTACTCACGGTCTAGGAGATCTCACAATAACAACCAAATCAACCAAACCAAATCAACAAATAAACAGCTTGACATGAAGTATGGATAGGACCAAGGCCATTATTCTGTCAAAAAACACTCAAAACTGCCAATTCTGTTGCGTTCATCCAAGAATACAATTTTATTTTTAAATCCAAGTGTAGGATCTTGTACTTTATTTATTTGAGATAATGTGGTAAAAAATTCATGAAGTTTGACCGTATAGATTGAGAGATATTAGCACGCAAAGTTGGAATTTTTTTATTTTGAACACTAGCTTGCAATTTCAGATGACTTTGATTGCCATTTGTGGAATTTTTTTGTACTATGGAATTTGAGTTAAGAAAATTTTGTATTGAAGAATTGAATTGAAGGTCTAAGAAAAAAGTTTCAAAAAAACAAACATGTGGTTTTTATTCTTTAAGAAACTATTAAGTAGAGGTAGGTCCAAGATTAAAAGAAAAACTAAATTGTTAATAGCTTTAAGAGAGGATTGAAATACAATAATACCAATTGTGAGGTTGTTCTAGCAAGAAAATCTAACCTTGTCAAATAGTTATTTTTGAAAAATTGTGAAAATTGCATTCAGAAATGAATTCTGTAAGTTAATTTTTCTAGAAGATGCTCAGATTGTCTAAAAAATAAGATTGTTCATAACTTTCAAATCACTAGTCCAAATGGAATAAATCAAAGCTTTACATGTAGACAAAAGTATGATCTATGAGGATAAATATTTAAAATTTAATTTCAAGATTTTGTGGATTTTTTTTTCAACCCGCCGAGTGAAAACTTGGGCTCTTTGTGGTATAACTTTTACTCTTGGGCATTGATTAACCCCTAAACGCCCAAACACCGTTTTTTGGCAACATAGCGGTTTTGGACAGTTCACTACAAATGGAGTTTTTATTTTTTTTCTTTGTAATTTTCACACAACATTTTCCCGAGGAGTAGCTTTAAGGGCCAACAATTTTCATAGCTTTTGACTACATGGTTAAAAAGTTATTGTATGATATGTGATTTTCAATACTCAGCAGGCAGCTAAAAAAATTCTTTAAAAATCACTTTTTAGAAAAATAAAAATTTGAAATTGGTTCTCTAGATTTATATATACATGTATAGTTTTGAACCATTCCATTTTGATTAATGAGATGAAAATTATGAGGAGTTTTAGTTTGCGGGTAGTTATGGAATCTCAACTCTAAAATAAACTTTGAAGTCCTTTATTTAACTCAATTTTCAATATTTTTGAAAAAAAAAAAATGTTGGATGTAGATTATTCATCACATCATTACAACCGTTTGGATTGGCATTTTTCAATTCCATAATTAAATTCTTAACAATCTAGTGTTTCAAATCATTCTCTACTTCTCTCTACTTACTATTATTTTCCTATATGTTGTACATTTCCAAATGATCTGAAATTTTTCAAGATATAGCCAACTTGACTTCAAAAATGGATCCAAAGAGTAACCACCATTTTGGACATTTTTTGATACAAATGTGACCATGTGAAGTGTAGCTGCCCGGATTTTCGCAGGGACAAAAAAGGGATTTTTCTCAATTCAAATACTAATATCTTGCAATCTACACGGTGGAAAATTCTGAAATTTTTTCCACATCTTCTCAAACCAATGCACTACTAGATCTTACGGTTACATTTGTCCAAAATTTTTTTTTTTCTCAAATTTAGTACTTGTATTAGAAATGACAGTTTTGGAGCGTTTTTGGTGAAAACATAGTTAAATACATTTAGGGGTTAATATTCCCATAAAGCTAACAAGTTTTTCTATTTTATGACAAAGTTTCAAAAAGTTTTATTAAAATTGAGGTCATAGGAACCTATCATAAATCCATTTGTCTCTCAAGGGGACAATAGCCCTTTAAGGGTTAACTAGAGTTGTGCAAATCAGTATCAATCTTGTTACTATCGATACAGGTGCTGGTATTTATGAAGAGGGTGAAGAAATTCAAATAACGGGAGCAAAATTGACTAATTTGTGTAGTTTTTTAATATTTGTCACGTATTAATAATACATTATTTTACCAGGAGTCATTGGTTTGGCCTAGCTATTTATTCTGGTGGTACTGTACGGATGCCCACCTTAGGCATCACTTGGATTGTTGCCCCAAACGATACTATGGAGGGTAGGATATGATCCAGATAATTGCCCACGCCAAAACCAAGGGAAAAGGGTACCCGCTATTGATACCATTATTAGTATTGATACCAATGTCCAACCTTATATACCCGCACAACTTTGGTACTAATAAGACTTATACCAACTGAATTGAAAAAAAGTTTATTGGATTTTGATGGTAGTTAAAAGGCAATTTAGATTCTCTTAGAATGCTATTTTGGCTATAATATGATTAAACTATGATTAAACTATGATTAACCCCTAAAGGACCATTTGTCCCCTCGGGGGACAATTTGGGTCCGAGCAAGTTCTTACTATAATTTTTATTTGAATCGATGCCTGGGAGCAAAAGTTATGGCTCAATAAGCAAAAATGGAGTTCAAAAAATCACAAAAAGTCAAAATAATTTTTTTCCAACTTTTTTTCTCAAGGATTATATTTTTGTCTACATGTAAAATTTGTTTCATTCAATTTGGACTAATTATGAGAAAGTTATGGACAATCTTATTTTTTCAAGCAATCTAATCATCTTCTTGAAAAAATAATTTGTAGAATTCATTTTTGAATGCAATTTTTAGAATTCTTCAAAAAAATTGTCAGACAAGGTTAAATTTTCTTGCTAAAACAATCTCACCTTTGGAATTATTGTGATCCAATTCCATCTAATAGCTATTAACAATTTAGTTTTTTCTTCAATCTTGAACCCACTTCTACTTTATAGTTTCTTAATGAGTGAAAATTAAGTGCTGTCTTTCCTAAATTTTTTGTGTAGATTCTTAACTCAACTACTTAACATAAATAAGTAGAAAATTAAAATCAATAGTGCAAAAAATTTGAACTAAAAAGATTCAAAGCCAAAGAATCTAATCGAGCAAGGTACAAAAAAACTTGTTTTCTTCACTTTAAATGCACATATCTTACAATCTACATGGTCAAAGTTTTTGAAATTTCTTCCATGTATTTATATACTAGGGATTTAAATATGAATAGTGTTGAAAATAGATGTGCCAAATATCAGCCCTAGGTTTTGACAAAGATTGAGTATATTTCTAGAAAGAATATGTTGGGGCTAGTTATAGAAACATGTCACAATTGGATGCAATTGCATTAGAAGTATTGAAGAATAAAATATCTAGAATATGCTCAAATTTTCAATTTGGGTTGGAGATTGAAGAAGACAAGAATATAAAGTGAACAAGTCCATCATTGTTCCATTGGAAAGAAAAGACAATAGAGATCAACCAAAGTATATCATAAACCAAAAGTAAACAACACAAACTATAATGAAACAACACCTAATTCCAAACCCTTTCTTAAATGAATCCCTACATATTCTTGCCTAAAATGTACTCTCGGACCACTATTCATAAGAGTCCTTGTGAGAGCTTAGGGTCGGTTTTAGAAACACCTTTTCCAACCGTGTGAAAAGTCATAGTTTATTTATACGGTGTCCAAAAAAGACATTCTAAAAAAATCTTGAATCCCCATTTGACTACCAACAAGATTCCATAGAGACTTTTTGAATATAATAATAAAAACCATGTTGAATTTATCATTTAGACGCTTTTAGGTGTAGTAACCTTGTCACCAATGGAAAAAGGCGGAAATGCAAAGCTTCATCTTCCACTACCAAATTGCCTATGTGAAAAAGACTACTAAGGTCTATTTCAAATGCATTTAGTATAGAAGGCTGACTAAAACTAAAAAATCAATATTAGCATTGGTAAATAATTAAGCATTTTGTATTAGTGTTTACAAATTATTTTCTAAATAAGGCTTTAGATACATTTTGAAGCTCTATTAACCCTTAAAGGTTCACGCATCCAAAAAGTGGATGCGCCGTGGTCAACCTTGATGGTAGCTTTCAAAATAACTATTTTTGGAATTTGATTTAAATTAAGAATATAGAGCTTGACAAATTTTGTTTTCTATTCCATTTCAAAATTTTGAAAAATGTCAAAAATCAAAAGAGTTATTGCAATTGAAAGCTCCATGTGTCAGAATCTAAATAACACTGTATGGTGTGTTTTTCATTCATAATTTCTTTAAAAAAGAATTGTTTTATATTTAAATTATAGAATTATGTTTCTCATTCCATCCTTCATTTATGGTTAAAATTGCAGATTATTCAAATATATGTTATAATTTATATAATTTTATTTCCACCTTTAGCTTTAAAAATTTCACAATAATTTGATTTTTCCATCAAAATTATTGAAAAAAACAAATAAAATAGACAATGCATTTTTCCACTAGCAAAAAATATCAAAATTTTATGCGTCTATTAAATAAAAGGATAAATTTGGTTTAATAGTCAAATTTGACTTCAAGGTCTTTGTTGTGGTTGTTTTGGTGTAAAAAATAAAATAACCAATTGAAATTTTTTCACAATAATCTTTGTCGCTACTTGTAACTCTTGAAAAAAATTCATATCATTTGGATTGTTTTTGCTATTTTTATTTGTTTATGGTCAATTTTTGCAACATAAATGATAATAATTACAATTTTTTACGAAACAAATTGAAATTTTCCACAATGATATATAATTTAGAGTCTGAAGTGATGAAAATATAAGATTTTTTTTTAACACAATTTAAAATGCTAAGTTTAACTCAGAGAGGAAGTTTGACCATTTCACAATGGATCAAGACATTAAAGGGTTAAAGCTCTAATGTCCCATGACTATGTTTTTACCAAAATCCACTCCAAAGTTGCCAATTCAATTGCAATGAAATATAAAATTGAACAATAGTTTTTTTTCATATCCAACTGGAGGATTTTGTATAAGACTAGCAAGAGAATGTATAAAAATTCTTAGAATCTTTGACTATGTAGATTGCAAAATACTAGTATTAAAAAAAAAATCAATTTTTTTGCTCTATTTCACACTAAATTATATGACTTTGAATCCTCTCAATAGTTATGAGATGGTAAGAAAATTTAAATTGTTCATAACTCTAAAATTGAATTGAATCACATCAATCCAAATGACTTGATCGATCTACCAAACAACTAAACCCGTGAAGGCTGATTCATTTTAGAAGATTATAAAAATTGAATTCACAAACAAATTTATAAAAGCTATGATTCCTAGAAAATAAGACTCCTTATATCTTTCATATCACTAGTCCAAATGAAAAAAAATCAAAGCTTCCCACATATATCCAATTATATTCTATGAAAAAATATAATTAAAATTTTTTGTTATAGTTTTTTGTAATTTTGTTTATGATGCCCAAGCTTTTATTCCAGCACATTGATTGAAATAAATATTGTGTATCTATGAAGCTAATGTGTCATGTGTTAAAAAAAGAATAAAAAAACCATGCCAAAATTGAAAGCATATATTTTCTAGACTAAACTTTTATTGTTCCTAGTGGGAACAATGATCATTTTGGAGTTAAACCTAATGTTGGATGGGTATTGATTGGATTTACCTTGTTATTGTACAATATTCACAGTAGTACAATCCTTAAAGGACCATTGTCCCCTCGAGGGACAAAATGGATTTTGGATAGGTTTGTATGACTACAAATTTTTGGTAATTTTTATTGACTTTTTTAATTAAAAATTTAAAAACATATTGTTTTTATGGATGTATAGTTTTATTTTAAGGCGTGCTTGGGAATAAGTGTTATGCTACAATTAACCCTTTTTTTAGTTCACTAGGCACCAAAACAAAACCATCAAAATTTGAAGAGTTTAAATTTTTTTCTCTTAGATTATATTTTTTTCTACATTAAAAACTTTTATTCATTACATTTGAAAGTTAGATGAATTCTTGTTTTTCAAGCAACTAGAGCATCTTCTTCAAAAATTAATTTATAGGATTCATTTTTGAACTCAATTTTCACAATTTAAAAAATATTCAAAACGTTTATTTTTCTTGCTAGAACAATCTTACCATTGGGATTAGTGTGTTTCAATTCCATCTTAGAGCTATCAATGATTTGTTTTTCCCTTCAATCTTGTATCTACTTCTATCTAATAATTTTTTAAAGAAAGAAAATCAAGCTTTTCTTTATGAGTTTTTTCCTTAGATTTTCAAATCAACTCTTCATCATAACTATTTTTTAATTCTAACTCTACAATGCAAAAATCTCAAGTTAACTTCTAAAGTCCCAAGGTCCTTTTTTTGTCAAAAAAAAACTCAAAATTGCCATTAACAATGCAAAACAACAAAAAATTTAAGCATTTATTTTTTTTGCATATCCAATTGTAGGATCTTGCACTTGACTAGTATGAGAATGTTTGGCAGAAATTTTTAAAAAGTTGAACGTATCTATTGCCAAGTATAAGCAGTGAAATGAGTTTTTTTGTTCCTAGACTTACTAGATTATGAGACTTTGAATCCTAAAATTTAAATTTTGAACTACAAATTTTGAATTAAATTTTTTATATTGAATAATTGAGTTGAGAATTAAAAAAAAATTCAGAAAAATACCTTGTAATTTGCATTTGTTAGAATTGTGAAATTGAAGTAGGTATGAAATAGAAGAAAAAATGAAATTATTGATTCTAATGGTGAGATTGTTCTAGAAAGAAAACTAAACCATGTGCATTTGACAAAACAAGATGTATTTTATTTTTATATTATACTATCCCAAGGGAACATACGAATCTTTCCATATAGACAAAATAATAATCTATCAAAAATAAATTCTAAAAATTACTTCAAATTTTTTTATTGCATGTCCTTTCCTATTTGGGATTTATTGTGGCATAAATTTTGCTTCAGGCATCAATTGAAATATAAACAATATTCCTAGAAAGCTAATAAGTTTTTCTATCTTAAAAAAAAGGTTCAAAAAATCTTGCTAAAAATTGAGATCCTAGGTACTAGTCATAGCCTTCAAGAGTCCCCTGAGGTGACTCTTGGGACTTTTAGGGGGTAAGAAGGTTCAAAGGCTAATATACTTGTCATGTGAGGTGCAAAAAACTTGTTTTCTTCATTATAAATTCAAATATCTTGCAATTTATGTGGTCAAAGTTCGTGAAAGCTCTACCATACATTTTTATACTCGTCTAGTACAAGATCATATGGTTAGATTTGAAAAAACAAAAAACAAAAACTATTTTCATAATTTTTTGCTCTTTGCAATAGAAATGGTAGTTGTGAGTGTTTTTTGATGAACTAAAGGCCATGGTCCTTTATAGGTTCATAAGTCCAAATACCTCACAACATTGATTAAAGTATATCTTCAAAATGAGTTTTGAGACATCAATTCCAAATAGATAGGGCACTCTAAAAGCAACTACTAATATAGAAGTACATTTTCTTTCTTCAATGTACCAATAGTGTCCTCCATGAGGTATTTGCTTATACTGGCCACCACATTTCAACTTCAAAAAATTGTAACTAATTCCACAAAAGTCCCAAAAATATGAAACAACGTGGGTTAGATGCTAATTCTATTTTTCTTCCTACGAAAAATTTACTGAAAATTGTTTCAAGGAGTTTAGCTTCCACCCAAACACAATCAGTTCTTAATAGTCTGCTTTAAGGACAGACTACCTTGTAAACTAACTGCACCTAAAATTGCATGCTTCCTAAAATTGCACAATGGATATTTTTGCCTAAAATGTACTCCCACTATTCATATGACTGACTCTGTGATCGTTTTTGGGTACACCTATTCTCAGCACTTTGGAAATTTGTAGTTTATTCACACGGTGTCCAACAAATGCATTCAAAGAGAATCTAGAATCCCCAGCCTTTGGACTTCCCAATGGGACCCCACAAGTGTTTTTTCCAATAAAATAGTGAAAACCATGCTGAATCATGCTGAATCAGTTACCTTCGATCAAAAACAGTGGTGGTAAGGTATTTCTCAAATGTCTGCAACACCAGCTGCAAGGATTTCCATACGCCTGTGGATATCCCCATCCAGACTCCCGTGAATGCTGCAGTCGACTCCAAAGGCATGGAGGACATGGAGTTAAGCTGAAGTGAACACAGAGTCCACCCTCCTCCGCCTTGCTGCTGCCGCTTCACCATCAGCAGCAGCTTGCAATGTTGCGTAGGCTACTGCAAAACCCATCACACGCGGACTCTTGTGGTGCGCAGGCACTAGGCAGGCAGGCAGGCAGATTCCGCAGAGGACTGAGCTACAGTTTGTGGTGGTGATGGGAGCTTAGCTTTAGCTTAGCTTGGCAGCCCAGCCCAGCCCAGCCCAGAGTTGTGTGTGTAGTTACGTTTTTGACTCGGTCCACAAATTGCAGGAATCACTCCCTATCGACTTCCGTTCTCTCGGCTTACGTGCCGGCAAATTATCAAAGAATCCTTTTCGTCCTTGCCCGGGTGGGCGGGCTGGGCTGGGCTCGCTTGCGGAGTGGATGACTTCAAGGGTCGCTTTTGTCGACGCATGCAAGCCATGGGAAAAAGAAAGAAAACGGGACGGACGGAGGCATCAAACGGAACCACCCTTCGCTTGGAAAGGTCCCTTTCTCGCAAAATTACCGTATGCGGATCAGCTGTTGTTCGGTTCAGCGGTGGGTGTGGTCATCCAAAACCACACCCTACCTATAACCGCCATCATCTCTCAGTGGACATCTCCAAACTCCAAAATCAATGTGTGCGTAACTACGTGGAAGAAACAATTTCAGAAACATCTACCAAAAACAACTTGAAGAATTCTTCATACTTTTAGCAAATGGGTGCGTTGGAACCTCAGTTCAATAAGCAACCAAAATCGCACCTTGCCTGAAACCTCCATCATCACTCAGTGCAATATTAGTTTTACTACTAGGGATATTGATACTACTAATGTTGCAATATTAATTTTACTACTAACAAAATTAGTAAAATACAATATTACTACAACCTATACTAATGAAAAAGAGCTAATAAGACTATGGTAAATAAGTGTCAAAGGTACAAATAGGACTTGACTACCAACAATGGATTTTAATTGGATTGGATGGATCTTGTTGGCTACGTTTTGATGGATGATGTTGAATTGTGGTGCTTTTTGTTGGTTAGATTCTCTAAGAAAGCTCACTAGTGCAAATGCACACACACACAAAAAATGGTTTGAAATGATTTTGTATTAAATTTATGTTAGTTTCTCTTTAGAACTAGTCAAGTACAATTATGGATAAATATTTAAACTTTAAACTACCAATGTGTGTGATAGTAAAGAACACTAAATTTTTGTGTCATTCTATTTTTAGATATGATAGCTCTAAAGAATCTCTCAAAATTTTAAAAAATTGATTAGAAACTATACTTAGTATATAAGCTCCATTTCATTAGTTATATTTATAGACCAGACAAATCATATCATTTTCCTAATTGACCCAACATTCCTATTTTATACTACGAAAGAGTTCAAACATGTTGATTCCATACAAAGACTGGTTGTTGTCTTTCATCCAAGTTTTCTAAAATATTTTAGTTTCTTAATAATGCTTTACAATAGAAGTTTTCAAATCCCTTCTTTGCAAATATTCAAAAGAGCAAAAGTTGTAAAAATTCTTTTACCTCAAAACTTTACTTCCATTAATTGAATAATTCCTCATTTATAGCTTAGAAGTAGTTGTCACCCATCAAACTCCATCACGTACTTTTCACCTTTGCTATCTCACAAAGATAACCCCAATAAAAAGAGGAGGGTCAAACATGCAATGAAGTCTCCTCAATGAATATCAAGATTGCCCTCAAATACTCTACTTACATATTGCATTCCAAGCATAAAATAGAAAACAAGCAAACATCACATATACATATCACCTACATCTTAACAATCATAAATATTCTACTTGTAAAATTTGAATTGACAAATACAAAATACACCCCTCTAACTCCAATTCTTATCAAAGTATGTGAAAACAAACCTCACACAATCACCATACAATACTATACATATACAACATGTCTAGTTCAAACCTTCTTTCTAACTTGTCTACATAAATTTGAAATAAATCAATTTTATTAAGGCGAATGAATCCTTCTTATATAGTGTAGACTCTCCCTTTTTGACAAAGATTAATAGCTCTCATGTCACTACTCTAACTCCTTCAAGTCAATTAGAAGACAAAATCTTCATGTATCCCATCAACTGAATTAAATGGTTGGAATTTATTAATTGTAGAATGAAATTCCTTCATTAGACTTTAAATAAAGAAATTGCATAAGGTGAAAACATTGACTTAAAACCATAAAAAGAAGGAGTCCAACATAGTCGCAAGATGTCGTTAAAGGGGAATATTTTTCTCATGTTTATAAATGAAAATCAGGAATTTATCAAGAAAAAAAATTTAGACCAACCATGTGAGTACCATAATTTTTCAAGAAAATAAATGTGTAGGCCATTGAAACCCATTCTAGACTTACTTAGTTGCCATTCATTATCTATAAAAGCACAAAAAAGGCATGTTAAAGTCCTTAAATATGTCAAAATTGATTACAATCTGTTCCTAAGCAATTGGAAGTAGTTGGCACTGGCAGTCAATGCTAGTTTAATTACCTTAATGACATCCTTAAAATGGTCTCAATTATAGAAAAATCACTTTAACATGCTCTTATTGTGTTCCATGCATGGCTTCAGTTACCCCCTTATTATATTCCAAGTTTCAAATGACGGTTTCAGTGACAATCTATTGTTAAATGCTTTAATCTAATAGGTGCGTCAAAGGGTTCAAGTACAATTTTAGATGTTTTATCTGCTTAACCCGTGAAGGACTGACATGCATATTTTGGCTATGTACAAATTTTGGGCAGGTATGTGTGACTAGATTTTTTTATTTTAGGCTGAAATTTTAATAGAAGGTAGGCATAAGGAATATCTTTCATATGCACTAAATTTCATGACATTTGGAAATGTGAGTCAAAAATTAATTTTTTTGTTATTGGGTAATTTGGGCATATAAGAAAAAAATCACATTTTTCAAAAACAAAAACTTAAAATTGGTTTTCTAAATTTATTGATACGATGAGAGCTTTGAATCATCCCATTTTGATCAATGAGTCAAAAGTTATGAAGATTTTAGTTTGCGGGCAGTTATGGATTCTCTACTCTAAAATAAACTTTGAAGTCCTTTATCTTACTCAATTTTTAATCTTTTTTGAAAAAAATAAAATCCTAGGATGTAGATTGTTTACTACAACATTGCAACCATTGGAATTGGCATTTTTTAATTCTATAATTCAATTCTTGACAATTTAGTATTTTAAATCATTCTCTACCACCATCTACTTACTATTTTTTTCCTATATGTTGGACAATTCCAAATGAAGTGAATTTTTTTGAGAATGTACCAACTTGTCTAAGAAAAAGAATGCAAAGAAGCACCATCATTTTGGACATTTTTTCATCGAAAAGTGAGCTTATAAAGTGCAGCTGCCCTGTTTTTTGCAGGGCCAAAAAAATAATTTCAATGAATTTGAATGCTTATATCTGGCAATCCACATGGTGGAAATTTCTGAAAATGTTAGCACATGTTCTCAAGTCACTATACTACAAGATCCTACAGATACATGTGTAAAAAAACTTGTTTTTCAAAAATTGGGTACTTGTACTAAAAATGGCAATTTTTGATCATTTTTTGATGAAAACATAGTCAAGGAACTTTAGGGGTTAATTAGCTTGCATGAAAATGGAGAGATGTTGTTTTTTACATTTGCACCTTGTGTCTTGTAATATGCATGCTTGCCAAATTTCAAAATTATAGGGAAGAGTTTTGCTTATGTTGCTTGAAGCTGCCCGAGCTACCCAAAAAGTTTAGAGCAACATATTTTTTGATCCAGGCACCTAATTGGGGAAAAAAATTAGATTTTTGATAAAGGGTTATATGTTCACAGTTTATGTCAAAATTTTGTAAACATCTAACCAAATTGACTTTGTAGGAATTTACTGGAGATTTCTTGCGTACGCTGAACGAGATGCTTTAGTCTTGTAAGGATTAAGATACTTGTGTTGAAATGAAAGGAACATGTGATTGATCCAAGTTTGTAAGTTCTTCTTAAGTTATTGCCACCTAAATTAAGCATAAGTTAGTTCAATGTCAATGTGCTTTGGCAAAATGTCAGTTACCGGTTGTTATCTTTATACAATACTAGTGTGACCCTGTGCCGTTGGCCCAATTTTCATCTACTCCCGGTTCTACTCCTGGTTCTACTTCCGATTCTACTCCCAGTTCTACTCCCGGTTCCACTCCCAGTACCAAGAACGCCACCAAAATCAAAGTAAAAGTAATTTTCTAATTTTTTAATCAATAAATACTTTGAAATTCAATAACTTTTGCACCACTGCTCCAAACGCCATGAAACCAAGCCGGTGCACCCCTCCTCGGCGAGAGCTTTCCGACGGTACCAAGCACGCGGCCGAGGGATGCACGGTCAGGAAGTTGTCCACGCTACAAACAAAACAAACGGACAGACGGACAGACGGACAGACGGACAGACAGACTCACTCATTTAAGGTATTGATAGTTCCATTCCATATTATGAGGAGAAAAATAGCCAACTTGATTTGTCCCAGTTCTAACAAGCAAGTGAGAGCTGATCCCAAGGAAAATAAAACAATTAATTCTGGAGTGTCCGTCGTGGCAAAACCCTAAAACGGAGGGGGTTCGGTTCAAATATTTTTTGACTGGTGAATATTTTTCAATTTTAAGTTAAACCGTTTACAACACACAACATCGTCTGAGTGTCTCGCTGTCAGTAAACACAAACTGAACCCATGCAACTAGGGGCTTGGGCCACTTCAGATTGCTCACCTTGGCCGGTCAAAGCCGACAACATGTCTTAATTTAACAAGGTAATATCATGTAATAATTGTCAGAATAAGGGTTTGAGCAAGGTTCCTATATTGAATTGTAAAAACATTTGTTGGATCATGTTAACCCTCAAATAGTCCCTTCTTTAGTGGGCAGCACAAGGGGAAGCAAAAATCTACTTGAAGCAAGGCAAGGGTCTTGTTACTTATCCAAAGTTTGGGCAAGCAAGGCATGCAAAAGTGCTAAGAATTTGTAGCCTAAATGCGGTGCTTGATAAGCCATACATTGTAGAAGTGGATCTAGAAGGTTGAAACATTTCCAAAAAAATAATTCAAAAGTCACTTTTTGTCATGGATTTTATCAAAACCAAGCTTGAGGATCTTGGCATGTCATTTAAGGATTACTCCCTAAAAAATTGCTTGCAAGCAGAAATGGGTTTTGAGAAATTGGGCACCTAAAATGAAAAAATCAAATTTTGGTATTTTTTCTTCAACTATTTTTTAGATTAGGAAAATAAATGAGCTTCCAAAGAATTTTGTTATATTGAAGAAATAGTTGAAAAAAATAATGATCCAATAGTTGAAATGATCCAATAGTTGAAAAAAATAATGTTCTTTTTTGGAGGGAGACCTGACTCGGACAAAAACAATGTCGTAACATCATTTTACTTTTAAAATTTGTATAATTCTTCCTAATTTGAAGCTCTATATAAATATAAAGTATTGAAATCTTTTCCACAAAGAAATTTGAGTTATAGGGCTCACAAGCTTGACAAAACTAGCTACATTGACAAAAGCTAGGATGATCTTGAAAAAAACATTTTGCTTTACTTTAAAGACTTTTTTCTCACATATATATATATATATATATATATATATATTGCCCTTAGGCCCTAAAATATATATGTATGACCTTAATACTAGTCAAGAATAAAATTCTACAATCACAAATTCTAAAAATGAATAAAATTTGATTATTAATTCTTTTTAAAGAGTGGTGGTTTTTGACAACTTCTACAATATTTGTAAATTTTTGGCACATTGATCTTTAGGGGTTAAGACAAATCAGGATTCTAGATTTTTCTTACAATACATCAAATGAATTAACTATAAATTTTCAAAAGTACTGAAAATATGTGTATCCAAAATTTAACCCTCTAAAGCAATCATGAATAGAAATGTAGAGGTGTACAATTTAAGCAAGTATCTATAGAGGACAGATTCAGAAGCATGTCATAATTAACTGCACTTACCTTATATTTGAATAGTCCTTCAATTTCTTGTCTTCCCACCTTCACGTATTAAATGTACCTTATTTTAAGTCAATCTTTATAGAGGACAGTTTTAGAGACATGTCATGCTTAAATCCACTTACCTTACACTTAAAGAGCCTTTTAATTTTTTTGTCGTCCACCTTCACTTTCAAAATGTATTTCATTTTAAACAAGTCTATGTAGAGGACAAGTTTAGAGACATGCTAGTAACCAAATTTGGAAAAAAAAATTAACTTTGATTTGCAAGGTCTATCTTTGATATAGTAGGATAGAGGACTTGTATAATATTTAATAAATATCAGAAGGGCGCTAAGTTGTATCCACTTTGGCTATATGTTAGACCTTTACAACTCAAATGTAACCATCCTCCAAACATCAAACTTAAGATAATGGACCATGTTACTTGTTAGTAGTGTAGATGAAATTGAGTACTAATATGTTATTGGCAATTTATATTTATAAAAATAAAATTTAATATGTATTTATTAATAGCTAAATAATATAGATATACTAATTTAGTTTATGTGTTTGGAGAAGAGCAAACTATGCACTTGTAATATTATATAATTTGTATTTGCATTCATAAAGTAGTTTCAAGAATTATGCAACATGCTTCAATTCTATTTCATTAAAAGTAGAAAGGAAAAAATTGATGAATTAAATACTAATTAACTAACAACATATTCATTGTTGAATGTGAAACCAGTTATCTTTGTCATATAACATCATTTGATTCTATATAATTTTTTTCAATTCTCATTAAAACTTCAAAGTTTCAAAAAATGACGTGGCAGTCGCTCGACTACGTCAGCCAGCTGCTGCTGCGTTCCTACAGTTTGGAAACGCAGCAAACAGCAGGGGAACTCGAAGCCCTCCAAGACCCCCGAATCTCATCTAATGTCTAAACTTGGAATATGGTTCAATTAGCTTTTGCATTAAATTTCTAAATAGATATAGTCTAATCCAACAATCTTTTGCATTAAATTTCTACATAGATAGTCTAATTCCAAATTCTAAAATTAACAAATCCTAGTTTCTTAGAGTTTTTTTTTGCTATTGTTTCCAAAGGTAAATATACTAAAGATTGTTATCTAGTGGTTACAAAAGGTTAAATGTTTCCCTTCTAATTATCAGTAGGTCCAACGATATTAAAAAAACAATTCATGGATGAAATACTTTTGTATTGAATTGTTATATTTTGGCCAATTAGATCACAACAAATTTGATTGAAATTATTGGTTATAGAACTTTGTACGTGAGGGTCATAATTAGTAAGGAAGTGATGAAATTGAATTTCCATGTTAGATTTTAAAGGTTCATGTTATCCGGCACCAATCACAAGATCCTACATCAATCACAAGATGACACGTGGCACCTTTGAACAAAAATTATTTAATTTAAGTTCCCTCTGTCCCACTAAAAAGCTCTTGATTTTACCTCATGTTTTTTTTAGTAGTTTTGAATATGCATATTAGAAGCTTGCTTGGGTTCAATTTTTATTTTGGTTGCATTGTACAGGTACAGTGTTTTTCATGGATTGTGGTGATATAAAATTTAGACCATTCTAAATTATACATTTCACAACATGGTCAATGAAATTAATATAAGAAAAACATGAGATAAAATAAGGAGCTTTTTAGTGGGATAGTGGTAGTACCAAGTTTGATTAGGAAAAGAGCGCTGAAATTGAATTTCTACATTACATTTCAAGAAGTCCACTTCACCCTACACCAATCACAAGATGACATGTGGCACTTTTGGACAAGAATTGTACCGAATCTGACCCCACACACGGTGTTCCAAGTTTTTCTTTTTTTTCTTTTTTTTCTTCTTTAGGGTCTGGTCCCTCTGGCGGGGCCCACTGGCTTCTGTCAGTTCAGTTCCAGCCGTGTAACCTACGGGTAAAGTTGGCAAAGGAACCTGACAACCCCGGTAAGAACTGCAGCCACTGCTGCTCCGAATACAGTCCTTATGTCCAATTATAAATGGATGAGTTCCACGGTAAGCGCAGCTCTCCGAGTACCGGATATAGAAAGTGGCGATATGCGAATCACTCCTCAGAGATCGAAGGGAAGCCAGGAAAGGCAACAGCACACAGACCTAGATTTCGAGTCGCCGGTAAATTAGCGGTGCAGATCTTCCGTTCCACCATTTGTCGGATAGTTTTTTCTTGTCAGCGATAATATCGAATGATATTTCATATGCTGAAAAATAATAATAACGCAATTGATTTGTACAATTTCAATATTAATAATAATATTAATAATAATATTGGGTTCCACGGAAGGTACCTACAGCACCGCTATGTTAAATGACCACCACCCGGCCTCTCGCTTCTCACTCCGTCGGCTTGCTTGCCTGCCTGCCTGCCTGCCTGCTTGCCCCCAGTTGCGGGAAACAGAAGTTTAGCTCGCACTTTGCTGCCTGTTGTGTCCCACGCTCCACCCGCTTCTTCACTCACTTACCCTGCACGAGCTAGCGCCCGGGTGGACTAGTGTAGTGCCCTCCCGATCACGGCCGCGTTTAAATATCCGCATTGAAACCCACTCTTTGTCGTAGTTTCGTTGTTGGGAAGCTCCGCACGTAGCCTCCTGCACCCCGTAGGTTTTGGGTGGCAAGCGTTTGGTTGGAAGATGAGAGACGTCCTTGGCGTGGAAGTGCTCATGTAGTCACGGATCCTCACTATTGACCCAGCCTTGCACTCCCAGTGAGTGTTGAGTTGTGTTCTATTCTTGGGCTTTCATGTCGATAGTACCGATTGGAAGTTGTTGTTAGCAGCTTGTGAGAAGCTTAGGCTTCGCAGAGTTGGAACCCATTGCGAGAGTGTAACGGCAGTTTTGTTCTTAATGTGGCTCAGTTTTGGGTTGGGTAACTGAGCGGTGTGATTTGCCATGGGAACGACGACTTAGCGTAAACGCTCAAGCTAGCGCTGTTCGCGTTGCAGGCGCGCAATTTTTTGTGGAGCTTGCGTATTTGGTTAGAGCATCGACATGCAGGAAATATTAAGAGATTGAGGTGGTGGTGGGTATTTGGAGTTACTTGGAGATCTGGTTCAGAGGACATAGACAAACTTACGGGACGAAGACGAAGGAGGTGACAAGGGTTCAGTTTCACAAGGTGGAGTCTTGGTACTGCTTACTTACAGTTGTCATTGCGATGTTGAAGTTTTCAATACCAGACCGCGAATCCATGGTAAAGTTGACAAGGGGTTTCAGACATAGTCTGCAGGCGCAGTAACTTAACGGTAGGAAATATTCAAGGAGGGTCAGTGGTGCAGAAGGTGTGGTCGCGCGGAAAGTGTTTTACAAAACTGAAGGTGGTAAAGCTGGGTCGATCTAGTCGAAGAACCGAAAGCTGAGTGTGCTGTAGAGAATTAGTATCACAAGTAGCAGCAGTAGCGAACTTTATCAGCCGGTCTCCTTACCTACATGGCGGTGGGGGTTAAGTCGTGACCACCATTGTTGAACTGTTTCGATCGTCCACCGCCGCCGTTTGGGGTCATTCGATGTGTGAGTACAATTGGGTTAAATCGTGCAACTTGGCGGCTTAAATTTTTTATGTCGGTGTCGTGTAGCCGGTACCATATGATTGATATGAATTGAGATAGAAGAACGACTCTAGAGCCTGGACTTAGGGCCTGCAGACGATAGTATAGCAGGCGACGGCCCTGCTCGTAATGGTTGAGTCGAGGGAGTTATACTGTGTTACAATTCATCTGCATCATCGGAAAGGTTAGTGAGAGGTCGGGGCTAGAGCGGGCCCCGGCGAATTGAAGGAGAGTTTGTGGGTATCCTTCACAAGGATATCTTGCTGTCGGTGCGCCCCTAGCTCTCGCCACTTGAACAGCTAATGTTCGGGAGCGGCGGGCTTAATATCCGGTCGTGCTCATGTGCTCGATCTTTTGTAGTCTTCTTCTCCCCAGTTTATACTGCGCCAGCAGTTCTCATCGTAACTTACCAAATGTCGCACCCGAAGAATCTAACCCACTGACGAATGCCCATTGGGTCGACCGTTATCTAGAGCGATCTTGTAGTAATGAAGCGTCAGTACGTTCTGATCCCTAGAGCTGATGCGAGTATTTGATGCTTGAGCGCAATCAACCTACAGTAGCTCTTCTTTCCCTGAAGGTCGATCAGGAGTTCAGGACGCTCCAAGTCGTCTTGTTGAACAACATCAATGTGCGTTGTTGGCAATCAATCTTGCGCACCAAGTCACGGCCTGTAAGCTTCCAGTTTGTGTCGACGATGCTTTAATCAGGCCTCTGTCGCTAATACACATTGAGCGTAGTAGTCAAGATAGAGAGCCCGGCCCAGGCGTCAGGGGTCCAATTGGTATCCATGCCATTACAGAAACGCGACCATGAATAAGTTGTTGCGAGGGGCGGTGCAAGCGTTCTGGACACCGCCGGATTTTGACCAAAAGATCTAGTCGCACATTTAGTCCTTGCAGGTCGGTAGCTGAAGTTCCGCGCCGTATGGCCTGGTATTTTCAGGCCTGCGCAGATTAATAATAATGAATTTCTCCAAGAGCTCTACGACACCTTTGAATATTAATCGCTTAATCTTTCTTTTTTTGTGAGTTTCAGGATTCGTGACAGGTGCACTGTGTGCGCAACTACGCTTTTGCGTAATTGAGGAACACAGTTTACTGCTAGTATCTTCTTTCACTAATAAAAATTTGTTATTGACAATGAAATTAGCATGGGTATGGTTACGTACTTAGCGTGGAGATGATGTGCTAAATTCAGCAGGGTTTCGTATCTGAAACGGAGGGGGATAATATGACTTTGGCGGGAAATCGTGGTGGAGGCTCGCCGCTTTACCCCAACCAGGTTCCTTCCTGAACCCTAGGGCTGTCTTGGATACTGTCCTTTCATGTTAACCCATCTGGGAAGTTCAAATTCTGCACTTGCAGAATATATAAATACTATAACAAAGTTGCTGTAGTTGCAATGCATCATCATCATCACCTTGTATGCACTGGGAACTTTGAATCGGATAGCCGGGGCTAGGCGGGGATGTTTTAGCCCATATTCCAGCCCCCATGTAGTACTAGTTCAAAAATTGGGAAGACTAAACGATGTAGCATTGTAGCCCCATTTTTGTACCACTAGCGGAGGCTATATGCAGTTCAAATTCAGTTCACTTGGGTTCACAGGGGCTTGATACTGTGATTTCAGCCCCCCTCCAGTGTAGCCTGGGGGCTATCCGTTTCAGAGTTCCCAGTGATGGATGTCATCAGGATGTACAAAGAACAAATGAATCAAATGAAAAAACTGTGCGAATGAAAACGTGACACAGATTGCATATAATATAAAAGATAGTTGATATACACATGATATTAATTCATTTGTACCTTGGTATAGCAGGCGACGGCCCTGCTCGTAATGGTTGAGTCGAGGGAGTTATACTGTGTTACCAAGGTGGTCCAGTTGGAGCCAGAAAATCATTTATCAGGAAAAGTGATCGGGTGAAGGAGATATCACAGCATTATGGATTCAGCACTTTCTAGCTGATTCGCTTGCAGTCTAGTTGCCGCAGTTGTCCCAGTTTTAGTCTGCGCCCCGGAAACAATCTCCATGCATGACGCTCATTGATACGGTTCACTCCGGTGGGATGCACGGTGGGATGAAGATAGCTCGGCCTCTTCACATGTCCCAGGGACCTGACGAAGCGAAGGTAATACTCTCGCCTGGCATGGTGGGCAAGAAGGAGGGTGCTTTCAACCTGGATAGTAGTAGTAGACCAGGTTTGGCAATCAGGCGTAGAATCATGGTTTGCCAATCTGATGAAGCAGACGAGGATGTCGCCGGTCCGATCACAACTGCACTGTTGAATCAGCCCAACACTGCAATCACTACTAGTGTGAATCATTCTTACCGGAAGATGGACCAGTCGTCGAAACAGTGCGTCGTGAGGTGTGTCTTGATCTTGGACTCTATTTCACTCTTGTATCCGTTAAAATCCAGTGTTTTGCGTCCGTAGCATGAAAGGTTAAATATGAAGAAATCGGTAGCTTTCGTCCAGAAGAAGTTAAAAGCTCCAAGATTAATGGAAAGTTAATGCTGGAGAGGGTTGGAAGTGTGATACGCTTTAATTTTTGTTTCATGTCCAACCTGAATCAGTAAGAGAACTGAAGGAATAACAAAGAGCGTAACAGTTAGATGGTGAACGAGTAGCGTGATATACCCGGTGTTGTCTACTTGTGGTACGTGCTACCTAGCCTCCAGTCTTTGAGACGATGGTTTGGTGAGCATGGTCATTGTCGGTGCAATCAGAATAGTGGCGCTCACGTTACTTGCATTTTCCAGTAAATGACAGTCAAACTAATGGTAGATTCGATGCTGAAAGGGATCGTTGGGTTCTTTTCTTCCGCCATAGCCGCGCGTGAAGCTAGCTCGCCTCCCATGAGCTCATTCGCATTCGCATCTAAACATCTCTGGAGTCCGCAATTAGACATCGTCCATGAGGCAGCCGGCCATGATCAGCGGTCCTTAGGGGCTTAGATTGATATTGCGTTTACCAGATGTGTTGTCTGTTTTTATTTCTTGGACACAAATGAAACAAGTTCATTGCAGAAAGAAGTGAAAGACGAACAGTGGTTGCCTCGTTTAGCTAGATAGTGTGTTGAACTTAGCTGGTTTGCTTCTCCCAAACGGAGACATCAATTTGCGTATATTATTTCGTCATCCGTCTCTTCTGGAACCGGATTAGGTGAGGATAATCACATCGAACGAGTGTCTGTCTTACTCGACTTTAAGTAGCGCCGCGTGAATTTTAATGGAATAAGATACAATCAGAGGTTGAGGAGTCCTAGCTAACTACGCTCATGGGCTTCTTATGATGTAGATCTCCGTCAACTTCTACCACCACCATCACCGCCACCCAGGATCAGTGTCCTCCAATGACGAAATCACCGAAGAAGATGTTGCGGCTCTTCGACCTGAACAAGTTACCAACTGTGCATGAGAACGTGTGGAGTCCAGGTTCGTCACCTTCATCAACCATAGAGAGCGCGGATTCCACAACCCACCGTGATGCTTCGACTTCGGCAATGGCGACGAAAGCAGCAGACGTGTTGTTCAGTGGTACTCCCCCAAACATCAAGAGATTAAGGGAGAAAGGGGGAGCTTTGGCAGTTGACCTGGGCCTTCTGGTCCCAGTGGTCTCTCTGCACAGCATTGAAACTGACGGCCTGAACCAGCAGTTTGCATTCCGGAAACCCCAGCTATGGGGGGCAGATTGTGCAGATGTTCCGACTCCCGGGAGGAAGCGTCTGAGGAAGTTGTCGGAATGCGCGGCCGGCCGGAGCGGTACCACTTCCATGGCCAAGTCGTGGACCACAAATGATGGCGATGGGGGCAACCACCGAGACGACGTTACCAAGACGTTAGCAGTCTCACAAGCTGATGCGAAGGTGCGTCGTCCGGACGTCGTCGACGACGATGTGCTTGGCGCCGTCGCTGCGCTTCTGATGTTGTCGTCGTCTCGTCGACGAGACTTCCCGTTCTCGTCGAATGGGGAAGCATCATCGTCGGGTCGTAGAGCTTTTTCGGACAGCCCCAAGGACGAAGAAGAAAGACGAGAAGCGGGTAGTTATAACCCCAGTAGGAGTAGTGACCTAGCAGCTTCTGACAGTGAAGGTCCATCCAGGAGTTTGGGATCAGGGAGCTCGGTTCTTTTGAGACCCAAGAACAAACGACGTTACAGGTCCATGGCCGAGATTATGGTGCAGACTCGCGTTCTGAGTAGGCGAAGAGCCTAACTGACTAGTGCAGGAATTTAGTAAGATGTCCTGAGTTTTTTGGTTTCGTGTTGTACAGTTTACGAACAAATCGATCGAGCAAAAGCTTAACTTGCCAATGTACTTACTGTTGTACATAACTTATGGTAGACGGCAGTGAGCAAGTACCATATACTGGGAATTTTTACGATTCTCTCCCATCTAATTTTCACGAGTTCTGATCACAAATGAAAGTGGCAATCATTTCCAAACTGCTGTGACCATCTGCCTCTCGTGAACTGTATATTGCATTGAATTTCGTTATGTACAGTAACATATAACCCACTCTGAAAGAAACATCAAATAATGGGAAAAGGTAAAAACACTACTAGAAAGGAGGCCCTTTTGCATCACATAAGACGTTGAATATTACACTGGGGAAGCAAATGAGGGTAGGCATTCAAACAATGCTTTTAGCGTTTTGGTAAACGTTGCTCAGGCGAATCCACACCACAGTACCTGCATTGTGCGACGTTAGTATGGTTGTTTGGGAATGGCTAGAAGTTCTGTACCCTTGTTGCTTGGCTGGACCCCACGAATCTGAATTTAGGTGGTGGGACCTGTGAGTCCATGTCTCCATTGTCATAATACAAATTTAGATTAACTAATTACAAACTTCTGACAAATCACTTTTTACACTTACCTTAGAGATGATACTGTAGACAGGGGTTTTGGTAGTAATATTGTGAGAATTTACCAGTCAGTTGCCTTTAGACTTGCTTTAAGCATTTACTTTTTATAGTTTCTTGAAATCTATATTTACATTGGAATTTGGGTCTATTAAATTAAAGCGTCCAGCTGTGCAAATGGCCGGGTATGAATATGCAGGCTTGATGACCAATGAGAATTTGGGAATTGGCGTCAAATACAATTGAATTTGCCACATTATATTTGGAGAGGGCTTCATTTCAATTAATTCCATTTGATGCCAAGTGCCAATTAGTCCTCAATTTCTGGGAATGTAAAATTTAGACTATGTTTCAACTCAAAATAAATACGGGATTACAACAAAAATGTAATATGAATCATTGTCATTGTAAAACATTGAAAATACTAAAGTAATTTACTCAATGCATCAATGGAGAAAGAACACATGTAATATCTACAACATTATTCAATGCTGGAGCACACTGCCAATTTTGACAACATGAAAATAGAATGCAAAGTCCATATTCTCAGCACATTGCATACTACAACATTCACAACAAGTTGATTCACCACAATGGTACTTAACATAAATACTAGTCTCTGGTACTTCCATTTATAAGTATCTTACTTCAATCTACAGAGTACATATAGTTTAGATAAAGAGTCTCTCTACACCTTTTAATTCCAGTACTTTTGAAAAACAAGTCTTCATCTATAATTACAAGTTCCATAAAAAGAGCTGGAAGGATGTAAAACTGATACATGCTAATCCACTGTCAAAAGATTACATTACCCTATCAGCTTGCAAAGATATTCTACACATAATATGAATACAAATACCCTTGAAATGTCAACAAAATGTACAACTCCATAGGAAAGTAGAGGAGTCCACTATATCACACCTACTACTTTTCCTCTGATTCATCCAGTGATTCAAATGTGGAAGTGCCACCGTTGCTGCCGAAATTTGATGAAGTATCTGAACTGCTATTATTGGAGGTGGAGGATATGCTAACCTCATCTTCGGCAGCTACATTGGTGGTAGCCGGGTCTACTAAAGGAGTTCCTCGACTGTCAATTTTCTTGCCTTTGCCAGCATCCAAGACTCCCAAAGTTGTCTCCACTTTCAATTTCAAATCTGACCACCCATTCATTTTGTTGTAGTCCAGTTCTTCATCAGTTGGTGGTCGATTAAAGTGATTGACCTACAACAACAAGAAGAAATTCATCATCAAAACTGAAATTGTATCATGCATATAGAAATTTCAAATATTCTAAACAATGAACTACTACATTGTATCATTCGGGGGTAGGGCTCATTTGAAAGCTTTAGGAAATCCTCAGCAACTCATGAAAACCAAATTTAAGGATTTAACCAATTGTAATAAATAAAACTATAAATTATGAGAAGGCATTCATGAAATGTTGAGATTGCATTGTTTTTCTGTATTTTGAGATTAATTTTTTTGCATATTCCAATCTGATGTTCTTCTTAGGAAGTTTATGTTGAAATCCGCTTCAATTTTCATTTAAGTTAAAGCTAATTACTTTAAAGAATTATATAGGATGGAATCCATTTAATGGCAATACTAATAACATGACCTTCAAAATTCTAGAAACTACCATTCAGACTAAACAAAGAAAGCATCTTCCTTGTCAATTTCTTCACTCCAATAAATCAAGCATCATTTGGAACATAGGCTGTTAGATGTAACAAGTCATGGAAACCAAAAATACCATTAAATATAAATCATTAGCTTTTAGCATTTCCATATGCAGGGCTTTTGTATAAGAACACAATTATTTAAATAGCAAACAAACCAAATTCTTTTTAGTTTGTTTGTTGCAAGTTGATGAAATTGTGCCCAATTTCACATAATTAAAGTTTACAGAACATTAGTAAAGCTTTCTGCTATTTACACCCTATTGAAATCTTCATCAACAAATCAAAGGACTATGCATCACCCTAATTCAATCGATAATTCATTGAAACAAAGTTCTTAAATCAGATTAGTTTAATTATAAAATACAACAACCCGAGGCAATCACAAGAGAAAAAATAATTTTTTGGCCTCATTTTCAAGCTTACCTTAGCATTCATCTAAAATAAATCCCTAAATTCAGAAAAACGTTGAATTCACTAAATTCACAACATTCCAAAAATGAAATATTTTCACTTCTATCTACATACTAATCTAGAATCAAGCATTAAACATGTTATGAGTACCGTAAGAGGTATTTCAGTTTAAGGTATTAACAACTACTTAGTGGCTGAGAATATTTAGAAGATAATAGAAAAAAAATTCAATCAAAAGCCAAAATAATAAGAGGTTAGAACACTTCCACATATACATTAAGAATCAAAAATGAAATTAAGAAAAAGACCAATACAAAATTCCAAGATGTACTCACAAAATGGTCATACATGCCTTTGATGCCCCGTAGCCCGCACCGGTGGGTTGGTCCTTGAATTTTGAAACGCTTGTCTGCTGCCTCTTTGCACAATTTGGCCTTCCTTTACTTCATTGCATCCTTTGTTGACTCGTATATGATCATCCAAGATCCCTTGCTGCATCCTGCTGGCTTTGATACTTGCAAAGATTTCTTTGATTTCTCGAATTTTCTCTTCAAGCGGATTCGGTCGCCATGGTCAGTACTTGGGATACATTTCACGACATTCCTGCATTTGAAGTGAACCTGCTGACAGCTCCAATTGGGGAATTTTGGGAACATATAAGGCGCTATGCCTTGGATCAAGCGCCATTTGAGTTCCCATAGCACTTGGATCTGAACAAATAAAGCCCCGAATTAAAAGCTCGTTTTGTTCTCACGATGCAAAAGATATACTCGGGTAGGATTCAGTGGAGGTCTTGGTTGAACTACAGTTCTCTTGATACTTCCCTCTTCCACTGCCTGTGCCTTTCCTTTTTGTTTCCCCTCCTTAGCTCGCTTCTTTGCTTGTTTTTTTTAATATTTTTTCTCTTCCCGAACTAGTTGTCGAATTGTCTTGTGGAACTTTGCTTTTGTCACCAATTTCTGTCTTCGAACATCAATAGAGCGTTTGGTGGACATGAGGACTATGTGAGACTTAGGCAAAAAGGGCCCGTGAGCATCACGGCTGGCTGAGAAATGGAGTGCCAAGTCTGCGTTGGGTAAAGCCACCACATCTGCATCATTTGCCAATTGAAGAACTGGATTTGGTATGGGTGCAAGGGGATGCGTGCTTATAAAATCTTCTCGCTCTTTGGGGGGTGGGGTGGGGTAGAAGAGATAGCAGTCTCTCGACAACGTCCCTTGAATAGTTTCCTGTCGATTGTGGACCTTGGAATTCACATCCACCTTGTTGCTCCTTGTCGTATATTGACGAATTTAGCAAATTCTCTGGAGCTATCGAAGCATTATCTTTTGCAGGTCCTATTTCTTCCCCTCCCTCTTGGCTTCCTCCAATTTGAATCAAATTTGTTGTGACTGGTTGTAGTCCTTGGGAACCTTCAACTCCAAAAGGTGGCACTGTTATCTCTGTTGGGACAACAACTTCCTCAGCAGTCACCTTCGGTATTGTTGTAGTTGGATTCTGCACTAAAATCATAGCAGCATTTGGTCGAACAAGTCGTGGTGAGTTTGACAGTGAAACTCGTGGATCCTGTTCACCCAACTCGGATAAAAGTGTGGTGGATCTAAACTCTAGGATCCTTCTTGCTCTAACGAGGGGATCCGCTGATATTTCCTCCTACCAGTGTGAATTTTGGGCTTAGGGAGGCGTCACGTAGATGTAGGCATGCACTCCCGAGCTTGAGCCTTGTACAGTAGTTACCAAATTGGGGGAAAGGTGCTCTTCTGGTCCTTGAGGTGGAGTAGGCTGAATCGGTGAATTTTGTGCTGGATTCAACCTCGCATCCTCTGTTGCCTTTGCCACCCTAAAAACCTTGTCCAATGCAAGAACGCACTTAAAAGCGCTTGAGGCAAGGACGGGCATTGCAACCCTGCCTTCACCCCTTGATTTCTTGACTGCCTTATTCACCCGGGTTGCTGCAATTTGAGCCTGCAAAAATTCCAATGCTTGAATTATTTTGATACAAGATTTGTGTCCCTCCTCTTCCTCAAAGCCTCTTTGCTGTCATCTTTACCAAGAAATGATAGACTAGAAATATAGAAACCAAACCAAGAGCAGAGAAGCATTTGGTAATTCCCTATTAGATCTTAAACAACCACTAGAAAAAATTCCAACAAATTTGTATCCAAAACAACGCCTTCAACAAAATGCCCCTATGTAAACCCTAAGCTTCTTTAGGTTTATTCATTTGTTTTGATAAGGGTGTGCAGGTAGTGCTTGATTTCATATACAGCTACACGGCATGGCTGAACCGAGTGCCAAGAAAAACAAATAGGGGACGTTATTACCTGATAAGTACTTGAAGATCTTCTTTGGTCTTTGTCAAAAATCAAATGCCTTTTTTGATGCTTGACAAGGGTGCGCCTCCACGAACAAAGCAAAACTGTGCCTACATAGCCAAAGTCCAAGGTAGTAGAATGCTTCAGCGCTTGCGTCACAATCGCTCAAGAACCAAGAAACGACTCCACAAAAACCACAAGAAAGAGCGTCCTTAGAGATCTACAAGCGTGGAAGACGGGAGAGAGGCGCAATAGCTGGAGTAGCAAAAGAAACAAGCAAAGAGGAGAAGATTTCCAACTACTAAGTACTGCAAGAGATAGAACAGTAATCCATTGTCCTGTAAACGATCTCTAAAATCACTTTCCAAATAATCACATTTGAGCACCTCAGTCGGAAAAGAGATATTTGCCATCAAGTGGGCAATCAAAAAGCTTCAATTTATACCCAATTTGATAGAGATTTTCCGCTTTTTCTAGTGCATAAACGAGTAACCTAGGAAGGGTTTTGTGTTAAGACAATCACTTCGCGCGCGTACTAGGAGATTTGAATCTGGCGCCATCAAGTGTTCCCGAGTGGACGATTTTGACGTTTCTAAGGAGGAATTTGGCATTTCGTTGGATGAATATGGCATTTTGTTGGACGACTTCCATTTAGGCCTTGAAGAATTTGGCGCGTATTTGCCTCAAATCTAGTGCACCATTTCCTACTGGCCAAGACTGGTATACTATAACCACTTGCAATTACCGTGAACCTTAGACAGTTGTGTTGCCTAAAACTGTAGAACAAATTATCCTATATAGAAACACATGTATTTCTATGTTTCCATGGGCTTTCATCTATTTGGATTGCATATTCTTGAACTTCATGTAATTGTTGTTTGGTAATTAGTGGATTGACACATCGAATTAGACAATTATTTTAAAACCATATAAACCCTCAAATATACGACTTTTTACAAGTCATATCAATTGCAGTACACGTATTTTTTTACAGAATCCATCATTGTACTTTATAATCATTGGAATTAGATATAATTAGTTAATTTTTCCAATCTTCAAAGAAGGTTCACATTAATGGAGACCATCTTGTACTTAGAAATCTACAAAACTGTATAGAAATTTCAACTTCTTATTTTAGATTGTTTAGAACTAAATCTACATCTCTTGATCATAAAAAAACGCTTTCTAATACCTTTTATTTCTATGTATTTTGTAAAGCATGCCGTGGAAGCCGCCAAACTACTCTACATTCCAAAGTTCCAATATAGTAGAAGAGGTGGGCAATGAAGAGCCGTTTAGACCACGTCCCAAGAGAAAAAGAAAAAAGACAGTTCCCAAAGAAGGACCTTCTTTGGATCCCAAAAATGAACCACAAGAGTATATCGTGTGCCCATGCACACAATGTGCAAGGACTTTTAAACCAAGAGTGCGGTCCCCTACAGTCATTGACCATCACATTGAGAAACATGGCATTTCCAATCGCTATGAGGTGAATATTCTTTCACTATTCTTTGTAAAATGCAAATTCATTTTTGAGATTTTTTTTCCATACATTAGTTTAGAATTTCCAATCATATTTTCATTTAATATCTTTCTATATCCATGCAAATTATAATAGTGATTGTACAAAATGGCTTTAATTCATAAGGTTGATCATGATTTTAACTCATACTTGGAACTTCACTTCAATGCTTCATTTCATGTGAAATTTAATGTCATGATCTCTTTGTAATTTCAAAAAATATGGAATTGTCCACATAGGGTTTAATAGATTTCAAAATGTATTGTTCATAAATTAGGAAGACTTTTTTGGCTACTTATTTGGTTCATATCATAGAGCTATAGTAATCATGAGAATTCATTGGGCAACTTATGGAGAACTTCTTGTTCATTAAATTTATAGCTTTTAAGAGGCGAATTCAGAGTTACATCAAATAGAAATTTTTTAGGTGGTTCGTAGTTTAGGATAGAATTCATTCTATTGAATATTTAATGTGCAGGCTATGTATCGGGCCGGACTAGGTGGATGGCCATCCGTGTTTTCCTCTACAAATCTTCAAAATCTTGCAAATGTTGAAGAAACTGCTGATCTTCTCCATGACCCACATACGGATCATGAAGACATCAGAGAGCACCCTGACATTGTCATTGCAGAGTTTTTATTGGATAGGTTTGGGATGGAAGTGCAGCCAATGGATGATGATGTCTCGGACAATGAGGAGGCTAACATGAACTACCTAGCCAAAGAAGCGTCAACACCATTATACAATGGTTGTAGATCTAACTGTTTGTTTGTCATTCTATAGTTTTTGAAAGTACAGGCGAGACACACTATCAGCAACACATGTATGGATGAAATTTTTGAAATTATTCAGGACCATATCATTGATCTGAAGTTGGATTCCAAAATGCCAAAATCAAGAGCAGAAGCAAGGAAAGTCATTACGGAACTTGGCTTAGATTACAAAACAATCCATTCATGCCCATGTGATGGCATTTTGTACTATGGAGATAATGAAGACCTCCAAGTCTGCCCCAAGTGCAATCTTTTTTGTTATCAAGAAGACACATTGTCCAAAACTGTGCCAAGAAAGGTATTTATTCACGTTTTTCATTTCCTTTTAATTCAATGTCTTACATTTGTAGTACATTATTTGTGTGGATGCATATATTGAAACTAATTTATGAGTTTTATGTACATGAATGGTGAACAAAAGATGCATTATTTCCAATCACCCCTTTGACTACAAGCTATGTATCGGTGTCCCAGCATTTCAAAGCTTATGACATGGCACCATGACCATAAGAGTGAAGATGATGTCATGAGAGGACCTGTGGACTCACCAGCATGGAAATTTGCTCTAAGAAAGTGGAATTTTCTTCAAAACCCACGTATTGTGTTTATAGGCATGGCCATGGACGGAGTCAATGCTTTTGGCAATAATTCAAGTGCATATTCCATATGGCCCATAGTGCTTACATGCTACAATTTACCACCTTGGCTTGCCATCAAGGCTTCTTTTTTAATTCTTGCCGCAATTATCCCAAATAAATCACTACTTTTTCTTATTTCTTGAAAATTTATTATTGAAATGGGCAGTAATTTATGTAATTTTTAGAAGTTGAAGTGTTCATTTAATGTTTTAGGTCATCTTAGGAAATCTAGAATCCATATACATGATTATTGGTGAATAATCACAGTTTGTAATGGAATCAAAGTGGATTAAATTTAATAATGCTCATAGCATGTCATAAATACTAGATGGAATCATTTACATAAGTTTATGGTAATCATATGCAAGAAAGAAGAAAGTGAAAGACATGAATGTATATCTAGCACCCATTGTCGATGAATTGAATAAATTATGGACATGTGGAGAACAAACTTATGATGTAAACAATGGTAAATCTTTTGATATGAAGGCCATACTTTTGTAGACTATGCATGATGGTTGGGATTGGTTATCGCAATGGAAAAAAGTGGAAACTGGTTCTGTGCAACTTCAGACAAGTGGCATGACGGGTTGTTCAAAATTGTATGATCTAGAATATTGGGCGGTAAGCAATTGTCAGTATCCTAATCTTTCATGTATAGAATCATTAGCATATGATACTTGACATTGAACTTGCATCATTGTATTGGGTAGAAAATGGAATAACCATTGATACTTAAACTTGAATGATGTATTTTTGGAAATTGAATTATTAATTTTTGTACATTCATTTTTGCAGGACTTGAAGATTCAACACCTACTGGATCCTATGCATATTGAAAAAAATGTGTGTTCATCTCTTTTCAAGACTTTCACAAATACTAAAGGTACAAAGGTAGATTCAGAGTGACAACAGATGGAAATGAAAAATATGGGCATCATAAAGGATATGTGGGTTGCCTCTGGGACAGAACCACTGCCAGCCTCAAGGATTTTTTCAAAAAATCAATTTAATGATGTTATTGATGTGCTGCAAACTACAAAGACTCCCAAGAGTTATGAATCATTGTTTGAATACAAGTTTGTGGACAACAAAATTACAGGAATGAAGACACATGACTACCATAATTTGCTATACAATTTATTACCGCTTGCAGTGAGAGACACTTTGAATGAAAAACTGCAAAGCATTGTCTACCAGTTGGGAGAACTTTTCCGTTGGATATGCAGCAAAGAAATTAAGAACTCTAATATAACTGGGATGAAGACAATGGCGGTTGAATTGATGTGTGACATGGAACGGAATCTTCCTCCCAGTTTCTTTGACATTCAAGTACACTTGATATGGCATTTGGTGGAAGAAGTAGAGTTGTGTGGATCCATCTCATCTCGTTGGATGTACTTTCTAGAACGGTATATGAAAGACCTCAAAAGTTGGGTAGACAAAAGGCTCGTCTAGAGGGCTCAATGGCTGAAGGATATATTTTGATTGAGGCTATGCACTACACAACGGAGTACACAACTTGATTAGCACCGAGTGCTCTTCAGTTGTGGAGGCTAAAAGAAGACCTGTGTTTACCAGAGTTGGTATTGCCTAAAGCCCACAAAATGCAAAGGCTTGATAGAGATGCAAAGGGGAGGATTTTCTTGGAACAAGTTCACAACTTTGTGTTGAAGAACGACCCTTGTATGTTGCATTGGAGAGCCCGGTTCAATGCTGAAGTCACAGACAACGAAGTGGATTTTGGTGAATGGGCCCTCACGCAAATGAGAAGTCAAATCATCTTAGGGCAAGCCCCACCAGATTGTAAATATAATATTGCACTTGGCCCACATCCCAAGGTTAAGTTCTTCGCACACATGTGGGCAGCTAGAAAGTACTTAAGAGTTGCTGCTAGAGACAGTGGGAAGAAGACATAAGATTCAGGTACAAACTTAATTGTGGCCTCAAATGAATCCTATTATATAAGCCTAAATGTTGTTATAGATTTACACTAAATTGTATTTTTTAGATTTATTTGAAATTGGCAATAGAAAATAAGTAACAAAATTGGTCTTGTCCCTAATATCTATCTTTGTGTACAGGATGAATGCAAGTTCACGCGCGTACATACAAGCAACTTCATGCCATCTAATTTGGTTGCACATGAGCCTTTTGTTTATCCTCTACATGTAGACCAAGTCTTCTTTATTCAAGATAGGCTTAATAGAGGTTGGCATCTTGTTGTTAAATATGAAGCTAGGTCAAGGAAGGTCTTATACAAAAGGGAAACCAATAGGGTAGGTACAAATGATGAGGAAAGTTTACAAGTGAGAGATGATGAGAGCGATATAAGTGCTCAAGCATTTCCTATGAGACATATGGAAAATAGGGGTGACCTTGTATCCATGGAGTTTGTTGATGAAGAACAAGATGACCTCACTAGTGATGACAGTAGTAGAGAAGGTACATTGGAACGTGAAAGAGATTCTATACCATCATCTAGCCGCCGCTTTGAACAAGATGATCCATATAGTATTGACTTCAATGTCCACAACAAAGAGCCAGTTCAAATGCTAAGACTTCGTCGAAGAGCAAGGTTTGAAAGATATATTGGAGAGCATTTGGTAGGAGAGGATAATTTATCAGAAGAAGAAGAAGAAGATGCATATGTCTTGGAAGATGTCATTGGATATTTAGAGAGTGATAGAGAATGAGGACTTTATGGTTATATTCAAACTCCTTTTTTCATTATAATATGGCTTTGGTTTTTTCTATTTATTAAATGTGTTGATTTTCTCAATAAACGCTTGCTTTGAATCCTTCTTTAATTTTTGTTTACAAAATTAGATAATATTCATCCATATACGTTGGTCCTATATGCACCTAAACCTTCAGTTCTAAGAAAAATGTACGTGCAGACAATGTATGACTTTATTCAACTAAGGGTAAGTGCTTGTATGTTTTTGTCACAAATTCCGTTTTGAAAGTCATTATGTATGAATAGTATTGCATAAAAATTAGTGACGTAATTGTGGTTGGAAAACATGATTGCATCATGTACATGTAATGTAGGTTTCCCAAAAGCATTTCTCCGACTATATATATTTCTAGAAGTGATATGAGAAAACGAATTTGAATCCTAATTGAATTGTCTAACTCATACTTAAAATTTGTTGATGAATCTTGCTAGTGGAAGGCATTATACATTATAACAATTTTTTTCAAGCAAAATGTTTATCATATTCAATAACAAAAATACTTTACTTAAACATTTTGTTCTCACTCTCAAATTGATTTTAAATATACACTTTGGATACAAGGCTATGATTTTAGTATTTAGGCTTTAGGATTTATAAGGTAATAGAGTCTAGGGGTTTAGCAAAACTTAGAGTCTAGAGTCCCTGTAACATATCACTTCTAAAGTCTAATGAATTTGTTATAAAAGTAGAGATATAAAATTATTTTATAGTTAAAATTTGATACCAACAACCTTAACAACTAATAAATCAATCTTATGAAGTTTGTTATAAAAGAAAAGATGTGAAGTATAATGAACAAAAACTATTTTTATGGTTAGAATTTGCTATTAACAACCTAAACAACTAATAAGTCACCTTAACATTTAAAAAGTCAATATCATACTATTATATATTCATAGAAAAATTATTAATACATCTTACAAAAATATATTGCATTAAAATTGATATAAAAGAAAAAATAAAGAAAATGTATTATCATTTCATATTCATTCTATTTTTTATAAATCAATGTTACTATTGCAAATATTATAAAAAAGACATATGTGCAGATAATATAATATGCATAGAATAATCATTAATGTATATATATACATCTTATTGAAATATATTGCATAAAATTGATTGAAAAGAAGCATGAAAATGTAATGTGATTACATATTCATTCACTTTTTTATAAATCAATTTTAATACAAATATTATAAGATGATATATATCAATAGAGTATTCACTGCCTATATATTAATCTACGTACATCTTACACAAAGAATTTGCAATTGTATTGATAGAAAAAAATACAGAATTATAAAATTATTACAAACTCATTCACTTTTATATAAAATCAATTTGATTGCAATATTATAAGGTGATGTTTATACTTTCTCATCATGTAGTGAATGTATGAAAATCTCTTTAGAAATGTAAAGGAAAGAATGATGAGCAAATGAATATAAAGTAAAATTATAATGTGAAGGCAAAATGTGAATTATACAATATTGAAGTAGGTCACATATGGTATCAAAGCAAGGAATTATCAGAGTCTCTTTGAAAGTGATAGTTAAGATTAATTCATCAGAGTCTCTTTGAAGGTGATAGTTAAGATTCAGCACCTTCATTATCAACAAAAACATTATTAAACTACAAACCCAATCATGGTCAATCTCTTTGAAGGTGATAGTTAAGATTCAGCACCTTCATTATCAACAAAAACATTAAACTACAAATCCAATCATGGTCAATAAAGACAATGATATAAATCAAATTTTGAGTCATTTGGCTACATAAATAGCAAGATTATAATGTTCAAATGTTCAAAATGGATGGTGAGATTTTCCTAGCAATACATTTACAGGAGAAATTTGATTTCTAAACATATTGAAATGAAAAACTTTCAAACTATAAAGAGCTTAAAAGATAGCATTACTGACACATTGTTGAAAGAAAATATCATTCAATAGACTCATTGTGTGTGCAAATTGGCTTTGAAATGTCAAAAAATAGCAAAAGAAGTATTGTTACAAGAAATGCATCAAAAGCTGAACCTCCTTCTACTAAAATGCTATTCAGTCACTCAGAATCTTGGATTAGTATAAAATTTTAACCACACAAACTAAACTAGCATGCGCAACTTTTCCAAAAAAAATTATTGTAATCGGACACCATATGATGAAGTAATAGGTTGTTGAAATTCATTGTAATCCAAAAATGCCTACCTTTTGAACTTTGAATTGCTCCTACACTTTCAAAACAACTTGGATTGACATGAAAATTTTACCACAATAACTAGACTTCAATAGAAACATAATCCAACAAATTTTTATTGAAAACTAACCTTGGATGAAGGAGATACAAGCCCACAAAGTTGCAGCCATCAAAATGCAATTTGGTGAACTCAAATTGAACCTGTGAACTTCAAATGCCTCATTAAGAAATGTACATCTTGGGTTGATTTGAGATCTTTACCACACAAACTATGTGAGGACACTTTTGGTCCCCTAGGGCACTTGAGGTTTGGAGTTTAAACTACAGAGCCAATTATGAGCATATTACCACTAATTTTTCCTTCTTCCATCTAGTGAATGTCCTCCACCCATCGAGGTATTTATATAATATATCCATGTCCTTCCATATACCTTAGAATATGTAGTGATTTAATAGAAGCATTGTACATTTATTAGTGGTGTGGTCTTTTCATTGACATCTGACTACCTATTATTTGGTATTCTACCTTCTTTACTAAACATAGACTCTAGATTAATCAAGCTTCAAGTAGCTAGAGCACCATAGATATTCAACGGTATGTAGGACATGCATATAATATACAAAAGACCTCAATGCGTGAAGGCGATACTCTAAAATCAAATTCACTTGTCATTGTATTTAATTCTTTATTCAACAATTTCTTGAGGACACTTTGGAACCCCCAAGGGCGCTTAGGATTAAATTACAGCTCCAACCTTGAGCATCTCTCCACTCATTTTTCTTCTCCCATTAAATGAGTGTTCTTCATCCATTGAGGTATTTTATTTATTAGCTCCACGTCCATGACGTAATAGGTATATTACATTTATTGGTGGTGTGGTCTTTTCATTTATATCTACCTATGTTTTTGGTGTTCTATCTTCTTTCTTAAATATAGACTCTAGATTAATTAAACTTTAGGTAGCTAGCACCATAGGACATAGGTAGATGTAAATGAAAAGACTGTTCCACTAATAAATGTACAATATACCTATTAAGCCCTTGTCTATTCAATGGTATGTAGAATTTCAAAATATTATATAAAATACTTCAATGGGTGAAGGACATACACTTATTAAAAATACATTTTAACCCCTAAAGGACTATTGTCCGTTCGGGGGACAAATGGGATTTTGGGCAAGTATCTACAAGCTGAATTTTTGTCGTGATTTTTTGAAAGTTTTTTTGAAAATAGAAAAATTGATAAGCTTTGTGGGAATATAATTTTTTTTCAATCGGTGCCCGGGAACAAAAGTTATGTCCAAATAAGCTCAAAACAAGGGACGATGGGCAACAAAAAAATTTTGCAAAAAGTTTAATTTAATTTTTAAAATTTTTTTCCCTTATATATTGTATTTTTGCCTATTTGGGAAGCTTTGATTCATTTCATTTGGATTTTTTATGAGAAAGTTATGGACAATCTTGTTTTTGAGGCAATCAAAGCATCTTCTTGTAAAAAATAACTTGTAGGACTCATTTTGGAATGCAATTTTTGCAATTTTTGAAAAAGAAAAGTTCCACATGGTTTAGTTTTCTTGCTAGCACAATCTCACCATTGGAATTAGTGCATTTTAATACCATCTAAAAGATATTAATATTTTAGATTTTCCTTCTATCTTGTACTATCTTCTACTTAACAATTTTTTTAAGAATGATAATTAAGTTTTTTTGAATTTCTTTTTTTCCCCTAGACTCTCAATTCAATTCCCCACTATAAAGATTTAAAGCTCAAAACTCTGTAGTGCAAAAAATTTAAGTTAAAAATGTTCAAAATCAAAAAATCTAGTCCCGCAATGTGTTGAAAATCTTGTTTTTTTCACTGTAAAGTTTAAACGCACATATCTTGCAATTTGTGTGGTCAAAAATTCTGAAATTTTTTCCACACATTGTCATATTAGTTAGGTATAAGATCTTACAGTTGGATGTGCAAAAAAACAATTTTTAGATTTTTTTACTCTTTGCTCTAGAAATGACAGTTTTGAGAGTTTTTTGGCAGAAAAAAGGCCTTGATCCTTTAGGGGTTAAAAAACATAGGAAGATTTTCTTTTTTAATACAAAGGACCAATCTGGACCAACACATCATCCTCAATTGATTCTAATATATTGCTCTGTATATAGGAAGGGTACTTCCTATGAGAAACCCAATCATGAAATTCAATCCATACAATCCCAAAGTTTGAGAGTCGATTGGAAATCAGCTGAGATAGTCTTTTTTGGAACTCATATCAAGCCATTGCTTAATGGGCATTTTGGAAGTCAAACCTCAATTTCTCACGTACTTCGTGGTTTGAAATGCTGCTAAGATAAACTAAGAAAATGTACCTTCAATACTGTAATTTTCCATATCATTTTCTTCCAAAGATTTTAAAATTAAAATTTGGAAATTCCTTAATGGTATCTTCGAAACTGAAAATACAGAATCTTAAACTCTCTTTATCAAATTTCTTTCTGTGAGAGCTTAAAGGATGCACCAATTACACTATCATTTTAATATTAATTTCCTTTTTCTTAAAGGTGAATAATATTTATTAATCATTTTTTTATCATTTTAGTCAATATTAATTTCTATTTTTTAAAGTTCAATATTATTTTTATCATTTTGTAATTATTAATTTTTTTTGAAAGATATCTCACCTAAAAACCATACAGAAATCAATTACATGTTTTTCATTACTAAAAAGTAATCAGACCTTCAGAAGTATGTACTATGGTACATTATCAAGACTAACAACATTGGATTAGCATCAGCCAGCCGATCAATTTCCACATTATTAATAATGTACAAATCTAATAGAATTTCACCAAGCCCGAGCATGAGAAGTACTTTTCATTGTTTTTAGGGTTTAACATTATCACTGGACCACCTGGCAACGTCACAATACACCGAAAGTTCACAAATTCCTCGCCACTTGTATTGCAAATCTGGAAGATTCATCAACCGAGTAATCTTCCACAGCAGAAAGTGACTGGTCCCACTCGCAATACATTGCTAGACATTGGAGCGACCCTATTATAAGGACTTAGACTCCGGAAACAAATTAGGAACAACAGCAATTTTACTGTTCCTCATCAATGAACGGGGAGTACCGGCATTTAGTTACGACCTAGCCGAAATTTTTTGAGAATTTTTGAATGAAATAGAAAAGTTTAGGATGAGGTTCCAAATGAAAAAAAAGATTTTTTGGAAATGAACCATGTAGGAAAATTAAACCTCGGCATTTTGGCTGTCCGCCCTTGGAGTATGTAGGAAAATTACAGATTCAAAATTTTTTTTCTGCCGGGCAACCGACCAAGCACATACTCTCTAGGAAATTTTTGTTACCATGTGCATAAAAAAATTATTATACAAAATACCCTTTGTTTACCGGCATTTGACGTGACTTTAGTATTGTCAAAAAATGTGATGAGAAGTAGTCGAGCGTACAAACAGCCAGCTACTCTCTACTGTCTCAAGCAGTCGAGCGTACAAACAAGTGGTGCTCAGTTACTCACTAAGGTAGGAGGTCCAGAATGGAGCATCTAAGCGTTGAAATTGAATTTTGGGGAGGTAAAACATCTTGAAATATTTTTCAGTAAATTTTCCTTGAAAGACAAGTGGAATTGAAATCTAAACCAAGTTGTATCATATTTTTTGGACCTTTGTGGAATTAGTTACAAATTTTTGAAGTTGGAAAAAAGTGGTCATTTGTGGTCATCAAAATGGACCACCTCCTGAAATGTGCATAGGTGGTACATTGAAGAAAGCAAAATGTACCTCTGAGTCATGTTCCATTTTAATGCCTGCTCTGTTTTACAGCCTCCTAC
The DNA here is from genome assembly GCA_963969595.1 of Neckera pumila. Taxonomy (NCBI): domain Eukaryota; kingdom Viridiplantae; phylum Streptophyta; class Bryopsida; order Hypnales; family Neckeraceae; genus Neckera; species Neckera pumila. The sequence goes on along the minus strand of OZ018411.1, from coordinate 13,050,712 downwards.
CTTAGTCACCACGTTAGTCAAAATAGATCACCTTCATTCAATTCAATTATTTTCATTTGATTCCAAAAGATTACTCATGTAAACAATTAAACATGTCAGAAGACTCAGTGGTTAATACGTAAGTGTATTCTGGTATAATAGTAGAATCTTACTATCCCATGACACAGATGCATTAACTTAACTTAACCCCTAAATGTCCAAGGCCTTTTTTAAACTTTTAGGAATTTGCTCTAAATTGAACAAAAGTCAACATTTTGATGAGTTTTATCAAATTTTTTAAAATTATAATTGTACAAATTCAAACTAGACATGTCAGAGATCACATAGGAAAAGAAAACACAACAATATTACAATATCACTTATGGATTGAAAGATTATAATGTTTGATCATGAGGGTGTTAAAGCTGCAAAAATGATTTGAAGTCTTTCAATCCTCTTTTCACATGTCAAATCTAAAAAGTTGGTCACCAAAAAAATATGAGGTTAAAGGACCTAACCTACATAACCCCAATCAATATATGGCTTCTCAAAATCTACTCTACAATTTTCTTAAATGAATTTCTAATGTGATTTTTTCTCCAAGATCTAGTGCATTTGAAGCTCATTCAAAACCAATTTTTTGATGCTAAGACTAGACTTCAAAAGGACTTTTTTCAAAAATATAAACTATTGTAAATAGCAACTAGGTTAGGTTTTATTTAACTTCAAAGTATTGTCAAGACCAGAATTTGGTGCCTCGGGCATTTAGGGGTTAATGGAGTCACTTGTCTAGGACTTTGGGGCACTTGAGAATGCTAGTAGTCATGGTACTGAGATTTGTTGACTTGCAATACTAACCATACTAACCGGCCTCCGGAAAATGCTTGGACCCTCTTCTGAATCCTTGTATTTTCCAAAGGCTACATCCTTGGCCCTAGGATGGTAGGGGCTTGGCCAAGCTCAACTCTTGCCAAGGATACTTGAAAGCAACAAACTAGAGAGCGAAAAAAAAAACCCACAAAAATACAAAGCCAGCCCCATTTACCACATTTAGGAAAATTGACAAAATGACAAAATAAAATCTGGCAAATTGCCAAATCATATTCAAAAATGGAGGATTTCAACCGATAAAATTTTCACTCTTCAAGCTGACTTCCGGGTAAAAATTGAAAAATCCGAGCTAACTTCAAGAGGTTAGGAAATTGTCCGATTTTTCTACAGAACTCCCCGGACTGTGTTCCTCATTCCCTTCAAACTAATAAAAGTACACGCAGGTTCTGAACCGCTTGGGAACGCCTGAATTTGCACGCTTTCATAGTAAACGTTGCTCAAACGCTGCTAATTTCTTTTATTCACCAAATTTGCCACCCTCCAACTAAAAACGTTGCTGCATTCATGTAATCTTTGGCAACGTGGCTTAAAAACGTGACCCCCCACCCCACCCCACCCGGTTCTAGTAGTGAAAGTGCCCAATTCAAGGAAAGGATTTTCTGTCGGGTGCTGATATTTGCAGTCTGCAAGACGAGCCACCTGTCACGCCGTGAGCAGTTACAATTACGGACTTCTGGTGAGATTCATGGAGGAGCTGCTTTGCTGGGGCTCCACCCTCTCGATTCAAAGGCAGTGTGATAGATCTATCTTACCACCCACTGCCCCCGTGTAGGCAAGCGCTATCTCGGCTTCTTACCTCGCCACGCCATGGCAACCTGACCTCTGCATCCTTGCGTGACAATCGGTGGTGACGAGGCGTTGGGCTAACTTACCCGCAAAACCGTCCAGATCTTTATCCGGAACAAATTAAAGCTGGGTGCTGTAGGTGGTGGAAAATTTAGCCTCGATCAATCGTGGTAGTAATATCTCTCCTCGTTGACAGTTTCTAGATGAGTTTGCGATTGCAGTTGCTCTAACTTGCTTTCTCTCAAGTGATACTTGATCTCGGCAGTACGTGAGGGAATATAATCACCGAGCATGTGCTTGTGTCTGTCATGGAGATTGATATGAGTTCTCGGATAGATTTGGAATGTTTGTTAGGTAGGGGAGTGCACATTTCCTAACAGATCGAGCTGTATTACATGATGCGCTAAAGTTATAACTGAAGTTTTGTAGAAACCGATCCAAGACAGTTTGGCGAGGCGTGAATGCAATCTTGATCAGCTCTTTAGTTTCATACTTCATTTCATTTGAAGGGTCAATGCTGCTTTGCGAGAGTTGAGGCGACGTTGACGCGTATCAATCAATTCCCCGAAGCGATCTCAATCGGTGCGTGTTTGGTAACTAACCGAAGTTTTTCTGAAGAAACAGTTAATTGCAGATTAGCTGTAAGTGAAATTGAAAGATCAGTCAAGTATATTTTAAGTATATATGCCTTGGAAATGAGTTACTAAACCGGTGATCAGTTCCAAGCTGCGCCTGAAGTAGTTGGTAGCATTGCGTGGCAAGCATTGCTGGCTATGTAGTCTAGTGCACACAAAAGTAATATCCTTTTTTCATGAAAACTTGCATTGCGATTTGCTTTCCGAGATATGAGCCCAGCATCATTTAGATTTGGCCGCATTGAAATGCCCGTGAAGTGGTCGGAGCAGCACCTCTGAAGCTAAGTTGCATGTCTTGCAAGCAATTTGTTTGATCGAGGTAACTTACTTTGCGCAATGGAGAGTCAACAAGAAATTGCTTGCAGGGCCACGGAGCCCAGATCCGCCATTACAGCGAAAACTTTCTTATATTATAGAACCTCACAGATGCTTGTGCATAAACTAGGATCGAGCCGTTGCAAAAGGATCAATTCATAGACGATCGACCAGAGCAATTGGGGGCCGCAGCTTCACCTGGTCCAAACTCCGACGCCCGCATCTATGCCAGCTATGCTCATCTCCAAAGAGGAGCTTGTGATTCATGTCGCCCAGTCATCGTCGGCGCCGGCGCAGTCAGCATGTACTTCCTTCTAGTTTAGTGAAGCATTAAGTGTTGTTGTGGCATTAAACTCTGTGGGGCTATTTCGTAATGGTTTGTCAGCTCTGAGTCGTACGTATACGTCTATTTATTACAGACTGTTCATGTCTAGTTCAAGTTTTTTGTCTACTGTAGATATCTGATCAGTACGACAGTAGTCAGGAGCAATGCTTTTCAGAATAATTGCTTAGGCAAATTCAGTTCAGTTCAATGCTTACCAGAACCTGTAATCACTCAAGTATAAGGGACGCTTTACACCAAGAGGCCGGGCCATTCCCCTTGAGGCCGATTGCACAAATTTCAGCCTTTTGTCCAATCACAAGTGAAGATCTCAACCCTTTGTCCAATCACAAGTGAGGATTTCGAGTCTCTGACACAGGAAATTGGCCCAGCCTCTTGGTGTAAAGCGTCCCTAACTATCAATGATTATTAGTAGCTTAACTAAAATTTTGAATGATTGTTAGGAACGAAAACACAGTTCGTCACAACGATAGATGTGACAGGCGATGCGATAATTGTTGAGGTCAGGGTCTTCAGTTGGTACGTTCCAACTTCCAAGTATGAGCTCCAAGGAAAGCACGTTGTAGAACCTTCCTCGCCAGGACGCGTATTTTCTATTATTAGCGACTGAACCTTCGCGAGTGTTTTCGAATGCAATCTTTCCAATATTAGCACTGTTCTCGAAGTGGTCCAAAAGAAGCCCCTAAGTCACTCTTGTGTTCCAAACGCATATTTTGACAATTAAGTTAACTTAATCTTGTTCATATTTCCAGTGTTGATATCATAGATAAAGTGAATTAATTAGTGACTAGTCCTCGCACTCAAGCAGTCACTAAGTATTTTTGAACTGAGAACGAGTTTGCAAGGTCTGCACCGCCCATAGCATGCGTGCCGTGGGTGGCAAGCCACAGGATCTTGGTACATTTCCAGTGCGGTGAACCTCATTATCACATTGATTTGTATACCTACAGATCATTCTTCACCTTCCATGACAAAGTCCCACGGAGCGACAAGGCAGTGGAAGATTTTTCCAAGACCAAACTTGCATACCCTCAGGAGTATTCCATCACCCACTTCCACAGGCAATGAGGGATCTGTCACGTCTGTCGACACTGAACCACCCCGCCACCATCACATGGTTGCCCAAGTGAACCTAGTCCTGTCTTGTCCAAGTGCAGGATTATCGATTTATGGATTCACTCATTAGCCGACGACACGAAATTCATCCAAGGGGTCCGACGAATTCGAATTGACAAATTCATCAAACCATGGCAATGTGAAGAAGCGACGCTTGAATGTGTCCAGTAGTTCAAAATGGAGCCATGGTCGAAAAACGGAGGAGTGGGATCCTGCACATTGAAATTGAGTCTGTCCTGCAGGCTGCCGCTGCGCTTGTGAAGCTGTGGTCCGACGAGACCCCTTGCCAGTCTTTGTCGTCGTCTACTGGGGAGTTTTTTTGGCGTTCATGGTCGTCGCCCAAAACGACGGATCGGTTAGTTTATTGTGGAGAAACATTACTCCAAAGTGGTGAAACAGGACCTGGAGATACAACGCCTAACTCTGTCTTTTCTAGACCTTGCAACACGCGGCGTTACATGATGATGGTAGATCTATTGGCCGAGACTCCAACAGTTTACGATGTACATGGACTGAAGTCTAGCTACTAAGTAGTGTTCAAATTAGAGAGTTTCTTTGTGTAACATTGTAAGAATGATTAATGCAAAATTGTACAAAAGAATGAGACTGAGCTTCTCTCCGATTAAACCTTCCCCGCTGACACGCTGTGGGTTGTACTGTGATCTCAGTCTTGACTCTTGAGCTCTCTTATCGCAGTCTGTGGAGATTGACCTCGTTTGTTGCTTAAAAAAAATCAAGACTGAATCAGAGAGTGCTGCAATTTTTGAAGTCAAAAGTTAACAAAATTCAATTTGAGGGAACAGTTGAGAATAATTGATCGATTGCTCCACTGAGATCTAATGTATACGTTTCAAACCTATTAACTCTTACGTTGTTTTATACTTTTTGTTTGGATACTTAATTAGGGATTATAATTAATATGTGACTAATAACTCAACGTTTGATATTATGACTTAGTTCCCAAATGATTATGTATTCTTTTGGTGAGTCAAGTAAGGTATCACATTTCTTTAAGGTATCCCTTAAGAAAATTTGCCTTTTTTGTAATCATGAGTCATAATTGATTAATTTGTGTTGCATTTAAGAAAATTTGCGCTTCACAATGACAAACACAACTATTAAAAAGAGGGTAGAGAGTCTATGGAATATATATATAGGGCAATATAGTACAGTATAAAGCAATAGAACTTACTATTTTTATTTTTATTTTTTTTAAACAAGTGTGTTGAAGAATGAACATATAATTTTCAAATGGAAAGTTTAACCAATGAAGTCACTTTTGTGCCACATACTTAATTTTGTGTCACAATCAAATTTATACCACTTAGCCAATTATGTGTAATTGAGGGTGAGAAGATAAGATGCCACATTTAACTACTTTGGGACTTTTGAAAGTCCAGAATTAATATCTGGAGAAGAAACATCAAGAGATAATCATTGGGAGATTGTGTAAAACATCTCAAGATCTATACAAAACATCTAAAGATTTATACAAACATTTGGAGATCTCCAGATGTTATTATCGAGAGATTTTTGAATGTTCTGTCCAAAATTCAATTGAAAGTCCAAAAGTAGTTAAATGTGGCATTAAACTCTTTATACAAGTGGAGTAGTGGTAGATAAAACAATCCATGTGGGATATGTTAATTAGGACTAAAAGGAGCTCCACCACTCAAGATTAAGTGAAAATGCAGAAATTGTGTTAAAAGTCAAATTTCATACCTCATTTGGACATAATAGGAAAAAAAATCTCAAAAAACTTCAAACTAATATAAGTTGGAAAATCAAGTTGAGTTTTATCTCCAAGAATCCGTTTGAGATTTTTAGACTCCAGCTAAATGTTATAGACAAATTTCAAAGAAGGTATTTGAAAATGGGGTCTCTTCCACCCCCTCTCTGAAATTTGTCCATAACTCTTAAATGGGACTTCAAAATATGAAATGGATTTTTGGAGATAAAAGTTGGGTTTTCCAACTTCTTCTAGTTTAATTTTTTTTCAAAAAAGATACTATACTATACTCAAATGAGATCTGAAATTTGACTTTGAGCACAATTCTTTTGTTTTCACTTTACCAAGAGCAACTTTATTTTTGTGAACAAAATTCATTACAAAAAAAATCAGCCCTCAGCAGGTCTGCTTTCCTTTATAAAGGGGCTGTGAGTTCTCCACAATGGAACTCACAACTCCTTTGGCCAATATTCATCATCAATGATGAATAGTGGTCAAAATAAATAATATTAAAAAATATTAATATTATAATAAAAAAATAATTAAAAATAACTAAAATAATAATTCAGGCTGATGAAGATAATTTTGGCCACATCAGATTTGAATTACTGAATTTTCATTAGAAGGGATTTAGAGCCAAAAAAGGGCCGTTCCAGGCCTGTTTCCCAATCTGTCCCCATACTGTGAACAATGGTATGGGCTGTCCAAAAAGTATATTTAAAAAAAAAAAAAATTGGAAAATTTGATGTGGCCGAAGTTTGGCTATGTCACCCTGCTGCAGTGGCTCAGTTTCAGCAATCGGGAACTATTCAAAACTTGTGGAGAACTCATGGAAACTTGAAGCCCTTTAGAAGGCCCGAGTTCTCTCTAATGCCTATTTGTTTTAATAATAATATTTTTTTTCAAAATTTTTCATATTTTCAAAATTATATTATTAAATTGTCCCAACCAAATCAAGCTCGGCAACTTGTTGGCCTATTTATTTATTTATTTATTTTCTTGTTTTTTTGGCTAGTGTTCATTAAACTCACAGACCTCCCGTGGGCTCATTTTTCTTATAATGGAAAAGTGTTGAATATGGTACAATTTTAGTGGTGGAGAATTTTCTACTTGAATAAATGAACAATTGTGATCCCTCTCTGAAGGCAATCCCTATAAATTCTTATTAAATATATACAATACTGTTGTAGGAACACTAATTTTAGCACTGCAAAAATTCATAATTTATTCATACATTATCTAAAAAAATGCATTTTAGGAGATTTTAAAGTACTCTATAGACTTCTACTAAGATCCAACAAGAAATTGGCAATTTCCTAATAGGAACAACGTGCAATTGTATATTTGGTCACATTTAGGTATAATTACTTTATGAGATCGAAGAAGTAGTATTTTCATTAGAAGGGATTTTGGGGTCTTGGAGGGTTCCGAGTTCCTCTCCGTTCCCAAACTGCGAGAACGCAGCTGCAGCAGCTCGCTGACATGGCACAGCGACTGCCACATCATTTTTTGAAAAAAGAAAGAAAAAGAGCTTTTGCTTTAAATGATATTTTGGTAATTTTATTTTTATTTTTATTATGATTATTTATTATTATTATTATTTATTATTATTTTTTGAAAAAAAATATTCTAACATGCTCGTATCGGTGTGCGCTAATTTGGCTAGATTGGGGAATGGCTCGAAACGGCCTTCCAAAGCCCCCGAATCCCATGTAATGTTTTGTCGTCAACTTTTTATTGCAATTATTTGTGTGTAATTCATAAGTTTTGTCAACCATAACAAACTTTCATTCAAGTGATGAAATAAAAACTATATTTTTCAAGTACTTGAAAGTTGTGTGTTTCTAAATTGATTTAACAAAAACTAATCATTAAAGATATTAGAAGCTTGATATGAATAGTTTCAATCATCAATTTGAACATTCAAACATAGTAAGAATGTCAAAAGGGTTGTACAATATTATACACTATTAAAAACACATATAGATTTGGTACAAACTGACTTTTGGCATTTGGCATTAGAGGGGATTTGAGGGCATTGGAGGGTCGTTTCAGGCCCGTTCCCAATTCTGGCCAAATTCTGTGAATAGCCGATACAGGCTATCAGAATTTTCTTCAGCTTTTTTTTTTTTTTTTTTTCTCAAATATCATTGTAGGCAAAAAAAAATGATGTGGCACCATTTCGACCACATCAGCTAGCTGCTTTTCTGCGTTCCCACACTGTGGGAACGCAGGATAATTTGTGGCCTCTTGGAGGCCTCAAATCTCTTTTAATGGAGAACAAATCTCATTTGATTTGCAATAAGCTTAGGAAAAAGAAAATTAATTTTTAGAACTAATTGATTAAAAAAAAAATTCAAAATCTAGGCAAAGATGAGTCCTAAAATTACCTAGAATGAAGTACTTTGAAAGGGAAAAACAAAGGACAATGGTGTTAAGTTCTACAAATATGTTTTCCCATCCCGTCTTTCAAAATTTAGCCATTATTTAGCCATTATTGAAACAACCATGAGACAAAATTTAAACAACAAAATTTAGCAATTGTTAAAACAACAAATAGACAAAAAAATAAATGACAACATTTAGCCATTGTTGAAACAACAATAAGATACTTTCATTAGAAAAGAATTGAATCCCAAAAGAGGCCGCTTTATAATGCAAATATTTGGGTGGGAAAAGCCTTCACAACTTACTAATTAGGCCAAGAATTCTATGATGAGTTCAAAAATTTGTCATCATTACTCAATCCATCTCCATGATCTCTTGAATTAGTGGGTGGGAAGAGCCTTTTTAATTCACTAACTGGCCAAGAATTGCATTATGAACTCAAAAATTTGTCATCATTATCCAATCTAACTTCAAGATATCATAAATTTCATGATGGTTTCCTCATGAAGGATGGAGCACATGCCAAGTGGTGGTTGTAATGAATCTATGATTGCTCTCATATTCATGCAATTACATGCAATTAGTAATAAAATTGGTAAGAAAACTCGAGGCCTCTTTTTGGGTTCAATTCTTTTCTAATGTTAAGCAAAAAAACTTAAGAATCATTGGTACAATAATGAAACCATTGTTAAAAAATATCATTGTACTTATAGACCATGTTTCGATTGGTTGTCCTTCAGTTTGCATTTGTATAGCAACATTACTATACTAAAGACATCTATAGATTGCAAAATATAGCCATAACATAAAGTGACTAATCACCAAATCGATCTCTATGGCCTATAGGAATACCAAGTGCCTTGCATATTCTCAACATCTGAAAAGAATTTCAAAAAACTATCATAGTGAGATTGTATTGAATCATATCTTAAATCCAATACAAAATACTAAAATGAAGATTAGAAAATCTACATTAAAGGTTTGATCTCAAAAACGTATAAAAGGTCACTTAATTCATGTGAATACAAGTGGTTATCACGTTCATACTCTTGAAGTAGTCTCAACAATGGTTCTGCTATTTTAGATTGGTGGATTAATAATTCTTGGATTACTTTTGGTACCCTAGTATTGTCATAGTCCCTTCCTCCTCTATTATCCTCAACTAAAGCAAAAGGTATTTAATCTAGCTCTCTTGCCAAGGTTTCAACCAAGAGCACTGCAAATTTGCAAATGAATTTGATAATACATTAACATTTGGTGAAACAAATTGCAAATTTCAAGAGAATTTCAAACATAGTTTAAAATAAAACATTCAAGAAAATGCAATTTTTAGTATGCATAGGTATCCAAAAGGAAATTAAATAATTGTTCACAAAATTTTACTTTCAACATTGTCGGCAAAACTTACCTTGTCTAAAGCAGTCACTTTATCAACATGCATTCAACATTGACATCTTTTTTGTTGCTTTTCCTATAAGCAGACTTTATGTGCACTACATGAATATATTCCCACATATTTGTTGAATATTTGCAAGGTAGGTTTGAACGCTTGATACAATAGGTGAAGTGGCCCATTATTATTGTATTGAAATTAGACCTTTGAAATTCACCCAAATTTTCTTTCATAGAAGCCACTACTCTAGATGTTCATATAAGAAAAAGAAATCAAATAGAATCAATTTTGTATAAAAAGGCTTAAACAATATGAAATTGAATGCATTAAAATAAAATTTTAAAATTATGAAAAGCACCAATATAAAAATTCATACCTTCTCATAAGAAGTTCCATTTCTTGTAAAGTATGCTCTTTGTGATAAGAGCTTTGACATGCTTTGACGTCCCACTGAACAAAAAGGATTATTGTGCATAAAATACCATCCTCATACAAACCTAGTAAACAAGAAATAAATATTTGCATCACAGCTTAATGTTTGAATCTAATATAATTAGCTTAAGAGAAGAAATAGCCTCCTTTTGCATTCAAAAATTGGATATTTACGTTTCTTTTATCACCATATCATCAAATGCTTACAATACGTGAGGGCTAACCAATTGGCGTAAGATATCCATCAACATTTTGAAAATACCACTGTTGCTTTGATGTAGAACTTCAACATGGATTGAAAGGTACGGATTGCGAAGGAATGTTGTTCCCCCATTAAATCCCCTAAAGTACTCTGTCACAAAATTTGAGAGTAATTTAGGTGTAAAAAATTTAACCTTGACAACATCCTTGAATTAACATTGAAACATTTCAACTTGAGACCATTAATGAATTTAAATAGAACAAGTAATTACAAGCACATAATGAAGTGACCACTTTTTTGATAGGTCTTGAGAAACCTTTGTAGAAGATGATTTCAAAAATTTAACCATGAATAATTGTTGATTCAATATTTTGCACCATCGTATTGAAAATGTTGAAACAATACCTTTGAATAATTGTTGATTCTATATTCCTATACCTCCATATTGAAATTATTGAAACAATACCTTTGATTGACAACATTGACTCAATACAACTTGTAATATTGTAAAGACAACCTTGTATGGCTATTTTGTGTTTGTCATGTTGTTTCAACAATGGTGAAATATCAATTCAAAATTCTAATTAATTTGAGATGAGTAAGTGAAAACGCAGGAATTGTGCTCAAAGTCAAATTTCAGGCTCATTTGAACATAGTATAGTATCTTTCTTGAAAAAACTTTGAACTAAAAGAAATTGGAAAACCAAGCTAAATTTTATCTCCAAAAATCCATTTCATATTTCGAAGCTCCATCTAAGAGTTATAGACAAATTTCAGAGAGAGGGTGGAAGGGACATTTTTTTTTCACATTTTCAAACACCCTATTTGAAATTTGTCCATAACTTTTAGGTGGAGTCTTAAAATCTTAAATGGATTCTTGGAGATGAAAATCATCTTGATTTCCCAATTTTAACTAGTTTGAAGTTTTTTGAGATTTTTTTTCTACTATGCCTAAATGAGCTTTGAAATTTGACTTTTAACTTAATTTATGCGTTTTCACTTAACTATAAGCAGTCAGGAGCTCCTTTTAGTCCTAATTCACATATCCCATATGGGTTGTTTTACCTACCACTATTCCACTTGTATAAAGAGCTTGTCTTTTCACCCTCAAGTACATACGATTGGCTAAGTGGCATAAATATGATTGTGATATAAAATTAGGTATGTGGCACAAAAGTGACTTCATTGGTGAAACTTTCAAATTGAAAATTGTATGTTCTTGCCCTTTGTACTATGCTCTACTACCCTGTGCTCCCTTATTTATGTATTGACATTTTCTGAGAAGTTCATAGTGACTAACGTTGCAACAGAAGGTGAGCAAAAATAGCAGAAAAAGAATTAGTTAAGAAAAAAAACATTGTTTATGGGGTCTTTGGAGGATTGTGGAGCGGCCCTCTGGAGGCCCCAGGTTTTCTCTAATTGATTAGTGTTTTGGAAAAAAACTCAATAGAATATTTTTGTCTCAAAATTATTTCTTTCGCGCGCGCGCGTGCGTGCATGCGTGTGTGTGTGTGTGTGTGTGTGTGTGTGTGTACATACATACATTCTACATACAATATTTTTGGTTGAAGACAGAAATAACAAACTTTTTCTATGAATATTTGAAGTGAAAAGTAAACTATTTATTAGTGTCTTTAGACATGTTCGTATGAAATCATTCTTCAAAAAGTAGAAATCCATAGAATGAGAGTCTATTAATATCTCAAAAGGTGAAAGAACTTCACTTAAATTACATCATCCATAAAGAAGTTGAGCCTTTTGGGTGAAAAGGTATAGGTTAGAAATAGATACATACGTGGGAATGGGGTGTTCAACTTTATGTTCCTTGAAACCATAGAGCATCATTGAAATTACAAAGTGGCTTACTATAAATGATTTCCATTAACAGTAGATGAAGCAATTTGTCATCCAATGTTTATTTGAAAAGTTCCTTCACTTTGTTGAATGTATTTGTAGTGGACAATTATAAAACAAACTTCATTGATTGAGATATAATTGATTTTTCTAGAAAAGAAGATGCTTATGTCAAATATCATTAAAATGATTTTATAGGAAAACTATATTTATTAAATTGAGACTGTTCAAAGTTTCAAATATAATCCCGTCGAGAATATTGATTTCACATGAACTTAAAGTATCAATGAATAGAAAAAATAACTGTATTTGCTTTCATTATGAATTCCAATTCTTTTGTAGTTTTTGAAAGGATAGTAAGAAAAGTCAGATGGAATTAAAAAAACTCCATAGAAAACACATATTAGAAACACACACTGTCGTGTTGAGAGGAACGCGCTTTGGGAATACACAGGGTATTTGGCTGCAACTGGGATAAGTTAGCCAGGGTCTTCAAACAAACTTCGTATCTTCTAATCTTCAGTCTTCAATCTTCAAACTTCAATCTTCAAACTCCTCCCCGTTGGCCTATCCTGTGTTGGCTCTAAACGGGTCAAGGTTCGGTCAGGTAGGTAATAAGAAACCACAGGCCTCGGACGGGTAAAACGGGACGGCATAACACGAGATGCCGTCCGGATGATGGGCTCCTAAAATTCAAACCTACGGTGACCAGCAATCGTGCCTCACCGGTGGGAATAACATATAAGATCGACCATGTGGGTGATTAATTCCACTTCGTCGCCACAAACACAAAATGGGGCTACTCTTGGATTCCCACAGAGCCCGCAATAGGTTTACAAGGCAGAAAGAAAAAACAACTAGCCTCCAAAACCGGCTACGAATAACAAATAAACAAATCGGGCCACAAACCACAATACAGAAGGGTCTTCAAGTCTTCATCTCTTCATTTCTCCTTGTCTTGTATTCTTGAAGTGTTCAAAAACACAACAAGGAAACCGAAAACTAACTCCAAAATACCTCTGAACTTCAAACTAATGCTATAGATGCCTCACAACTCCAAATACTAAGTATCTTAGCTTTTTGAAAAGCTAACAAAATATACTAACACTCCTCCAAAATTCAGCTCATTCTAACCTACTGTCCAGACACTATAGACAGAATAAGTTTCGGCCTTCATTCTCTAAAGACAGCAGACCTCTCCCTCTACAAATCTTCATATCTTCCTCAAAAATACTTCAATTATGAAGTATAATAAGTTTTTGAAAAGCTAGTCATACAATCTTCAACCTCACGAAATCTCATACAAATTCAAATTACTGTCCATCCGTTATAGGCCTCGAAAGTCTCGGCTCCTCTTAATTGGGTAACCGCAAACTTTCTACCTTCAAACTATCACAACTTCCTCAATCATCCTTCAAATCAAGCTTGCAAACTCATTTTGAAAAGATAATTTCACAAGGAACAAACTCACAAATTTTCCTTTCAAAAACTTTCATACATATCGAGATATCTCTCCTTGAAACTCGGTTTTCTCCCTAAAACCAAAACTACACACACCTACCTCTCCACACACACAATACACAATAACTCAATAACTCAATAACTATCTCCTTCCCAAAACAGTTGGTCTTTTCTTCTTCACTCACAACAGGAGAGAAAATGAAAAGTAATCGCCTTTTTACCACCTATCTCCACTCTAACTTCACTCTATCTCTTTATCTTTTATTTTTTCATTCTATCTCCACCTTATCTTATCTCTAACTTCACTCTATCCCTTTATCTTTAACTTTTCTATTCTATCTCCACCTTATCTTATCTCTAACTTCACTCTATCCACTCTATCTATGGGATAAAGAACTAATATCTACATATATCTAGTAGAGGTAAAAAAAAAACTAGAGCTCCAATTTCTTGAGACTCAGAAAAAAACCCTCTAGTTCGACATAGTATAATCTAAATAAAACACAAAGAAAAAGAATACCAAATGAGATGAAGCTACCCCAAATGACTTCAACTTCTTTATGATGCAACAAACATTAAAATCTATCTAAATCATATATATATATATATATATATATATATATATATATATATACATAATCTACATAATGTCTACATTTGCAACACGACATGCACCCCCTCTAAACCTGCACATCCTCCCGTATGTGCCAAGTTTAATCCTCTTCATCATCTTATTTGTTGTGCACTGCATCTTCACATCCTTCAAACTCTTCATCAGCTCCCTCATTATTGTATTCTTCATTTGAAAGTAGAAAACCATCAAGATCTTCATTATGGAATCTTCCATCTCTCCTCCGAAAAGCTTTTATTCTTTTGCCAGCTACTGGCACACGTGTAGAGGTCCCATCCAACTCACAAAGTGAATAAGTGCCATTATTGTGCACTTTCACCACTGCATAGGGCCCAAACCATCGGTTCGAGAACTTTCGCACCGTGCTGTGCTGGTGCTCCAAGGTACTATCAAATATAAGCACCCAATCACCTTCTGCAATTTTCTTCGTCCTCGATCGATGTGTCTTATCAAACCGCTCCTTGTTGCTCAGCCTCGCAGCCTTTAACCTTTCTAGTGCTGTGTCAAGATTCTCTGGCAACCTTCCAAGCTGTTGAATGCGGAGCTCTAATAATCTCTCTCTGCTCATTTTATCCTCCCATGAAAGAAATGCCCAAGTAGGAACATCTCCCTCTCTAGGCATCATTGGCTTGTAGCCATACATAAGCTCCACAAGTTTCAAATATAATCCCGTCGAGAATATTGATTTCACATGAACTTAAAGTATCAATGAATAAAAAAAATAACTGTATTTGCTTTCATTATGAATTCCAATTCTTTTGTAGTCTTTGAAAGGATAGTAAGAAAAGTCAGATGGAGTTCAAAAAACTCCATAGAAAACACATATTAGAAACACACACTAAAAGCTTCCATCATAATTTAGAACACACACTAGGACTTGTTACACCTTCTTTTTCTAGTTTCCAATCTTCAAAGGATGAGGATGTGGTACTCTCTCCTTGAATTGCAAAAGTCCCATTCTCTAAAGATTATGAAGTTCTTTTTTCTCTCCTCTAGAAGTAAAAATTGAGCAACTGAGAAGATCGAGAAGCCAAAGAAAAGATTAACATACCTTGCCTATTCTCATTCTTCATATTGTGAAAAGAAGAGTCACACTTTTGTAGAAAAGGGCTTCTTTCAGCTCGTCTTTTTATTCCACACCTTTTCATTCTTTATAGAAGTTTCATTCTTAAGGGTGTGACAATCCCTATTCAGAGCAATGAGAGCATGCATACATTGAAATTTTGTATACACATTGAGTAAGCTAAACTTGTAATGACATTAGCTAAGTTCAATCAAATATGAAGTGATAGACCATCACTAGTAGAAAAGTAGTCTTGCAAACCAAGCTATAGTGTAAGAGCGCAATTCTAGTGGCCCAATCATTAGAGAAAGAACCAGGCTTTTGGAGGGCTACTCCAGAGTGACATCTTTATGAATATCCATGTCATTGCTGGTCCTTCAAAATCATCCAAAGTCAGGATGTCAAATGGTATGACTGCTTGCCAAAAATGGCTGGACGCTGTTAAATGGATGCAACAAAGATAATTATTACAAATCACCAAAACAATTTATTAAACACTAACGACTCTAATTTGAGTTGGTTAATGAACTTAGAGTCCATGTTGTTTAATAAATTCTTTTTATTTTTTGGTTGAATCATTGGTGTTTTTTTTGTTCTTTTTTAATTTATTAAAAGAAAAGAAAAAAAACTCTAATGATTGATGGCAACTAACTTCAAATCAAGAGCCATTGAATTTGGTGAGTATAGCAATCTGAAGAAAATCTCTTTATGTAAGTAGGATAGTGGTAGGGTTTACAATGCATATGGGATGTGTGAATAGGAAGGAGAAGGAATTCCACCACTCATAGTGAAGAGAGACTAAAAATAGTATTAAAATCCAAATTTTGTGCTTCATTTAGGCATAGGTGCTAAATGTTTTTGAAAAAACTTCCAACTAAGAGAAGTTGGGGAAGGAAGCAAAGTTTCAAACCCAAAAATCCGTTTGAGATTTCAAATCTCCATTAAAAGGTTATGGACAAAATTGAAACCAGATGTTTGAAGGAACATTTTTTTTGAGATGTTAGAGACTGAAGGAACATTTTCTTTAGAATGTTTGAGATGTTTGAGAATGAAGGAACATTTATTTGAGGATCATTTTTATTTTCTTTGAGGAACATTTTCTTTGGAAGAACATTTTCTTTGAGAATTCTTTTGAGGTCTTTGAGATTTCAATGTGAAAGTAAATGTTTTTTCAAAGAAAATCTCAAAGAAAGAGAATCAAAGAAACATTTGAACATATATTTGAACATTTGATTGAAATTCTTTATTTGAAATTTTCTTTGAAGGAACATTTTTTTTTACATTAAAATCCTCAAAGAAAAGTTTTCTTTAATATTTTCTTTGAAAGGGAAATTTTCTTTGAACATTATCTTTGAACATTCTAATTTTCTTTGAACATTTTTTTTGAGGATTTCAAGCATTTTGATTTTCTTTGAACATTTTTTTGAGAATTTTATCTTTAAATATTTTGATTTTCTTTGAAGATTTCAAGCCTTTTGATTTTCTTTGAACATTTTACTTAAATATCTTTGATTTTCTTCAAACATTTTCATTTTCTTTGAATATCTTCTTTGAACATATTTGATTTTCTTAGAATAATTTCTTTGACTCTTTGAACATTTTCCTTTGAAAAAACATTTTCATTGAACATTTTCTTTGAAATTTTCAAAGAAAATGTTCTTTCAATTTTCAAAGAAAATGTTCTTTCAATTTCAAACATCTCAAAAAAGGATATTTGAGATTGAAATCTCAAAGAAAAAAATTTGAAAATCTCTATTTAAAAAAAATTCAAAAAACATTTTTTCCATTAAATCTCTTTATTTGAGATTCTATTTCAATGAAATCTCAAACAAATTTTTGGATTTGAAACTTTGCTTTATTCCCGAACTTCTCATAGTTGGAAGTTTTCAAAAAAAAGTTTAGCCCCTATGTTTAAATGAGGCACAAAATTTGGATTTTAATACTATTTTTAGTCTCTCTTCACTATGAGTGGTGGAATTCCTTCTCCCTCCAATTCACATATCCCACATGCATTGTAAGCCATACCACTATCCTACATACATAAAGAACTTCTCTTGACATCTCCATATTTGCCAAATGAAGTTTTTCACATTGCCATCAAAAAAAATTCTTGATGGTAGATGGTCATTGGACTATTTGGGATATTTTTTTTTTTTTTTTCACAATTTGGTTTAAACAATTTGGTTCAATATCCAATAATCATGATAAGGTGCATTATAATATTTTAACCTTGACTATTGAATTCTTTATACTTGGCTTTGGGCCACTGTCAAGCGTTTGACATCGCGACTTACAGTGAGCAGGAATAGGAAAAAAATTTCCTTAGTCCTAAATTGCCTAGCCCTTGCTGGTGTAACGACATGCAATTTGAAGGCAAGTGGGAAGAATCACCTATGCTGATAATCAGGGTGGAATTGTGGAAATGCATTGTTTGATTTAGTCAAGTGATCAAAGACTTTGGTACATAACAAAGAAGAGGCGGAATTGATTGGTTGGATGCGAAGATTATAGTATTTGATGCAAGCCAAACTGTAGCCCCACACAGTGTTTTTTGGAAAGTGGCAAGCTCAATTCCAACCGTTGATGTAGGCCTCAAATTTGCAATCACAATTACAAACTTTTGAGAGATTATGGTAGACCCTAGGAATCATACGGTAGTAATAAAGTTGGTGGATTCTCTTTAGAAACATAGAAACAAGAAGATATGAAAGACGCATAGTTTGTAAAAGCTATAAGCGGTTTCCTAGAACCAACTGGTCACTGTTCACACAAGCCACGGGGTACTTTCGACTTTGAGTCCCAACTGCTTGACCGCATCTCCTATGCCAAGCAAAATCGGAAGACCAAACCAACATCCCAAAAATATGTGTACAAGCCCATAGAATTCCTGAAGGATATGTAGAATTGCAGTAGACATAACAACAATCCGAGAGAAATACATACATCTGTTTCAATAAAAATGCCATTTCAATTCAATAGAGTTGTAAAAATAAGGGTCGGTGCTTGCAACACGAAAGCTACGTTCAAAATTGAGAAAAATGCAGCTACCAAACCTTTCCGTGTCTATCCTCTCGCACTAACAGAAATACTCCGACCGTTAAACTAGTGAATGCATTACTGGTGCAACCCCTACTAACTACCATGAAAAAATTGAATACCAAAGGAATGGGGTGAGGTCGATAGCGAGCTCTCTCAATCTAGTGTCGGACTACGAGGCGGAGAACTTGCCCAAAAATTGGAGTCTTGCCGTGGCTCAAAGTGAGGCGTCTGCTCTTGTGAATGGCGTTGTTGAGGCTGAATGCCCTTGGCTCCAGTAGGGGGATTGTTGCCACTATCCACACTACAAGCAAGGAGAACAAAAAAATCACGTTAGTTGCGGTGGTAGGGTCGTTGCATGAATGACCTTCCGTTTTTGTTCCATTTTGGCTAGTACTCCCAGTACTATGGGCTTTTGCATATAAATTTTAAAAATAAAATTAGATATGGATAATTAGTATGATACTAAAAATATCACATCACCAAAACTTTAGACCTAAAAAAAATCTAGGTCAAAAGTTATTCACAAAAAAGATGAGCTGAAATTTTCAAGAAAATACATACTCTAACGTTTTAATTTGTAGAAAATAGGGAAAATAATTTTTTTTAAAATAGAAAAATTCCATTGGGAAAGACTTCATGGTAATGAGATTTCACCAAAAAAATAATGTTGAAACCATCTTTAGTGCTCAGAATTGCACGCGCAAGGAAGTCCTCTTTGCATAGACATAGAGGATATAAAACAAAATATTTTTTAATGCCCCTTGGTAGAAACATGACTTCCTACTATGGAAATAGACCATAGAAATTTCAGCTCCATATCATTAAATTTGGAGATGCCTTACGTAGTAAAAAACCCTAAAACTCAAAACGTGGCATATTAGGTTATATGATTTTTAAATATAAAATTATTTTTGAATTTTTTTGAAAAATATGAGATATGATTAAACTCATAAGAAGAATCTCCAATAAAAATTTCAAGTTCATGCGAGTCATGCTTCAAAACTTATTGCAAAAGGAAGCTTCGGCAAAGCTTCTGTGACAGTGTTTTAGTACCAATCTTTCATGCAATCACCCGGTATTGTATTCCAAACTCACGAGCACACAGCACCAACTTCTTTGACAAGTGCACCTTCAAGAAGTAGGGATATTTGCACATGAAGACAAAACCACATGCTTGGCAAAAATATGCCTACTTCCAATGACACACGCAACACCTGCGCCAAAGCTGACATGAGCCTATAGGAAGTGGAGAGCATAGCTATTTTTATTCCACACTATGCAAGTCTGAGGATGAGAAATCATTGACATTACTAGTCCAAATGCTACATTATACATAAAAATAACTCTTCGCACTTTCCTCTCCCCTTGCATATATGTCATGCATGTAATCAGGGTTGTCTTATCTGACATGTTGGGCGGGTTTGGTGTCATGTAGGACGTCTGATGTTGCGTGTTGTATAAGACAAAGTGTCGGACGGGCGTCACATTCCATCGTGTCATTCCATCTTTAGCAGCGAATTTTTTTTAAAATCTCGTTATAATTATGAATCTAAATTTAGAATATAATATGTATTCATGAAATTGAGACACAATATTAAAATGAAACTTTAATATGTCAAAATCATTTCATTCTAATGATTTATTTTAAAGTCAACTAAATGTTTACTCTATTAGACATCTTGAAGGCTCTACAAGACATCGTATGATGTCTAGCTGTCGCGCCTAGCACAATGTTTGAGAAGACAACCTTGCCTATAATACATCTAGGCACTATGGAATACCGAGTCTACTGTGAACTTGAGGTATTTGTGCCACTACTTATTGCTGTGGAACTGGGTGGTGTAATTCTTGCGCATCTAATCAATAAGACCCACCCCACGTATATTGACCTAACATTCAACTTGCATTGGTGTGGTCTCAATGTCTTCCCTCCCTCCTTTCACCCATCCCTTTGCAAAAGCATGCCCTGTGGGATTTGATGACGTGCTCAAAAAAGCTACTGGCTTTTAATTGTACCACACTGAGGCAACCATTTTACTACTCAAATGAGTAGCCCAAAACAAAGTAGATACTGGATGCTCATTCTTTTTGAAGCCACAAAGTACAAAAGAAAAGCCATAGTGTCGTCCTTTCACCATTCTTGTAGCAATTAGCAAAGATGCTGCGACGCAAGAGACCGTCAAAAGTGAAGGCATTGTAAAAAAATTGTCCACGCATATATTGCAACCACAACGTTGGAGATCTGCTGTCAATTGGTGGACTCTACTTGCTCCTCCAAACCCACTTCAATATCACCACCACCCTTGTCCAAATATAGAATGATGTTCCAAATGAATCCCAAATCTATACAAACAACTGCCCAAAATTTGAATTTGTAACAAGTACATCTCAAACTTAAGGGAGGACAATTTTTAACAGATATTGTATTGATTCTGTTGCTTCATACCTGCGTACTATAATTGTACATATTACATGTATTTAGATGCATTGAATCAGTGTCGTTAAAAAGATTTTCAAAAGCGTACGATTGATGTACTTTAATTATACAAATGTGATATCCAAAATGCACCTATACTATACTGATAATAGTATAAGAATCATACATTATTGATATTAATTGTTTTTGCACTGATTCAGTGCGTCCAAATACACGTAATATGCACGATTATAGTACGCAGGTATGAAAGCACTGAATCAGTATGATCATTGTATGCAAGTATGCAGCCCCCAAGTTTGCCTAGTAGGCTTGGCATGCATGTATTGATGGAAAGGGGGACGGAAGACTCTGTAAGCAACCATTATTTTGTCACAAGTCAACCACTTTTTCAGATTGTAGAGTCTTTGCAAGACTGACATGAAATGCTCAAGTAGCTGGTGCACCTTGAAGAACTTGTCGTATTGTGGGTCTTCCTTGTCTTTGCAAGCAATGGAATTACTGACGCAGTGGATGCAACGAAGGAGAGACTTAATTTATCTTGGAAAAATACTAATGGAATAACTCCACAGCGCCAAAACACATCTTCCTGCTAGTAGTCACGAAGAGATGGCAAAGTCTTGAGGTTCATCAAAATAGTAATACCAAAAAAAGTCCACACATCTAGTCTTGTCGTTGGAATCAGGGCTTTTTTTTTGGTACTGTAGATGTACAATGAAAACCCTGCGTGCCCTTCTAGCAATGGTCAGATTTGGGAGGGAGCAAGACATAGTAGTTGGAAATCTCTGACAAATTCTCAAATCTAGTGATATATTGCCAAAAAAAAAAACCTAGTAGGAATCCACCGCTTGCCACCATTTGAACCTGTTGGGATGCCTCTCCATCTAGGATCACCTATATTAGTAGATTGTTGCAGTACGTACATGTTAGTCTCGGAAACAATGTAGTCAATAGTATGTCATCAAACCAATGGTTAAAGTAGGACCGGGCTATGGGTTTGCTTTGACTGAATCTTTGAGTGGATCTAGGGAAAGGACCTATGAAGCTTGCCCGATTGCCAATCAACATTGGTTGTATATTAGTCCACTGTGATTCCTACATAGATACCAAATCTTCTCTACTATAGTATGTTGGACTGGATCTACAAAGTATATTCTCTATACTAATCAATATCAAAGTGCTTGTCTTCATTATCTGCTACATCCGATTTGTCTAGTAAAATCCAGTTGGAATTATTGTCATCAAGTGAGTTATTACTAGTGAAGTCTACAAAGTCTGGTGCCCACACACTATGTTCTGAATTTATTGTCCACTCATTGAAGAGGCTGCCTTGAGATGCAGCCACACAATGTCCAAGTGGAGTACTAAAGCCATCCTCGCTTCCAAACAATGAAGCTGTGTCATTGAGGTCAACTGCTCCATATCTAACTTGGTTCACTAGATGTCCAACGCTGCCTAATGCATCACTTATTGGAGTCCCGCCCCCTCAGTCATAGTGAATATTATCCCTACAGCTTTTGTGACTACAGGTTGGGGATGCCAATTCAAATGCAGACCTTTCCATGCTAAAGGAGGTGGACACGATTCTTCCACCGCAAGATTTGTTATTGACCCCATGCAGTCTCCTACCATAGCGGCATGTCAAACTAATGTTGTAGATTCATAGCGCGCATGGGTGGCACCTTGGCTACTATTGCTGTGAAGCTCATGCAAGCCCAATGGCAACAAGTGGGTGGCACTATAAGAAATCCATATTTTTAAAGATGTTTTCACTATTTTTTGGAACACATTTTTGTGGACATTAAATAAAACAACCGATGTTTTTATGTCAACAATGATGTTCAATAAAAACATCTTTGATTTTCAGCTGTAAAAAAATCTTTTTACAAATCAACAACAAATATATGGTTTACACGAAGATGCTCTATGCTATAATTTATAACTCTTTTATAATTTCAGATTTTCTTAATCAAAATTTTGATTTTTGAATTCTTTTGTTCACCTTTTTCTAAGAAAACCATGAAAATTTCAAATTATCAAAAGAAACAACAATATAAATTTGATAAATTTATACAAGGCATGCAATTTCATCTCTTCTATATCAATCCTATTCTACCATAGCATACTACTTACTAGTAGCATGCATCCTCTTCATTTTTCATTCAAATTGAAGCTTCTGGAATGGTAGAAATATATCTTGTTGAATGTACAAGAAAAATATTATTTAGTTATCATAAAATGTTGATGTTTTCTTGTACAAATTTGTAATACTTTATAAAAGGAAAAATACCAAACTAAAAGTCCTAAGTTTTTATTTTATTAAAAATTGCTATATAGAAAATATTTACTGCTCTAAAGTTTGAATATATATTATAAAAAATTTATTATTCATTATTTTTCATGCTCGCTTGATCCATTTATAGTTTTAGCACATCTTATCATAATTCAAATATTTAAAATAAAATTTATATTTTCAATTGGTTTAATTATCTCCAATAGTCCCGAGGCCTTTTTTCATCAGAAACCACTTAGAATTGCTAGTTCTATTGCAAAGATAATTCTTTTTAACATGTCCTATTTGCATATTTTTTTAGGATCTTGCAATAGACTAATATAAGAATAAATGAATTTCTTTTGAAAACTTTGAACTTATAGATTGTAAAATATTTCTATTTAAAGCAAAAGTAATGGATTTTTTGCAACTTTTGTGATTGATTATTTGACATACTTGCACCAAATATATGTTTTTTTAAATTTTCTATGTTGAAGAATTGAATTGACAATTTGAAAAAAATTCAAACATAAAAAACTTGATTTTCATTATTTAAATTTTTTTCAAGTAGAAGTAGATACAAAATAGAAGGAAATACTATATTATTAATATCTCTAAGATAGATTGAATTGAACTACACTAGTCCCAACCGTGAGATTTTTCCAGCAATGAAACTAAATCCAATAATTTTTTTTTTTAAATTGTAAAAATTGAATTAAAAATGAGTCCAATTCATATTTTTCTCAAAAAAATTCTATGATTGCTCGCAAAACAAGAGCTCTATAGTTTTCACATTACTAATCCAAATGAAATTAATCAAATCTTCTAATGTGCAAGAGAATATAATCTACAAGAAAAAGAAATTATATGTCAAATTTTTTTGCTTTTTTCCTACCAAATCTAGGCCATTTTGAAATAACTTTTTCTCCTAGGTACCAATTGAAATAAAAATTAAATTTCTACAAAGCTAATGTATATTCTATTTTTTTAAGTTTCAAAACTTTTGCCAAAAAATAGAAATTATATGAGCCTCTTTGAACTTTCATTTGTCCCTTGATATGACAGTGGAACTTTATAAGTTCAATAATGTTGAATTTATTTCTTAAAGTTATATATGAATTTCATCAAGCTTGATAGCATGTTTAGACAATTTTAAAATATTATGTCTTTAGTATTGTTTTAACTACCTAAAGGTTTTCAATATATTTTGGCTAAAAACTGTCTTAGATTACCCTATTTTAGAATAATCCAAAATCCTTTGTTATTTTCTAAATTTTAGGTAGCTTGGATCATAGGTTGTCTTATTTCACTTATTAAAGCACAATTATTCTCTCAAAGTTTGAAAGCAAAAGAACTCAGCAATTGCAAAATTATGATGCTTGAATTTTAGCATACAACTTTTAAAACTATTTTTAAATAGTGAAGATTCATCTTTCAATCTTTAAAGAAAAATGTGTAAGTCTTACATCTTGTAATGAAAAATGTTCTGGTGAGGAAATAATAACCAAATCTTCTTCATATTCATTCTTGAAAATAATACTAAGCGAAAAGGGGTCAATGTGATTGAAAATAGCTTATTGACCAGCTTAAATTTTTTGTTTCAAAGTTGCCCCTCATACCCTTAAGTTCAAAACAAAACTAAAGGTCAAAAGTTATAAAAATTATAGCTTTTACTTGACTACATTTTGTAATTAATAGAATGACCCAAAATACTATGTTGTTAAAAATGCTACTTTTTACTATAGAGGGTAGTACACTCTTGTTGGCAATTTTTTCTTAAAGAAGTCATATTTTGTAGCACATAATCATTCTAAGTTTTCTTAAAGAAGGCATTGGTAATTTGGTATAGCACATCATTCTAAGTGTTTAAACTCTTTAACTTTTATATCAATTTTTTATGAGTGAATAAACTGTAATGATTTTTAAGATCCCTTTCTAAAAAAATTTATCCAAATTTCAATAATCTACATTTTATTTAACCCCTAATGACCAAGAGCTTTAAAAGAAACTAAGATGTGCTATAAAACATGTTTTTTATGACTTTTAAAGATTTTCATTACAAAAAAATGATATTATGTATAAAGAATAGAAATGATCTAAACTATCAAATATGAAGACATATATCAATTGATTCAATTTCAAAGCATTTTATTTGAACAATTTATATTTTTAGAATTAAAAGAATTTATTGCCTAAAATTTTATCTTATATTGATTTATATAAAATGGTCAAATAGTTGATCATGCAAATATCATTAATTTTCCAAAATAGTATATTCTTAACACTTCAAAATATGATACACTATGTTGGTTCATTTCTTCATACAAAGTATTAAGCAATAGCAATTTCAAAGTGTTATATACCATATGTGAAGGTCAAATTCAGCATAAATTAAATCATTTTGTGAAAAAAGTGTCACATGTCATCTTATGATTGATATGAGGTGATATGGACCCCTGGGAATCTGACGTGGAAATTCAATTTCAGCACCTAAGTGCCAAATCAAACATTCACGTATGGTATCTATAAAAAGACAATCCATTTTTCTATAGATGAAAATTATACTTAAAACAAAAAACGACTTGCCTCCACAAGTATTAGAGACATAAAAACTAAATAACAAGAAGTACACAACTATGCAAGAGTTTCTCTTAAGAAGTTAGAATTGAACTTGATTAAAAACTAGACAAGATACAAGACAAAACAACATTCGAGATTGCTTCAAAACTTATATTGGCAAGAATGAAGAGTCCCTTGTCTTGCCTCTTATCATACTAGTAATTGGAGAACTTGGAAGAATTTTTGAAAGATTATGAAAGATTCTACAAGGTATTAGAGGACTATCAAGATATCTAGAAGGTCCTTGAATGTCCGTGGCATAAAGACAAGTAGCACTGCAAAGAAAAAATGGCTGCATATGTCATTATTTAAGGATTAACAATTCTTTTTCTATGAAGGTCTCTCTCTATAATAGTTTTTCTATAATAGATGTCTCTCAATAATGAAAAAAAATGTTGCAAGTAAGTTAATGATGTTAGTGTATGTCTGGCCGCTTAGCTTCATAAATAATTGAATAAAATTTGTAGCATGTCCAAAGTTTGTTAAATGTTTCGACCAACATCTGAAAAAAATGTTTATTTGGAGATTTTTAATTTCTTTGAGGCATTTAAAATGCCAAAATTCGGAAAAAATTCTACTAATTTGAAAATTAAAAGATGCCATTTTCTTTAGTTTCTATTTCAAAATCGACCATTAAAGTCCCAAGGCCATTTTTTTGGTCTGAAACCACTTAGAATTACCATTTCTAATGCAATTCAAAAAGTAAATTTTTTAATCATTTGTTTCTTTTGCATATTCAACCATAGGATCTTGCACCTGACTAATATGAAAATGTTTGGAAGACATTTCTAGAAACTTTGACTATGGAGATTATAAGATATAAGCCTTTAAAGTGAAGAAAATAATTTTTTGGGCAACTAGCCTAACTAAATTATAAGGCTTTGAAAGAGAATTAAACCATGAGAAACTTTCCCTTTTGAAAATTTGTAAAAACTGAATTAAAAATAGTATTCAATAAAAAATTTTAATCAAGAATTTGCTAAGATTGCTTGCAAAACAAGACACTCCATTACTTTGACATCACTTATCCAAATGGAATGAATAAAATCTTTCCACATAGTCTAAAATGTAATCTTTAATCCTAAGAGGGCCTAAAGGCTCTTTGCGGCCATATAGTATATTCTGTATTTGATGGGTTTTTAACTAAAAAACATTCACCAAATACTTTTTAGTTCAAAGTAAATTAATAATTATGATAAATTATAAATAACAATGTATCACAATTGATATATTAAATTGCAATTGAAGATATAAGGCTACATACATAGCATATACAAGGACCTCAAGGACCTTTCAAGGGTTAAGAAATAAATTTGGAAGAAAACGACTTCAAGTTATTTATTTATTTTTCTTCTTTTTGCTCCTTGCTCTCACTTATTTTGTTGGTGCTTTTTTGGTTTTGATGGTACAACTTTTGCTTCTAGACACTGATTGAAAAAAATATATATATTATCCAAAAGCTAATCAATTTTTCTATCTTCACAAAAAGTTTCAAAGAATCATGAAAAAGGAAGGACAAATGACCAGTAGTTAAACCTCAGTCTTTCTGCCGATCCTGATCATTGGTAACCACTTTTTTTTTATATTTTTGCCGTTTCTATTACTGCTCTTTGATGAAGAATTTATTTTGATCAAATTGATTTCAGGATTTTCAGCAGCAAATCATTAACCCTCTTGCATAAACCTGTTTAGAACTCAAATCACTTGGTAACATTTTTCAACACATAACAAGTGTCCATGACTTTTCAACAGTGTCACAGGTGTCAATGGCAACGACAAAATGAAACGAAATACGAAGCACTAATATAAGTTAAACAGGTCTTCTAACACGGTAACCTGTCTGTAGCAGTTCATCTCCTGCAATAAATTTGAAGGACCTACAATCTGAATCAGCTATTACCCTCGACAAAATTGACTCCTACAGCAGGGAAACAATTGTTGCATAATCTCTTATCACCTCACAAATACATCTCTCCCACTAACTCCAGCTTTTTCTGATGTTTCAGAGTTGGGTGGCAACAAAATCCTCTTCAGGGGATCTTCAATTTTGAAGTCCCGTGTTCCTGTTCCTCAAGTCTTGTTCCATGCATCAAGGATTCTCCAGTCTCATTACAAAACTCCCGCTTTAGAAACAGTACCTGCAATGTTAACTTCCTACATGATTTTGTCTTGTTTTCAATAGAACCTGCTGGTCATCTCCACAGAAAGCAAAGTGTCGGCTATGATAATAGGCAAGCTCCAATCGTCAATATTTCCTCTTGCTACCCGGCCCTTGGCGAAGGCCTACTTTGCCTACTTCGTAACACTATTTGAAGAAGAAAAATGCTTTCGTTCTTCCTTCGAGCTTTTCAGACTTGCGATGTTCTGGTGGGCAGAGCAAGCACAATTCTCCGCACCCACTTCCTCCACAATGCAAGGAACAACAATATTCCCAGCTGGGAACGCACGCTTCCTAGCCTCGATCAATTCGCTAACAAAGTCATCTAATTTCTCCACTGTCACACTTGGCATTACCACGGCATGCGCAATTTTACCCTGCAACCAGAAACATACATCACTCGTTCAGGCACTGCAGGCAAAAGTATAAACGGAAGAGCGACTCAATCAAGATAAATCCCAACAAACTTTTAAAACCGAGATCTGTCCAAATTAAATCAGGATAGGTAAAATATCAATCACATCAGAATGCACAAAGATAATTAGGTTACTCGAATAGGAGCCTTTCTTAGGTGACATTCCCCATAGCCATAAATTGTCCACCAAATCAAACAATTGAAATAATTTATAGAACAGACTAGGACACAAACCTGGCATGCC
Organism: Neckera pumila; assembly: GCA_963969595.1. Lineage (NCBI taxonomy): Eukaryota > Viridiplantae > Streptophyta > Bryopsida > Hypnales > Neckeraceae > Neckera > Neckera pumila. The sequence goes on along the minus strand of OZ018411.1, from coordinate 13,022,313 downwards.
AGCTGCCACTTCAGGATGAATTGTTCGTCCAACGGCCTCTCAAATACAACTGTGCTGCTGAGCTCATTCAGCAGCACACCCACCTTGGCCTCCCGCAGGCGCTCTTTCAGGTAGTAAGCGTTACGAAGACAACGCTGCACCTCTTTCTGGAAGCCCCTGTACCCCTTCCGATTCAACGTATACCAAAGGAAAAGTGGGGCGTGGCCATTACGACTTCCCATGATCGTTGCATCTCGAGAGGCAAGATACTCTACATTCTGTGACAACACATTGATATGCCTCATCCTGGTGATCTGTACTCCACATGGCATTGGGCAACCCACGAATTTGTGGCCAGACACACTCACGCTTCCAATGGGCTTCTTGAATGTCACCTTAGGAGCCTGCACGAAAGATAATACCATCAATGGAACGAAACCGTATCAGAAGCGTATCTTCATTTATATTGATGAGTCAACATTGGAAACCAAAATAATATCCCTGAGGAATGTGAGTGAAAAGCTTATCAACATTAGCCAATAGTAGAATCCTCTCCAGACAATACTAGCACTAAGAACTCGTGTCCACGCTTCAATTAACATTTCGAACTCCGTCGGACACCACATCGGATAGCTTACATGCTATTGAAAGTCACAAGGCTTACCCTTCTGACGAAAGGCATCATTAGACCAAATAATGCACCATCGACATGGATGTAAAACCGATCCTCGTTGTAGCCTACTTTCTCTAAAGTCTTGAGCACTAAATCCAAGTCATCCACAGCTCCCTTCACTGTCGTTCCTGTACAAAACGATTACATCCACGGTACAGTCAATGAAAGGCTCCCCATCTAATGTCCGTGAAGATGCACGCAAACAATCAAGATCAACAAGGACGTTCACACCGCAGGTCGGGAAACAGAATAACAAAGGCTACTTGTCTTCCAAGATGCAAACGCATTCATTGAGCGGAAAAAAATCGAGGGTTATAAACATAACTGCAACTCTACTGACACTCACCAATGTTAACATTCAAAATGGCAGGTTTGTCATTTCGTTCCGTCAGCTTGCGCTCGAAATCAGCACAGTCTATCTCTCCAGATAGCAGCGTGTCCACCTTCACGGCTTCCATGCGATACATGCGAGCAGCTTTGAACACAGAATAGTGAGAATCTCTCGACGCGTACAGAATCCCATCCGGAAACATTTCTCTCCTGCAAGTTCCAGTCATGTCGAATTATTGAGCTTGCAATATGCAATAACATATATGCAGCTACAGAGCACTAGTGGTAAGAAGATCATTCCATAGATCATTTCCCGACTAGCTACGCAAGCATGAGGAAATTTTGGGTACAAGACGTTCCACAATGATATCTGAAACTGGAGAGGATGTGTCATATCGAGAGAGAGCAAGCTGCAAAGCTGACCAAATACTCACCCCACGAGAATGCCGTGTAGGTTGCCTTCTGTACCACAGTTGGTGATGTACCCCCAGTACTCGTCTTTCTCGATCTCCCACAACCTGGCGAACCAGTCCAACACACCGACCTCAAATTGTCTGGAATGGACTCCGTAGTTACTTTCGATGAACGGATCACCCAAGTTATTAATGGAGAAGTGTTGCAGCTGCGACAAAGCTCCATAATCGAAGTCAAGATTGTACGGGTACCCTGAAAATCAGGAAAGAAGCATCAAAGCTATGGCCTGGACGGAACAGGGCACACTAAGTATGCATGCCGCCATGCACGATAAGGAAAGTCAACATTAAACCAAAAGAAAACCATCAAAGACGTGGTTCGCTGGGTGGTCACAATATTGATAGATAACAGCATAAGATAGGGCCAGAAATGTAATTAGGACGCGACTTCTCAGCACTTTAGGGTTAAGACATACGCCACTCCTTCAATGTCACAAGAACATGGAGTTATTTGTTTATAGGTGTGCGCAGTACCTAAATGATACTTGGTCTTCTCCACGAGCGTTTTGCGATAGCGAGCGAGAACGCCCGCCATGTACGCCTCTCTGTCTCCCGTCACCTCGTCGTCCATCTCCGGCTCCGTGATTTCCAAGCACGTCCCATGAATGTTCTTCCCGAGCACAAAGTCCTTCGTTTGCTCCACCACAACGTCGTCCCCTGCTTCTCCATTCTGCCCATTAACTAGAGCCGGAAGCACCGTCTTCTTCAAGACGTCAAACGAAATCTCTTCCGGCAACGGCTCCGCTGCCAACACTGGTGTCCATTTCTTTGAGAAGCTTTTCTCCACACTCACCGCCTTCGACACAGCTGCTTCCACACTCCTCGTCATGTCGACTTCCTCTTGCAAGATAACACCTCCAAGCCAAGATCGCACCTTTTCTTATGCAGATGTCGCAACAAGTTCTACAGCGCAAGCAAATCGCTAAACAATTCAGCGGCAATTGCCACCAACATGTAAAGCCGACTTTGGACGGTGGGGATGACTACTTGCAAGGGGTCTTCAGCTGCGAAGTTATAGCGAAGATTCTTCCTTGGAACTTTCTCCTCTGAATGGTTTGTAACCGCCGGCTAAAATTATCGTATTAGAGGAAGACAACTAATGTTTGTGGTGTAATAGTTTTTCACATTCTGACTATTGGAATGGAAGATCTTCACATATAAGTGAATATTCATCAGTCATACATGAATCTCATGTGTGACTCATGTGTGACTCATGTGTGACCAAGTATCTGGCTCATGCAATCTAAGCTTAAACTAAGTTAACAATCAGCGACGGAGCCTACAACAGTAAGACTGGTCGAGGGAAGTACTGTACAGTTACATTTCTGAAGTATCTTATTAACTCGCCAAATGCATATTGCAGGTAAGATAGAGTGGGCTGGTGCTGAACTTGAATCAGAATATCCTTAGCAGCAGCCAACTGGGGAGCAGCAAGCACGACACGACGACGCGGCCTTGACGACGTGGCAGTTACCAGTCAATGTAATAGAAGCCAGCGCAGCCCTGCGTATCACCTCCCCTCCGCATATTTAGCCATGTCAGATCCACCTTCGTAGAACATTCAGCGAGGAATTTGCACTGTCCTGCGGTGCCGTGGGACCCAAACTCAATTTTGTGGCAGCTTTTCAAGGATTCCGGATTCCTTGTGACCATTCAAAATGCATGTGACCAATTCCTCTTCAGCCCACACTCCCACAACCTATGCGGGTGCTGGCTTTTTCTGCTTCTTGTCCACTTGTCCCCTATGACGAGGGTCAAGATGTGTTCCAGTGTTCCTGCGAAAGTACAGCTATGAACGTCGTAAATCCAATGAATCTGAGAATCAATGGGGTCTGTCACCTGGCTCATCCCAAAATTATTTATGTTGGATTAACTACTGTACTGTACATCTGCAAGAAATTATAATTCCATCGAATGAGCAAACAAAAATCAGTCAGGAATCAGTCAGGAATGTGAGCACACACCATTTCGTGCACCTTGGGAGTCGCAACTAGAATGACTTCATTAACATGATACTCCGTAAAACGGATGAATGGGAAGCACCTGGAAAAATCTCAGAGCTGATGCATCACAATGAGATCGTTACAACGGTTGTAGAATTACTGAAGCCTCTAAATTGTACATATTACTGCTACAAAAAGAATGCCAGTACCAGTGCTCAAGGAGAAACTGAAAGCCGCTTCGGAGAAAGATTCTGTAGTAAAACTTCACATTTGTACGTAAAATTTTACTATGTCAAACATTGTAGCATGAGCGCTTATCACTTGAGTTCGAGAGCTCGCACCGTGACATAGCCCAAACTCTGGTCAATTCCAGACTTCGTCTGAACAATCTCCAATGCCAAAGCAATAATGAAAAGTAACGACATTTGAAACTCGGAGAAAAGTTGTAGCGTGCACAGGTTTCAATGCCAAAAAATACTGCAGAAACCACCACTGAAGACAACCGAAGGAAGATAGTTCCAGTATTACCTTCAGTACTTGCAGAAATGGCGAAGAGAAACGCGATGGTCTCCATGTGAAAAAAATTACACCCATCTCATGTGGATGCACTGCTGCCAATTTAGGAATTAGGGTTTCCGGTTTAGCTTCATCTTTTCATCGTTCCCACGATGTCGACAGCAGCTCTGGGCCGCTCTCCAGCTACTACACAGTTTTTGCAATCTGTCATTCTGCATAAACCCTAAATGCTTTATGACTACTGTAACGATCCAGTAATCCCATTACAACTCTGCTACAGTTGTAAGTTCCAAGTGAGAAGATCAATGAGCAATGGCGAACGACCGTAGAATTGATGCGCGAAAGTAGAATTACGACGGAAAAGCGGATCTGACCAGAAATTTTAATACGGTGATATATGGAGCATATGGCATATGATCGAGACCTGCAATCTTTCTATTCGATGCGCATCTCAACGGACATTGAAGGTGATGCGACGATCTAGCTACACAAAGCTGGCAATCTGTCGATTCTATTCTGCATAAGCCTAAATGCGTCATGAGCGTTACGACATCACTCAATACACAACCACCGACAAAGACAAAAGAACAAGCCATACCCACTCAATGAGTCAGGCCCCACAGAGATGTGAAAATCACTCGAGCAAATCAAAGCAGCAGCAGCTGCTGCAGTAATGGGTTCACATAAAATTCTGCAGGATCTCAAATATGTGCCGATCGCTTGCCAGTCGAGATCTTCGAAGACTCAGAAATGGTTGGATCTTCGTTGAGCATCACGTGGCTGTGAAATTATGAGTACGTGGAACCATTAAACTGTATAAGCTAACCAAGGTTGTGGAGCTCGGTTGTGGAAGATACTACCGTAGATGGACAGGTGAGTGAAGGATGTACTTTCTTTGTTTGATAGATCGAATTCCCCCTAGGGCACGTGACTTCTAACCCCACAATGGCTTTTAGATATTTTGATGATTCTTTTTTCATATATAATAGACCTACTATAAATACGAAACTTCTAGGAAAATCATTTTCTTATTAAACTAGTAGAAACAGCATTCAATTGAATGGTGTTTCTATCACAACCATAAGTTGAATTCTGAGGGATGCAATTGTGAAACATAAAGCAAACATTCCACTCTGCAAGCATCCAAATAAGGTAAATGAGATCCATATCTGCAAAACCAAGGCTGAACCCCAACATAATGCACACTAGACCATCAGTTAAATACTTCTCCCATTCCAAGTGAAGGCAGCAGTGCTTTACGTCTCCCTGAATTAGACATGTCCAACCAAAAAACACTGGACAGTACAGTACACTAAGCTCGGTAGAGCATATCAATTTCTTCACTTTATGCAATTGAACATATATAGCAGTGGGATTTTCGGGAGATGTATAGAGCAGTGGAAAGATAATTGAAAACAAGAGTGAAGTTTATTGAGGCAAAATCATTATCACTGTTATCCTATGGAGTTTCAGGGTGGGAGGTTGGAGACCTCAATAAGCGGCAGTGACACAACCGCATTTCTATTCAAAGATCAGTGGTCATAGACATTTAGCCAAGTCATGCCTACGCCACCACTTTCTCGTAAGTCTAACCAAATGGATGAGGTGCTGTTAGCAACAGGGGTCGGTATAAGTTAGGAGATGGGATCAGGTGCCTAAAAATTTAAGTATCCTCTATCTTCGAGAGAGTCTCTAAACCAGTCGCTCCTAGTTATCATTGTAGCACCGCATGTGAAGGTCAGATGACCAGAAGAGGACCTGTATTGTAAGGGATTCTAAAGGGTTACCTGTGCTATTTTAAAGCCTTGCTCTACGACGTCTTCTTTACGTCCTTCTCTTTGGAATCTTTGGTGTTTTTGTATGTCCAACCACATAGAAACAACACAAGGCCTAAAATGATCACTGACCAGAACCAGATTACATGGCTGGGAACAGGAGCAGGGAAGAGACCTGCACACACACAAAAGTCTAGTCAGTGATTGAAAAATGATGCATCTTGATGTTAAAAAGAGCAATGTTTGTCAAACACTCGAGGACAAAGTAGGAGCTGGGACTAAAAACTGGAACAGCAAGCATGTACATCATGCTTGAATCTTGCACCTTTCCACTTTAGCACAAAACCAATCAAAACCCTAAAATATTGAAGAACTAGTTGACTATCAAAGAAATCTATTCCACTACTAAGTTGATCAGTCAGATGAGCCCACAAGCATGTAGACTAAGGACTGGATGAAAGGAAATAAATAAGTTTAATGTCCGCCACATCTGCCTTTGGAAACATATCATGAGCTCAGGATTGTAAACAAGACGATTCTGGATTCCTTTTCTTGGCTCACTGTTCAGGCAACTCCCCAAGAGTGTGATGATTGAGAAAATTATACCTCGTCCAAATTTCACACAAACAAGGGCCTCCATAATTGCTAAAGAAACAGCCAGCCAGCAGAATGCACCGAGCTTAGCAGGTCCGCTACAACAAGCCAGAAACAGGTTATAAGAAATCATCTACGCAATAGGTCTCAATAGGTTAAAACAGGATTGTTTCTCTTTGCAAGAATCCCAACAATGTTGCCTAGACTTCATATGTTATGTTAAAACAGAGAAAGTGGAGTGGTTCGTTAGTGCAAGAATACAGAGGCATGCTAACCTTGCATTTAGAAACATGTTGTACTCTCGGATAGCAGGGTTGGCAATTAGCCACCATACTGCGAGGCGGTAAGAATTGAGAGGGTTCAGAGGCGGAATCCACAGAATGAACTTGAGGAAAAATCCCATAACCTCGACAGAAAGAATCACTAATCCACATGCAAGGACTTCCAGAAACCGCCATGGACCTTGTAGTGCATTCCATTCATCCTTATCCCAGAAGGCCGGAGTGAACTGCCCAAGGGCCCGCCGTGCCTGGACTCAAGTTCAAAAAAAGAATTAATGCCTGCAGTTTCACGTTAATGCATAGTTAACAAGCTGGTGTTGGATTGTGTAGTTTGAGCTAGGAGTAGAGGCGCTTAGAAGAGTCGCCGGATTGAGGTCAAGGTTAAGTCACTACAAGAGGGAAGGTGGAAGGGATAAGAATTGCAGGCATACCTTATCAATAATTGTCTTTTGCTGACTCACCCCAACCCAATTGTACGTCTTCCCATCAAAATACTTCACTGTCTTCATTCCAGCCCAGATCCCTGAGCAATTCAAAGTCATCCTCTTAGTTCTCCTGATCACGAATCTCAAGCTTCTCATCAACTTTTCTCTCGTTAATACAACCGTCATGTTTCAGTATTTCATACGCTAAAACGACTATTGTTGTCAAAACTTCAAGCAGTAAGAAGTAAGAATTTCAAGCACAAGCATGCTACCTTCTATACATCGAAGATTTTGAGGTTTAAAATATTCATTAAATAGAAGATTGTATGTAGATCGCCAAAATCAGTTCAAAAAGAAATCACATTGACAAGATTCTGTGGGTAACAATCAGGTGGAAGGATTGTCACGTACCAAACCAGTTGCAAATCAACACATCGAGAACAAAACTGTCCCACCAGCACTCGTTGAAGTTTGGGAGCATATGAATAAAACTCCTCTGCAGATGACCAGGCAGAAAATATAAGCTAATGTCATTGAAGCTATGCAATGTGTTCCTTAGATCCACGTCAAGTGCACCTCTAAGCCCATTTTGTTAAAATAAAGTGAACTGCCAAAACATAAGCCTGAAACATACACATGATTGGAAGTAGTAAAAAATGGCTTACTTCTGCAAATTCGAAAGCAATGGAGAGAAACCACAGAAATGGTAGATTTCGAATCATTATGGCCTTGCACCACCATCCGATGGTGTGCGCAACTACATACTCGTCAAATAATGTATCCTGCAAGAAAATAAAAGTCGCATGAGCTCAGTGATCTGGCTGAAATGAGAACATTGAGCATGGGCATGACCATTTCTTCAACCTTCAGACTCCAGTGAAAAATAAACAAAACTGCGATACTGGGTAACAAAAAGACAATAATTTGCATTAAATAAAAGTTACGTACTTACATAGACGTTGGAAAATTTGTTCGATTTTTCTGGAGTGTAGATCCTACAGTCAGTTCCGTATGACCTCTCCTTCAATTCTGCACACAAAAAGTACAGTAAGTGCCTGCTCAAGAATCGAAAGCAAGCATTAAAATAAGCTGCATGAAGAGAAACCTGACCACGCTATTGTCTAACAAGAAGCGCAGCTTTCGTACAACGGAAGAACTTATGAACCTAGTAGTACATTCACTATGATATCCTAAAAGGCTTGTGTAATGCCCTGCTAAGTTTTGTTAGACAAGTTACTTGCTATAACAATGGTGCCGGTAAGAGTTTTGTAAATTTACCAACGCCAAGATCTGGATGCAAATTCTTCAGAAAATGCCGAGCGCCATCACGGCTCTGGTGCAGACGAGGAACCAATAGTTCAGAAGTCTACATTTCTCTCGCATTTCTGCCCATTCTCTTCAGAAGTTTATTCCATTAGAAAGAAGACAGTCCACAGTAGACATTGACAATACTCCGAAATTCTTAGCTCAAGTAGGACATCCTTGAGCCATTTAAGAACTGAATGTCGTTCGAAAGGATAATAATAACAGGCAAGAAAATAAGCATGAAAAAACACATGAAAAATTGACAGAGTTTGCGATAGTCTACACGAGAAATGAAGCTTTCAATGAATTTCACACAAGGATATTGAAGATGAACCGAAAAATAGCTATTATAAAAAGGACTAATTGGTCACAGTAAAGCAACAGGAACCTTGGAGAGTTGCTAACAAGAAAAATAGACGTACCTGGAATAAGAGAAAGGTGAGGAAGACAAGATAAACCACTGCCATCCCATGAATGAAGCGCCAAAATACTGGATGGGGTCGTACCAAAATCCTACAGATTAAAAGCACATCAGTCGAATGAAAACACGAACACAAACGAACAGCGCTGCAACCGAATAGCCCTCAATCATCACATCCAAAAGACAAAGCGGGATCTAACTCAGAATAAGAAAGAATAAAGCCCCAGAAGGAAGACATTCAAAACATAGCAGGGTCTAAGAGGACATCAATTGGATAAGATGTGAATCGACTTTACTTACGTTGGGGGTGCCTGTAGCACAGAGTAACCCAAGAAAACTGCAATCACTGCCCATACACCCCTGAACAGCAGTTTAGAGTACATGAGACCTAAATCATCAAAAATCAGAGGCTGAATAAAACACTCTCATATCGCGAATTGCAAACGAAAAGATGACAATATCTGCGATTACAACCACCAGCATTTTATAGTGCGTAGAACCAATTCAATCAGAGAGAACTCTCCACCATCAACTCACCGTTTTGTATTTGTCTCAGGGTCCGGATCATGCTCTTCAGACTGCAAAGCACCACTAGCCCAGCTGCACAACAGTTGACAAATCCGTTCATTCGCCAGCATTCTTTCATGCACTAGAAAGAAGCACAAATTTCGAAACCACACCTCACATAAATCAAGGTCTCCCTAACACTAGACTGTTTTAAGATCTCTTACAAAATCATGAAGTGAATCTTTCTCATAATTCACGAGGTCACCTACGGTTTTAATGATTATATGCAGGCTTCCCTATGTGCACTAAAAACATCTCCCAATGAATCATGGCTAAGATTCTCTTTCTGATGGTGTCTAGAAGTTACTCAAAGGGTCTAATATCAGTGAAACTAGTGTCAGGATTTAAAATTTAATACGCGTGAGTGCATTCATTAAAAAAACACTCTTCGGAGCGCTGGATTTTGTGTAAGGTTTCAATAAGCCCTCCCAAACCTCATCCTCGATGTCAATGCTCATAAGCAATAAACTCGGGCTCAACACAAGATCAGTAATTAACTCCCCCTCCAAGATCGCTATCAACAAGCACTCACAAAATTCAACCTGAGTCTCTACAAAAGGCCAAATCTCATCACTCCACTCCAACAAGTCAGACTGAGCGAATTACATAAATTCAGCCTCTCAGATAGTATTGCCCCCTAAAGGACCAAGGATTCATAACTTCAAAACGGCAATTTCGATTGCTCATACCATGAAAAATATGAATCACGGGGTGTTAGATTTCACATCACTAGAATCAGTGAAGAACATTCCACGCGTTAATGAGTAAATAAAGAAAATCAAACAAAAGAACGACCCACTCGAAAATTGGTCCCGATTTGGAGTCTCTTGCTCTTTTAGGGGTTAAGCAGCTCAGCTTTTCCCAACCCCTGACGCCCTAGCACCACGAAAAGAATCCCAACATTCGAAAACCAGTCCATTGCGCATCAGTACAATTACTATGAAAACAGAGAAAGCAAGATGCACACAATGCTGAACGTACACAAGCAGAGCGGCTCCGAAGAAGGAGAAGATGAGCGTGTGCGGTTTGTACAACCACGCCGTCCAAGGGTCCAAATCGCTCAACACGTTGTGCGCCTTCAGTAGGCTGTCGGAGCGCTCCAATTCGCCGCCCCTCTCCTCGCCCTCGCCGTCTTTCCACTGCTTACCGGTCGCGGCGCCCCCTCGGAAGCTCATCCTTGCACACTACGATGATTTCTCGAAGCGACCCAAGTGTGGCAGGGGCAGTATGGAGAGTAAGCTTGCTTGAGGGATTGAAACGCACGGGATCCGTTCTTTATCCAACAGAGAAAGCATGCAATTGAAATCTTCTTAGGAGGGAATGAGATGCTCTGGGGGCGGGCGGAGGTTGCAGTGAAGGAGAGATGGTGACTGGACAAGTTTCTACTGTATCTGGGTGTCGGGTGGGACTTACCGCCATCGCGATTGTGTCGCCGCGGTCGCGGCGTGACGTGGCGGGATTGCGAAGGAAGGCGCCATCGAACGACGCGTAGTCGCGTACACTCCACTCTCCGGAATTGCACATTCGGAGATGCCCTTAGTGAAATATACTATATTAGAGCATCCCCACCAATCTGTTCTCTATCCCTAAACTTGAAGTCTCAAAGCAGTCAACCTTGACTTTTTACAGATGAGATCTTGTCAGTTCTCTATATGAGCCTCTGGGTAGAGAATTCGGTGAGAGTTTTACAGAATTTTGTATATTTACGGATACAGATTTTTGAAAAAGTTTGGTGCAGTGAAAATTCTGTATCCTTGTCTGCATCTTAGGTCCTCTTCCTTAAAACTTTTCGGAAAACGGAACTCCTAGTGGGAATGCTCTTACCTATATTACCTTATTAGGGCGGACTTTCGTATAGAGTTGGAATTGAAAAATAATTTTCAAGTTTTTTGGAATTGGAATTGCTTTCATTGATTCTCATAATGTTTACACTTCTATAGATAGATTTTCATGTGGAGTTGAACTTTGAAAACAAATTTCAAGTTCTTTGGAATAGGAATTGCTTTGGTCAACTTTCATGATGTGTACAATTCTATATGAATAGGGAGAAAAAATATTTTAGGTGTAGCTTTGTCTTGTTGTCAAATTGAAAGCAACCCAAAAGCTCAAGTCTAATTAATGTTAAAATTAGTCACCTTGAAGTCAAAAACTTGTTTCCTCCACATTTCAAGTACTTCTTTGTATAATCATACTAGCAAACTATCTTAATTGTTCCCTTGCAAATATTGCACACTTCCATGTGGAATTCCAAAAAACTTCTTGTCTCTTGTTTAAAGTTTGGCCAATTTCAACACATGGAAGTCCCTCCCTCAAGAGTGGACTTTTGTGTCACGTTTGAATCAAAAACAGTTTTCAAGGTTTTTATAATCAAAATTGTTTTTGCCAACTTCTATAATGTTTATTCTTCTATAGGAGTAGGAAAAAACTATATATTGGGAGTAGTTTTGCATTGTTGTCAAATTGATAGCAACCAAAAACTTCAAGTTAAAATTAATTTTTCTGAAGTAGGAGACTTGCCTCCTCTACTATTTATATCTCTTTCTATAAGTTTGCAGATCAACAATTCTAATTTTCTAGGAGATGTTGCATACTTTCCCGTAGAATTCAAAATAATATTTTATTCTTTCTACAAAGTTTGGCCAATTCTAAAGTTTGCCTTTGTTTTGTATGAATCAAGCCAAAAAGTGCCAAGATGGAAATCATTTAAGCTTTAATGAAGCATTATAAGTTTACATTTACTAATCTTTAGAGCCAAAATTCACTTTTCAAATATGTTCATGCATCTTTTCATCCAAATGTTGGCAACTTCATCCATGTATTAAATAGGAGTAGATAATCATTTGGCAAAAATAGACTAATTTTATTTGGCAAAAAATAGAGATTTATTTTGAACTAGTGCAATTGGCTACATGATGCAAAAAATAAGGGGTTGGTATGACCCCAAAGAAACTTTGCTTCTATTGACAAAATCATGATATTATGTCTATTTCTAGAAGGCATGCTATAAATTAACTACTAATAAGTCTTCAGAGTATGACAGTGAAATTGATAATGATTATTGTAGAAATCATGGGCTCATGAATGCATGGCGGATGGTAGAGTCTATCAAGTAACGATGCCACTTGTAGCCCTATCTTTGCAATTCAGAGTTGTAGAGTACTTTGAATTTTACATCTAGATGTTGCAAATTTCTCTTGTGTTCTTTAGAAAACAACAAGTCTTTTCGACATGCTACAGTCACAAGATGGAGCATCAACACAAGAAGATGAGATGAGCTGATAAATTCCTTTGTTTGATGTCAAGGATGATATAAATGTATACATGGATATTAGAGCCGTGAAAGAAGAACTTAACTTTTTAACATTAAAGGGGAGAAATCTTGTGCAAATTACAATTATTCAACCAATAATTGGGTTTAAGAATGAAAACCCCTAAGTCATTACAAGGGTCATAAAAATGGAATAAATCAAAGGTTTTGAACAAACATCTATCTATCCAATGAAATAGAAAAAGTTGTAAAATTTTTGAAGAAAATCTATTTAGATGTCAACATTAGTGAGATCAAAAATTGCAAGAATTGAACAACAATTGCAATGATTGTTGGAATGACATGAAGCAAAGTCTTATTTTCTAAACATGAAAATTTGGAATTATCTATAAAAAAATATGTAAAATTTTGAAAGTGTCAAGTTACTAGAGCCTCGCCAAATTTGAAAAAAAAGTCTAAAGTAGACTCTCCAGCACCCTAGTATTTAACAAATAGATTCTTTATAAATCAAGCTTTAAATCAATTCCAACTCCAAAGTTATCATAACAATTATCTAATTAACAATAATCAACAAACTCATTGCATTTTCTGATCAAATTGAATGGCTACATTAGTAAGTTTACTAGTTTACGTTTTAGAAAGTTGATTGAGTTCAAACATAAATTGCCATTCATTCTTGGTATATAACTAAAACTAATTTATTTCATTACTCCATCACTTACAGAACTCCAAAATTGCACAATGGTTAAACTCTCCTTTTGCTTTGGTAAATACCATAAATTTGTTGATACAAACAAAAAATACTCAAATGTGATGGTGCCTTCTCAACTTTAGTGACCATAACTCCATAATACCCATTGAATCTACTCCAGTGTTGACCTTGTCAAAGCTATGCAATCTACAATTCATTGATGCCGCACATGACACAGAAATTAGACTCAAAGATCTGTTACCTACCTCCAAAAGGCCTATCAAACAAGTATGTTAATATCATACAACAACTCGACAAATCTTCATGGAGACTCTTCATGATGATGTACACCATAAACATTGCACTCTATATCCTACTTAAGATTTCGATTAATGTTGTCTCAATGATGAGGGTACATATGCGGAAGTATATCAATAGTGAGAGGTTCATTTTGTTCTCTAAAGTTATTCATGATTTTTCTTCTTTAGAAGGTCTAATATTTGTGTAAAAAATTTATGTAACCATGACAAAACTCTAGGACCTTCATTTTGTTGTCACTACATCTCTAATTTATAAGGTTCATAGGTTCGTACAAATACAATGCTAAAATCGTGAATTCATACCTACGTACCATAATCATATATATTATGTGTATTTTTACGCACTAAATCAGTGCATAAACAATGCCTATCAATAATGTGTGATTGTTGTATTGATATCACTACAATTTAGGTGCAATTTGGATACCACATTTGTACAATTAAAGTACATAAATTGTACTTTTTTAATAAAAAAATTTAACAAACACTAATTCAGTGTGTAAAAATACACGTAATATATACAATTTATAACCAATACGATATAACCTTCAAAATCCTCCTCCCTCAAGTTCGAGTACTAGAAGTAGTAGTAGTAATTTGTGAATTTTGCATTACAAAGTGCTCAAAAAAATTCTTCATCAACTCTCTTATTGTATATTTATAGAAAAAAAACCAATTGTACATGAATGAACAAGCAAAAAAGGTACAAAAATTCATGTAATATATGAAAGGCCATACAAATTATCCAATACAACAACTTTACTTGCAACTATTTTTTGTTGCTTCTATAGCTTTGGCCATAGATTCAATCATGACTTCAGTTTGTTTGTTTTTGTTTTTTTGTATAACAAATGGAAGAACCATCACATTAAAAAACAAAACAGTAACTAGATACAAAACAACCAAGCCCAAGGGCTAGTCAAAAGTGAAGAGATAAGAGCAAACATAGGCCAGAGAGATAGGACAGATGTTAGAAGAAGAGACAAGGATGACTGATGACTTCAGTTTTGGGCTTTGGTTGTGTCTACTTACACCTAATGCATCCTACATTCATCAATACAAAAAATACAAATAAATAGAGAGAGATATGACATTTAAACATCACCTAAAGGTTCAGGGTTCATACACTAGAAAGAAGCACAAATGTCCATACTCCCGAGAGCATTCAAACCAAAAAGTGAATTTTTAAACAAATAAACATGTGAACAAACGCAATGAAACAAGTTGTTCTATTTTTTTTTGAACAAATGGGCAGACCCACTGCATTAAAAATCAGAACTAGAACAAACAGTCAAGCCAAAAGGCTGGACAGTGAAAGAAAGCGAGCTTAGAAACCAAGAGGCCCAAAAGGACCAACAAAAAGAAAGAAAACCCTACGTAAAGGAGCAAGAAGGAGGGCTAATAGAATTCCATCTCACCACCTCATTTATCTTGCTAGCAAGCACTAGCAATTGGAACCAAGTCTTCTCAAATCTATCCCAAGTAGTCCCCACCCGTTGAGGCTGGTTTTGAGTCCTCCCTTGGGCTTTAATGAGTGCCGCTTATCCCGAATCCCAAAGTGCTATCCAACTGGCTTTGTGAATGCGCTCACAAGACCACAAACATTGCGTAAATACTTTGCTATTCCTAGAGATCCATATAATCCAGATGGAAGAGCCTCTCACTACTGACCAAATGGTCTTAAGGTGTAAAAACCTCCTAGGAAGAAGACCTCCAAATATACAATGTGTCGCATTAAATCTCACGTGTGCAACTGTCGTTGACTGATCCCTGCATAGGCGAATAAGAATAGACTGGGCAAATTCCCATACCTCCTGGGCTCAAGGGCAATGATAAAACCTGTAGATAGGTGTCTCAATAGTATCTGACGTGCAGCAATTGCACCTAGCGTCATTGGTTGGGTTGATGCGTGCCCTCCAGGAGTGTACCGCTACCACGTTATGCCAAATTGACCACATGAATGCCGCTTTCTTCTGGGATATTGTTTTATGCTAGAGGTCCCTCAAGTCAGGCAAGAAGTTAATGGGTAGATGATCAGGCCATTTTGAAGGAATTTTTTGAAGGAATGGATTGCTGTAATTGTGTTTGCTTGGTGAGTAACTGTCGTCCTGTATTAGTTGAATATTGCATAAGTTGATCCCCATTCGACCATGTCCATCTTCCCGGATCAAAATTCAAGGACTATATGTCTCCAGCAAACAAGAGGGTACCGTTCCTGCCTTTCGTCACTCTGATCAATTTGATGAAGCCTTGGTAATTCGTACTCGCATCTGGGTTCTCAATAATTGTCAGCTGTCTAGATATGGCTCCCACTGATGCTATCGTGGTCGAATAAAACAAGTTTGATTTTCCCAAAAGTATGCAACCATGAAAAGTTTATGACTTTTGTAAATCATTTCACTCACTTCTTTAATATGTATCAAAAATTGCATGATGTATATACAAAAGCACAGCGCAGGAAATATTAGGAAGCATCACATAGCGTAATGAGACACCCTGGATAAATTTCTGCCAGTCTTACATTAAATATAACCGCAGCCCAAAATTAAATCTAAACGTAAACGATCTCAGTGTTCATAATGGATAGCCGCATTCAGGCTAAACAACACTTATGGTTTACGCTACACAGAAGAGTCTATTTCACGTAACCTGGTATCAGCAGTACTCTGGGAGCGTGCCTGGTACTCATGCACCAATGATGCGAACATGGACTCTGGTTGTTGCTCCATCAACTTCGCTGGAGTATCATACTCCTTCACCCTACCTGCACTCCACAGCAACCCCACAACCCAAACCCACTCTCAAGACATGGCAAAATCCTCCCTTCAAGTTGAGAATCATCTTCAATTTCCAGAATGAATTTGAAGAATAAACACTTCGTGATACTTTCTACAGAAAAGGGTGAAGCAAAGAAGGTAACAGAAAATCCTATCTCTTGATTGGTCCAAATCTGCTATTTCCCTTTGCTCTACCTGTTTTGTCAATGTCAATTTATAGTAACAAGAATGAGCATGAATGCTTGACACTTGAATGGCTCCTACGTAACATGCTAATATTTTGAGAAGAACAAGGTTTCTTGTGAGGAGGATTGGACACATGTTCGTCAACTGCATCATAAATGCAATGGATAATTTAAACTAATTATCTCACCCCTAATTGCACATGACTTTGGTCAATTTTAAGCTTGTTATCTCAAACTCGGTGCTTCAACTTATGCCTTGAGAATCTAAAATGGAAACTTCAGAGGCTGTTGATTCTGTGGTTTCTCTTCTGAAAAGCAGGTGTAAATTGCTTCGACTGTCTCAAGAGGAGGGATTTACTCTGCAAGATGGGAGATCAGACTGAAAGCATATCCATACCTTTTTCAAGGACAAGCACTTTGTCAGAATCCATGACAGAGGGGATGCGGTGGGCAATGCTGATGACCGTGCAGGAAGCGAATTCACTTCGCACGGTTTGTTGGATGAGGATGTCGGTCTCCGTGTCCACTGAAGCCGTGGCTTCATCCAGGACCAAAATTCGGCTCTGCTTCAGGAGAGCCCGACCCAGGCAGAAGAGCTGCCTTTGGCCCACACTCCAATTCTCACCGTTCTCCAGAACTGCCAATAATCCCATTCGCCAGTGTTAGCATGAGAAACCCCATTAAGAGAATAGCCAAAATTGGTGACGAAAGTGTCTCCACATAGCCTCGATGGAGCCATTTCTGTAGAGGTGGCAACCAAGCATTGGGCATTGGATATGGCAAGCATGGTTGTATCTCATAATCCAAGCTCTCTTGAGGATAATGATGTCCTTCTGTTTAGACCCTTGATTGAATAAATCCAACCATAGAGGTTATGTCCAGAAACGTGAAAAAAGAAAATAGCGCCTCGTCCTCGATATGAAAGTAATAACCATCGGTACTCCCATGGCTAGCAATGTTGTTTCTCATAACGGGGCTCTCCTTTAACTTCACCCAAGTCCTTATTCGGTTTTGCACCACACATGGGACTGACACAAGATATAGAGACTTTATAGCCCATACAAGTACACGGAGCCAACACCACCCAACTCCTCTAATTCTTAGCGTTCATAATTACAATAGAACAGAAGAGAACAGGAAGAGTCACTTTAAATTGCACAGGTCATAACAACAAGCCTATAATTTGAACCAACATCAAGAGCAACACAATGACCCAAAGTAGTACCTGGAGACTCCAGTCGGAGATTCATTTGTTTTACAATGTCCGCCAGTTGACACTTCCGCAACGCCTGCATAATCCACACAAGAAGATTACAGCGACTCCCAGGAAAAGAAAGTGGTGAGAGCAGCCAGCACAACGGTCTAAAATTGAACCACAAATTAACTGAAGAGCTTGCACGGGGAGTTGAAAATGGGGACTGCCAACTGACCTCCCACAACTCTTCGTCTGAATATTGTCCCGTGGGGTCAAGGTTGGAGCGAATGGTGCCGTCGAAGAGGGTGGGCTCTTGAGGAATGATGCTCAGTCTGGTTCGCAAGTCATTGAGGCCAATGGTACTGATGTCCACGCCATCGATGGAAATCCTGCCGCCTGAGGCTTCCACCAGTCGGAACAGGGCCAGCACCAAAGTGGACTTCCCACTCCCAGTCCTTCCCACTACTCCCACCTTGCTGCCTCCTTTGATAATTACTGAAACTCCGTTCAACACCAGTGGCGTATTTGGTCGGTACCTCAACTACACATCCAACACCCGGCTCTCATGAGTTGAAGACCTAAAACTTGCATTGAAACCCTAAACCCAAAATCCTAAAACCCAAAATCCAGAGTCCTAAACCCTAAAATCCTAAATCCTAAAACCCAAGCTCCTGAGTCCTAAACCTATCGGAGCTTTGGGAGCTTCAGGAGCCACCGAGAGAACAGGAATATTAGATCGATCGTGCGGTGCAATATATGTGACGTTAGGATTGATGAATTGAATGTTGATGGCGATAATTTCAGGGGGTCATATGAAACTAACCCTGAGATTCTCCAAGACGATGGTACCCTTAGTTGGCCAATTGTGTGCAGGCTTGCGATTTTCAATGTGAAGAGGAGCCTCCGTGGGGAGATCGATGTAATGCGAGAGGCGCTCCACTGCCACCATTTTATTCTCCAGAATGCATATCAGGTAGACCGTGATGAAAAGAACGTTGTTGAGGAGTAAGCCATAGGATAAGGATAACCCTGCTGCCTCTGCAATCACAAACAGAAAATGTCACAACCACACTTCAAATTCTCGATACCCCTTTCATTGCAGAGTTAAAAGCATGTTCCATAAGAACAAGCATGTTTCGTGACTCGTGTCTACACGTGAAACACCAAAGATTTGTTTTGTAAAGTATATACCTGGACGGATGAAGCTAGGAGGCAGTGAGACAAGGAGGAGAGCACTGGCACAGAGGACCACAGTTCCAATCATCTCCAGGCGAAACCCAATCCACTCATTGGCACCAAAGTTGTGGAAGTCCATGCGAAGGTTCGAATTCACCCTGTCCACATTCTTCTCCACGAAGCGAGGCTGTTCTCGAAAGCACCGGATGGTGATAAAGCCAGCTATGGTTTCGGAAAAATGGTGGATTACAGGTGCCTTCGTCACTGCATCTAGTCGTGTCAACTCCCTCGATGACTTGATGAAGTAAGCCTGCATGACATTACAAATCTCTCTAGCTTCAAAAAGTCGGTAAATTAGCTCAACAGAATACTAAAAAAAATTCAGACGTGAAAAAAAAGGAATGCTAGAGGTACAACTGCCTACAAGCATCACATTTGCAAGAGTTCACTTAGCGGGATTTCGATTATTACCTGATATCGGTAGTAAACAATCGACAAAGGAGCAAGTAGAAAAAGTATTTGCCAGGTGACTTGACAAACAACCACAAGAACTCCAAGTGATGAAAAGCCAACTGCAAGAACGGCGCCAAGAATGAGGGGCAGCAGGACGTCCACTGTTGCCTGGTCCGTTGAAGCCTGTGCTCAGCCATTTCCCAACATAGGCATCAAAGTTGAATCCAAAGGCTTGTATTAGCTAACAAATGATTTGCAGCTTTTCGTCTGGCATACTCTGAAAGCCAGACCTCACCGGCATAAACATTGCAACACATCACTGAAAATTGAGAGGGATATGAAGAGACAAGGTCTAGTACTGAATTGGGTTGATTGCAGCTCAGGAAACATCCAGTGTACATTCTATGGAGAGCATGTACCAGAAGCATACATTTCAGAAGGCGAAGTACCCTAAGCAGCACTCGTCCGTTGCAAGCAATTGATACGTACCCGACTTAAGATTCTTCCGGTGGGCGTCGTGTCGAAGAAGCTCATGGGAGCTCGGAACAAGCTCCGCAGCATCTTCAAGTAAAAGTCTTGGGAAGTCGTGAGGCTCATCAACGCAAGCAACATAGCCCGCGCAAGAACACACAAAGCACAAAGCGCAGCCAAGACACCATAAACCAACACGAACCGCTGAGGAGTAAAGTGCTCCACGTTCGTCCCAGTCTCGTACGCAACCCAGTAGTCTCCAGCCAGCAAAAGCCCTTGCCACACAAACTGAACAACCAGGACAATCAGCGCCAGAGCGCCTCCATACGCAGCTGTCAAGTACAGCCAGTACACTCCCAGGCTCACTTGCCCTGAAGACCTTTCCTCCTCTTCAATCAGCTTCAAAGACTTCACATCTTTCACAAGTTCACTTGCATTGCCATTTGACATCGAAACAGATCTCTCCAGACCCATTGGACCATTCGCATTGCCTGAAAGACTCCGCCAGCTTCGGCTGGAGGGGTAACTGTCAAGACGGGAATTTCCAGAGACTGAGTTTGTCAAATGGGCGGGCTCGTTCTTAGTTTCTTCAACGGGGGATTCGTTACTCGTTGCCACCTTGTCGAGAGACTCGTTGTGAGCCTCAACGAGGGACTCGAAGTCCAAACCGGCCGCGAGAAGCTCCTCGAATTGACCGGATTGCACGATGTTCCCGTTGCGCATCACCAGAATCAAATTGGCGGTGTGCAGAAACTCCACTTGGTGGGTGACCAGGATGACGGTTTTGCCAGCCAAGCCCTCCACTACACATTTCTGTTGCTCAAGGAGCACAAACACTACAATTAAACCTTCAAAATTTCATGTTTTCAAACTTGCAAGCAGCCCTGGCTAGCCAGAAAGAGTCTAAACTAGGAAACCTTCAAAAGCTCAGGATTCCGCTTGCTACTTCTTAATGAACAGGACTGTTCCCAAAGCAATTGAATCCACTCTGCCAGTTAGATTAAAACACATAACTCGTCATATTCGTCAGAATGGCGAAATTTAAAGCAATCGGCAATTTTCCGGTAGCCTCTCTGGGACCTCAGATCTATGGCAATTCTAGTTTTTAGAGCTCTGTGAACTTGGACGATACAATTATGGCTCTGACACAAGTCAGAGCCATAATGACCATTTACATAACCTAGTTGATATGCTCAGTTTGAGCGATTAGAAGCTGCAAAAGAGAGGCCAAATATTTATACCATAAAGTCCATTCTGTTGTTGGTAACTGAGAGGATTCAAATGAGATGTCCATTTGATTACCTGGAAGATATGTGAGCCCGTGTGAGCATCCACGGCACTGAAAATGTCATCCAAGAGGTAGATGTCCGAGTCTTGGTACAAGGCCCGTGCCAGCTGAATGCGTTGCTTTTGGCCACCACTCAGGTTGATACCCCGCTCCCCAATCTCCGTCTGGTCACCCTGCTCCATCTGCGTCAGGTCCTGCTCTAGAGCACACCTCTGGAGCGTCTCTTGGTACTTGGCTCTGTCCATCGGACGGCCGAATAAAATGTTCTCTTCAATGGTGTCGTTCTGAATCCACGCGGATTGAGAAACATATGCTGTGCTCCCGCTCACCTCAACCTGCACTACTACACATCTTCAGTGCCATAATTATGATCGTTCTTGCACAAGTTGTCTTAAAATATTGGAAGTTTGCACATGCCATGCTCTTGTACATTTGGGAAAATGATTTCATAGTCCTGATAGTAGTGTAAGATACATCTTGTGCAACATCATGTACAACTAGGGTTAGATGCCAAGCTTAATAAAAGTTTACTGCAATGACACCTATTGATGCATTTGAGGTCACACAGTGCTCAATCCGTATCAAAGAGATAGCTTGAAACCGTGTTACCTCAAGCATGCCACATAGGAGTCATGTAAGAGCCATGCTCATTCTTGTTTCTGGATTGAAAGCTCAAGATTGAACAAAATGAAAAAATAATGATTTTGGAGGGGTAGGATTTCCTCTAATCTCAAGTTTGTTGCTTTACCAATGCACTCTGAAGTACTATAAGTCATACATGCCAACTGAGGCTCTGAATTCACCTTGCCCGAGATCTTTTGCATTTCGCCTAACAAAGAAGTGAGAAGGGACGATTTTCCAGAACCGACTCTCCCCACAACAGTGATGAGAGCTCCCCTTTTGGCAAGCAAGTTAATGTTTGTGAGGGTGGGCGTCTCAGCGGTGGGCTCCCACTGGAAGGAACCTCCCTCCACTCGCACTGCCGGAGTTGTGGAACTGAATGGCAGTCGGACAACGGCACCTTTGTCAAGCTCATTGCTCCACATGTACTTGTCCAAACGCTGTAGCGACACCAGTGCCTGCAATGCCACAGCTCGCAAACCATTAGCACAAGAATGAAGAAGGTGAAAACTACGTATAATCGTCATATTCGTTAAAAGGGTGAAACTTCAAGAAAATTAGCATTTTGTCTTGAACCTCAGATCAATACCAGTCCCTAGACTTAGATCTCTGTATACGTGCATGTCACAATCTTGGTACATTGAAATACACCATTTCAACAAAATACGACTATTTACTAAAAGATCTATGCTGGTTCAAAAGCTGCTCAACCTCAACAACCTTCCAATACTAAACCCGACTGGAGAACTTGTTAAATTTTTCAAATGAGACTCATGTCAAACCTGTCGTTACTAGAAATCCATAATTGAATTACACCCAAAGATCTACAAAACGGAAGTGGAGTGCCATAGTTACCTGGGAAATCTGAACAAGAGCTTGAGGAAAGAGGCGCAGGGGCTCTTGAGTGATCCGAACAGTGGCGATGACAGTAAAGGCCAAGCCAGGAGAGAGTCCACTGCCTAAAAAGGCGCATGTAGTAAAGATGGCCACGCAAGCGGCTAAAGGCGTTAACCACACAATGAATATACCGACTGCCGTAATATACATGTACCGCCACAGCCACATGTACTCCCGGCTTCGGGCACCCTCAACATTCTTCAGGAACTGCCCCTCCCAACCTTGAAGCTTAATCACCTGAGGCACAAGAGCAAAACCACAAAAGTGTCACTTAACATTAGAACTACCACGCGTATTATATGTCCTTCGCTCACTGGGAGTGTTGGAGTTAAGTTGCTCCATGGAAATTTTGTTGAGCAAGTGTCTGTGAACTCTAAGGTAGCTGTAAGACCAAAGGGCTAACACTAGAATATGCACAACAAGCTTCATAAATCCCCACAGAAGCTCTGCTAAGCTGAAAGACATCCATATAGTATACAAGTAACTCAGTGTTGTGGCAAGTTACACTCAACATCAAACTTGTGATATTGGCAAGATTCAGAGCGCCAAAATTGTGACACTGAACCAGAACGCAGCTCTGAAAACATGACTGGCATAGATTCAGTTTCTGGACACCTCTCTGCGAAAGAGTAATTGTAGTGAATTTCCAACAATTAATAAGATCGAGACGTTACTCACAACAATTTGAACATTTTGTCTTCATACATTAATTCCAACACACAGTAACTAATGAAAAATGACAAGAGACGAACGCTCAATTGATGGACAAGTACCTTCATGTTATTGAGCGCCTCATTGAACGCCTGCATTCGCAGGTCTCGTCCCTCCATGATTTCCCTTTGGAACTTCTTCTGAAATCTGGCCATTATCACATTGGAGAGCGCCGTGAACATCAACACCGCCAGCCCCGCCAGCGTCGACACGCCCACAATGGTCCACAGAATCATCAACGCCACCATGAGCTGCGCAGGGATGAACCACACGTTGTGCATCTGAAGACAAACGTCGGAGAGTTGCTGCGCATCCACACTCATATAATTCACGATCTGGCCCACGCCATGGCTCTGCCTCGCGGAGCTCGACAACCGCAAGCCTTTCCTGTAGATCGTGGTGATCAGCGAAGATCTCACTTGCAGACCCAGCTTGTTACATGTGAACTGGTACATGTGAGTGGAGGTGGTCTCCACTGCTTTCGCACAGATGAGAATGAAAACAAGCACGTAGCCTTCGTAAGAGAAAGTCGATTTCCCAGCGGTGAAGTCGACAAAGCTGTTGATCAACAGAGGACCTACGTAGGTCACGGAAAGCTTCACAAGGGCTAAGAGCCCACTGTACACAAACGGCCACCAGAACGTCTTCCACAACGTTCTCCTAGTCGAATTCGGAGCCTCGGTTTCTGGCCAATTTGAAATGAACCTTTCGTACAGCTTCGTCGCCCTATGTCGCCGTGATAGTGTAGGTACGTCATCTATGTCGATTGTTTTTCTTGCGCCGTATCGGAGGAGGGGGTTTAGCCAAGAAAAAGTTGCCCTGCTCCAAGCACTTGCATTCTCGTACCCTGTCACTGGGATCTGAGCATTCTCGTAACCTTTCTCTTGGACGTGCGCCTCCTCCTGACCTAAAAGGGGCTGCTGCAACCCATTCGGGCTGTTCCTCTCCATTGCTGCTTGCTGTGGGATTGAAGGCCGCCGATCGTACAGTTATAAATGCATTCAATTCAGGGCAAAGTTGTGGATTTGCCCCCGGAGAAGGTAAAGGACTTCTGTGCTAATTCTCTGCACACAACATCAGAGCCCTTCAGTTTTGTGACACCCCCTGATATGTACACATTTCTCTCCACAAATATATAGCACACAAACTCTACTGGGCAGCACTCTACAATGATACCGGAAAGAGAGGTATTCAGTTTCAAGAGGGAAGGGAAACTTGAGATGTGCACTCAAAACGTCTTTGCTACGGCCGCCTCTAAAATGAGATTCTAGAATATCGACAGTAGCAAACTTTGATAGACTGTAGCACAGTTGTCATATGTTCCACATGCATCGTCATAAGCTTAGTTACTGAAAAAGTTAGGGCCCTAAGATAAGCGAAAAAGAGTAGTTAACGAATGTCGACAATCCCCCAACGTCACTTATATTTTGTCGTTCTCCCCGTGACAAGCAAGAGGACGACATTTTGTATTATTCACAACAGATCACGATGAGAACCGTGACTGAACACTCTGCTTCTCAGGACACACCACCCTGAAAAGTTCACCTACAGTACACGCTCTTCAAAAAACCCACGCTGGTGGTCTCCTGAGCTGCAATCCTCCACTACTAACTAGGGCCCCAGTGCAAAAAATCCCATACAGCATGCAGTGCCAGTACCCACTCAGTGAGGGTGGCTAGACGCTGTGCAAGTGTGTTGCAAATACGTAGACTTCGCTCCGTCCTGTCGATACCGGTGTGCGCCTGATGACGAGCGTTACCCAAGTGTTACTACTGATGAGATTCCTAAAGCACGAACGTCACTAAGATTACGCTTCCTGCTCGGCTGGCTAGCTGCCCAGGCACAGCACCCAAGGGATTGCAAACCCAAACGGATGGCATGTGAGAGCATACCTTGACTTTGCTTTGGGCCAAAAGCGGCGGTCGACGTGGGGTTCTGCGGGACCTCACATTAACTTACTAGTACTGAATTCGCTTCGGGAGCCTGAGAGCTCCACTCTGAAGACCCAGGTCGACGCTAACGCAGGTCAAGCTCAACAGGAACTCAAAATGCAATACCGTTGGACGTTTTCTCATCGGTCAACTGCTTGGCAGAATGTTACCGTAACCCTGATGTGGACACCACTCACACCAGGCCTTCTTTTTTGGTTTTTGAAAAAGTGCCAGGATGGGGATCACTTAAAATTTGGTTGGTGAAGCATTTTATTTCTTCGTACATCCATCTTTTGTATCATAAAACACTTTTCAATCAAATTCATACACTTTTCATCCAAATTTGACAATTTCATCCATATTTTAAATTGGATTGAAACTTTTCTGGCAAAAAAAAGATTTTCATTATGAAATGGTGCTTTTTGGCTCCATTTTGCTCAAAAAAGAAGGGCCGGTGGACACTACACTAAGTGTCTGTTCAGATGTCTTCACCTAAATAGGATGGAAAAAAAATGTTTTCTCTTCCAATTTTTTCTTTAGAGCTGCTTGAGTACATTTTTAGTGAATAGTGTATCCCAAATTTCTTCATTTAGTAGCGTTGACTTTTGTAAACCTAAAGTTGTTTATCATTTAAAGGATAGATGGGTGACCTTGGAAATCATCCCTTTTCATTACTGTGTGAATCATTGGCTTAAAAAATTGCAAAAGCACTCATTTCTACAACCAAATTTTGAGGATGAATAGTTGAACTTCTGTCCTACTAGAAGAATTCTCTGTCATCCATCGAACACTAAACATCTGTATCAACGTTTTAGGTTAAGTCTTCCTAAGTGTTTTGGCAATTTCTTCTTATTTACTCTTGATGTGAATTTTAGCCATAAAATGATGTTTTTGAATTTGAATTCAACTACTGAAATGAAGCTTATCAAGTCATTGGGAAAATTTTCAGCTCTCTAGAAGGCCGCGAGTTTGGCACCCGCCCGGTGCAATTATGGAAAAAAATAAATATAATTTTTTTTTTTTAAATTTAAATTTTTTTTAATATTTAAAACTTGGGTGCTGACATGGCACTAGTAGTGCCATGTCAGATTTTAATTTTTCTAATTTTTCTAATATTTTAAAAAAAAAAAAAAAATTATTCATTCTGAAATTGCACCAAAGGGGTCCCGTAAATCAATTGCTTAGCGGCCTTCTGGAGGGCTGAAATTTTTCCTAATGATAGTTTCTACCCCAATTAAGATTTTTGACAATCTTAATTTTCATTATTTTATAGAAATGTGAACATTGGGCCTTTAACTATGGTTTGTTGATTTTCTAATTTTAGAGTGACATTGTCACTGTGGTTTATTCCATGATGTTATACACTATAGTATACACTGATGGTAAAAATTTCAAATTTTTTGAGTATATCATGTATTTGATATGAATTTTCTTCATTTAAAAAAAAATCATAGTAATTTTAGATTTTACCAAAAAAGTTTGAAATTTTTATTATTTGTAGTAGACATGTGACTTCATCTGGCTAGTCTTTGCACAAAAAGTCTAAACCTAAAAATGCATCGTACGGCTCTAAAATATAAGTGGAATTCTTTGTCCTATTCGACAAATATTTCAAATGCAAGGGCATTAAGATGTAACAATGTTTTGTGTTGCAATCTATACTCTCTTGACAATGGCTAACATAGTTTTCAATTCCAAATAATATTTGGATACTGTGAGAACCAACATCATTTGTATAATTGTTAGGTTGTGAACATTTTTAATTCTATAAATGTCAACTTCCATTAAATGTTGTCTACAACAATCTAAAATGATGTATACCAACATGCCAAGGTACAGTTTTTTTTTAATTTGGAATTCTAAGAAAGAATTGACAAAATATAAAGTGATTTCAAATTATGGGGGACAAAGCCAAGTTTTAGATATAGCTAACTTTGAAATTAATTTTCTTTCAAATCACAACTACTTCCATAGTAATGTATTATGTTTCACATACTACAACTTTTGTATATCTATTTTTAGACTTTGCCCATTGATACTTGTGGTATGGTTGTTTGAATGAAAAAGTTTCAAATCCATATCAATTTTGTTTATTACTATAGATCATCCAAAGAACTAGATTTTTTCACAATCTTAGAAGACATAACTCTACTAGACTTATATAGTACAATGAAATTGTTCCTTTGCATTCCGAAAAAACTTAAAATGAACCCAGCTTGTTTAGTCCGGTCATGTTCAACATTGTATAATTGGGCAGTGCTCCTTCCCATGTTGGGAAGATATTATGCCTCCCTAAATGCATGTTTGCGAGGAACTTGCAGTTAATTTAAAGATTGGATTAGCTAAGGAGCCCTATAAGACCATTTTGTTAGCTTTTCAAAGATGCAAACAAGACAAATGCCTCAATAGAGTTAATCGTAAAGACGTACAATGAAGGACCAGGAGCTCAAGTTTGACAAAAACACAAGACAAAACTCCTTGAAACACTCAAAGAGGGAAGTGATGGAGTTTGATGCAATGATTCTTTTGTAATTTATGTACAAACTGGGGTTCACTTTATGATAATCTCTATTGGTAAACAATGTTATGTTCTGATCCCAAACACCTATAAAGCGCTGCTCTGGCCTCATTGCCGTGCAGTTTAAATCCTTGAGCCCCCACATGAAAACTACGTTGGCAGATGCCCCATAGTGAGCAAAGATGTGGATGAGGGGGCATGAAAGGATAGTTTACTCTTTCAATAAGTTCACTTTTCATTCTAAATACTAAAAGAGCTCTGGTGCATGGTCTTTATTTTGGTTGTACCATCCAATATTGTTGCATAATAAAAACCCTATGAGGACGCTATGGGCCTAAAAGGTTTGTTGGATGCCTTCAATGTTAAGTGTGGAATGCACCTATTGATCCAATAATAAGAGTATTTTGGTGACTACCTTGGTCATGGGATGCCACGTTAACCCTCCAATGCCAACTAGACAAAAAACATTATTTTGACAAATGGAAAATGTTCTAGCAAGTTGAAAACATCCATTTTTCATCCATTTTGCCTTCTGTATCACAAGTGTGTCTGATTGTCTTGCATGCATAAGGCTACAGGAGGGGTCCGTAGTGGGTATTCTGGCTTGATTTGCTGAGCCATTATACAAGAGTTTATGCTAAAAAGTAATCCAAATTCTTATAGAATATTTTGCAAGGTATTCTTCCTTTTTTAATGGATGAAATCACTAAAAAATCTTAAGATGGTATCACTCTATTTTGGATGAGTGTATATTCTTTTGGAAGAATAAATGGATTTTTCATCTATATATTGTAGGTTCCATGCATTTTATTGATGTAATTTGTTTCATCACTCTAGTGAACATTGCATTTTGCACTATCTAAAATAAATGAGAAAAACACTACCATTATATCTCTAAAACAGTGAGGATGGGAATAGGGCTTAGCAATGGTTATTGGTTCTAAGGTAGAAGCATCCAAATGTAATATGAGTTGTTCTTTAACACCTAAAAAACGACCTAAATTCAAGTGCAATTGGACCCAAAGTAGACAGGTGGGGGTTCAAGAAGATGTCACTGTCATAAGGGCAGGTCTTGCGTTGGCCAATCACATGCACATGATCCAAGCTTATAGTGTGTCGCTTTTGCGCCTACTTTGGTGTTAGTCTAGTATCCACAATAGGTGCATTTATACAATTGTTTCCAAAAATTTGTATTATATTCATACAAACAAATTTGTATTATATTAATGGAAAAATAGGAAACTAATTTTGTTGGTTTCATAAACCATTTCCTATCGCCCACATAATTTCTTTTCCCCTCTATGTACCCTCTAGATCAAGAGATCTGAAACAAGTGTCACATTTAGGTGCTTCTACCTTACTTCTACCATAAATTTCAAGGAGGTCAGGTCAAGTTCTTTTATTAAAAAAATCCATTTCCTTCGTTGTCCTTTGCTCTATTTTATTTTGAGGGGTAGGTTGCTAATGGTAGTAGCTACACTTAATTTCAATCCCTTTCTAAAGCCGCATAGTCTAAATTCTCGTCTAAGAGTCTATGGTTGAATATCCTAAATTCTAAATTTCAACACTTTAAAAAGTCAGAGTTCATTCATACAATGTCCAAAAACCAAAAGTTTTTCAATATAATATTGGAAACCATGCTGAATTGCTTATTTGTGCAAATGTAGGTGTAGTTATTTTAGAGCATCTCCACCAATGAATTCCTTATCCCCATCCCCATTTAGATGAAGTGGAGTGAAGATGGAAATTGGGATACGGAACCTCCACCAGTTCTTTCGTATGCATTCAACTATTTGCTAACTATAGTCAATTAGATGTCAAGGTGTAACTGTAGAAATAGTAAGCAGGACAATAGCACAGTACCAACACAAATCAAAGAAGGGGAGATCAAATCAAGATAGTATACATTATGTACTATGAATAAAATCTCATATACAGTTTGGTTGCATCTCAATTTCCTATCGAGGCTTCCATTTAGGGAATTGGAGCCCTCCTCCCCTGAATTTTTTGGGATATAGGATGGTGGTGGGGAGGTTTCTTTATTGTCCGGATAGGGACAAGGAAGCCCCTTGGTGGAGATGCTCTTATACAGACAAACTAAATAGATCCAATAGACTGGAATGGCAGGAAGTCTGAAGTCAACTACACTACCGTACAGTACACGCATATCATTTTTGGCAATACTGAACTGAACCTTTTAACAACTGCCAATGAAAGGAAATACGGAGTACTAAATTTGCGGAGACTACTCCTTTTGGACACTAAGCTTACAGAAAATAGTGAAATTAGGTTGCCCCGCACCAATATCTCGACAGTCCACACTATAGAAGTATTCACTACCTTTGTACAATAATGCATTCAATTTAGAGCCATGGTATGCTATAGATTTTTGTTCTTGTTCAAGGCCTGGTTTAGAGAGTGGCATGTGCCTCCATGTGGAACAAGCATTGATGCACGAGGTAATTTATCTTAGGTAAGGCAACCTAATTGTAAAGGCAATCTAATTTCAATATTTTGTGTATTCAAAATAGAGAAATCGTAAGAAAGCTACTCTACAAACCATCGAAGTGAACAAAAAATATTTCTACAGATACTCCCATTTGTACACATGGAGGTTCATGAGTCCCAATTACATCAATTTCTAATTCAAAAGTAGTGCATGCACTTGTACAATAACAATAAACATTTTATAGAGTGTCAAATGTCAAGAAATAGTAGTGTGGGGCAATCTAATTTCACTAATTAGTGTAGTTTCGTTGTATCTTGGTATCCGTCCAAAGATTATCACAGTCACGTTAAAATCACTGGGAGCGTATTCTTCCCTTTGCGAAGGCACATTCCATTGGCAGAATTGGCCCTGGAATGCAGAATCGGCCCTGCATGCAAATCAATCTGAATTCCGAGGCCGATTCTGCCAATGGATTGTGCGGTCAGAATAAACTCCTAGTGATTTTAACGCTAGGGAACAGTGTGCTCAGGGCAGAATATTCTGCCCTGTGCGCGGTCATAGGATTTGCCCTCCCAAGCTCGCCCCCTGACCGCTTACAGGGCGGAATCTGCCCTGAGCAGACCGCTCCCTAGTACAGGGAAGCCACCGAAAGACCAAAGGCAGTTCAGCTCCCAGGTGGCCAGGTTCCTCCCTGGCTGGCTTCCCTCCCCAGCGTTTTTTTTGGGGCGAAATTTCGCACTTGTCCAGACTGTTTCAGCCTGTCGGACGCCCTCCCTCCAAATTTGCTCCAGTGGTTTGAAGGCTTCTGGCGACACTTGTCCAAAAAAAAACACTGTCCCTCCCTCTATCCGCCATTCAGTTTTGTCGAGAATCTCCTCAGTCAGTCCTCCCTTGCTTTTGCCATTTTTGTAAGTTACTGTACCTGAATTCCTCAGTCCACTTTCCGTTGGACGTCTCCACGTCTATCGGATCGAACTGGATTACTGGATTGCTCCGCTCACGCGCATGCGTAGGCCCACATGGTGCTCGTTCGTCAGCACGGGGACGTGGAACGAGGGACTCGTGTTGCCCATCCACCGCTGCGCCGGCTTGCAGCTTCGGAGAAGCACGGCGCCTCTTCATTACTCCGTCCTTTGTGAAGTTGTTAATTGGGACAGACGTAAAACTTCGTGGAAGTTGCCGTGCTTCGACCTGAGATTCTGTAAATGGAAACCGTCCATCTGGATGTCTGTCTGCATGGCGTGACGATTGCGTGCTTCTCTTGGAAAATTCCAATTTCCAAAGTGACACATTCAGTTCAAGGGACGTGATACTTTGCCACTTGAACATGGAATGGCCATACATATATTGAGACTATGAGGAGTGGTTTTTTTCTTGCCCGTAACCAAATGAAATCAAAATTCTGAAAAAATGATATAAAGATCCATCCATCCATCCATACCTTGAAGGCAAGCGGTTTGATTGGTTTGTTTGTTTGTTACGTTGAGATCTCCCGGACCGTGCATCCCCCAATTGCATGCTTGGTAGCGTCGAAAAGCTCTCGGCAAGGAGGGGTGCACGGGCTTGGTTTCGTGGCGTTTGGACCTACGGTGCAAAGGTTACTGAGTTTTGAATTTTTTTATATGAAAAAAAAGGAAAAGGAAAATACTTTTCCTTTTGTTTTGATTGTGCCGTTGGCACAAGGCACACTAGTCATGATTGAAAAGTTGTGATATTAACCCTTAAATGATTTTCATTTGAGTAGAGGACAATCCAAAAAAGAATGAATTTTTTTTTTTGAAGCAAAGTATGGGATTTGTTGCTTGCCTAAAGTATGTGCGGTCAAGGCATGCAAAAGTGAATAGCAAATAGTGCTTTGACTTTGCAGCCTAAATGTAGTACTTGGCAAGCCATATTCAATATTAAAGTGGGTTTAGTAGGTAAGAGACTCCCGAAAAATGCAATCTTTTTGTCAACTATTCTCTAAAAACCAAACCAACAAACATTATATAACCAAGCAATGATCATAAACATACTTGGCAAGTATTATACTCTATGAGATATTTGGGAGGGACTTAATTATTAGTTAATGCAAGGATTGGGGTTGGCTGAGGATCCAAATAAGACACTTTAATTTACTCTAGTGGTTCCCTTGTCAAATATGCATTGCTAAACAATATTAACCCCCAAAGGACCACTTGTCCCCTCAGGGGACAAATCGGGTCTAGGCAGGTTCCTACTGTCTCAATTTTTTGTAATATTTTTGGGATTTTTTGAGGTTGTGTATTTTTGCGAGAGCTTTGTGAATATATAACTTTTATTTTTAATTGATGCCCGGGAGCAAAAGTTATGGCACTATAAGCAAAATTAGAATTCAGCAGGCAGCCCAAAAAAAATCACAAAAATTCAAAATAATTTTTTTTTCAAATTTTTTTATCAAAGATTATATTTTTGTCTACATGTGAAGCTTTGTTTCATTCAATTTGGACTAGTAATGAGAAAGTTATGGACAATCTTATTTTTTCGGGCAATCTAACCATCTTCTTGAAAAAATAACTTATAAAATTTGTTTTCCAATGCAGTTTTTAGAATTTTTCAGAAAAAATTGTTAGACAAGGTTAGATTTTTTTGCTAGAACAATCTCACTGTTGGAATTATTGTGATTCAATTCCATCCAAAAGCTATTAACAATTTAGTTTTTTCTTCAATCTTGAACCCAGCTCTATTTAGCAATTTTTTAATGAGTGAACATTAAGTGCTTTTTATCCTAAATTTTTTTAAGAGATTCTTGACTCAACTACCTAACACAAAGAAGTAGAAAATCATAGTCCATAGTGCAAAAAAATTTGAAATGAAAAGATTCAAAGCCAAAAAATCTAATCAAGCAAGGCGCAAAAAACCTTGTTTTCTTCACTTTAAATGCATATATCTTGCAATCTACATGGTCAAAGTTTCTGAAATTTCTTCCACATATTCACATACTAGTCAAGTATAAGATCTTACGATTGGCTATGCAAGAAAAAACAAATTTTAAAGCTCTTTTCTCTTTGCAATAGAAATGACAGTTTTGAGTGGTTTTTGATAGGAAAATCACCTTGGTCCTTGAGGGATTAAGGAGGAGCTTAGCCTGTCGTTTAATCCCTAAAGGACCGTTGTCCCCTTGGGGACAAATATGTTTTCGGGCAAGTACCTCTAGGCTGAAATTTTCTCCTGATCTTTTGAAATATTTTTTGGTGGTAGAAAAGCTAGTTAGCTTTGTAGGAATATAATTTTTTCAATAATTGGTGCCCAGGAACAAAATTTATGTCCAAACAAGCTCAAAACAGGGGACGCGGGGCAACATGGACAGTAAAACAAAATTTGCAATTTTTTTTTTTTTTTTTTAGGATTTTTTTTTTTCATATTTTTTTCTCATAGATTATATTTTTGTCTATCTAGAAAGCTTTGATTCATTTCATTTGGAGCTGTTATGAGAAAATTATGGACATTCTTGTTTTGGGGGCAGTTAGAGCATCTTTTTGAAAAAATAACTTGTAGGATTCATTTCTGAATGCAATTTTTACAATTGTTCAAATTTTTTTTGCATAGTTTAGTTTATTTGCTAGAACAATCTCACCATTGGGATTAGTGCATTTTAATTCCATCTAAAATATATGAATATTTTAGATTTTCCTTCTATGTCATACCTACTTCTATTTAATCATTTTTTTAACAATGAAAATTAAGTTTATTTGAATTTTTTTTTATTGCTAAATTCTCAACTCAATTCTCCACTATAAACATTTAAGCTCAAAACTCTGTAGTGCAAAAATTAAAGTTAAAAATGTTCAAAGTCAAAAAATTCAATCCCACAATGTGTTGAAAAACTTGTTTTTTTTACTTTAAACGCAGATGTCTTGTAATTTGTGCAATCAAAAATTCTGAAATTTTTTCCACACATTCTCATACTAGTTAGGTGTAAGATCCTACAATTATAGGTGCAAAATAAACATGTTTTAATTTTTTCACTCTTTGCTATAAAAATGGCAGAAAAATTTGAGTGAGGCTTGAAATCAATGGTCATGGGTCCGTCGTTTAGGGGTTAACCCTTGAACGCCGCCGAGGACGTTCTACGTCCTTTGAATGACAAAGAATCTTTCCCTACAAGACAGAAGTGCAACTTTTCATCCTCGGTATTAGGAGTAAGAAGGAAAGATCTTCAACAGTTCTTTGACTTCCAATGAATGTATTAGGCTTTTTCAAAGTAGATGATGTCACACGGAATTACAATACATGATTTCCATGGCTACCGGTCCGTCCTTCAAGGGTTAAGGATTAACAAGGAAGTCAAACGGATTCTCATAGTAAACAACTTAGAGTAACTTAGAATTTTTTGTAGTAGTCACTTTGTACGAGAGAAAAAAGCCCGAGTCCACTGAAACAAGGCCAGCAAGACAACTTTCAATGACTTAGGGATAACTCTATTGAAGCCAGGAGTCGGCTTTCATACTAATTACAATCAGAAAACTCTTCGTCTACCCGACCTTGGAAGTCGACCATTCCTACTCGTAATAAACAACCGGTAACGGCCTTCGAAAAGCTTCTACCTGGGCCATCCAGAAACAGATCTCTACGAGAAATCATCACTTAGAAATACACGGTACTAGCGCAGCTTGATAATCTCCAATCGCAACAGCGGTTGGATACACCCTTGTGTTGCCCATCGTCATCTAATAGTTTGCAGTTGAAGGACTAGGAAGAATTTGGTCGTCCACCGCTTGGATGAACCGCACATAAACGCGTATACATCTGGGACATGGATCGGAAGCCACGGTTATCGCCTGATCTCAGTAAGTTTCCTGCAAGAGAAACGAAGACCAGTGAAGGTCAGGAACGAGTGAAGAGGACATTCATTACAGTAAAAATATTAACTAGTTTGAGGTACCCTCTTTCGTTGCATGAGATTTAGTGTGCGACTTAGAATTTATAAAATATTTCAAATAATAAAAGCATACTAAAGGTACTCATAAAGTATTGTAAAAAGTAAAATTAGGATTTCAAATCTAACCGTGTGTCATTTATTACAAACCTGCATCACAGTTAAGAGGACTATCAGCCTCTGGATGTGCCAGAAGAGCAATAACTGCACGGCAAACTGATTGCAATGTCCATGCAGGACTCCACGCTGTCTTCAAAATATCCAGACAGATCTCTCCTGTCTGCAGGATGTCCACACAGAAATGGTTTCAGCCCTTTAACCAAAGGAAATCAAAATTTATTATTTGATGCTGAAAAGAATTAGGAAATGTAAGGTCAAAAAATACAAGAGACGGAAGACGCTACAGCATTTCGCATGAGTCAGAGCAAGAACAGCCTTGAAGAACCTTGAAGTGGACATTGGGATGGAAAATCTTGGTGACGAAGCGCACTTGGGGCGGGACAAGAGGATACTGCTCTGGTACATTGATGGCGAGCTGAAACACGCCTTCCTGATATGGAGTGTCTACTGGCCCCTGCAACTCAAAAAGTCAATAAACCATAAGCGTCCGAACGAACTACCAAAATGCTGACGAGACTCCCAAGGCTCATCAGATTAGATAATAAAATACTGATGTAGAGATGAAACTACCAACAAATCAAAGACAAAGTAAAGACGTATATCGAGAAGGACTCGAATGCAAATCGAGTGAACAGAAAATCTGCAAGAAAGAATGTACACTAGAGAAGGACCTTGATGTAAGCAGTCCAACGATAAATATTGGTGTCATCACAAGTTAGCTGAATATCATTGTCGCCTCCTTTCTCCCTATTTACTTCTTTGTACTCCTTAAACAACCTCGCTCGCGACGTCTGCTCCACATTGATAAGACAGAATGCGGTTTAGCCTCGGTTTGATACAATGCAAACCAAAAACCTCAATTACTATTTAAATAGAACCAATCTAACTAATATAACCTCATCAATGTGATGTTCTTGAGTGAGAAAGCCGAGGCACATAGAGGTCCAATTTTTAACGTCAGCATAAAAAGCATTTCGCCATTAAGAGGTAACGCGGGTAAAGGAACACGAGGTCTTTCTTGAGAGGATGCCGAGAGCGATCTAGCACTGCAAGCATCCTGACAAACAAAATCCAGCAAAACAATACAACCCATTCACTTCCGACCTACAAGAACAAACTACCATAAACTCTCGCATTTGAGAAACCCGTTCCTCTACCTTCATGTTCCAAAAAAACAGCCTCTTCGCAGTAAGGTGAACCGCTACAAATGCCATCATCGTTGACTACTCAAATCACGAAAGCCCTTAGCCTAAATATTCCAACCCACGCCCAAACGCAAAATCGACCCTGCAATATTCAAGGAGCGCTTTCCCGAACGACAAGATGCGTGTCCAACCGAAGAACAACGACTTACCATAGTGGCCGCGATCTGAGAGCTCCTGCCTCGACGCCAATTACAAGGTTGTTCTCACAATATTGCTCGCGATTGCTTGCTCAAACACGTGCTCTAAAATCGCTGCACACAGGCGATTGTCAAAAAGTTTATCCTCAGTAGAGAATATAAAAAGCATTATGTCACTAAGAGCTAAGGTGAGGAGGGCAAGGAACATGAAGGCTATCCTTTCTTGAGAGGAGGTAGTGAGCGATCTCGCGCAGCAATAGCATCGCAGCTCAACACTTTGAGACCTAAATTAAAGATTACGCTACATTTATTTTATTTTTTCTTGTGCACATACATAATTCAGAATCAGTACATTTAGGTCTTCCAGCAGAGAATGAATTCAGAACCAGGGCTCCACACACAAGGAGATTATGCTCTCAATACAGGGATTACAACACCAAACTCACAAGAATTTCACAACAACTTTGTCGCTCGAAACCCTAGGAGACGAAATTTTCGCAGTGATCACTGCGAAATTTCGAGATTGAAGACTCGTTAAGCTGAATATGAACCCCAATGAGCAAAAATTACAAAATACGCATACCATGGATGCAGATTGCGGTATTCGTCGCTATTGCTGAAGCACCGGCGATCAACTGCAGCGCCGTTACGAAGAACTGGGAGTAAGGGAAGAAGAAGCCAGAGAACGTTCCATTTCCTTATCGGAGGCCGTCTCTATCTTTTTACAGGGTTTCTTTCTATCTATCTTCTATACTTTTAAATGAGGCTGTATTTTTGTTTTTTTTATTTGTTGTGGTGAGATCTTTTGGACCGTGAGTCCTCCAGTCATGTTTTTGTACCATTAGAAATTTTTATTTTTTTGTAATTTATGGAGTGAAAAATAAAAAAGTCAAAATTTTGAGGTCAAATTTCAATCAATAAAATCTCAATCAACAAAAATCCAAAATTCATGAAACTTGTGACAGGTAATTCTGGTCAAGATGTACATTCTTCCTATAAAAAGAAATGAGACATTTTGACTTTTCACAAAAAGTTTTTTTTTGCATAGAAATTTCATTCAAATAATAGTAGGTCTAAATATAGTCTATTTTTAGCAAAATTATATAGGAAGATAGAATCCAAATTTCACATTATAATTTTAATTTCTCAATTTATGAGAGCGATTTATGTGGTGGTCAACTACTTTTGGGAGTCACCGTAAGCTGAAATGAATTATTAGAAAAAGAAACACTACCTTGTAGATGTTTATAATTAGGCAAAATTTGTTTCATAATTAGGTAAAACATTCCAAAATTTTATAAATTTTTAAACTAATATCTAAAAACACCAAAAACAATATTTGTAAGGTGTTTAGTTCATTTTGAAATCTAAAATTCTATAATTAGAATTATTTTGAATAATTGAATAATTAAGAAGGACATGTTGAACAACCGAAGTTTCAAAATTAAACCATTTGACACACTATTGTGATGTAATTGACAATACCCTACTCATTTTAATGGTAAAAAAATATTATGAAGGTTACTGAAATTGGTTCCTATAAGATAGAAGGTCTATAAAGCATACTTTTAAAAACTAAAAATTAATTTGGAGAGGTTAGACTTCTAGAAACATTTTTCAATAAATTTTCCTTGAAAGACAAATTGAATTGGCATTGAACCCAAGTCATTTCATATTTTTTAGAGCTTCATGGAATTAATTTATGAATTTTTGAAGTTGAAACACAATGGTCACTAAAGGCATCCACCTCTTGAAATGTACACTATTTGTACAGTGATGAAGAAATGAGAAAGCAAAACGTACAAAGTGTACATTTTAAGAGGTGGGCGCTTTCAGAATGTGGACCTCCTACCTTAGCTTCTAACCTGAAAATTTTGTTATTATTGTAACAAAATGCCATTCCAAGATTTTTAACTAGAGTAGTGTCACCTATGCAATGCACTAACAAGTAGCCCTGCCTATAAACACACAAGGTCCTAATTCTGAACAAATTACATTTGACGTCCATTGTGGTCCTTACACTTGACACCAATTGTTTCTAAGCCAAGTCAGAACTGCCACACCAAGATAAACCGTCACTCATAAAATGAGAACATGGGTGACATTTAACCAACCTCAAAATTATCACAAAATACTCCACCTCATGTATTGCACAGCAAATGAGATAGTGCACACTAAAAATCGTGCATAAAAAATCACAATGACTTAATTAAAGGCAACTTTTTGAGATTCCATAACTGAAGCTCAACAGCTCACTGGGAGATTCGGCAACAAACGTGTAAAGTCATCAATCTTCGATTTGGAATCTGAACAAACATGTCAGACCATGCCTCAAGCTCAAACTCGGACAACATATAGAAGATCTACCTCCACGTCTCACCACCAAATACGGCTATTTTGCAAAACCTGAAACTTCATGTACCAATTCTTTCTTCCCCGGATTCATTCTCCCTTCAAAACTCTGCTAATGACAGGCTGATGTTATTATTGCGACGCCTGAGTCAACTCCGGACTCTTTTCTTCAATCTGCACTTCTTGGACAGTAGTCAAATCATGGAAGCTCTTGGCGTTGGCCTCAGCATGCGCAGCGGCCAGCTCCGAATAGTGGTCTGCAGACTTAGGGATGAATGCGCCTTCGTCGCCCTTCAACTCTCTCAAGAGCTTAGCTGGATTCCCTGCCCAGATCTGCTCAGACAAAAATGCAACCATTCACCCACATGAGAATAGAGATTTTGATTTGTACACAAAGACACACTACAGATATTTATGCCAGCGGCTAATCGCAAGTGTCTCTACCCCAAATAGAAATGTATGATTTGCATGTCTCTTTCCATACAACCCTCACTGATTGAAAATCTCTAAAACCCAATGTAACAATCTTAAAATGTCATTTTCCCTATAACCACATGACACAGTATTAGACATTAGAAATTCATTCTTTCATACGATGGACCCCAACATGCTACTATTGCTTTGATCAGATGACTCATTTTCAAAGAGCATCAGAATCTCAACATTTTCAAAGCATTGCCTAGTGTCTCCCTTCTGGTAGAGACACTACACAAGAAAGATGGATACAGTCCGAGTTCCAAGAAACAAAAGACTAGAAATGTACGTCAACAATAGGGCTAACAAGAAAGGAAAGAGAAAAAACCTGGCCAGCAGGAATTCGGGTGTTCTCACTGACCAACGCTCCTGCAGCAACAAATGCACCCTGTTCTACAACCACACCGTCCAAAAGGGTGGCACCCATTCCCACAAATGCTCCGTCCTCCACAGTGCAAGCATGAATCACTGCGCTATGCCCTACAATCGTCTCCCATGCACACCGTCAGTTGACATGAACCCTCACCCCAGAAAATGTATCGTTCCAGAGTGCACGGTCTACAAAAGAGTCCTGGCTTGACTGAAAAACGAAGACAACAGACACCATGTTCCATATTGTCACAAACACTCACCTATGGTGACTCTGTTGCCAATTACAGTAGAGGCATTCCCACCAATAAAACGAGAACCACCAACAGTCACTAAAGAGTGATCTTGAATGTTCGTTTCAGAGCCAACTTTTATGCTATTTGTATCCCCTGCCACAACATTGCCAACACTCAGGACCAATACATCATATTTCGTGAACAGATTCCATCGCATTGTCTTGTTGATGAAGACCAACTGATGATCATCCTTGATAGAAC
This sequence comes from Neckera pumila, assembly GCA_963969595.1. Classification (NCBI taxonomy): domain Eukaryota; kingdom Viridiplantae; phylum Streptophyta; class Bryopsida; order Hypnales; family Neckeraceae; genus Neckera; species Neckera pumila. Next base: position 12,982,029 of record OZ018411.1, on the reverse strand, counting down.
AACATAACATTTACCAATACAGGAAAGAAACGGAAGACATAAAAGTACTATCAATTAAATAAGCTGACAGCTCAGATAAGATTCATTCTAACCTTCCTTCCATGCAGGAATAAGATCACTTACCCCTCAGCACACAACCATACCAAATAGAGGACTTGGGTCCAACTTGAACATTACCAACAACGGATGCACTAGGGGCAACAAATGCATCTTCAGCAACATCGGGCTTCTTATCAAAAAGGTTCGTCAATGGCCGATGCCTCGTCACTGCTCATCGAGAATACAACATCATCGGGGTTAGCTGAGAATACCATAATCACGTTATAAAAGAATTCAATCGCTTCGAACTCCGTTTGCTCCTAAAAAGGAATGTTCATGTACCGGCATGTATGAAATCAACCTACTTCAAGATACCAAGACTTGACTTAACACGACAATTCCAGTAGAAAACGATTCAGCTCTGCTACTCTTTGAGAGAGTAACTGAGAGAAAACACAAGGACACTGAGGACGACTGAGAGGAAGGGAGTGGTCATCATTCCAAAATAGTGTGTCGCCTCGTAGATCACGTGAATGAAAATTTTCTCTAGGAAGCAATGAGATACACTTTCAGTTTCACCTCCAAAAACCCTAAAACGAATTTGTCACCCTAAACTCAAAGCTCCGCTCGAATTTTCGCATTATAACCGGAAACAAAGACCATGGTAGTAATCCGCATGCGTGATCGCTGTAATGAGCACATGAATGCACATCGTGGACGAAACAACCACTGCAGGACGAAGCTAGTAAGACACTCCTCAATCTCAAGCAAGGCCAAAAATTCAAAAAGAACACAGATTTCAGTTGTTTCCGATTCTCAAGCTTGCTTTCCTCACCACGACGTCATCACCAAATAAAACCCGCCAAATTTCGCTAACCGCAAAAGCTGTCCAGCGCAACAAATCAGAGACACCAGAACACTAATTCCAATCCTCTCAACAACATTGGGCTTAATCGAGCTATCGCAGGCACTCACATTCCTCCCGGAACATATATTTCCCTTGCAACCTGCATCCGGCGCGGTCCAGCGCCTGCCCCGTCTCCCGAATCCAAAACCCTACGGTATACAAAGCCCTGGTAGCCATGGCCTCTCCACTTGGCCAAAACAAGAAGTAATTGATTCTCTGGAGGCAGCGAAAGAGGAGTGAGTAAGCTCAGTGCATGGATCCCCTGCAAAGAGAACAACACGGTTGATTCCAAGTAGCCACCGTGGTGGCTATGGCGGACGGTGAATGTGCTTCGCTGCGACAAAGATCGCTCACGCAGCGACCATTCCAAGGCTGATGGATAGATGAATGAAATATTAACGATCGTTTCAATTTCTCCGTTGGGTAAAATTGGATGAATATCATCTACGTCCCGTTCTCTCACTTCAGAGATGAAACTTCGACCCTTTTATTTTGTGCACAGCACATTCTTCACCAACAGTAGGGAGGACTCGAGAACCTTCATGATTTAGGTATTACCAGGAATTGAACCTTGTAGGAACATTTCAATTCTCCTACTTTTAATGCATACCGGTATAGGGAAGAATGTTGAGAATGTTATATTTTTCATGAAGGAAATCGAAAACCAACTATGTCCACTGCAGAAGAACAGCACAATTTTTGAACTGTTTGTCAAATGACGAAAATGGATGATCAAGGAACTCCCTTTGATTGTTTCAATTGTGTCATCCATTTTCGTCATTTGACAAACAATCAATTGAAACAATCAAGGGAGTTTCAATTGAAATGAGAGGAGGATAAGCTTGAAGGAATTGGACTGGTACACATACTACAGTATACACTGTGCAGACATCTCAGAAGAAGATATTCAAATTTCAAAACTCATCTACAATAATCAAAATGTGGAGAATCATGCCAAAAGTTTGTTCCACATAAATTCTACAGTATAAACTTGTGTGATATTTTTGTAAACTTCAATAATCAAATCCTTGTTTACATTTTTGCATATTTTTGCTGATATAGTACTGTCTTGCCTCAATTACATCAAATTGGTCGAACAGGAAAATGATTACAAAAAAAATTCAAGCATTAATTCATAAGAATGAGAAGTAATTTAGACAAACCATCACCCTGAAACACCCTCTTTCATCCTCTAAAATATGGATTGTGGCGTACTTAGGGGACTAGCTTACTTCGAAAAACATTAAGGAATCAGATTCTATCAACAAGTGAAGGAGGTGAATAACATCGGGCCAAGAAAATCCCGATATCAAATCGTCTACGAAACAAGATGAGTTACAGGTCACATGAATATATACATAAATGATCAAATTACCGAAAAAGATCAGGGCTAATGCTTGAGCACCGATTAATTACGCAGGACCAAAAAGTTCAAAATGCAGAGGCAGACTCATCCTTGGATTCCAGACTCAACTCCTGGCAGCTCCACCAAACCTCTTTTGCAACAGCAACTTACTGTAATCCCCTGTTTCACCATAATTTTTCCCCTTGGAAGAGAGCAAAGCCTCCCAAACTCAGGGAGGCTTTGCATAAACAACCATTGAAAGACTCAATTAATAGCAGCATTTCACCCCATCAGTGCAGAAGGTATCATAAACCTTACCTACATGAAGTACTCTTTCCAACTTGAACGTCAATCAAAAATCATAAAATCCAATTACTGAGGGTGAAATCTTTACATCATGGACGGCCTTGTGGCAGAAATCAATAGAAATGCCGCACACAAACTTTTTGGCACTCTACCTGATTGTCCTGTATCTATTCCGTAACGATGTCCATAACTTTCAGAGTTCCCACCAAAAGAATTTACCAAAGGAGACTATCCGGCATGAAACTAGGTAGTTTACAACCACCCATGGCCAAGATAGCCTTCCATTGAATCTATCCTGAAGAGAGATATCGATAAATAAAAACTAATACAAACAAGAGCACTATGATTGTTGTCAGCAAGGAATTTGCTTCGTGAACCACCTGATGACTTTGACAGGGGCTTTAACGAGACTCAAGGCAATGTTCGCAATACCCGCGCAGCAGATGAAGCAAGGGCAACAGCATCCTAGAATCGTCCTGCACAGATGAAATAGATCGTCAATAGCAGCTACGGCGTTTGCGTTCTATAAATCTCCTGACCTAGACAACCAGCCTCGGGAGCTTCCTTCGGGAGCGAATTTTCAAAAACCGATTATGCCGGTACGCCTTTCAAAAACCCTTGGCAAGGAAGAATCGCGCTATAACATGTCAAGTAGTTCCACGAAAAATTCCTAGTATCCTTTCTCAAATTATATTTCACGTGCATTGCAAATACGCGCTTATTACAATTTAGGCACAAACGTATAGCATTGAAACGATTTTTGAATGGCAGAAGGTGAATACACTTACGCAATCACCCATATCACCATGCCGATTAGCGAGAGCACCGCGGCCACCAACATAAACGGGAGGCCAATGAGAAACCCGAGGGGTCGGCAATCATCGCACATCTTGACTCCCCCTTCAACCCACCCGCCTAAAATTCAAATTCTCGAACTCACGCTTTTGCAATCGCTCTCGCTCCAAATAAAATGTGCGCAACGCAGAATGAAATAACACAAAACGCTTCGAATCGCCCCCCTTTCTCCTCTTCACCTGCTCGTATGTTGAACCATCACCGCATCCCAGCTCCGACTATAAACCAAACGTCCGTCGTCGTGATTACCACCTGAATAGAAGCCCCTTTCACTCCCTCGCTGTGGGCAGACAATGTAGGTCTCGTAGATCAATTGCGAAAAGGAAGAAGTTCGTCAAACGATTCGTGGTGGTAGCACGCGCCGTCGTCGTTGACGGAGAAATCCGCAAATCTAACAGCGCCGCGACTTCGTTCTCGAGGAGACTTCCCTCCACGATGCAGCGTGGGAGACGGGACGACGAAACTGCGAAAGCGCTTGCGGCGGGCCACGGTACTTTGCGGCAGACCCGCTGCGGTAGCTCGACAGAATGGAGGATCGTTTGGACGATACTTTTCACTCACTAATACTCATATAAGGTAAACCAGCCCATTGTGGTCAAAATTAGGAGTCTACCCTCATGTCGTTGCTGAAAATTTTCAAATGTTTTTCCACACGAAGACAAGTGTGAGAGGGAGTGAGGACATTTGAAATTACATTTTTTGGACCAAGTATGAATTAGTTCTGAATTTCTGAAGTGATCTGTCCAAAAGAGTCAGTAGTCTACCCCATAACCAACAAAAAGTGTATCCAATATGCTCTTCTTAATCACCTAAAGTGGTCACAATAATTTCTAATGTAGAAGGCCATAAAAAGTCACTTCCTACAATGATTTACACTGAAAAAGCAGGTGTTCCTAATGAGGTCACTAATCACTCCATTGGTGTCAGGTTAGACATTGATTGTGGCCAAAAAAACTGTCATGGGGTCATTAGGTGTCCACTATGGGTCATCTGACCACAATGGGCTTGTCTACCTTAGTAACTAGGGCCGGTTTATACTTGGGGCCGGATTATACTTGGGGCCTTGGGGCCGGATTGAAGGTCGACCGGAACTCTCCAAGTTTTAACCAATAGAATCTCTCAATTTCTCCAAATCCGGCTTAAGGGCTTTATACTCGGGGCCAGATGGAACCATCACTCATCCTATGTGTTGTCTTAGGTGGCATGGTTTTGGCACCAAACCATCTGGCCCCAAGGGAGCAATCGGGACGAGGTTTTGGGTGGCTTGAACTCCCATCTTGAGCCGGATTGGGGCCGGATTGGACTCCTCCACTGGATTGTGCAAATCTCCACCATCTACCAATGCAATGTTTTTTTAGGTACATATATTGATTGTGAGCTCAAGAAACTTCCTTCCATCTGTGTTGCACTGCCGTAATCCGTATATATTTTGGGAGCACTGGGCTGAGTCAAAGAATACGATGTTTATTTCTTGAATGTTCTGTAGAAAATGACTTTATTAATTTACTTGAATTCTTTTTGTTTAATAATAACCTCGGAGGCTTTTGTAACTGTAAAAATCACTTTACAGCTTCAAAATTGCCTCTCACCATAACTTGAATTGAATGTGATTCTAACCATTAACTTATTTTTATTTATTAAATATTAAAAATACATTAAATAAAAATAAAAATAAGTGTTGCAACTATTTAATATGCTGAAGTTAAAATAATAATTTCTCCATATTAGAATATCTTTTGATTTTTTATTATAATAAATAGTTTTAATAGTGTAATATTAGAATAAAAATTTATATCACAAACTATTGTTTTGTATAATTGTTCTTACAATAAAATGAAATGTTTTTTTGGTTCATGCATAATAATACAAAAATTTATACATTTCTTGTTTTGTTTGTCTGAATATGAAATATTAATTTTGGTTCCATTTACTGATTTGTTCCATTTACATGAGATGTTTATAATTTTTTGATAAATTCCTTGTGAGACACAAATTTGTATGATTAATAGAAGTCATTATTGAAGTTATGCCACAGACTTTGACATCTGTGAGATGATGTGTGAATTTACAAATTTTGATGACAGATACTTGAAAAAAGAATATGATAAAGAAAGATTACGATACGGAAAACAACGTGTATGGTAAAATTTGATTTAAATTTACCATTGAATTCATTCAAGTTTTCAGAATAAAAATTTCCTTATTCTAAAATATAAATAAAATTGAAAATATAGATTTAAAAAAGAGATAAAAAAGAGATGCTTTCTTGAATTGTATGTTTAGTTATGTGGACCCCTATAGTAACAAGACTAAAATTATTTATTTTTTGAAATTCTTAAAATCCTCGTGAAAATAAATGACAACTATTCTAAAGCTTCAACTCTAGTTTCAACGTCAAGCAAAAGTAAAGGTTAAAAAGAAGTCAAACAGAACTCCCTCTTTTTTTTCCAAATAGAAAAAATAAGAAGAGAAAAGGGAAAGGTTTAAAAAATAAAATAAAAAACTTTTTTAAAAATTAGAAAAGAAAGGAAAAGATTGAAGGTAAACATGTACGTTTTTATATTTTTATAATTGAGCATTGAGAAAATCCAAGAGCATATAAATTGAAAATTTGGTCCTAGAATCCAGTCCAAGGGCTTTACACTAACTTAGGCCGGATGGAAAAACTAGGGCCAGATTGAAGGCAAATCCAGCTGGCCTTCCATCCGGGCCCAAGCGTAGTATAAACCGGCCCTAAGATACAAATTCAGATTGCAATCTGAACTTGTTGGGGCCAACTCCAAGAGGAGCACATATTTTTCAAAGGTGTGCGCATGTTTTATCAAACTGAAGCGAAATTATAATTTTTCAATCAAACTGAAGTGGAATTATAATTATCCAATTAAAATTGTAATTTCTATGAATTTTTAAAGTGTTCATCCCTAAAATTACAAAATCACCTGTAGACTAGAGTCATAAACGTCTCAAAATTCCAGCAAAGCTCCTCCCAAATTGCTAGGAACACCTTTAGCTTGCACAATTTTAGCACGCCGTAGAAAGTAGAAGACATCGGCCAAGTGACTTCCAAATCAACAATGCTCAATACCTTCCTCACACAGAGCTATAAATTATCCCTCAGAACTCTACTTTGGATAACAACAGTCCAAAATAATACATGAGCTTATGTATAGGGCAATGGCCGTAGAGGAGGGCATTGCGCCAAATAATCGGCCGACGAGGAGGGCAGAGCCCGACGAGGAGGGCCAATTATTTGGCACAATGCCCGACGATAAGGGTATTGCCCGACGTAAAGCACAAGCAAAATTCAATGAAAACCTGGATGATAAATTGGAGCCGGATGAAAAATCCATAATCCCCGATTACACGGGTTTGCCCGCGTAATCGGGCATTACGGCGCAGAAACTTCCCTGCAGAATGAACGGGAGAAGTCCCGCGAGTGGTTTACGAATTGAGCATATCTCAGTTATACCCTAAACCTTGAGTATGTAAAAAAATCACTTGACCATAAACACTTCCATCAGCACACCTCGTCTACAAATCCATACATACCATAACATTCAGTAGCAGTCACTGGTACTGCCTTCTCCAGACGGAATGATGTAGAATATACCACATCATTTCATCCAAGAGATGAAACGATGTGGCATATTCCACACCAAATTAGTAACTATAAGGACACTTGGCGAAATTTGTCAGAACTCAATTGGGTTCCTAGGTCACTTACAAGGTCGCAATTGCACATTGGAGTCAATGGCAAATTGAGTACTTTGAAATAAAATTGTAAATAAAATAGCAAACTTATTCAAAATGGCAATCAATTTATATAGATCAATTATCTCAATGCTTGAATTACATCACTTTGATGTGATTGTCATTCATGTTTTGTGTTTCCAAGTGACAAGAGAAGCTCTTCATATACCCATGGTTGGTAGGAGGTAGAACAACCCATGTGGGATAAATAAATTAGAATTTGTAGTTTCTCAAGCACATAGTTAAGTCAAAAAACAAAGAATTGTGTTAAAAGTAGAATTTCAAACCTCATTTAGGCATAGTAGAGTAACTTTTCTTAAAAAATATTGAACTAAAAAAAGTTGGTAAATGAAGATAAGCTTCACTTCTAGTTATCCGTTTGGCATTTTGAATCTCCAATCAAAAATTATGGACAAACTTGAGAGAGGGATTGGAATAAACATTTTCTTTAACATTCTTAAAAATCTTCTCTCAAATTTGTCCATAACTTTTGATTGAAAATTTGAAATGCCAAAAGGATTTTTGGAAGTGAAACTTATTTTCATTTAACGACTTCTTTAAGTTCAAAGCTTTTTGAGAAAAGTTATTTTACTATGCCTAAATGAGGTCTAAAATTCTACTTTTAACACAATTCTTTGTTTTGACTTAACTATGTGCTTGAGAAACTACAAATATTAATTTATTTGTCCCACATGGGTTGTTCTACCTCCTACCAACCCATGGATACATATAGAATTGTTTTTTCACTTGAATATCCAAAATATGTTATTGATTGCAAGTTGTTGTAATGCATTGTTCATTGGATTCTTTGCCAACATCTTTTTTCTAGAAACATTTGTTGATTTGGATGTCTATTCCTAAAATATACAAAAGAAAATGGAACATACCATAATGTATTGCCACTATTCTGGTCAACAAACTTACATTAATTATATGAGGATGAATTTTGTAGATGAGGACTCCGGCCTAATCCGGAAATGCAGGGAAACGTACGGTCAAGATGTGAATTTCATTAAAACCAAACGATATAGATTGCACTACAAATGTACTACATATAATCAAAGTACTTTTGAACATTTTAGTACTTTTGGTCACTGCCGGCAAGGAATTCTGTGCGCAGCAAAATACATATATATTTTAGGGATTGGACCTTTAGCCATCCTACAATACATGTATAAGGTGGGTACACCCAAAACCGCCACAAATTGGTGCTGTGCCTAGTTACTGTTACTAGACTGGTCAAATTTTCATATTCTCTTGTTGACAAGTGAAAGGAGGTTCCAACGCACCAAAGAACGTAGCATTTGGATATTGTATGCAAAAGTTGTTAAGGAACAAAATTTGGTTCTAAAAGCGTTTCTTCCACATAGGTACAGAACTGATTTTGGAGATGTACAGAGAATATAGATGGCGGTTTAAGGTTTGTGGCGCATTTGGGTGTACCCACCTTATGACCACTCTCAAACCGGAGGATCAACCAAAAAATACTATTTTGTATCCGCTTTTGGCTGCAGAAGGGAATGCAACATAAGCTCCAAAATTTGAGCAGTATCTACAGCTAAGCTCTATTTATCTTCAGGAGCCCTTGCATATCAATTCATCTCTGAATTTTTTGCAAAACTACTGTTTCTTTTTCTTCCGCAAAGTACTTTCCTCTTTTTTAGCAAATCTGATGTACTTCGAATTTTCACAAAAATACTTTCTACAGCTTCTGAAAAACATTTCTAGAGTCTGAAGGCCAATAAAAACAAACAATTACAAAGTAACTACTCACCTATTTAATCTCAATAGGAACCAAGAAGATTTAATTCTTCAATCCAAAAAAGTAGTCAAACTAGAGTACAATCGTAAAAAATACTTTTCTGAAGTACTTTTTAGGGGGGTGTAGTACATCTACTGTGTGAAGTTTATTTAATTAGCTTTTTGCTACCATTTTATCACTGAGAAGTCATTTAGTTGTTGTGCTGTTTTTATGGTGCCCTCACAAACTAATACTAAAATGGACCACTCATAAAAAGCGACCCCTATTTATGAAGGGAAAATGAACACAAAGGATACCCAAAATAGTGCACATTACAAGGACAATTGTAAGGTGAAGTTCAGGTCCATTTTGAGTAGTGCGCAGCTCTATGTATAGCACTGTAGACGTGGCAACCTCACATGTGGTCCAAATGGATAAAGTTTCTATTGATTTAACTTCTTATTAGTAACATGTCATAATACTACCAATGCATTTTTCCATGTGCATCAAGTGGATTTTGGTGTCACCTACATGACACTTTTACGACCCTACACTTTGCATCTTTGGAATTTTTTAACTAATTCACTATGCGCCCAAAATTATGGAACCACTTGCATTTTGATTCATGGTCCTTCACGTGTATGCAAAAATTGTTGTTCATTTTCTACAGCATAGTAGTCATGCCACAGAGCTTATATATATGATTTTAGGTGTAATTTGTAATTATCTTACTCAAGTTCTTTTGATGGATTTTTGAATTGAAGTTTTGATTGTTTGAGGTTATAGTAATTTCATTGTTATCTTTTTTTCTCCTTGTGAAGGCTATAACATGCGATTGAGGATTGTAGACACTGGTGTAACTTCACTAATGCTACATTTGTATTGTGTTTTTGGGATGGGCACAAGTGAGGCCTCAATCCTCTTGGAGATTATCTAGACGGAAGATGTATTCGTTAACCTTCAAAATTTGTACTTTTCTTGCTCAAATGTTATAGAAAATTTCCTTTGTAAATGAAATCTACTATATGGATAATTTCTATATTATGGATGCTTGTCTACTCTTATCTATGCTTGTTTATGTCACCATGGCAATCTTTGGATTGAACATTTGACTTACTTAGAAGCATGACAATCTTCTGATTAGACATTAGAAGCATGAATACCTTGGTTTTAAGACTAGAAATCTTTTATATACATGCCTCATACATAGAATCGTGACATGTTGAATGAAAATTAATCTCTCTAATGAGATAAACTTGCTGTAGTGAGGGGTTAGAACTTTGCAAAAATTACTATGTATATTCTTATAAGAGAGTCTTTTTAGCTGGAAAAAAATTAGAAAAATGCCCAAATTTTTGGGATGTACCTAAAAAGCCTTTTTTTTGGGTGGTTGGGGTCCGCCACGGAGCACTTCCCTCTTATTGCTTGGGACCTCTCAGCGTTGAGAAGAGCCCTTAGCTGGGGAAAAACCAAAAAAATTGGTGATGGTGGTGAATGGAGTCAACTGCGGAGTACTCTCCTCTTATTGCTTGGATACATTTAGCTTTAGAAGCATTAGTTCCTTTTTAGAACAAATGTTGCAATATAATAGAATATTCTGTACAAACTTATTTCCATCTCCATTCATCTTTTACATCAATTGAATTCTTGATGTTTGTAATGTATACTTCTAATATTCTCGACATTATTGAAAATTAGAATTTTCATCAAAATTCTACATAACTACAATAATAGGTCCATAATAATAGATACAAAAATTTACTAAAAATAATAAATTTTGACCAAAATTTTTAGATGGATTCTTTTTTTAGAAATTGTGTGCAACCTGGAAGTAATATTGCACAACATGTGATAACATCAAATTGTCAATCTTTTAAATCTAAAATCCATGGTCATGGGTCCCGGAGGTGATAGGTCATATTTTTCTAAATATAATAGATTTTGTTGAAAAAACATCAATCTTTTAACTTTTCAACCCAAAATTTTTAGAAATTCCATAATATTTTAATTTCCTACGCTTTAGGCTCACACAATCCTTGTTCACCGCTCTTAGGCTTACGTTCACATTCTCACACGCTCACTTCCTAGCATCATTGGTTAGCAGGTTAAGGAACTTTCTCAAGTGAACCCTACTTCTCAACCCTCTTCGTATTCATTTGCGTCGCCGCATCTTTTTCCCCTCCTCACCATCGATTTCTACTCCATTTGCTTCGCATCTTTAGCATCCTTTCCTTCTATAGTCCTATTGTGTACTTATGGTGTCTTTTGAAACAATGTAGCACTATCTAAGGTTAGGGTTGGCTTGGCTTGCAACTCCTCACATGACTTGACGGGATTTTTGTTTCTAGATAGGAAACCGTAGGCTTACAAAGTTGCACATACATGGTGTGGTACTCGTGTTGCCAACAAGCAAAGCATGAATAGTTGGGAGGAAAGCCGGAACATTGACAAATTTCTCTTGCTGGTGAGAAGCAACTCATCTGCTTTCTTGATGGTAGTTTGTAAATTTAGGGTTTCATTTGGATCTCCACTTGTTGTGGCCTCTAAATGCAATCATCTTGATGCACTTGCTTGTGGTTTATGTATTGAAACAAAAGTTGCTAAACAATTTCCAGTTTTCATTTAAGGGTTTACAAACAGAAATGTGCGTGCCCTATACTTTAAAGTTTAGCATTAGTGAACATTATCTCTTAGAACCTTAATATATGCCAATACAATTTTCACTTTCTATAAGTCTCTTCACAACGTTACACTTTTGGTTAGAGTATTGTTCATCCCCTGTATTGAGTAGAAGGATCATTCATCACATTCTAACTTTTGGTCACTATGTGATATTTAGATTTCTTTTACTTGTCACAATTCAATTTTGCTCTAGGCTTCATTTTTATTTGATTCATTAGAGTCACTTGAACTTTGAAAGACTGATTAACAGAATTTACTATTCTAAGTACTCGACTCTATAATGTTGCGGTCCTCTTGGCATTCCATGGACATAAAGTACCAAGTGCAATGTATGAAAGCTCTTCAAATCCTTGCCATTAAATTAGTAAGAGTGTGATACTAAAGGGGCATCAAATGTCTCGCTGTGTGTCCAGGCTTGTGGTGTGATTTAGACTGCCATCTGCAACATGAACCCAGAAACCGAGCCGGTTTCGAGGGCTTCAAATCGGCAGCAGGTGGCCTACGTAACTGACGTTATGATACAGATGCAACGCTCGCGACGCATCCACTTCATGACGTGTCTCCCCAAAACAGCAGTTCAGGCTTCCGGTGTCAGACAAACTGCTGAACTGGTACATTCATGTCATCCTTGTTGCACTTTTCCTGTCAAATTTTATTTCCGTTTGCAATTCGGTGATGCTAATGAGTTCCTTGTTGCTCATTTCTTGTTTGTCTCTCGCAGTCACTGCCGACACCGTTTGTACAAGAGAGCGGCAAAAAGGTCGAAGAATGGGTCATCCTTCGAACGCATTTACCTTGTGGAGGATCCTCAGCAAGGCCATGGGTTGTGCGACTCAGCTTTCCTGTGGAACCCCTTGAAGAAGGAAATGTGCAGACTGCTGGTGGATGGCCTGCTTTTGTTGCTGACAATCGTCTCAAGGAGGGAGACTATTTGATTTTCCTTCTCAAGGAAGATGCCAGATCAGAGTTTGAAGTTCATATGTTTCGTGGTCCTTGGGGATCTCCATATTTTCCGAAGGAGAGACAAAGGTCTGACTCAGAAGAAGGAGACCGTGCTTGTGACTCATACGAAGAAGAAAATGTTTTTGAGTATTTTCCGAACGAGGGAGAAAGGTCTGAACGAGAAGAAGAAGAAAACATCACCAATCAAACCCGTCTTCAATCTCCTGTGCACCAGCGGGAGGAGCACAATCAGGCCTTACCCGGGGATATTAGAGAAGGAAATCCTGCACCTTTACAACCTGCCGAAAATCCCCGCGTGCATCCTGCCTTCTCCAGACGACTGTCAGCCTATAACATTGGACGATCTGATGGAACACGTAATTCAGGGCAATTTGTGAGTTTCATCTGTGCCAGCAACCTCAATTACTCCAATCATTCATTTTGCCTGATTGTGACACTCTTCTAAGTCATTAGATTAATTGAAAGGTAGTGGTGTATTCATCAAACGGATTATTTGCCTTCTGTCATTTTGGCTGCCTGGACTTCTTAAAATTTCAATCCCTTTTAAAACTTCCAACTATGATTTGAATCTGTCTTCTCTTTACGCTTGCAGGAGTTTCCAAAGCACTTTATAAGGACCCATGGCGGGCAGGTTCACGATATTGTCAAACTCCATGGTATACATGAAAATTCTCGAAACTATGTCATAACTTGTCGCCGCAGGCCAGGAAATCATCTCAAGGTATACCTCAGTGCTGAATGGAGCAGATTCGTGCACGGCAACGGCTTAAAGGAAGGCGACGAGCTTCAGTTTTCACTGGTGGCTAATTCTTACTTTGAGGTTCGAAAAATTTCCTAGGTGTGTTCAAGAAACGGAACACTTTGCGAATGAGTTGAACATTTTGGACTCCCTCCTGAAATCCGGAAGAGGAGATTTTCTTCCCCATTTTGGTTCAATTTTGATGTAGATTGCACCGTACAAACCACCAGCTTCCATCCACAGTCTTGATGAGGAATATGTGCTGGTGGATTAGGTGAATTCAGTGTTAAAATCTCTTTATTTCTCTTTAGTTGTTTTTGTTTTCGGGTTAATTCCTTTTTTGATGTATGATTGACGGATAAGCTAGTTGTCGGGAGGTATTGTAGGAATTGAGATGTTCGGGTCAGTGTGAGAGCCCATGCTCTAATCAATTGGGCCCCTATTTAGATCTGTTAGACTGTTTCTTGCGTCAGTTCTAGTCTAAACACCAGCAGTCAGAAGTTGTGCCTGTTACTCGCAACAGCAGCAACCGCAGAAGACAAACGGCAGAGAGCTCATTCCCACGTACTGTTGCTTTTCTGGACTTTGAAGCATGAGCCAATGAGTTAACTCATTTGCCTCTTTCCCGTCTTTTGTTATGTTAATGTGTCAATTTCTGAGGCTTGCCCTCATGGATGCACGCATTTTAAATTTCAGATGGCAGCATTTTTGTGGAACCAGGGAGGGTTATTTCATCAGTGAGCTGAATATTTGCAGATTTCAGATATGACGGTATATAGTGGATGGAATAGCTACTGCTTCTGCATCGTGATTGGTGAGTCGTGCTCTCCGGTTTCCTTACCAGCCCCTGTTGCCAATAAAGGATGCCTGTCAAGGATGCAGAGCACTTCAAACAAACTATTCAGCGTCATGATTCTGCGAGTATTGATGGAACTAGTGCTGATGATACTGGTTTCTGGATTCTGCAGCGGAAGAGGGGTTTCTTACCAACAACAACCACAATTTCTGAGGAAAATGGTGTCAAATTATTTAAACGTCTCGCCTTTTACACTGCACCAGCACCTGAAACTTCATCATTCAGGGCAACAAAAGGGTTCATTTGATATCTGCCATACGTACAGTACAGTACAGTACACCAAATGACAATGTGTCTTGGTATCTGGACTAGTTTGACGTTTGAAGTGTGAACTTAATGCTGAAAGAGCACAGGCGATGCCATTACAGTACTCTTCCAGGATTTTTACATTCATCCACTAGAAGACAGATGTATATATATATATATACCAAAATTTATTCGTCCGTTAGCGATTTCTAAATGACAACGGCAACAAGAAGTTTATCAAATGGTTTAGGCAGTGCAGGTTACTGTCATATGACATCTGCATTCCCTTAAAACTTCCAAAATTACGCAAACAATTTGAACATTTTAACGGTATTATCAGTCGTAGTCCATTTACCGATCCATTGAGTTTCTTGCCTAAAATGAACAGCTTCTCTTCAAGAGAGACTAGGGTCCATTTTTGGGACACTTAATTCCAGCACTTTGAAATATCATAGTTCACCGTAATCATAGGTGCGATGTCCAAAACATGCAATCGTTTGAAAAGAGTCCCTCGAGTCCCAAGCAGACCCAGCAATAATTTTGACAGCTTAATAATTTGAATCACGCTCAAATAGTTATTGTGAAAATTTTAGGTGCAGTTAAATTCGCTAGTGCTGATATTGTGACTGCTAATTAATGGCATGCACGGTGTGAGCCGTGATAAAAATTCAAAGTAGAGCTCTATGGTTGTGAAATTACGAATGAAAGGAACAACTTCCAGGTATCGGAATTGACGTCCAGGGCATTGCGGGTTCTCAATCACCTCACAGAATTCATTCTCTAATTAAACTCGATCGGATGATTCTCCAAATCTTGAATCCTAAACCCAGCACAATATCCATTTAAATCGCAAGTCCTTGAGAGGCTCCGACCATCTTAACCACTAACCATAAATGATTTCAACCGATTGAGTACTGCACAAGTTTGCATCATCACAGACTAAGTAGCTTTGACTCTCAAGCTAGCTTAACCAAACTGTGAAGAATGTAACCCCACCAGTGGATATCCAAATGATTTCACTTGCAAATGTGCATACTCTCATGTAGCACCGCCCTCCGTTGTGGACAAAATTTTGCTCACTGTTGCAAGGCTTAGCTTGCGGCTTAGTTTCTTGTTAATTAGTGAGTGTAGTTGTCTGTAGGCTAGGGCCATTCTTTTGAATGCATTCATGCGGAGCCGCTTTTGGAACTCTACGCTTGAGGTAGCTTCTTGTCAAGTTGTCAGGGTGTGTCTACTTACAGAGTTACAGTAGTTTCTAATTTGGAAATTATGCAATTATATTCAGTATCATGGAAGTCCTTTGCATATATGGGTGTGTTGATTACAGCTACAAGTCATACTTGCCCTTGCCCTGGGGTGAAATATAACTTATGCCAGTTGACTGATTAGGATGAATTGTTGCTGGTGATCGATGTCAGTTGGTTGAAGCATCGGTGGCTTGGATAATTTGAGGTTAGGAGCATTGATTGAATGTGCTTGTAGTTTGTAGTCTGCTTACTAGATTTATGGGCAATTTCATTAAAACGGCAATATTTTTTTAAAATGGCATGAAAACAGTCCAAAACAGCCATTCTAAATCTATACCAATCTTAGATGGTTCAGAACAACCCTTATGAAATCTATACCTGTCCTAGATGGTGAAAATGGTACACCGTCAAAGTGGAACTTGGAATACCGCCATTTTAATGAAATTGTCTATATTTGTAGCCTTTTATTGAGGAGTTTAATGGTCTCATCAGATTTCCAAATTGTGGTAGAGCTGAGTAAGAGAGATCCTACATAGTCTCAAACTTTGGCCTATAGTCTAGACAAATAGTAAAACATTTTTTAAAATTTGAAAATATTTTATAAGATGTAAATACTAAATAGTTATGCATACCTTACCTAAAAATCTTGAGTCTTCTAGAGTTCTTTAGAATGCAAATGTTAAGGCAAAACATCAAAACACTGTCCCAACTTTAAGTCTTCAACTTCTTTAGTGCGGCAATCTCTTAAATAGGAAAACTTTGAAGTACTACAAGTATTTGGTGCAATCTCCCAAATAGGAAGTACTTGAGTAGTATTGGCAGTTGTATTGAAGGTTGTAAGAGAATTTACAGTAGGAGATTTAACCCCTAAAGCCC